>OZ012739.1:599808615-601008615 GCA_963859935.3 Lathyrus sativus | reverse complement strand
ATTATTATATTATCCGAATTTCTATTTTTCACTTAAGTGCACCGTACCTTACGGTGTTCCTTTGATTTCTCTATCTCTCATCAAACTGTCCTTATGTGTGTGACCCTGTAGGATTTCGTAACGTTGGTAATTATATTAAATTATATATTTAACATAATAAACAGTAAGCGGTATCTAGCAACACATCACTACTACCCAAGTCACGAAAATGTCATGTGATCTGACAAAACCTTTTTCGTGATAATATATGTTTGTACAATTACCCTTTTGCCCCTATGTCTATATTGAACACAAGGCATACACTGTGTCATCCTTGTCCAGTTCAATATTGGGCCCTTAGACATTTCTCCTGTTATGCAGGATTGGCAAATTCCATCTAGGACACTCATGTCCCTCAGCATGCTTCCTGGAGTGCCCATCAACTGTCTTTATGATCATCCAGTTACGGATAATGTTTGATCAGCAATAAAGCACCCGACTCTACATCTAGGGTCCATAGTGGTTTCAGGTCGAAGGGTGGTAATACACCATTATCACCATGAGAATAACTTATGACACTTTGCATAACATACTATGTAGTATTCTCATAGCGGGTCAATTCGGTATAAATATTACTCCTAATATTTATACCTATGTCAAGACTTCATAACTCTTTATCCATGATCCATGAGATGTGATCATCAGTCTATCTTCATAATAGTCTCAATGCTTTTAATGTTATCCCACTTTGCAATAAAGCTTGACTACGGATATTTTAAGAATAATGTCTTTATGTTTAATGGGATCTCATGATTAAGTCACACTTAACATTTCATTAAACAGACTAACTATTCTAGGGACTTTATTATTCTGAAAGACAAACATAATAAAGAAATGCCTTTTATTATTAAACGAATAATCCGATACAAGTACCAAAAAGTATTGGCCTCTAGGGCTTACACCAACAATCTCCCACTAGCACTAGAGCCAATTAGGCATACCCTTAATACCCATAGATCTAGTATGACCATCATGCTTCTGTTGCGCAAGAGGCTTTGTTAATGGGTCAGCGATATTGTCAAGTGTAGGTACTCTGCATATCTTCACATCTCCCCGATCGATTATCTCTCGAATGAGGTGATAACGCCTAAGTATGTGTTTGGATCGTTGGTGAGATCTAGGCTCCTTAGCTTGTGCGATAGCACCATTGTTATCACAATATAAACCAATGGGATCCACAATGCTAGGGACTATGCCAAGTTCACTAATGAACTTCTTGATCCAAACAGCTTCCTTTGCTGCATTTGAGGCAGCAATATACTCGGCCTCAGTTGTAGAATCAGCAACTGTTTCTTGCTTTGAACTTTTCCAGCTCACAGCGCCACCATTGAGACAGAACACATAACCAGATTGTGATCTAAAATCATCCTTATCTGTCTGGAAGCTAGCATCAGTGTAACCAATTACATCAAGCTCTTCCTGACCTCCATATATCAAGAATGAATCCTTAGTCCTTCTCAAGTACTTAAGGATATTCTTGACAGCTACCCAGTGAGCATCACCGGGATCAGATTGGTACCTACTCGTTGCACTTAATGCATACGAGACATCTGGTCGAGTACATAACATGGCATACATGATAGATCCTATTGCAGATGCATATGGAATCTTATTCATGCGATCCCTTTCTTCCTTAGTTGAAGGGGATTGTGTTTTTGATAAACACAGACCATGTTGCATAGGTATGAATCCTTTCTTGGAATCATGCATATTAAAGCGTCTCAACACTTTATCTATGTATGTACTCTGACTTAGGCCAAGCAGTTTTTGTGATCTATCTCTATAGATCCTAATTCCTAATATATACGCTGCTTCACCTAGGTCTTTCATAGAAAAACAATTCCCTAACCAAGTCTTCACTTGTTGCAAGGTAGGGACATCGTTTCCAATGAGTAATATGTCATCTACATATAATACCAGAAACACGATCATGCTCCCACTAACCTTCTTGTAGACACAAGGTTCATCTTCATTTTTGATGAATCCATATTGTTTTACGGTTTCATCAAAACGAAGATTCCAGCTTCTGGAAGCTTGCTTCAATCCATAGATTGATCTCTGTAACTTGCATATCTTTTGGGCATCTTGTGGTATGTCAAATCCTTCAGGTTGTGTCATGTACACATCCTCAAGAAGATTCCCATTAAGGAAAGCAGTTTTGACATCCATCTGCCATATTTCATAATCATGATATGCAGCGATGGCAAGTAAAATCCGAACAGATTTAAGCATCGCAAATGGTGAAAAGGTTTCATCATAGTCAACCCCATGAATTTGTTTATAGCCTTTTGCAACCAGTCTTGCTTTATAGGTATGTACCTTACCATCCATGTCAGTCTTCTTCTTGAAGACCCACTTGCATCCTATAGGGTTAACTCCTATAGGAGGTTCTACCAAGGTCCAAACCTGGTTTGTGTACATGGAATCCATTTCAGATTTCATGGCTTCTAGCCACTTCTCAGACTCAGGACCAGTTATGGCCTCTTTGTAGGTCACAGGCTCATCTTGATCCATGAGTAATACATCACCCTGATCACTTATGAGATATCCATATCTCTCAAGTTGGTGACGTATCCTGCTTGACCTACGCTGGTCTTGTTCTTCTTGAGCAGGTTGCTCTTCCACAACTACTTGTGTTTCCCGCTCTAGTTCCTCCATAGGTGTTTCAATGTTTTGTGATTCTTGAATTTCTTCAAGCTCTATTTTCCTCCCACTGTTTCCTTTGGAAATAAAATCCCTTTCCAGAAAGACTCCAGTTCGAGCGACAAACACTTTGCCCTCAGAAGGATTGTAGAAGTAATATCCTCTTGTTTCTTTAGGATACCCCACAAATAAGCATTTGTCAGATTTGGGCTCAAGCTTGGTTGAAATTTGTCGTTTGACGTAAACTTCGCAACCCAAAATCTTCATGTAAGACATATGTGGTTTCTTACCACTCCATATCTCATATGGTGTCTTATCAACCTTTTTGGATGGAACACGGTTAAGTGTGTAAGCTGCTGTTAATAATGCATGTCCCAAAAAGGAGTTTGGAAGATCGACGTGACTCATCATGGATCGGACCATGTCTAACAAGGTTCGATTTCTTCTCTCAGATACACCATTCCATTGTGGTGTTCCAGGAGGAGTAAGTTAGGATAGAATCCCATACTCTTTTAGATGGTCATCAAATTCTAGGCTTAAATATTCACCGCCTCGATCTGATCGAAGAACTTTAATATTCTTACCTAGTTGGTTTTGTACTTCATTCTTGAATTCCTTGAACTTTTCAAAGGACTCAGATTTGTGTTTCATTAAATACACATATCCGTATCTACTGAAGTCATCAGTAAAAGTGATGAAGTACTGAAAACCTCCTCTGGCTGGTATGTTCAGTGGTCCACATACATCAGTATGTATGAGTGCCAAAAGATCATTAGCCCTTTCACCTTTTCCTGTGAATGGGGACTTTGTCATCTTTCCAATTAAACAAGATCTGCATGTCTCATATGATTCATAATCAAAAGAGTCCAAGAGTCCATCTTTATGGAGTTTGGAAATGCGTTTCTCATTTATGTGGCCTAATCGACAGTGCCAAAGGTAAGTTGGATTCAACTCATTAGGTTTCAACCTTTTAGTATTAATGTTATAAATTGGCATTTCAAGATCAAGGACATATAGTCCATTATTCATTTTTGCAGTAGCATAGAATATATCATTCAAATAAATGGAGCAACAATTGTTCCTTATTATGAATGAAAAACCAAACTTGTCCAAACAAGAAACGAAAATAATATTCCTGCTAATTGCAGGTACATAATAACAGTTCTCTAACTGAATTATTAAACCACTAGGTAAAGTTAAAACATAAGTTCCTACAGCTAAAGCAACAACCTTTGCTCCATTGCCAACTCGTAGGTCAACTTCACCTTTTGCCAAATCTCTACTCCTTTTTAGCCCCTGCACATTAGTACAAATGTGAGAACCGCATCCAGTATCTAATACCCATGATGCAGAAGTAGATAAATTAATTTCAATAACAAAAATACCTGAATTTGAAGTCTCTACTCCATTATTCTTATCTTCCAGGTACTTTGGGCAATTTCTCTTCCAATGTCCGGTCTTACCGCAATGGAAGCAAGTGCCCTCCTTTGCTATTCCTCCACTAGGCTTCAAAACAGGAGGAGTGGGTTTGGGTTTGGCAACTTCCTTGCCTTTCCCTCTACCACCCTGTTTGATGGGCCTCTTGTTCTGTTTCTTTCCATTACTGACCATCAGAATGGATTTCCCTTTTGTGTTCATATTCTGCTCAGCAGTTCTCAACATGCCTAGCAGTTCTAGAAGACTTTTGTCCAAGTCATTCATATTGAAATTCAGGACAAACTGACTGAAGCTCTCTGGCAACGATTGCAAGATCAGATCAATCGCAAGTTCTTTTCCAAGGGGAAACCCTAATCTGTCAAGGTTCTCCACATACCCAATCATCTTGAGTACATGGGGACTTACAGGGGCTCCCTCAGCTAACTTGTTGTTAAAAAGGGACTTTGAAACCTGAAACCTCTCATTTCTTGCTTGCTCTTGATAAAGCATTTTCAGATGTCCGATCATATCGAACACAGACATGTTCTCGTGTTGCTTTTGCAACTCAGAGTTCATGGTAGCAAGCATGAGGCAAGCGGTTTCATTGGCATCATCTAAATGCTTCTTATAAGCATCTCTTTCTGCCTTTGGTGCAGAACTAGGAGGTTCCTCCTCAGGAACTGGTGTCTCCAAGACATACAGCTTCTTATCGTGCTTAAGGACAATCCTCAGATTACGGTGCCAATCCAGGAAATTTGTCCCAGCCAATTTTTCCTTATCTAGGATGGATCGCAAAATATTGTTCGATGTGTTTGTTGTCATGGTAATCTACAAGAGAAATATGAAAATATAAGTATCATTAAAACAACATATTTAATTAGGTCTTTAATCAAATATGCTCCCACTATTTTATTCAAAACAAATGACCCTCATCATTTGATTCGGAAAATCCCGTTGGAAGACTTTCTAGTGGGTCGAGATCCATGTTTCACTTTGTTTTAAGTCAGCGTTAGGCTAATTACACAAAACTAAGTTATTTAGGTAGGAACTCCTTCCAATTGTATCTCATACAACTCTCGAATATTTTCAATTGGGTGAATAACTCCTTATTCTGATCCATCACATGAATCATTCCCAATTATTGCTTCTAAACATATATAATCTTATTATAATTTGTTTAGTTAAGTTTGACCCATTGTTTTAGCAATTGGATATTACAATTATCCCATCACACCTTACTAATATAGAACATGCACCTCGCGTAGGCGAAACCTACAATGCTCGATACTAGTCTTGATGAGTGCTAAAAATTGGAAAGCATAAACTTAATATTTAATTTTGAGGGAATTTGTTAGTAGTTTGATCTCACCGGCTTAACATGCAAAACGTCTCTCACATGCATCAACATACAATTACATGCATCAACATACATATAAAAAAGATACAATTATGGCCCCTAATGCAATTGTTCTCTCAAGCCAATGAGAGAACCTAAGCTAACCTAATAACGATCTAAGCTTCTCCAAGCATGATCTCCAAGGTTATCCTCCTTTAATATTGAATACTTCCTCTATTTTTTTTTCATAACATAATATTACATTACATATAAGAAAACTCGTTTTACATACGAGGGAGTGAGATGAGAAAAGAAGTTACATAAAGAGATTGAGAGAGAGTCACGACACGCAGGCCGTATTCAAAAATCCCAAAACAATAATAAAGGAAAAACTAAGGCCATAACTGATCACCACAAATAAATAACAATAAACACACTTTTATTATTAGTTTAAAATTCCGATAATTAAATAAACTAAATTAAATTTCGGCTGATTGATCACACTTTGCAGACTTAGCTGGGGGTTCCACTGCCCGGTCAGCGGACGGTGGTTCCGCTGACCGTTCAGCGGACGGGGGTCAAGGGGGCAGCGCCTCCTTGCGGGGTTGTTAGGGGCAGCGCCCCGACGAAAAATTTTATGAACACTTCATTGTATTTCACGTCGTTTCCTGCACAACTTTTGTGCATTTACAACCCCAACCGGAAAAGTCTGCGGCAATACAACACTTGTACTGCCATTAATCCTAATGCAACAATTTCATGCCGTCAAACACAACTCGATTGATAACTCAATATGATAGATCAACATGTCATTGCTTCACCATACTAACGTCGGATTCCGAAGCGAATGAAAATGATGATCTTTCAAAAGAATTACAATCCTTATGTGATTGAATGGATGAAATCAAAACAGTATATCCCATATACCATCTTTGCATCAGAATTTCTTATATCTTATATAAAAGTGATCGATCTAATTGTGTAACCTATGGATGATCAATGTATCGCACAACTTCACCATACTAATGTCGGTTTCTGAAGCATAATCAACATCAATCATCCAAATCGTACACAACAGATGCCAAATTTAATTAATCGTTTATTGTTAAATTCATTCTGTGTTTTAATCGAATCAAATACAGAAAAGACGGAAATTTAACAGCTATCAGATCCATGGTTTCGTAAGTGGATCTGATACAACTGATGGAAAATTGCGATCTAAACGCAGCGGAAAACAAAAAATTTCCTTTAGTGATCCTTACGAATGAGCATGGTCAGTGATAGAATCGTTACCTCTTTGTGGCGATTCAGATCTTTGATGCAGCGATCACAAGCGTTGATGAAGTGCAACGCCTCTACTCAGTCCACACGAACAGCTTCCGGTCACAGTGCTAGCTGCTTACGAACGGAATTATTTGAGTGAGAAAAGAGAATCAAAAACGAAATTGCATCAAGTGAAAGCTTCATCACAAGGGTTCCTTTTATAGACTCTCTTGTGGGCTGCGGGCTAAAAACCCAATTCACATGATCCATAATAATATTATATATTATTATAATGACTATTATTATAATAAATATATTTATTTTATTATTATTTTATAACCATTATAAAATAACAATAATTATTATTATATTATCCGAATTTCTATTTTTCACTTAAGTGCACCGTACCTTACGGTGTTCCTTTGATTTCTCTATCTCTCATCAAACTGTCCTTATGTGTGTGACCCTGTAGGATTTCGTAACGTTGGTAATTATATTAAATTATATATTTAACATAATAAACAGTAAGCGGTATCTAGCAACACTCACTGCTACCCAAGTCACGAAAATGTCATGTGATCTGACAAAACCTTTTTCGTGATAATATATGTTTGTACAATTACCCTTTTGCCCCTATGTCTATATTGAACACAAGGCATACACTGTGTCATCCTTGTCCAGTTCAATATTGGGCCCTTAGACATTTCTCCTGTTATGCAGGATTGGCAAATTCCATCTAGGACACTCATGTCCCTCAGCATGCTTCGTGGAGTGCCCATCAACTGTCTTTATGATCATCCAGTTACGGATAATGTTTGATCAACAATAAAGCACCTGACTCTACATCTAGGGTCCATAGTGGTTTCAGGTCGAAGGGTGGTAATACACCATTATCACCATGAGAATAACTTATGACACTTTGCATAACATACTATGTAGTATTCTCATAGCGGGTCAATCCGGTATAAATATTACTCCTAATATTTATACCTATGTCAAGACTTGATAACTCTTTATCCATGATCCATGAGATGTGATCATCAGTCTATCTTCATAATAGTCTCAATGCTTTTAATGTTATCCCACTTTGCAATAAAGCTTGACTACGAATATTTTAAGAATAATGTCTTTATGTTTAATGGGATCTCATGATTAAGTCACACTTAACATTTCATTAAACAGACTAACTATTCTAGGGACTTTATTATTCTGAAAGACAAACATAATAAAGAAATGCCTTTTATTATTAAACGAATAATCCGATACAAGTACCAAAAAGTATTGGTCTCTAGGGCTTACACCAACAGTTTAAATGTAGGGTTGAAGACAAATGTTCTAATAACGAGGCAGAATACGAAGCCTTGATCGCTAGTCATCAAGCAACTCACCAAAGAATATAAATGTGTCAAGGAACATCTGGTGATGTACCTCACGATGGAGAAAAGGTTGTTGGAGCGCTTTGAGGTGGTCAATATTGCGCACGTGCCCAGGATAGACAACCAAGAAGCCAACAAGCTGGCACAAATCGCCTCTGGATATAAAGCCTCAGAAGACAGGTTGAAAGAATTCATCGAAGTCAAAGAGAAAGTAATATCCAAATCGTTTGGTGGGCAGGAAGTTGGTGAAATGAGTGACCTAACGGAAATAGGGAACAACAATGGGATAAGTGGCGCAGTCTGCATGGCGGACAACTTGTCTCCGACGGACTGGCGAAGGCCACTGGTCGAGTATCTAAAAGAACCAGCGGCGACTACCAATAGGAAGATCAAATATCAAGCATTGAGTTACGTTCTAATGGGGAATGAGCTGTTCAAGAAAACACCAGAAGGAGTGTTGCTTAAGTGTTTGAGAGAAGCAGACGCATACTTGGCAATATCAGAGGTGCATGGTGGGGCATGCGGAGCCCACCAAGTTGGACAAAAAATGAAGTGGGTATTGTTCCGACAAGGAGTCTACTGGCCAAGGATGCTCAAAGACTGCATAGATTTCGCAAAAAGTTGCCAAGAGTATCAAAAGCACACCGACATACAATCGGTGTCGGTTGATGAACTTCACGCTGTAGTCAAGCCATGGCCTTTCCAAGGGTGGGCATTGGATATAATCAAAGAAATTCGACCAGCCTCCACCATATAACACAAATACATCCTTGTTGGAATAGATTACTTCATAAAATGGATTGAGGCAGTGCCGTTGTCGAAAGTAGACCAAGAGGTTGTCATCAACTTCATCCAGAAACATATTTTGTACAGGTTTGACACTCCTAAGACGATCACTACAGATCAAAGGTCAGTATTCGTCGGCCAAAAAATGCAAGAATTTGCAGCAAAGGAAGGGTTTTAACTTGTTACTTTCACCCCCTATTGCGCACAGGCGAACGGTCAAGTCGAGGCAGCCAACAAGGTGATAATTGGGCTCATTAAGAAACACATATCCTAAAAACCCAAGAATTGGCACCGGAAGTTAGATCAGATATTGTGGGCCTGTCGAACATCCCCAAAGGAGTTCACAAATTCGTCAACATTTTGTTTGGTATTTGGACACGACGTTGTTTTTCCAGCAGAAGTTCGCCTCTAGTCAGTACGCATCCAACGTTAACATGACATCCTGTCGGAATAATATTGGAATATGATGATGGACGAGATGGTGGACCTAGACGAAGAAAGGATAGAGGAACTTGATGTGTTGTTGCATTAGAAGGCTCAAGTGGCCCAAGCATACAACAAGAAGGTCAAGAAGAAGGCCTTTATAGTCGATGACTATGTTTGGAAGACCATCCTTCTGATGGATTGAAAGGACCAAAGATTAGGAAAATGGTCCCCAAACTTAGAAGGTCCATTCCAAGTAATCCAAGCGTTCAGTAATAACGCTTATGAGGTCCAAGAAATCGGAGGAGACCAGTGTATCATCAGGATAAATGGGAAGTATTTAAAAATATACAGACCTATGCTACAAGAGATTCAAAGGAAAAAAATATGTTTTCATTAAATGGCCGACGAATGTGGACGACCAACATAAAATACAGAAATACAAGGGAAACATGATTATTCTGGGAACCTTGCCTTAAAGCCTTCAAACAAGGTCCTTTCATGATCTATTTGACTCTCTAGGACAAATTTCTTTTGACGCATTTGCTCAATAGGGGTCTTGATCTTCAAAGCAGCTTCGACGTGAGCAATCCCTTTAGCCATATCTTGGTCGATAGCTTCCTTGGCGGGAAAAGATGTTTCAACATCCAGAGAAGCCTTCTCCCTTTTAACGTCAACAATTTTTTACTCTAGCTCCGTTATTTGGGCGTGATAGCCAGATATTTGCTGGTCGAGGATAAGGTGTCTGTCGGAGCGTGTCTGCTGGGAAGCCTTATAATATTTCAAGTTCTTTTCACAAACAGCGCTGAGGTACCACTCCCGCTTCATCTCGTTAATTTGGGCTCGAATCTGAGCGTTAGCCTGTTTGCACAAAGTCACATCTTTCGCCAGTTGGGTAAAGACGACTTCAAACTCAATCAGATATGCAGTTGTAGAAGTAGGCGCGTCGAAAGTCGAAAGCGCATCTAAAATTTTGAAGATGTATCGAGCTACAGGGGCTTCAGTGGCTGCTTCGACAAATTCATCCTCAAACAAGTGGGCCCTCAACTCCTGCAGTTTAAGGGTGAAAGTGCTATCTTCGGCCGGGTTAACAGTATTCTTTGACCCAACAGGGGTAACGGCTTCGACAGAGCCACGAAGCTTAAGGAGAGCTTTCAATGTCTCTGCAGGTTTCGACATTTTGGAGGCCAAAATCTCCTCTGGGGTAGCATTGTGCGTACCTTCGACACTATCCCTCAGAGGTGATGAAATACCACCTGCATGACTAGCACCCACACCCTTTTCTCTATGGTTGAGAGCGTTAATCTCGGCATTTTCCTCGAGGTCAATGACAATAATAGGGTTTTATTTAGGAGTTTCCTCCAATGTCCCTGGGAATTTATCAACCTTTTGGGAACTTAGAGGAGGAATAGTCTCAGCAGATTGCCCAACAGTGTTGGCAATAATATCATCTAACGTTGGAGAATCTGGATCTTCTGCATCCTGCGAAACGAACAAGGTAAAAAGTCAATAAGAAAGAACGAAAGGAATATCGACAAAGAGGAAGCAAAAAGAAGAGCACCTGAGTAGTTTTGGGTGAAGGAGTAGTTCTGGTAACCACGGTTTGGAATACCTCGGTTAAGTCTTCAGGAACGACAAGTTTTGGAGTCGAAACAGCCCCTTTGAGGGGTTTTTTCTTTGTTGGGGCTTTCTTTTTTTGTCTCAGAGGAGTGGACGAGAGAGAGTCCGATGTTTCAGAAGGGAAAACCCGAGAACGGGTACTCTCATCCGACAGCACAACGTCAGGAATAATTTGTCGTTCAGGAATCTGGCCAGAACAAATCCCGTAAGTCGACAGACAGGGATAAACGAAACAAAAAATGATAAGGAAATATATCATACTTGAGCGTTAGAAATTTTTGTTTTTTGGCTGGTTGGGTCGAGGTTGACGCCACAGGGGGTTCCCTCTTGTGCCCCTGAAAAAGATAAGCAACGTTCAGGAAACAACTCAAAAACTCAGCATAAGCAGATAAAAACGAAGAAGAGTGACTTTACCCTTTTTTGTGCATCCCCAGGGGCATTAGTGGGCCTTGCATCCACCAAAGGTGCCGACAGACCAAGGGCTTCGCTTGAGAGAGCTGCAAAAGCATCGACCATGTTTTCTAGGAAGAAGTCATGATCGAAGTGTTGCGATTGGTACTCCGACCACCAGACATTGAAACTCTCGGTGGTGAAGAATGAAGGCTTGTAACAAAACACGGGCAACTCCAGATGTTGAGTCAACTTAGAAAACTGGAGGCAGTTCCTATGCCCCGTAAAGTTAAGCCTTCAACCAGCCCACACAATGTCATCATGATATCAAACTAATGGCCTCGGCAGCATCTGGCTCAAGCCAAATTGGCGAGCAACGAGGTTGGCTGATAGTTCATGAACCAGTAACCAGTGTTGCTCGAATCAATGTGAAATGATAACATTGTTGGGGTTAGGAAATCTCTCCATATGGAGTTGGATACTGCAGCTGTTCTGGGGGAAGCACCAGGGAAGGAATTATGGAACCAGGTCGGCCCAAACTTTCGATGGGCAAAGGGAGCCATCCCAAGAAAAAAGATGTTTGCCTCAGCAAACACAGCGAGATATTTCATGAAGAGGGTTTTGTTGGGGGTCTCCTGCGTGGTCAGGAGAGCAAGTCGATTTCTTTTCACCGGTCAGTCTTCATTTAAATGTTGCATCTTGGCCGACACTAAATAGCCCAGTTGATGTTCAAAAGTGGCATTTAGCCAATGTTTCAGTAGCCACATCGGCCCTGACACATTCAGGGCTTTGGTGGTTTCATAGAGACGGGAAATTTTTAGCGACGAAAGCCCCACAGAGTGATACAAAGAGGTTAAAAGAAGCTTGCCAAGGGCCACCTGTCGACCCTCATAGATTTGAATAGCCAAGCTAATATAGCTTTTGGCTATTTGCAAAGAACTTGGGTAAAAGAGGTAGTACGATAGCCATAAAGTTCTGAAAACTAGCACGGTTGAAATCAAAAGATACCTTAGTCGCAATGGTGGGGTTGAAGGTTTCGCCCAATGGAGAAAGACCAGTAATGGCCGCCACATCGAAAATAGTAGGCGACAACATCCCACAGGGTAGTTGGAAAGTGTTCGTCGAACCTTCCCAAAAGAACATAGACGCTAGTAGAGGACAGGGGTTAACCCTGTGAGCATTCCTTGAAAGTTGAATGGCGTCGAAGATACCATAACTTTTCCATTGGTCCTGACGCTTATTTTGAACCTTGTTCAACCAGGCAAGGTAATCTTTGTTGCCTAGGGTGGGCATCGAACGAAACACTCTAGCCTTTGGCACCATGAATTTCAAATCAAGAGTGTCGCATTTGCGAAAAGTCGGAGGAATGGCTGCTGGAAAGCCAGGGAAAAACGGCTGCATGTCCTCATGGCTAGGTTTGCCGGTAGGGTAAAGACCATGAAATGTATGGAGTTTTTCAGCCACCGCGAAGGGAACGATCATCTGTTTTTTCCAAGCAGCCACAATGTTTTCGTCAGTAGAAGTGGGGTTGGGAATAGGCTTATGAGCGCCAGCCTCTGAGATGACAAAAGCAATGGGGTTGTTACTCATTGTGTGAGTTTGAGAAGCAGTTGAGGATGCCATTATAAGTTGTGGTTTAAGAGACTGGTACGATTGTTGCTTGGTTGAAGAAGGAGAAGCACAAAGATAATATTGGAAAAAAGTTTTAAAATGAGGCCAGGGGGTATTTATAATCAACG
Source organism: Lathyrus sativus (assembly GCA_963859935.3). Lineage (NCBI taxonomy): Eukaryota > Viridiplantae > Streptophyta > Magnoliopsida > Fabales > Fabaceae > Lathyrus > Lathyrus sativus. The sequence goes on along the minus strand of OZ012739.1, from coordinate 600,995,584 downwards.
CTGGCTGGAGACAAAAAGACAAAGAGTTTTTTTAGATTTTCACTCATGGGAGAAGTAATGAGTGGAAGTTGGTACTGACGTGGGGAAATGGAAAAGAATGATGAAAATCCTTGAAAGTTGTGGCGCAGAAAGGTGCCATCATCACGTCAGGAGGCGGCTGACACGTGGCTGATTCGACAGAAAACCATGATGGCGCAGACAACTGCTACATGCCTAGAAAACACCAAGTCTCTCAGTTGATAGAAGCCTCTGTCGAGACTTGGGTTTTGGTGAGGCATCTTGTTGGCTGAAAATGAGCCAACTGAAAGCATCGACAGTGAAAGCGTCGACCTCGACAGGAGGTGGGAAAAAATAAGCCCCTAACCGACGTCACAAGGAGAATTGCATGGTTGACAGGGACCTAAGTTGATCGACCAAAAAACCAACAAAGGCACCCCCGACAGAGGAGCCTTGGTGCCTGGAGGGAAATAAATTTGACAAAAGGAATATGGGAGAAGTTACAAAAGTAGCGGTCTTGCACGTGGCGGCTCCTGAAGCATCCTGACGGTTATTTTATTTGCCTATATAAAGTAAAGCCTGGGTTTGGAGAAAGGCGTCTTTTGTCAACATTTCAAGAAAAACACTCTAAGTACCACTTACTAAAGAGAAAAAGGTTTCCTTTTTCATTATAAAATGTACGAATGCGCCCAGTTGTACTTTCCTTTTTTACATTAAATTTACCAAGTCTTTATGTTATGAAAACAATGCCTTTACTTTTATGCCGTTTTTTCAGCACTTCTTTGTTTTTATTAGGAACATCGTTGTCTCTACTTATCTAAATTTTATCATACACGCTCCCAAAAAATCAAACAACTGTCGAATGCACCATAAATCCTAAGTAAACAACCCACCCAGTACCAGAGTCCTGAGACTAGTTTGGCCAGTCCCGCAAGCAAACCCGCGATAGGAGGTCAGAGGTTGTCTGCGCGAAAAACACGTGCGAACAGATATGCAACAACTAAAACCCAGATTTGTTTGTATGAATCAGCAAATAAACAAGAAAGCAAGCGTACATAAACCAAAACATCCATATAAAACAAAAAAATACCACAGATTTATAGAGTCTACCAAACCCTAACTATCTAAGATCAGCAAAACGACAAATGAATCGAAATAATTCAATGAAGGCTACGACTTATGCATCATTTACAACGAAGAAACATGTAAAGCGATGAACCAATAGGAAAAAATAAAACTCGCCAGAAAGTGGAGTTTCCGGCGAGGGTACCGACATAGAAATCTAACCTCAAGGTACGTTGCTTTTCCTTTTCGATTTTTCAAGTCCTCTCTCTTTCGCTTCCTTAGCTTCTTCCTTTCTGATCCTTCCTTCTTTCTCTGAATGCTGTTACTGGTTAGATTTTTGGGTTAAGCTTAAAACACACTTAGATTCAAATGATGAATCTGAGGTTTTTCGTTTGCAAGAGCTCTTGTATGAGGTTTTATGGTAAGATTTCGGCAGAGTTTCACTATTTTATTTTGTTTTCTCCCCCTTTTATCAATGAAGGAATGCCTCTATTTATAGAGTGATGAAGGGGAATATTACAACTGGAAAATTTAGAGAAGAATTAGAAAATCTATTAGAAGGGAAACAATCCAGATCCCTGATTTCGTGCGAGTGAATATAATGGTGTACAAGGTGGTGAAGGAAATCGTTCAGCAAATGTTTGGAAAATTTGTCACATCTACATCGTAAGAGCTTAGTGTTTTTAGTATTTTTGTGTATTCTTTTCAATTTGGTACCTTGATATGTCTTCTCTTGGATTGGTTTAGTGAATTTGGAATTTACGGTCACAATTATCTTTGTGATGATACTTGTAAAGTTTGATGATTTTTTGGTGACGTGAACTGTATGTTATGTACATTTCTACAGTTTTTGTGTGTGCATATCTTGTACTTTATCTTATTGAATTAGTTTTGTAATCAATGGTCTTGAGTTTAGGAATTTTTGTATTGCACATTTTATTCACAATTTGATGTTGGTACAAGTTTCTGTCTGTTGGATAGGGTAGTTTTACGTTTTGTTTGTAGTGTGCTGATGTTTTTGTCATGAATAAACATATGGATTTGTTCAGTAGAAAGACTACGTACGTGACCCATGGCAAGCATTTTGAAAGCATCATACCATATTCCTCAGTAATTAATCTGGCCTCAAAGACTTAATAATCTTAACATTTAATATTTGGGAATGATTTCTAAAAAATACATTGGAAAATGGACATGAGCATCTTATCACAACTCATCTTGAACTAGTCTCCCAATAGAATTTGGGAACAAAATTCCTCATGTCTTGAAGTAAATTTAGCCATGATACTTAGGAGTACTTTTGCAATCAACTTGTATCTTGTATGGCTCATAGATTCAATGACAACTGATTTATCTTGACTAAGTAACATGATGCTAGTATGTGCGCAATAATGCTCCATAATTCTTGATATATTTTCGCAAATGACGTTATAGCTTCGTATGGGCGAGAAACCAGACATGTATTAAGACTAATCATTGAAATCGAATCTATACCCTGTAAAACTTGAAACGTGCCATGCTTGACTTAAACCCACGAATCATTATTAAACTAATTCCAAACCTTCTTTGAGACCAAGAATCCATCTCAATCATTGAGCGCGTTATAGCCTTGAACCTTGAAGTTTTCCGACTGAACCAATTTTAAACTTTTGTCAAGAAAGCATTTTGACATCAGGGGATTACCAACTGGGGTATGAATCTCAACACATTGTTGAACCCTAATTGATAAATAAGCTAATTTCTGATGAACATGAAGTGCTTGATTTAGTATATCCATACAACTTGATAACGAGGCACCCTTTTTATTTGACATGGATTAAGTTTCACTTGACTGAATTTTACTTCTCACACATTAAGACTGATAGCCTTACTTAAACCTCAGCAGCCAATTCGCACAACCTGAGCTTAATTAGTTAGTCAAAAATACAAATAATCATAACACTACATTGGTAGGACATATTCGGGGTATGACAGATGCCTCTATCTAATTACCTTGAACTCGAGAGAATGGATTGCTGTATGGCGTTCATTTTTAAAGTAGATGTCAATTAGATAAGGAGACCCCAAAATTTGCCTGACAAAAAGGTAAAAAGTGGAATGCAGGCATGAATTACAAGATAGAAAAAGGCGATGTCAGAGCACAAAATGAACAGGATGAATTGAGGTTCTCCAAGTGGTCGAAGCACTAGTAGTATCGAGTTTAGAAACTGAAGATAGTTGGGTCATTGACTCAGGTTACTCTTATCACATGTGTCTAAGAATAGAATACTTTGAAACTTTGAAGATGGTGCAAGGTGGAGTAGTTCACCTTGGTAATAATAAGGCATGCAAGGTTCATGGTATTGGTACGGTCAAATTTAAAGCTGTCAATGATCGTGAACTTCTTATTCACAATGTCAGGTATGTTTCAGAACTCAAGCGAAATTTGTTATCTATAAATATGTTTGATGATCTAGGCTATTGTACTAGAGTTGAACATGGAGTGTTAAAGATTTTGCATGATGAATTAATTATTGCTAAAGGGTCTAAAATATGTGATCTATATATTTTAGAAGGTTCAAATGTTATTATTCATTCATTGTTAACTAGTGGAGGCTTTCATGACAAGAAAGAGCTATGAGATTTAAGTTTAAGGCGTTATGAATGCCTTGAGAAAGTTTCAGAGGAGTACAATGAATTTTTCAGAAATCAAGGGATAAAAATGCATGTTACCGATGAGTTGTTATTGAGTTTTTGAGGAAGAGCTGAGGTTAAAATAACTTACTTGGTTGGTAGCAGATTTCTTCAAAAGAAGAATAGTGAAAACCAAGGGAGAAAGAAAATATATTTTGGAGATTGCATTTATCCCGAAAATCAGAAGTTTTAGAAAGTCGGAAGAAAAGTCGAGAAATAAAAATCGGTCGGTGAATAGTGTCGTCAGTACGGTAAATAGTGCTATCCGTACGGATGAATAGTAATGCCCATATGGTGAATAATGTTGTCTGTACGGTGAATAATATTTTCGAATTTTCAGGCTTTTTTCGATTCGGCCCATGGATCCATGTGATTTTGGGCTTTGTTTGTTGGATATTTGCTATTATAAATATGTATCTCTTATATGCTTGGTGTGTGACAATCTTAGAATTTTCACCAACAAGGGAGACCAATGGTTTAAAGGTATAGCATAGGGTTTCAACTATGCACAAAGAAAACCTTGGATTACACCTTAGGTTTGAGTGATTCATATATTGAGAGTTGGAGAGGTAGGGAAACACTTGGATAGAAAATATGGTTATTCTTGGGCGCCTTCAGGGCTGTTCTTGGGAACCTGAAGGAGAAGGCTATTTTCTTGTAACTCATATGTAATCTCTTGTAACAACTTTTTGAGTATAGTGAATTGGAGAGCTGCTCTCTCCTCTAGAGTATACGAATTGGAGAGTTTCTATTTTTTCTTGCCTTATTCATTTATATTATCTGTATACGGATTATTATTGCTTAAGATCATTTATTTTGGTTGCTATTATTCTTTGCTTCACAAATCGATATTGAATTTTGTAGTAATTTACAACAAGATTCACAACATTAATGTTGACATATTAGTCATCAAGCTGAGAGAACGTTTATTAGGTAATATGGTTGATTTCATGATGTTGATTTATAGATAAACAATGAAGTATAGCGATAGACGGTAATATTAAGTGATGATTATAGATGCATAATATTAATCAAGATAGTACATGAATACATAACGATGAAATCTAACCTCAACAAACTTTCTCATTTGTCAAAACTCCAAATTTTATTTATAGTTATTTTTATACTGAAATTCTCATCTCAAAAAACTTTTACAATTTTTTTTTAATATCAAAAGAATTTTTGAACGTCTTTTGAAATTGCACCGACCTTGTGGGTGCAATAAATAAAATACTTACTTTTGTTCTCACAATAAAATGACGTCGTTGTCGGGGACTAACATTTAAATTTAAAAGCATTATGATAGTTTTTATCATTTTAAGTATTCTCGCACAAATGTTTATATATGTGCATAATTGTAATTATTTGAAATGATTACACAACTGTTAAAGGTTCACAAAGAAATACAAAAACTATTACTTTGGATGAAGTCCAGACGGCGGTGAAATCTAAAGAATTTTCAAAGTCAAAAGATTTGAAGTTTGAAGATAGTGGTGAAGGCTTAAATGTGTCAAGAGGAGGAGGTGAGCATAAAGGGATGTCCAAATCAAAGAGGTATGATAAGTCAAAGGTAAAATATTTTAATAGTTAGAAAATCGATCACTTTAAAACTTGTCCTGAAAGAAAGGTCAATGAAGATTATGTTCAAGCTGTAGTTGCATTGGGTGAAGAAAGTTATGAGGATGCTGAAGCACTAGTAGTATCGAGTTTGGAAACTGAAGATAGTTGGGTCATTGACTCAGGTTACTCTTGTCACATCTGTCTAAGAATAAAATACTTTGAAACTTTTAAGATGGTGCAAGGTGGAGTAGTTCACCTTGGTAATAATAAGACATGCAAGGTTCATGGTATTGGTATAGTTAGATTTAAAATGTTTAATGATTGTGAACTTCTTATTCACAATGTGAGGTATGTTCCAGAACTCAAGCGAAATTTGTTATCTATAAATATGTTTGATGATCTAGGCTATTGTACTAGAGTTGAACGTGGAATGTCGAACATTTTGCATGATGAATTGATTATTGCTAAAGTGTCTAAAATATGTGGTATATATATTTTAGAAGGTTCAAATGTTATTATTCATTCATCGTTAACTAGTGGATGCTTTCATGACAAGGAAGAGCTATGAGATTTGAGTTTAAGGTGTTATGAATGCCTTGAGAAAGTTTTAGAGGATTACAGTAAATTTTGCAGAAATCAAGGGATAAAAATGCATGTTACCGCTGAGTTATTATTGATTTTTTGGGGAAGAGCTGAGGTTAAAACAACTTACTCGGTTGGTAGAGAAATTCTTCAGAAGAAGAGTAGTGAAAACCAATGGAGAAACCTAGGAGAAACTATAACAGAGAAAAATCAGTTTGAGGTGGAGTTTCCTACTACGGATGCTAGCAGTAGTGAGGGAACGGTTACAGAGATCTCTGATTATCATTTGACTCATTATAAGGTAAGGATGGTTATTGTAGCATCTCAAAGGAATGATTATGCTAGCCTTGGATATTATGTTTTTAATGTGGCTGAAGGACCACAAAATAAAAGAAGAAAAACCTTCAGGGAGGCATTTGAAAACAGGTGGAGTCAAGGGTGGCTGAAAAGTCATACTTGTAGGCTTATTAAATTTCCTAGGCAGAAAAGGGTAACTGGGAACAAGTGGATTCAAGTTGCAAGATCAAGATTCAAGAGTTGCTTGAATTTGATCAAAGTTATTGATTAAAGTTTCAACTTGGTAGAGAGAAGCAATGATGTTGATTGTTAAATTGGTATTAACACGGTTTAAAGTCAAGGTGGATATTGTTGTAAATGTGCCTTAAAAACTTTGTTGATGAAAAGAAAGAAAACATATTTTGGAGATTGCATTTACCGCGAAAATTAGAAGTTTTAGAAAGTAGGACAAAAAGTCGAGAAAATAATAATATTAAATCGGTCGATGAATAGTATCGTCAGCACGGAGAATAGCGCTATCCACACTGATGAATAGTGACATTTGTACGATGAATAATGTTGTCTGTATGATGAATAGTGTTTTCGAGTTTTCGGGCTTTTTTCGATTTGGTCCATGGATCCATGTGATTTTGGGCTTTGTTTGTTGGATATTTGCTATTATAAATATGTATCTCTTATATGCTTGGTGTGTGACAATCTTAGAGTTTTCACCAACAAGAGAGACAAAGGATTTAAAAGTATAACATATGGTTTCAGCTATGCATAAACAAAACCTTGGATTACACCTTGGGTTTGAGTGATTCATATATTGAGAGTTGGAGAGGTAGGGAAACACTTGGGTAGAAAATAGGGTTATTCTTGGGCGCCTTCAGGGTTGTTCTTGGGAACCTGAAGGCGAAGGCTATTTTCTTGTAACTCATCTATAATCTCTTATAACAACTTTCTGAGTATAGTGAATTGGAGAGCTGCTCTCTCCCTCAGAGTAGATCGTTTGATCGAATTGGGTAAATAAACCTTCAATTTTTTCTTGCCTTATTCTGTTATATTATCTGTGTATGAATTATTATTGTTGAATACCATTTATTTTGGTTGCTATTGTTATTTTCCTCACAAATTGATATTGAATTTTGTCGTAATTTACAACAAGATTCACAACAAGTGGTGCGATGAGCATGGAGCAAAGAGATATTGTTGACAAGTGAGCACCATGGTTAGTAGACGGCAGATCGAGAAATTTTTTGATAACAAAGACTTCGGGTTGTGGAAGATTAAGATGCAAGCAATTTTAATTCAAGAGAAGTGTATCGAGGCTTTGAAGAGTGAAGCATTGATGCCTACAGGGCTTACACAAGTAAAGAATATCGAGATGGTGGATAAGGCCAGGAGTGCCATTATCTTGTGCCTCGGGGATAAAGTTCTAAGAGAAATCGCCAGGGAGAAAACTGCGGTTGCTACATGGGCAAAACTTGAATCATTGTATATGACAAAGTCTTTGGCTCATATGTTGTATCTGAAATAATAATTCTATTCATTTCGAATGGTGGAGAACAAATGCATAGTTGAACAACTCATAGAACTTCACAAGATTATCGATGATCTTGAGAATATTAAAGTAAAGATTGATGATAAGGACAAGGCTTTGCTTCTGTTAAGTTCATTACCCAGATCCTTTAAGAACTTTAAGGATGCCATTCTCTATGGTAAGGAAGGTACTATTACTTTGGATGAAGTCTAGACGGCGGTGAAATCCAGAGAATTTTCAAAGTCAAAAAATTTGAAAAGTGAAGATAGTGGTGAAGGCTTAAATGTGTCTAAAGGAGGAGGTAAGCGTAAAGGGATGTCCAAATCAAAGAGGTATGGCAAGTCAAAGGTAAAATGTTTTAATTGTCAGAAAATCGATCACTTTAAAATGGATTGTCCTGAAAGAAAGGTCAATGAAGATTATGTTCAAGCTGTAGTTGCATTGGGTGAGGAAAGTTATGAGAATGGCGAAGCACTAGTAGTATCGAGTTTATAAACTGAAGATAGTTGGGTCATTGACTCAGGTTACTCTTATCACATGTGTCCAAGAATAGAATACTTTGAAACTTTGAAGATGGTGTAAGGTGGAGTAATTCACCTTGGTAATAATAAGGCATGTAAGGTTCATGGTATTGGTACGGTCCAATTTAAAATTGTTAATGATCGTGAACTTCTTATTCACAATGTGAGGTATGTTCCAGAACTCAAGCGAAATTTGTTATCTATAAATATGTTTGATGATCTAGGCTATTGTGCTAGAGTTGAACATGGAGTGTTGAAGATTTTGCGTGATGAATTGATTATTGCTAAAGGGTCTAAAATATGTGGTCTATATATTTTAGAAGGTTCAAATGTTATTATTCTTTCATCATTAACTAGTGGATGCTTTAATGACAAGGAACAACTATGAGATATGAGTTTAAGGCGTTATAAATGTCTTAAGAAAGTTTCAGAGGAGTAAAATGAATTTTGCAGAAATCAAGGGATAAAAATGCATGTTATCGGTGAGTTGTTATTGAGTTTTTGGGGACGAGCTGAGGTTAAAACAACTTACTTGGTTGGTAGAGAACTTCTTCAGAAGAAGAATAGTGAAAACTAAGGGAGAAAGAAAACATATTTTGGAGATTGTATTTACCGCAAAAATCATAAGTTTTAGAAAGTCGGACAAAAAGTCGAGAAAAAAATTGGTCGATCAATAGTGATATCCGTATGGATGAATAGTAGCGCTCTTAGGGTGAGTAGTGTTGTCCGTACGATGAATAATGTTTTTGAGTTTTCAGGCTTTTTTTGATTCGGCTCATGGATCCATGTGATTTTGGGCTTTGTTTGTTGGATATTTGCTATTATAAATATGTATCTCTTATATGTTTGGTGTGTGACAATCTTAGAGTCTTCACCAACAAGGGAGACCAAAGGTTTAAAGGTATAACATAGAATTTCAACTATGCACAAAGAAAACCATAGATTATACCTTGGGTTTGAGTGATTCATATATTGAGAGTTGAAGAGGTAGGGAAATACTTGGGTAGAAAATAAGGTTGTTCTTGGGCGCCTTCAAGGTTGTTCTTGGGAACCTGATGGCGAAGGCTATGTTATTGTAACTCATCAGTAATCTCATGTAACAACTTTCTAAGTATAGTGAATTGGAGAGCTGCTCTCTCCTCTAGAGTAGATCGTTTGATTGAACTGGACAAACAAACCTTAGGTTTTTTCTTGCCTTATTTTGTTATATTATCTGCGTACGGATTATTATTGCTGAAGACCATTTATTTTGGTTGCTATTGTTCTTTGCCTCACAAATTGATATTGAATTTTGTCGCAATTTATAACAAGATTCACAACATTAATATTGACATATTGGTAATTAGGCTGAGAGAACGTTTATTAGGTAATATGATTGATTTCATGATGTTGATTTAGAGATAAACAATGAACGTATAGCGATAGGCGGTAATATTAAGTGATGATTATAGATGCATATTATTAATCAAGATAGTACATGAATACATAACGATGAAATCTAACCTCAACAAACTTTCTCATTTGTCAAAACTCCAATTTTATTTATAGTTTTTTTTGTACTGAAATTCTCGTCTCAAAAAACTTTTACAAATGTTTTTAAAAATCATAGGAACTTTTGAACGACTTTTGAAATTGCGTTGACCTTGTGGATACAATAAATAAAATATTTACTTTTATTCTCACAATAAAATGACGTCGTTGTCGGGGACTAACATTTAGATTTTAAAAGCATTATTTTAGTTTTTATCATTTTAAGTATTCTTGTACAAATGTTTATATATATGTGTATAATTGTAATTATTTAAAATAACTACACAACTGTCAAAGGTTCACAAAGAAATACAGAAACACATGCAAATTTTTTATTGTAAGTTTTACAATGGTAATCATCCCATGAGATATTTCCCATTACCAAATGAAGACGTAAACTTCTTGAGCTATCAACAAAGATTACGACAATATAAAAACAACAACAACATCAATTAAGGATGAAGGCAATATGCAAGACCATCCAGACAATAGTCATACTTGAATTATACTCAGACGCCTCTAACAAGAAGATATACTTTTAAAATTGGAAGGTCCTTTAAATTACTTTATGCAGATGTCTATGATAAATTTAATGTGTTTAGAAGTGTTTTTTAATCCTATTGAATATCTAAAAAAATTCAAATTTCAAGCACTCCAAAGAATCTGCCTTTTTACAATTGTCTCTCTAATAGAGATACATATTTATTATTTTTGAAATTCAATAGATTCAAAACATGATCCACCAATCAAACATATCCACCATTCAAACTGAACAGACTCAATTTTTTAGCTTAATTGCAACTTTGGTCCCCCTATTTTGTATTTTTTGGGTTTTGATTCCCCCATTTTAAAAACCACCATTTAGGTCCCCATTTTAAGTTTCGAGTTTGATATTAGTCCCCTTGTCATTTTAAGTCAATTTTCTAATGATGTGGCGCATTAAATGAAGATGTGGCATTTCCATGTCATTTAAAATGGTCTTATTCACCAAATATCATTTCCATGTCATTTATTTTTTTGATTTCATTTTTCAGGAAATTAAGTTCAATTTTATAAAACCCCAGCGCACGAAGAACAACCCATTTCTTCAGCCATTTATGTAGCCATTTCTTAAAACCTAGTCCTCTTTTCCTCAACAAACCCATACCAGTCCTTCTTTAGCCATTAATTTCGAAACTCATTACTTCAAAGTTTCTTCATACCCTTCTTCACAAACCCAACGTGCCTCCTACTTACTAACATGTCCGAAACGAATTTTTCTTTTTCCTCAACAAACCAGTCTGGGTATGGTATAAGAAGAAGAGGTAATAGATGTTGGTGTGAGCTTGAATCACCGTTGATGACGTCATGGACATACGATAATCCCGGAAGAAGAAGATTTCATGGTTGTGGTAATTTTAAGGTGATGAGGAAAAAAGGATGTAATTACTTTCAGTGGTTTGATGAAGACATGAGCAGTCGTGCTAAAGATGTGATAAGATCTTTAAAAGACAAGAATGGGGAGCTTATGAATATGATTAAGGACATCAAGAAAAATGAAGATTTGTTGAAGATGAAAATTAGGTTTATGTATTATTTTGTGGGGGTTATCTGTGATGTTTGTCTTTTTAATTGTGTTTGCATTAGTTGCAACACATGTACTCAAATGATGTAATGTCAAATGTTGTAGTTACTTTGATGTTTATGTATTTGCAAATGAAGAGTTATGGTTGTCTGTGTTAATAAAGTAGCAGCATAATATTGTAGTAATGAGTAGCAGCATAACCTTATAATAACACTCAAACTGAAACTGAAGTAATTTCAAATGAAGAGTTACTTTAAGTAACATTGTTTATTTCAAATGTTAATTTCAACTGAAACTGAAGTAACATTGTTTATGTATTTGCAAATGAAGTAATTTCAAATGAAGAGTTATGATCATCTGTGTTAATAAAGTAGCAACATAACATTGTAGTAATGAGTAGCAGCATAACATTGTAATAACACTCAAACTAATACTTTGTGTAATTTCAAATGAAGAGTTACTTTGAGTAACATTGTCTATAACATTGTTTATGTATTTGCAAATGAAGTAATTTCAAATGAAGAGTTACTTTGAGTAATAACACTGAAACTGAAGTAGGAGCATATAACATTGTAATAATAAAGTAGCAGCATAACATTGTAATAATAGAGTAGCAGCATAACACTGAAGTAGCAGCATAACACTGATGTATCATTACATAGCAGCATGACATTGAAGTAACATTACATAACATCAGTGCACTGAGGTAACTTTACATAGCAGCCAACATTAAAGACAACATATTTTAACAAAAAGACCTTGAGTTTTTTGGTCATAACATATGCTATAGTAGCATCACAAAACAAGCAGACCTTGAGTGTTTTGGTCATTACATAGCAGCATCACAAAACAACCATTACACACTTCATTAACATAACAAAAAGTAAAGTAAAACATAGAACTATTGGGTTGGTGGTGGTGCTTGTGACCCTCTGTCTATAACAGTTTGTCCCCCGTCTATAAGAGTTTGTCCCACTTCCTTGCCCGACTTGTCACCATTTTTTTAAGGTTTTTTGTTGCCACCTATAGGAATCGCTCTCTCTGCATCTCGCTTCCCTTTACATGTTCGCTTGTGATGGCCAAAAATCCCACATTTCTTGCACTTGACAGTTTGAAGAGTTCTAGGCAGTCTGTTTCTTATCCTCGATTCATCATTCGCCTTGTCACGATTCTTCTTAGGACGACCGATAGATCTTCGCATGACTGGAGGGTTGATTGGGTTAGCAACATTAACAGGCCATAGTTGTGGGCCATTGGTTGGCATAATAATATGGCTATAAGTAGCCAGAATAATAGACTTCCTATACAAAATGACACAACGATTTTAGTAAGTGTTCAAAAAAGATGAATGTAAGTGAACATAATATATGAGTAGGTGATACCTATAGAATGATGAAACCTACTCTTCGGGCTCCTTCTTGTTATACCATATGCATGCAATAGCATGACAACATGGTATTCCACTTAAATCCCACTTCCTACAACCACATTTCTGTTGAAGCAAGTTCACAGCATATGTCTCAACACCGTTTGAAACTCTGGATATAGAAAAGTCATCATCTGCATGCCATGTTGAAACCCATCCTTTTGCTGCCCTCTTTGTTTTTTCCAAGACTTTTTTAATGTTCGGACTTGTAACACCTGTGTACCTACTTAATTTCTCCTTTTTAGCAGAGATTCTCACTGTTATGTAATGTTTGATTCCTTCAAGTAGTGAAATGATTGGCTTATCTCTATACTCCAAGATTACGCGATTAAAAGCCTCATACATATTATTGACTTGCAAATCACATTGTGTGTCTGTTTTGAAATGAGACAGAGTCCAACATGCAGCTGGGACATCCATCATGTCTTTCCAAGCATTGACATTGAGCTCTTTCATATGATTCATTGCTCTTTCCCATGCAGGTATTGTTGTGGCTCTAGAAGCCCGCCATAAAGCCTCCTTCATGAATATCCCATGATATTTCTTTCTCCAATTCCCATACAAGTGTTTAACACATAGTCTGTGTCCAACATGTTGGCTTGTCTCAAGAATAGTCGGTACCAATCCATGAACATACAATCCATAACAACAATGTAAATAACATTATAAATTCATAACACACTTGTAAATAACATTGTAAATCTATAACACATAGCAGAACTATAAATAACATTGTAAATCCATAACACACATGTAAATAAAATTGTAAATCCATAACATATAACATCACTGTAAATAACATTGTAAATCCATAACACATATCAACATGTAAATAACATTGTAAATCCATAGCAACACTGTAAATAACATTGTAAATCTATAACACATATCACCATATAGCAGCATGTAAATAACACTATAAATCCATAACACACATGTAAATAACATTGTAAATCCATAACACGTATCAGCATATAGCAGCATGTAAACAATATTGTAACATATCAACACATAACACATATAACAAATAATAGCACTGTAAAACTAACCTTCTGTTGATCTGATATAAATCCATATTTATTGTCTTGAATAGATTGCAAGTCTTCTAGTAACAAATTAAGGAGCCATTGCCAAGAGTCTTTGTTTCATCTTCCACGACGACATAAGCGATTGGATAAATCTTATTATTTCCATCCTTACCAATAACACCTATTAACTGACCTCCAAAGTCCCCTTTAAGAAAACAAGCATCCAGTCCTATTAGAGGCCTACAAGTCGTTGCAAACGTTGCCTTACAAGCTTCTAAGTATACATACATTATTTCAAAGTTAGGACCACCATCTGAATTAGCACACTTAATTTTAACAGTGGAGTTTGGATTTGACTTTAACAACTCCTCACCATAGCTTCTAAGATGTGTGAATTGCTCACGACCAGCACCTTGAATCAATTCCATTGCCATTTTCTTGGCTCTATAAGCTTGATCCTTTGACAACTTCACCCCCACTTCTTAATAGCTTATGTAATCAACTATTTGGTTTTTATTTTAGGAGTGTGTCTTATAGTGCACACAAATTGGCGACCCAACCAATCCGTTTTTGCTTGTCTATTTTTGGCTGTCCTATGACAACCATGACGATCAGTTAAGCTAACAAGTTGCCAATATTGGTTGGTAGTCCTCATGCTAAACCTAATATAAAATGGACAACCATCTAAACACTTGACAACCATTCTCTTCTTGTCATCTTTCTTGAATACAAGATTCTTCTTATTCTCCATTGCATACTCCTTTATGACATCTTTGATTTGTGGTTTATCCTTGAACATCATCCCTACTTCAAGTTTTCTGGTTTCCCTAAAGATTAGAAACTTTGCCATATCACATTCAGCATCACTACCGGGTGGAGTTTGAAGCACATCTGAATCACTACCATTATCGGAATTACCATCCAACTTTGAAGGTTTTTCTGCTGTAACATTAGGTAAAACGATCTTCTAATTAATACCAACATCAGCACCTAAATTCATCTCATCAATTTCATCTTCCAAATCTTCATCCTCTTCCTCGTCATCCTCACTGCCCATGCTATAATTTGGATCTGTTTCACTCTCTTCATCTACGTCATCAACATTAACGCTAACCTCTTCATCTACTCTACCAACATTAACCTCTTCATCTACTCCATCAACACTAACCTTTTCATCTACTCCATCAACACTAACCTCTTCATCTGCTCCCTCAACAGTAACTTCATCGTTTGCTCCCTCAACATTAACTTCATCGTTTGCTCCCTCAATATTAACTTTATCGTTTTCTCCCTCAACATTAACTTCATCGTTTGCTCCCTCGACATAAACTTCATCGTTTGCTCCCTCAACATTAACTTCATCATTTGCTCCCTCAACATTAACTTCACCGTTTGCTCCTTCACCATTGACTTTTTCACCATTATCCTCCTCAAAAATAACATCCTCAATACTTATTTCTTCAATTTTGTGTTCAACATAAATATCAACTACCTTAAATCCTCTAACATCCTCCATTAACCTTAAAACATCATTATCATTGTTTAGAGGCCGAAGTCCACGAGAAAAGGAAAATTTTGGATTCCAATACCATAAACACTTTATTTTACGATACCCCTCACTTTTGATCAAATCTTCAATTTGCATGTAGGACATCAAGTCCACACCCCAATCCCAATTCATTTCAGTTACAAGCGCACCAACATACAACAGAACTGGATTCTGAACTAAATGTCCCCTATGGTGTACTCTAAATCTGACAACTTGAGTATCAGAGGGCCTACAACAAAACATAAACAAATTAAAACATAGATAAAAACGGGACCACATCAAATTAAGACTACATGGTATAAACAAATCATATGCTATGACATAACACAAATGACATTTGCGTGTTTAGGGTTTTTGAATTCAGACTTGAGTTACGAAACATACCTCGACACGTAACTTCGGTTTGCCATTTCAGAGATGAGCTAGCTACTACAGCGACAACGGGAGTTGATTTGTGGTTTGATTTGGAACGACAACTACAAAATCTTTAATTACGGTTCGTCTTCGTGCGTGAAAGAGGAAGAGTAAGAATCTTCATTCCTGAACTGGGTTTGAAGAAATGGCTACAGAAATGGGTTGTTCTTCGTGAGCTGGAGTTTTATAAAATTGAACTTAATTTCTTGAAAAATGAAATCAAAAAAATAAATGACATGCAAATGATATTTGGTGAATAAGACCATTTTAAATGACATGGAAATGCCACATCTTCGTTCAACGCGCCACATCATTAAAAACATGACTTAAAATGGTAAGGGGACTAATATCAAACTCAAAACTTAAAATGAGACTTAAATGGTGGTTTTTAAAATGGGGGATCAAAACCCAAAAAAACACAAAAATAGATGGATCAAAGTTGCAATTAAACCTAATTTCTTTTAAGATCATGATGATGTTTAGTTGTGTTTTATGATTGATGTTTACTTTTTTATTCATATACTCTATTCATTTTCTTCACTCTCTCACTTGCCATTACTTTCCTCCCTCTTCTTTCTCTCTCCGGACACAACACTTCACACTTCTTAAACACCATTTTAACTCCTGCTTCTAAAATATACTAATCTCCATGATGAAAACTTTTTCTTCCCCATTTTTATGTCATATTAACATCTCTAATGTCATATTAACATCTTATACAGTATACCACAACTGATAAGAAGAAACACACATTATTAATTTGTTCTTTTACTGAGATCTTCTCTAAAGATAGCATGCATTTCGAATCTAGCTTAAGAAAGAAGAGTAATATATGTACAAATGTTCAAAATAAAAGTTATTCTGTTGTTTGATTTTAATTAATTTTTCATTGTTACTCATTTCAAATGTACGAGTTCCTCTCTTTTGGTTGGTCAGTGATTTTGATATTTTTTCAATTATTTTACCCTTTTTGCTCAATCCTTATTAATCTTGTTTTCCATCACTCTAAAATTGACATTCTTACTCATCTCATATATGAATATTGGGAAATCAAGATATTACTATAGTAATCAAAATTCAAGAATGCGCATTTTCAAAAACTCAGTCATCGTTAATGTTGATCAACCGTTCAAACTTAATACAGTATTCAAAACATCACAATGGTTAAAATGTTTCTTCATATATTCGCATCAAAGCAATCAATAAGTAAATTCCATCACAAATTTCAAAACTCCACCGAAAATTTAATTTGCACATTGGTACTATACTGTATACACATGTCTGCAATCATTTCGCATCAGAAATAGCAAAAGAAACGTTACTTCCACTGATTTGAACATTAGAATTAATTCTACTAATCTCACCAATTATTTCATCAAGTGCAACTTTATCTTTCAATATTGAAGTATGAGACACCCCTTCAATCTTAATCACTTTCAAATACTGATTCTTCTCATCTTTCCATAACTTTTCAAGTGCCAATAAGCTCACCATATTCACAGTTCCATCGCCATCACCATACAAAAACTCCGGCGGTTCATCAAAATCACCATTCCTATAAAACAATTCCTCAGGAGTCCTCACACCTTCCCCAACAATACAAGTTACATCCACTTCTGGTGCTCCTATCTTCGCTATCAGCGGCAAAATTCGAGTTTCATAAGGATAAACTCCTTCAGGATAACCAATATCTTTGAGAAAATCAACCATATCATGAGCTGAATAGCTTCTATTCGGAGTAGTAACTAATGGTTTTTCACCATCAAACATCATAGGATTAGGCAAAAGCCATAGATTACTCTCAGAACTTCTCTGTTCATTTCTCACTATCAAAGGGTTTACTAATGGCACCCCCAAAGAATTCCCCGATGCAAAAGTAAACATTTCATCAACAGTTCCACCCCATGGAGCAGAAAGAGCTATAAAATGTTTAACAAATTTCTTTCGCCAAGAAGACGGGTTCCGATTAAGGAGTTCAAGAACATATAAACCTCCTAAGCTATGTGAAACAAGTATCACTGGTTTTCCTCCATTGGAATTGCTTGCTTCTTCTATCAAATTCTTTAAATCGTTTAAGAATTTCGAACCTACTCGAGATGGATGACCCGGCGCTGCTAAACCATATCGAAAATCATAAGGAGCTCCAAACAGATTTTCACCATCTATGTAACCAAGTTGCTCTAATGATTCAACTAAAGGTGCCATGTAATCTGTCACAACCCTATACATAAAAAATAACAATAATGTAACAGAAATTATTGTTAGATCCTTGAAACATTCTAGGACCTGTCTTGTCCCATAAACAAAATCCTAAAACAAAGTGCATGAAACATAGATAAGTTTTAAAAACATGATTATGAAAAGAAACATACTTGAGACTAGGATCGAGATACAGAAGAGAATAGGTAGAACCAAAGCGAGGGACACGTGTGAGTACTCCAGGGGCATTAAAGAAATCATCAAGTTGTTTGTCATAGTAAAGAGTCATGCGAGAAGCAAAACACTTTGTGAAAGGAGCAAGTAAAACGGTTGTATCAAACCATAATCTAAACCATCCATTTTTCTTCTTGAAAGGAGGGTACCATGGATCACAGATTAAGCTAGAAGGTTTGTATTGTGTGGTTAGTTTTGCTTCTAGTTGGTTTCCTCCATTACCTGGGATTAGGATCAGTGGATTGAGGTTGTTGGTTGTGGTAATTGCAACGTTTGTGCAACAGAATAATGACAGCATTGTAAACACTCTCAGTGTTGTTGCAATGAGAATTTTGAGATTTTGTTCCTTCATCACAAATTACAACACCCTGTGTAATTCAGTTAGTAGGTTTTGGTTTTTGTGAGGAATTGGTTTGGATAGTTTGGTGTCACTAAAACTTGGCATTGCTAGGTTTGTTGTTTCTGAGTCACATGTTGTGTATAGATATGATGATAGAACTTAGAAAGCACATAAATTTGTATTATGTGGTGGAAAATTTTTTCAAAAAAAGAAAAAGTTAAAATTAAACGGAAATGAAGCTGCCACGTAGTCACTTATTTATATCTCACCATAAGAAAATAGTCAAAGTCAACTGATAGATATAGAATTTATATTTAATTATTAAGCTTATTTAAAATTTATTTTAGTTATATTTTTATTTGTATTATTATTGGGCTTATTAATATTTAGGTTTTTAGTTAATGACTCATTAATATTAGAGATTTTTTAGAGAATTTTTTAATAGACCACGTGAATTTTTATAAATGTTTATTATTTTCGAAGATGCATTTCCGAATCAATCTATTGTACACTTAAGTCATTTTGAGAGGCGCCATATATGTTAGACTATTTTTATTCTAGAGATGCATTTTCGGAACATTTTTAGAAAAACCTTAATTAATTACCAGTTTAGTAGAAATTCCAGAGATGCGTCTCCGAAATTATAGATGATATTATAAAATTTTTTGTTACATTTGCATATCAGATACTTCCGAAGATGTATCTCTGAAATAATTTGATAAAAGAAACAGTTGCATGATCACACAGTCATTGTTGCCATTGTTGTATTTCAACCAAACCCTTCACCAAAAAAAAATCTTTCATTCTCAATCCATTTTTTCACTCCAAATCTCCGTTCTTTTGGTCCATCACATCATAGGGAGAAAAAGAAGATAGAATTTCAGGTAAAGATTCTTCATTTTCATCTGCATTGCTCATATTAATCATTCATTAAAAAAATTACGTTGTCAGGAAATGTATCTCCGGAACGTGTATGAACTTGTCCAGAGTTGGATTTTCGGAAGTTGTTTGTGTTCATTTTTGAGGTCATTCTGCAGAAGTAATGCTTATGTATATGGTGCACCCCGACGTTTTCCCAAAAGGTGTTATTATTTCTCCGAATGTCAAAGGTGTTGTTGTTCCTCTGAATGTCCAAGTTGTTGTTGTGAAGGCGATAGATGTTGACAACCAATTTAAAAATAAGTAAGAGTTTGAATCTCGTGATCAAATGCTTCACTGGATTCATATGGAGGCATTTTAGCATGCAACACATTTCCTACGGTACTCATACTTAATTCAACCTACAAGACCAATAAGTATATACTTCTATTGTTGGAGATGGTTAGTGTTACCTCAACTGAGAAGACATATTCTGTTGGGCCTTAGAGGTGTGCTAGACACTGTTGAAGGTCCAAGATGAGATGCCTAAAATGATTGTTACTACCTGAGATACCGCATTGATGAATTCAGTTGCAAAAATATTTCTTTTTTCCTATGCATTACTTTGTAGGTATCACATAATAAATAATGTGAGAAGTCGGATTAAACCTGCAGTAGGTATGAAACAAATAGAGTCCGAAGATGGGAAAATGGTGAAGACAGATGTGGTTGTGGAAAAAATAATGGATGCATGGAATTGTATAATAAATTCTTCCACAAAAAACTATATGTCGATTCAGTTATTCATTTCAGCAAAGTGTGTGAAAAGTGTCCAAATTTGTTGAAATATGTTGAAAGCACAATTCATGACCAGGTGAAGGAATTTTTTTTTACATGGACTGATAATGTTAGACACCTTGAAAATACAACAACTACAGAGTTGAGTATGTCCATGCTACTTTAAAAATTTGGCTGAGAAATAGTAAGGGTGATTTGTGTAGAGACTAAGACTTTGTGAACCACATGATTCCAAACCAACATAATGAGATACAAACATCCTTTAGTCGGAGCATCATAGTTTTGGAACACATATTTAAAGACAATATTCTATATTCTCAGTTGGTTGGTAAAATTTCTTGGGCGGGTTCGAACTATATTTTTCACAAGGCTAAACGAGTTGATAATATAGGTTCCGATAGCGCAAAGTGTGGATGCATAATAGTGAAAACATATGGTCTCCCATGTGCTTGCGTTATTGCTAAAAAGGTGAAACTTGGTGACCCAATAAAAATAAACGGGGTTTGAACTCATTGAAAGAGACTTAGGTTTGATGATGATGGATGCAAGGATGACTGTAAATCGAATATCTCTATTTTAACCGAATGGGAAGCGATACAAGAGTGATTTTTGAAAGACGATGACAATATGAAACTCCACATTAAAGAATATTTGAGGAAGATTTCCCATATTAAAACCACAGACATGAAGCCTACATTGAATGACAATTCAACTACACAATCTCTTTCATATTTTAAACATGTTGACAAAGTTTTTCCCGACTTACCGACTCCAAAATCTCAAAAAAGTACTACCAAAGGAGCTCGCATTAGCAAACCACCTCCGATTCCGCCTCCATCGAAGATTCCATTCATCAACGAGATGCCAATTTTTATACACAAATATATCAAGTAGATCGTCAATGTTATGGGGACGGTTATTGCGGTTACTGATCTGTTTTGGGTTTACTCATTAAAGGATAAGATAGTCATACACTTTTCCGACATCAACTTATCCAAGAGTTGAAGAAGCAAAAAGAATTATACATACAGTTGTACAGAAAGAAAGAAAAAATTGATACAGTTTATGAGTCTCTTGTTCCTTGCTTAAGCGGTCTGGTATCGGAGGCAAATTGGATGTGCTTCCCTGAAATGGGTCACCTAATAACATGTGCGTATGATAGAGCGTGTGTTGATCTTACTCAATATGGTTTTTCGGAAACCTTTTTCCCAGTGTGCACAACCCCACCTCAAAATCTAAATGATTGTATCATGTGTTGTTGGTGTAAGCCCTCGAGGCCAATACTTTTTGTAATTGTATAACATTACTTATTATTAATAAAAGACATTTCTTTATTATGGTTGTTTTTCCAGAATAATAAAGTCCCTAGAATAGCTAATTTGTTTAATGAAATATTAAGTGTGGGTTAATCATGAGATCTCATTAAACAGAAAGACACTACTCTTAAAGTATCTGTAGTTGAGCTTTACTGTAAAGTGGAATAACCTTAAAGCATTAAGACTATTATGTAGATAGACTGATGATCACATCTCATGGATTATGGATAAGGAGTCACCAATTCTTAATGTAGGTAAGAATGTTAGGAGTAATATTTATATTGGATTGACCCGCTATGAGAGTACTACATAGAATGTTATGCAAAGTGTTATAAGTTACTCTCGAGGTGATAGTGGTGGTATACCCTTAGACCTGAAACCACTATGGACCCTAGATGTAGACTCAAATACTTTATTACTAATCTAACATTGTTTGTAACTGGATGACCATAAAGACAGTTTACGGGTACTCCACAAAGCATGTTGAGGGACATGAGTGATCTAGATAGAATTTGCCTATTCTGCATAATAAGATAAATGTCTAAGGATCCAATATTGAACTGGACAAGAATGACACGATATATGCCTTTGTTCAATATAGACATAAAGGTAAAATGATAATTTTACACACAAGTACTATTACAAAAGGTTTTGTCAGACCACATGATATTTTTGTGACTTGGGTAGTAGTGATGTGTTGCTAGATACCGCTAACTGTTTATTATATTAAATATATGTGATTTAATATAATTGTCAACATCACGAGAACCTATAAGGTCACACACCAATGACAGATTGATGAAAGATAAAATAAATAAGAAACGCTGTAAGGTACAGTGTACTTGAGAGAATTATAGAACACCATAAGGTACGATGTACTTAAGTGAAATATGAAACATTGTATAATATAATAATAAGAGTTATTATTATTATTATTATAATAGTTATTAAATATAATAATAATAAAATATATTTTTTATTATAATAGTTATTATATTATTATTATTATTATTATTATTATTATTATTATTATTATTATTATTATTATTATTATTATTATTATTATTATTATTATTATTATTATTATTATTATTATTATTATTATTATTATTATTATTATTATATGGTGCACTTAAGTTGGGCTTTTTAGCTTGCAGCCCACACAAGTGGTTCTATAAATACAACCATTGTGTAGAAATTTTAGAACTTGATGAAATTTAGTTGGTGAAACCCTGATTGTTTTTATCTCTTTCTCTCTCACTCAAAGTCTTCATTCGTAGCAGTTAGCACTGAGATTGAAGGCACTCTGTTCATGTGGGCTGAGTAGAGGCATTGTTCTTCATTCAACGCTCGTAATCATTCATCTGCATCTATATCAAAATTATTAATCACCACAAGAGGTAACCGTTTCTATCACTGATCATGCTCATTCGTAAGGATCACTAAAAGAAAAATTTTAATTTTCCGCTGCGTTTTGGATCACGATTTTCCTTCAGTGGTATTAGAGCCACTTACAAAACCATGAATCTGGTAGATATTTATTTTTTGTACTTTCTGATTTAATTCGATTAAAACACAAAATAAATTAAATAATAAAGAAAATTAATTTTTGACATCATGTTGTGTGTGATTTGGATGATTCGATTTTGACTATTCTTCGGACTCCGACTTTTGTATGGTGAAGTAGCGTTACATCGATCATTCATAAGTTACACAAAAGTGATTAATGAATTTCATATAAGATATGAATAACTCGGATGCAACGACGGTATATTTGATATGCCTTTTATTCTATCGATTCGATTTCTGTGATGATTGTATTTCATGTGATTTGTCAATGTTCTTTTGCTTCAGAATCCGACATTTGTATGGTGA
The DNA here is from genome assembly GCA_963859935.3 of Lathyrus sativus. Lineage (NCBI taxonomy): Eukaryota > Viridiplantae > Streptophyta > Magnoliopsida > Fabales > Fabaceae > Lathyrus > Lathyrus sativus. The sequence goes on along the minus strand of OZ012739.1, from coordinate 600,972,236 downwards.
AACAACGACATTTTGATTGATCAATTTGAATAATTAATCGTTACAATTTTGATAGTATGAATGAGTTGCATTAGAGTTTTTGACGTCACAAGAGTTGTGTTGTCAAGAGTTATTTTAAGGTTTATAAAATTTTATATTATAATAATAATTGTTAATATTATTGATCGTACCTAATCAGAAGAGATTGCTGGCCTGCCATGCGTCTGAGCTATCTGACTGCTGGGAGAATGGAGAGGGGTGTACCTGAAACACACTCCAATGCTAAAGTAAGAGTCGGGCAGAGTGATAACAAATACATAAAGATAAGTCAGAATCATATTACCTGACCCTCTAGTGGAAGAGGGTATTTATAGTATGCCCCCAGCGCAGGACCAACGATTACTATATATTGGACTAGGTTGCCAGGCCCAATGCTGGTAACTGCTAGGAGTGACGTGGCGTCGTGAAGACTAGCACGTTGTCTTCGCCCTAGTGTAATTGTCTCGTGCTATCCGGGAGGTGGAGGACCAAATAATCAGGACACAGGTAGTTACCTGATGACGTGCCTCTGTGTAAGGGACACATTGAGAACGTGGGGGAGGTCAGAGGAGCTCCCCGAGCTGGATGGGTTCTGCCCGATAGTGGGGCAGAAGAGGGGCGTGTCGGGTGGATATGAGGGTCCTGCTCGACTGCCGTTGGTCCGTGCTCGACAGGAAAAGATGTTCTGCCCGACAGGGGAAAGGTCTCTGCCCGACGGTGAGGCGGCTTAGGTCTTATTCAGCCTTCCAACCTGATGGGGTTTAAGCCTGCTCGACTATAGGCCAAGCGTTGGCCCAGTCCAAAACAGTATCCCCCTAAGTCATTGCTTGCGGTCAAACGAGATATGACTTAAGGTGCAGGAGTGTTGAGCATGTCGCTTTATCGGGCAGCCCGCGACTGTACTGGTCGGGCGAGCTTATGGTGTACGGGGAAGCCCGCAGACAAGGAGGGGGACCTGAAGATACATAAGGAAGGCTGAAAGTCATCACGTGTCACCCTAAGGAGGCTACGGGTTAGGCACTTGAGTGCCTAGCGACGTTTCGTCACTTGTGCTAGGGCGTATATATACGTGAGCTCAGCCCGTCTATTCGTCCTCTCGTTTTTCTTGCTGTTGTTCAACCTTCTGAATTCCCTGCTCGACGTCTACAATCTTTCTGCTTGACGCAACCGCTTTTCTCTGTCGAATCACGTAAGTCTTCGCCTCCCTACTAGTATTTTTAGTAAGCTTCTGGCGGTGCTCCCAGCGGCTCCAACGGGAACGTCGGGGAGACCGTGGGCTTTTTTAACGAATACTCCAGTGAGTCCTTCAAAACTAGGGTTCTGACTGACCGTCCCCAGTTCTGACCGACCATCCCCGGCCCTTACGATGAGTGGCCCGGGAAGAATCGATGACTGTTGAATGTCCCGAGGGTGGTTGATGAATACCCCGTACATGATTGATGAGCGCGCTAAGGATAAAAGAATGAACTTCCCGAGGAATGGGTCAGGGACAAACCCCTCAACTATATGTCCTAGTTCGTGCTCGATGACTCGGATGTCTTTTCCGTCATCGAAGATAGAGAAGTCGGGGCTCCTCGTCAATTTAGAGCATGTCAGCCTCGAGAACTGAATCGTATCTGCTCTCGCTACGACAGGGGCCGAGTCCCTATGTACGAATTTGCGTTTAATGAGACGGGGATGCGCCTTCCATTCACAGATTTCCAGAAGGGAGTGTTCGACCACCTGATGCTGGCACTGTTTCAACTCCACCCCAACTCCCTCACTTTCCTCCGTGCTTTCGAGATCGTTTGCAACTATCTCGAGCTCGGGGCCACCATACTGTTATTCTTCTGCGTCTTCCACTTGCAGCGGCAGACTGTGTCTGGGCGACACAATTGGGTTTCCCTGAAGCATCCGACTAGGCTCTTTCGGGTATATACATACTCCATCAGAGGGTTCAAGGATAGGTGAATCGTGGTGATGTCGGAGACGGACGAGGCCGTTAATACGATGTTTCGACGAGAGGTTACTGTCGTGGACGGCAAGTTCGAGGTGGATTTCCACTCCCATTTCCCATTAGAGTGGATGGAGTTGCACTTTCGATCTAGTACATAGAGCTTTATCTACCGACCTAACCACCTGGACAAGGTTGTTGACGTGTTATTTTGGATTACTTCATTCTTGATTTAGCTTCGTAATGACAGATTTATAGCACTGTATAGGTCTAGTTTAGTTGTCCTTGCTGTTTTGTTGAAATAGTAACTTCATGTTGTGAGAGATTTAGTTTTGGATTTTGGCTTTGCTTAGGTTATAACTTCATTGTTCATGACTGTTACTAGAGTAGAGTTTGGTTAACTCATGCCTAGCTATTTCCATTTTGGTTTCTTATGATAAGAATTCGGTTTATGCTTTGTTTTTCTTCATCTGAGGTAGGGTATAGCCAGGTTTGTGGTCATGAGGATTTTGGACTGTTGGATCCATGAGAACAGGTTTCTTGGTTTGACTGTTTAGATGAGTTTAGTTGGATTTTGTTTAGGACCATTTTGTTGTTAACCTTTTAGTGAATTGGTTAGTGTTATAGGTAGGCTAGGTGAGTTAAGATGTTAGGATTCAATAGGGTTCTTTGTTTTTTTGAACTTATAAAGGGAAGTGTTATCATGTGTGTCTAAGTGGAATTCAGGCCAGGATTTGATGTTCAAGCATGTATTGATCTTTATTGTGGAGTTCATTTTCACTGCCACCAAAACCATTTTTCTCATAACCAACTTGTTAGTAATTTCTAACCTTTGTATCATCATGTATTGGAGTTTGGAAAGTTTGGTGATAGAAGTTAGGTGTCACCATTTAGAACTCATGGTTATGACTGTCAATTTGGATCTCATACTAAGTTTTATTTAGTGATTGTCATTAAGACAATTTTAGGATGTGGTGCTATTTTTTTGTAAAGATGCTACTGTTGAGACATTGGTACATTGAGGACTGCTTTTGTTATTCAAGTTTCACTACTGTCAAAATCTGCTCTTCATAGTTTGTTTAGATAACTATCATTTGGAGATTGCCTTGTGGACTGTCTGGGAATTCTTGACTCAAGGGGCTGCAGCTAGAATTGGCAAAATTTGGATTAGTCAACCCATGGTGGGGAACTAGGAGTTGTTGACCCTTTGTATTAGTGTCCTAAGCATTGGTTCATGTCAGTTTTTGGTTCTACTCAGTTTTAGGTGGTTTCCTTTGAGCTGTAGCATTAGGCTGAACTTGTCAAATCTTGCTGCCAAGATTAGTTTATCTTGTTAGAATTTCAGTCAGGTTATGACTTGGAGAGTTTTGGTTTGGGGCAGAAATTGAGTTTCAAATTTGGTCGATATTTTAAGGACTCATGTTGTCCAGTTTGATTGGGATTTTTTTTCTTAAAATCTTGATTTCTTTATCAGGTTAATCTTTTAGAGTACATGTAGGTTGGTTTGGCATGGTTGATTAGGTTAAATCAACTTGAGAAGTTTTTTTGCATATGTTCATAACTAGTTGTCAAGCTGTTAGTGAATTTGGTGATGCATTGAATCTGCCAGTTTCTATTGCCATCAGGTTTCCTTTCCAACTTTTGCAATTCATGTAAGTTAGGTTCATATTTTGTTTGCAATTTGAAACTGATATGAGCTGCTGCCATAACCACTGTTTGACATTTGTAAGGTGACATAAAGCTTATTCAAGAGCCAATCTCATTTAAGATTGCAGCCTGAGGATCACCTTGTGGTCCAGTGAGATTTAAGCTCATCCTTTTGAATATGATCACAAGAAATACATCTCCAATATAACCAGAATTTTGTTTATTTTTGAATTCAATTATTTTGATCATTTTGTTTTGGTTTAGGCGCAACTCATACTCATTAATGCAACTCATATACAAACTTTGTAATCCATTGTCTTTTGAACAAATTTTTCTATTAGAACTCATTTTATATTGCATTTAAAGTATGAGCAGACCTTTACTTGTGCATAAATGCACCTGTTTTAACCCAAGAGTTTCCAAATGCATTTCAAGCATCCACCATGCATGTTCCTTCGAATTTCATTATAGGTGCCTCATCTCAAAATATGGTTGGTATCATCATGATCCTCTTGAAAATCCAAGCAGGTTTGACTCAAATTTCATCAGATTTGGTTGAGATTTGAGGATTTTAGGATCAAATCATTTTTCATGTTTTTGCCTTGGTATTGCCTTGAAGTTGCCTAGAAAAAGCGCATATTTTGGTATATGTTCAACTGGGGTGGGTTGATAAAACGGGTGTATCGCCACCTCAGTGTTTATTGCCTTGCCTTTAAGAACTTGCCATGCCTTGTAAACTCGTGTTCGACCCTCAGCAAGGGCATTTTTGCTCAATTTTTATGTTTTTTTTCTTCATGTTTTTACTATTTCTTCTTCTTTTTCCATTGGTTGTTCACACGCGTTTAGTGGTTGAGATGGCTTAGTTTTGTGTCCATGACCCCAAGGTCTTGGGTTCAAGCCTTGGGTGAGGCATTTCTTCTTTTTTTAGCAATAGTTTATTTAATTTCATTTAAATTTCAAATTTCCATAACTTCTTTATTTTTAATCATTTTTAAATGATTCTTTTTTCTAAATTTTTGTATTAATGTATATTTTCACATAATGTTTAAATCATTCTAAAATTTTTATTTTATAAACACTTTGCATTATGAGAAGATTGAGATTCGCTTTAGGGTTTCCACCCTTCTATCTCCCATTATTCATTTCCAGCTTTAATGCCATCCCTCTTTGAGTTTTATTTGAAGATGATATGAACTTGGCTTGATTGGCTTCCTTATGCATTTAAGTTTGAATTTCAACTTTGCTTGTACACATTTAAGTGGTTCACCTTTAAAAACTTTTGATTATCCCCATGAGGTTTTGAACCTTTTTGTTTACATTCTTGTGACATTGTTAAGTTATATGTGATATCTTTTACCTTTACCCTTTATCCTAGCCTTAGGATCTGAGTCGTCGTACTCATGTTTAGCGTCCCGCCGTGGATAATTCTCTACCATAACAATCTCAACATAGATTCAGGAGTCGCCACACTCCATGTAAGTACTTCCCTATGAATGCTTACATCCATTTGGAACCTTGACCACGGCCAAGAGTTCCTCACCCCTAGCCAGGGGAACTACAAACGCTCTAATTTCTCGTTGAAAATACGTAGGCACAGGATGTGATTTCTTGGCGAGCTAACTAACAACTAACTTCCTGTTAACATTTGCAACTTAGGATTGGAGTCGCCGTGCTCTATTTAGTCGTCCCGCCGTGGACATTCCCTTCTTTGCTAACTTAACCTTAGTTTATAGTCGCCGTACTCTATGTAAGTGTCTCACAATAAAAATCTACTTTTTTCCCTTTGGAACCTTGACTACAGTCAAGAGTTCTTCACCCCTAGTTAGAGGAACTACGGTTGCTCTAATTCCATTCCCGTTAGGATACGTAGGCACGAATGCAATTTCTTGGCGAGCATACTTTGTATTTATTTTAGATCTTTACCTTAGCACTTTCCCTTTAGCAAGCAACTTTATCATAACACAAATACTAACAAGAGGTTCCTGTAGAGTACTACAGATGTTTAGGATGTGAAATACCTATCCTAGGCATAACCAACCCCGAACCTTTAGATCTCTTAGCTTCGTTGTTACGTAGCGCAAAAGGTTTTTCTTTCTTTAAACCTTTCCTTTGGATAAACTAAAGTCCGGTTGTGAATTTAAGAATTAAGATTCAAGTTAATCAATAGTTTGGTATCACGATTCTCACCGCAACAATTTCGAAGATGGATCCGATCAAATATGTATTTGAGAAGCAAGCGCTTTCTGGAAGGATAGCTAGATGACAGATGGTTCTGATAGAGTATGACATTCAATATATTTCTCAAAAGGCCATTAAAGGGAGTGTCTTGTCAAAATATCTTGTTGTATAGCCGATTAAGGATTATCAGCCAATGAGGTTTGAATTTCCTAACGAAGATATAATGTTTTTGAAGATGAAGGACTGCGATGAGCCTTTGCCTAACGTTAGCCCTGAGATTGGGTCTCAATATAAGTTGGCTTTTGACGGTGTCGTTATCTCATATGGCAACATAATCGGGAAAATTATTATAACTCATCACGGTTCGCATATATCGTTCACCGCCCAGTTAATGTTTTCCTGCACAAATAATGAAGCTGAGTATGAAGTGTGCATCATGGGTTTAGAAGAAACCATCAGTATGAGGATCAAGTATCTAGATGTGTATGGTGATTCAGCACTAGTCATCAATCAAATTAAGGGAGAGTGGGAAACTCGTCAGGCAAACTTGGTGCCTTACAAGAACTATGCAAGGAGACTATTGCCTTTCTTCGACAGGGTTGAGTTTCATCATGTACCGAGGGCTAAAAATTAAATGGCAGACGCCTTGGCAATGTTATCATGGATGTATAAAGTGAATTTCTAGAATGAAGCTCCAGCAATCACTATCATACGTCTTGATAGACCAACCTTCATATTCGCAGTTGAAAAAGCGTCAGATGGGAAGCCCTGGTATTTTGACATCAAACATTTTCTCAAGACTCAAGAGTATCCACTTGGGGCATCAAGCAAAGACAAGAAGACTCTGAGGAAACTTTCAGGCAACTTCTACTTGAACAAGGGTGATGTGTTGTATAAAAGAAACTTCGACATAGTCTTATTGCGGTGTGTTGATGAACACGAGGCAGGCCTATTGATGGAGGAGGTTCACGAGGGTTCCTTTGGTACTCATGCCGGTAGGCATGCGATGGCTAAAAAATTGCTAAGAGCTGGACACTATTGATGACTATGGAGTCCGATCAAATATTCCAGGAAATGCCATAAATGCTAGATTTATGCTGACAAGGTGCATGTTGTCGCTACTGCGAAAATCGGCGCCGGCTATGACAGAAGAGTCGCCACCGTGCGTTATTTATCCCAACGGAGGGAAAGGAAACGCTCAGAGTAAACCTAACACAAAACGGGAAAGGAATGGTCATCGCAACCAAATCCTGGATTCGGGAGTCGATTACGCAAGGGGAAGGTATTAGCACCCCTCACGTCCGCCGTACTCGACGGGATCCACGCTTGTTTTCTAGTACGGATTGTTATTCTATCTACTCTACAGGTCTGGGTTAAAAAGAAAAGAAAATGAAAATGACTCGGCAAAGTATCGCACTTTATGCCTACGTATTCCCGTCTGTAACGAGAAATTAGAGTCAACGTAATTCGCCTACCTACGGGAAAGGAGGGAAGGTTGCTCGCTAGGATACGACATCCTATGCCTACGTACTTTCATACAGCATGAAAGATCAAAGGAAACGTAGTTCGGCCTACGGAAGACACAAGCTTGTCTGACTGGTTTTTTATTACCTTATGAAAGGGTTTTTCTTGATTAAAAGTCCAAGTAGACAAAAATGACACTTTGATGTTTGTTTTGAATCTTTTACGAAAGAAGTGTTTTTTAGTTTGTTTGCAATCTCTGACGCACTAGAGACTATGATTTGAGAGTGACTATGTCGCGTGTCACCCAAAGGGTGCCACACTAAGCAGCCAAACTACTGGAAAGAAGCTCTCCAGCAACCCTTTCTCAAATAGCTTAAGGCTCGTGACGTACGACATCGGTTAACCTTATTACTGTATTTTTGAGTTGTTTTTAGATAAGAAGAGAAAGAAGCTCTAAAAAGCCTAGGGTTGAAAAGGGAATAAAAACTAACCTAATGTTGTTATGCATGGATAAGAATCCTAATGTCTGTCATAATTCTCTCCTGCACAGAGGAAATCAGAGATCCTAGGGGATAAACAGAAAAGAAAGCAAGCAAATACAGTAAAATGCATGCAATGCAGCAATACAAGCGAGGCAAGGGAGTCCTACTCAACCTCGAACCTGGGAAAACAACAGGAAAAGTGAATCAACATTCACCTCAAACCTAGGGGCAAGCTACACAAGCCAACAAACAATACAGAGAAACAAAAACCACAGCAGAGGAGGCAGCCCAAACAGCAGCATCAAACTCCTACAGCAAACAGCACCAGCAGCAGCTTTGACAGCAACAACTTTCATCTACAAACTTCAATAAGCTTCAATCTCCAACCTCTAGGGAAGAGAAAGCATACTTCAAATAAGGCTCCTCAATACCTAAACAGTTAAGCTCCACAGCTACAGAAAATTCCAGCTCAAAAGCAACAATAAACCCTAAATTCAATCCTCCAACAAGCTCCTGACAACAAAGTTGACGGTAACACAACTCCATCTTCAAGCAAACCTCATGAAAGGCATCTTCAACATCTTAGATCTTCATATACAAGCTCTATCAAACTCCACCAAGAAAGATTTGTTATTGAGATCAAGTTATAATGAAAGGAAACTAGTGAAAACCAAAGGAAATCACTAGAAACCATCATCTGCAAATAAGGGTATCCTCAAAAGTTCTACTCTTTAAGGCATGCCCCTCATCCCTCCAAGGGAGAGATGGGGCTTAATTAAGAGGACTTTGAATCATAGGATAGGATGGAAGCAAACAAAGCATTCCATGTTTGAGGAAAGAAATGAACTAAGTCTAAAAACTCTTCCTAAAACCCTAGTTTTCCTAAACTCCTGACAAGCATCCCAACAGATGGGAAATCTTCAACTCCAAGCTTCTTCAAGCCATCCAAAGAAACTTCACTTGATCTTCAATTCATCCAAGCAAAGTCCAAGCCAAAAGCACACTCAAAAGAGCCCAAGCAAAATAAACAAACCAAATATCCAAGGGGGAAACCCACAATCATCACACAAGTTGCATAATACAAATAAAATGCCAAAACTCATCATAAAATCCTAAGTAAATTTCTAAGGGAACCTAACCCTATACCCAATACCCCATATAAATCCCAGGACCTAAATCAAACACTAAGTCCCCAAACTATATTCTAAACTACAACTAGTTGTTTTGAAACCCTAATTCTAACACTCCTTATATTTACCTCTCAAACTAACCTAAATTTTATTCACAAAAATATGACAAAATTCCTAAGGGTACATGCTTCCCTAATCTAATCAACCTCACAAGAATCACTTAAAAATTCCTCACCAAACTCTCATACTAAATTCAGAAAAATGAAGCAATAAACCAAAACGCCAAAATAAAAGCAATAAAACTATAAAATATGCCATTAAAAATAAAATGCATGATATTAATATTTTTTAATCCTATAAAATTCTAGAGTTCCTATAGATTCCAGGAAAAAAAGTCTCACTCCAGAATGTTCATTTTTCAATTTATTATGAATTAAAAGCTAACCTAAATAAAACTATAAAAATGAAAGAAAATGACAAACATGCGTTGCAAATAGTAATCAGATCAAGTACATTCACCAGGCTAGGCCCATAAGGGGGTGTGAATAACAAAAGCGCTATAAGCCCAAACTACTTGGAAAATAGAATGGAAAGACCAAAGAAAATAAAGAAAACTCTGTGGCAAATAGCAACTAATTCCTTTGTATTCTCTCGAGTGGGCCTAAGGTGGTGTGTGGATAGCAACTAATTACCAAAGCCCAAAGCAAAAACATAAGTGAAATGGTGAGTTGGATGTATGTTTCAGACTCAATCACAAATGGAAATCAAATCGTGGCCCTTGGATGCTTATCTGAGTCAAAGTCCAAGCTTGATCCAATGGTAGTTTTATCATCTTCCTCATTTCAAAAACCTGGGAGGGAAAACACAGGACGGTGGCCGGAGGTGGCACCACCGTCGTCCCCAAATATCAACTCCATGAATATCCATCAAAACTTAATCCTAAACACTTCATTTGACTCGTTTTCTCTCACTGATTCTAACCATGACCTCCATTATCATTGAAAACCACTCTATTTCAAAACGCGAGCAAAGTTTCAGAATATGCTCAAATCTCTACCATCAGGATTCTCAAAATTAATGAGTCTATCATCATCTACACGCTTCACTGAGTAATTATCACCATTCAACTAAGCCTAATTCACCAAGAATCACAAGATATATCCATCACAAGAAATCTGGTCAATCCTATTTTTGTCTCTAAACCTTGAATTATGATACCAGAACCCATCTAGCCAACATCTACAATGCATCTACACATCTAAATCCTATCAATTACACCTAAATCGTGCTATAAGATGAAATTTGCAAACCTGTGAAAATTGAGTGAACAGAGCAAGAAATCCTTCAAGTCACCCTTCAATCTTCTCCAGATACGATCAATGAAGTCTTGGGAAGCTTTTGTATGCACTGAATTGCCTTGAATCCTTCTGAATCACCAAACACGATTTTGAGTTGCAAGGTTGAAACTCACTATGCTCTCTCTTAATTCTTCAGTGTTCTTGGCCAGAATTCTCTCCAAATTCACTCAAAAACTCATGCTAAAGCTTCTGAATGCACTAGTTTGCTTTGAGATTGCTCTAATTCGTGAAACTGATTCTGTTATGCAAGGTGCAAAATCAGAATGCTCTCTCCAATTCTTGACCAAAAAAAGCTTTGAATCAGTTGCTAGGTATATATAGAACAAGTTAGAAGGATCTAGAATGATCTGGAATGATCCATGTGAGAATTTGAAATTCTCATGCACCATGAGAAGTTGGATATGACAGTCGGGTTCTAGCTTGCTTCAGCACCTTAATTCTAATTCAATTTCTCACTAAATGACATTTTTAATTGATTGGTAAGGGTTAGAGCCTTGGTTCTGATCTAAGGGAGTGTTTGGCAAGTGTTACTTACATGTGAAGTTACAAAATACAAGTGTGTTCAAATGACCTTAAATGGAAAAATTAACATTGCCATCATCTTTAAAATATCATTTCTAATCAATTTGATATGCCATATGCCTTGTTTTGACCTTAAGACATGAAATCCCATTTTTGGCCTTTTAAATGACTTTAAATTCTTTCCTTTTTAAGCCATTTTTAGCAACTTTGTGATACAAGCCAATTCAATCCCTCATGATTTCTTGCCTGACCTAAAAACATCATTCTAAACACATTTCATGTTGAACACTTTTTCATTTGAGGAGTGGAAGATAGAGATTTTGACACATGTTGAAAAAGGACCTATAATTCAACTTTCCCAAAATACCCCTGGATTGCCAAGATCATAACTTGAGTTCCACAAATCTTCTTGAGGACTTCTAGTACTCAAATTAAAGTTAAGATCAATCCCTACAACTCTTATGTTGTCCAAGGATCCATTTGAAAACTTCTTGAGGAGCAAAAGTTGCTTGGAAGTCAAGTGACTTTCACAGATAAATTTTAGTGTCCTCTGGTGACTTGTAACTTGCAAGAACCATAACTTGAGTTATACAAATCTTCTTGAAGACTTATAGTACTCAAATTAAACTTATTGAGAAGCTCTACAAGTTTCATGTTGGCCAAGAATCCATTTGAAACTTGTATTTTGACTTATGTGGCTTGGAAGTCCAGTGCTATACATGGGATTTTACCCTAGGAACCCTGTCTCAAACACCTCCAACCACTCTTGATTCTCTTGAACTTGGTCTTGGATCATCCACAAACATGCTTCAACATATCAATCCATGACTTCCATGACCTAGAGCTAGGTCTTGATGCCCTTTCTTTGCTCTTCTTGACCTAGGGTTACCCAGATGAAACCCTACTTGTACACACCTCAACCCTGGCTCTTAAACTTGATACAATGACTTGTCTAAGCATCAATAGGGCCCTCTAGGATTCCTATGAGATCCATACAAACCCCAAATTCACATTCCCTGTTGATGACCTTCAATACACCCCAAGTTAGGAGAAGAAATCCACCTGTGGGCACTCAAACTTCTCATGACTTCAACCCTTCTCTGATGACTTGGATGGTCTCTCAGGCTCAGAGAATACCTCTAGATAGGCTTCTTTTGACATAAATGGCACTTGATCCCTTATTGGATGACTTGATATGCTATGATATGCAAATGATTGAACTATGTACATGATGTAACTATGCAAATGAAATGCAATGAAACATAAATCAAGGAAGAAAAGGTTAAGCAAATTTTGGGGTGCAACACATGTGCCACCTAACCCTCTAAATGTACTGACATCTCCTTGGCCTTTTGCAATGTGGGGAATCGATATGATTGGAAAGATAGAGCTGACTGCTTCCAATGGGAATCGCTTTATTTTAGTTGCCATTGGTTACTTTATAAAGTGGGTAGAAGTAGCTTCCTTTGCTAATGTCACCAGGCAAGTGGTTGCTCGTTTTATAAAGGACATCATCTTCCGTTACAGAATACCAGAGCGAATCATTACTGCTAATGGTTTGAATTTGAATAATAAGATGATGAATAAGTTGTGCTAGAGCTTCAAAATTGAACACCACAATTTTTCTCAGTACCGTCCGAAGATGAATGGTGTTGTTGAGGCAGCAAATAAGAACATCAGCAAGATCGTACAAAAGATGGTGGTGACTTATAAAAATTGGCATGAGATGTTGCCATTTTCTTTACATGGTTATCGTACTTTGGTCCATACATCGACTGGGGAAACTCCTTTCTCACTGGTGTATGGTACGGAAGCAATCCTACCGTTAGAAGTTCAGATTCCTTCTTTGAGGGTATTATCTGATGTGAAGCTTGAACAAGTTGAATGGGTTTAGGCCAGTTTAAATCATCTAAGTCTCATTGATGAAAAGAGATTGGCAGCCATCGCCCATGGCCGGTTGTACCAGAGCAGAATGAAGAAGGCTTTTGATCAGAAGGTGCACCCTCGGTGCTTCCAGATAGGGGATTTGATGTTGAAAAGGATCCTTCCTTCTCAAACAAATCACAGGAGCAAATGGACTTCAAAGTATGAAGGTTCATATGTGGTAATAAAGGTTTTCTCTGGGGGAGCCTTATTACTATCTACTATGGATGGTGAAGATTTTACGTCCCCTGTGAACGCAGATGTAGTCAAATTTGTTTTGCTTAAAATAGACCCGCTGGACAGAAAAAAGAAAGGTCCAGGCAAAAATGGGGCATCCTGGAGAACCATAAAAGGAAAAGGTTCGGGAAAAAATTAGGGATAAAAGAAAAAGAATAAACCCGCAAAGTTGAAAACCTGAAAAGGCGACTTTGGCAAAAATGGGTATCCCGATGGATTGAAATCCCGCAAGGGCGATCCAGGCAAAAGTTAGGGATGTAAAAGCAAATGATTGCGGCCTGCGTTCGGTCTGTGAACTTATCTTGACGCATGGAGGTCCCGAAGGATAAGAATCATTCCAATCAATCTCTTCAGAAGGCAGAGCATTGGTGAAATGTTGAAGACATACATGTCATAGTCGAATCAACACATGGTGGTTGTCTGTTTCGACATTGCCGATATTTGATATTTCTTGTTGTACTTTTTTGCGCAATTACCTCTTTTCAGGAATTGCATCCAATAGCAACTTGCCTATTTACATGCCATTTCAATCAATAAAGTATTATTCATTCAAAGAGCTTTCCATTTTCTGTTTTTAATTTTACTATTTTGTTTGCAAAAAAGGGCATCCGATATTTTTGATATACTTTACATGTGAAAATATTGAGGCTTTACGAATCATATTGAAAACAATGAGTTTACTTGAATGATGTCATGGGGATAACCGAAACAGCCATTTTGCGTGTAGAACATCCTATTGTGTTTTGTTTGTTTGCAGGATGACATGATCCTCTCCCCAGAAGAATTTTCTCCCTGACAGTGAAGTTCTAACAATGTCAGTAGCACATGGTGAATCATTCCTCCCCAACAGAAGTTTATGGTTTTGTGTTCCCTAGCTAGTTGAATTTATACTCCCAAGCTAGTATTCAAAAGCTGATTACATCAGACAGAGTGTTGATATGCAGTCAGGCATCTATCTCGCAGTAGAGATTCTATATCCCCATAAGGTAATGTTGTCAATCAGAAGTATCTCACCAGCAATGAGGTGCACTTATCCCCAGTAGGGTAAAATTGAGATTATTTCCCAGCGGAGCAGAGGTTATGTTCAGGAAGGCCTTTCAGTGTGTCTTCCTCAGCAGAGTTTGTTTGTTGATTTTTCTCAGCGCTTTCCTTGGTGGTGTTCTTTTGCATATCATTTGTATTACATCCTCCCAAACGCGCAGAATTTCCATTTTGTATGGAGCATTATGCCATATTCAAACATATGCATCTGAAGCATAAGTCAAGTTTGATACCTTTGTTGCCAGACGTCTCTCCAGCAGATAATGGCCTAATTCATGGGACTTTGTGGTACTTTACCCCCAGCAAAAATCATTGGTGGATATTTTCATCTTACTTTACTCCTTGGCAGAGTTTGTTTGTTTAAGCTTCTCTTCCCCCCAGTGGAGTATTCTTTTTAGGTCGTAAGTCGGTTGATTCCACTTCCTACCTATCACGGGTGTTGTATTCCAACTTTTGGTTGGTAATCCCCAGCTTAGTCATTTCTTGGATGTTATCTCGACTTTTGGTTGGTAGTCTATTGTTTCGTGGATGTTATCCCAACTTTTGGTTGGTAGTCCGTTGCTTTTCTTGGATATTATCCCAACTTTTGGTTGGTAATCCTCAATTGTTTCCCCTGCGAAGCCGTTATCCCAACTCTTGGTTGTTAGTCTTTGTTGCGGTGAGTTCGCCTTCGTTCGGTGTTTCGGTGATCCTAGCTTTTGGTTAGTAACCTTTATCCCAACTTTTGGTTGGTATTCCTTATGACGATCCTGACTTTTGGTTGGTAGTCTTCTTTCTTTGTGTATTCGCCTTTGGTTGGCGTCTGAGTGATCCTAACTTTTGCTTAGTAGCCTCTTTCTTGCAAACTTTGGTTATTACTCTCTGGTGATCCTAACTTTTGGTTAGTAGCCTTGATCCCAACTTTTGGTTGGTATCTTGTGTCCTTCAGCTATCCCAACTTTTGGTTGGTACCCACTACTTTTAAGTCCACCTTCGGCTGGAAATCACTTTATCCTATGTACATCCCCGCAAGTTGCAAATTTCTGGGTTCTTTTAGTATTCAATCATCTTTTACCTTGAATGTTTGAAAGCAGTCGCTTTTCATCCTTTCAGGTACAAGTTGTTTAAATAGGGGCAGCTGTAGCACCCCAAAATTTGCCCATCCTTTTTCTTATATCTTGACTTATGCTTCATATCATTTTGCATTGGCATTAGTGCATAGCATTGGTTCTAGACATGGGATCAAAGTATTTAGTTCAACACTCAAAGGAAGAGCTTCATCTTCAAAGATCAAGCAAGGGTTCATGCTCAAATTTGTGGAAATATTAAGTCATAAGGATCTCTCCTCATCAAGACAAATATCACAATCATTTGAATCAAGATTACAAGCATTGGGCATGTCCTCCTATCTTTGGACAGTTGGACTAGGATTTTGGTTCAAAAGGTATTTGTGGCTAATTCTTTGAGAAAGACATGATTCTAAGGCTCAATGCACATATTGAGGGTCATCTACATGGATTATGTTCCATCATAAGCCATCACAAGAGCTTCAATCAGTGGAAATGATCCTAGGATTTCATTTGGTCAACAAAAGTCAATTGTGGTTCAATTGGGTCAAAATCTTGGATCTCAAGGTCAACCAAGGGTATGCTATGTGTTTTCAAGTGATTTCATGTGTTTGTAACAAGAGAAGTCAAGAGGAAACATAAAATTAGGAGATTGGTTGAATTAGGGTTTTAGTGATTTCATGTGTGTGGAAAACCCTAAATTCTAGCCATTTTGCAACTTCCATAATGTTTCCATCCTTGATCCAATGGATGCAAACTTGTTATCAAATTAAATAGGAAATCATGAACTACAAATATGTAGAAGGAAGAAAGTCCAAAAGATCCATAGTTTGAGAGATATGATGGACCAAAGTTGAGAAAATGGAGATTTTGACATTCCAACACTTAGAACTTTTTCTAAGTATGGGAATCAGCTTGAAATACCTACTTTCAAGTCTATCTTACATGGTGATACAAGATTCAAATGAATTTTCCTCCAACAAGAAAGTTATAGAGCACTATACAAGCTTTCTTTTGAGTACTAAAACTCCTCCATTGTATTTATAGAACTCATGTTATGATGCTCCCAAGTTAGGGTTTCAAAGATATCAAGCTTGGCAAGTTCTAGGCAGATTTTTGGACCAATCTTCCAAGGGATTTTTAATCAAGATCCTAGATCCATATCATCATCCTTAAAACATAAAAGTTGTAGAGCATTCTCCAATCTTTCTTTTTAGTACTAGAACTCCTCCATTGGATTTATAGAACTCATGTTATGATGCCCCAAGTTAGGGTTTCAAAGATGTCAAGTTTGGCAAGTTCTAGGCAGATTTTTGGACCAATCTTCCAAGGGATTTTTCATCAAGATCCTAGATCCATATTGTCGCTACTGCGAAAATCGGCGCCGGCTGAACAGAAGAGTCGCCACCGTGCGTTATTTATCCCACGGGAGGGAAAGGAAACGCTCAGAGTAAACCTCGCACAACATGGGAAAGGTATGGTCGTCGCAACCAAAACCTGGATTCGGGAGTCGGTTACGCAAGGGGAAGGTATTAGCACCCCTCACGTCCGTCGTACTCGACGGGATCCACGCTTGTTTTCGGGTATGGATTGTTATTCTATCTAAACTATAGGTCAAGGGTTAAAATGAAAATAAAATGAAAGTAAAAATGACTCGGCAAAGTATCGCACTTTATGCCTACGTATTCCCGCCTGGAACGAGAAATCAGAGTCAACGTAGTTCGCCTACCTACGGGAAAGGAGGGGAAGGTTGCTCGCTAGGATACCGCATCCTATGCCTACGTACTTCCACACGGCATGGAAGATCAGAGCAAACGTAGTTCGGGCCACGTACGACACAAGTCTGTCTTGATTGATTTTATTCCTTCTGAAAAAGGTTTTCTTGATTAACAGTCCCGGCGGACAAAAATGACGTATTGATGAGTTCACATTCTTTTACGGAAGAAGTGTCTTTTATTGTGTTTGAAATCTTTATGTGTTTTTCTGTTTGTTTTGAGAAAGAAAGAGACAGAACTCTAACCTACGGTTGCGAAGGGAAACAAACTAACCTAATGTTAGCATGCATGGGTTAAGACCTAGTGTCTATCATGCTCCTCTCTTGCGCAGAGAGAAACAGAGATCCTACGGGATAGGCAGAAACAGAAACAATACCAGATATATACAGTAAAACAGTAAAATGCATGGATGCAACAGTACAAGCGAGGCAAGGGAGTCCCACTCAACCTCGAACCTAGAAAACAATAGGCAAAAGTGAACAGACTTCACTTTCAACCCAGCAGGGTAAACAGCAAACAATACAGTTCAGAAAACCAATCAATACATCAGCAATGAAATACAACAGCAAAAGGAGCAGCATCAGCAGCTCTGAATCAACATCTGGCTTCAAGTAATCTCCAATCAGCTACAGGCTTCAACAAGCATCAATCTCCATCTTCATGACCTTCAGGCAAGGGCTTTGATCACCAGTCTTCCATCTGCAATGGCTTTTCTTCAAGCTCAAACCTCCAGGATGAGGGATCAGACACAAGAGTGAATTGGGTGTTAAGCAATCAGTTGACTACCAAAGGTGGTGAACAGACTGCTTCTAACACAAGAGACATTTTCTCTCAAGAGTTCTATCTCATAGACCCTATCACCAAGCCTTCCAAAGGAAGGGGGTGAGTGTCTTAGAGAGACTCTGAATCACAGAGAAGAATGGATGCAGGCAAGGCAATCCATGTTTGAGAAACAAACTTTCTAACCTAGAGCTCTGCCTAGCTCCTAAACCCTAGTCTCCTCAGCAGCTGCTAGCAAGAACCTCCTCTCCAACTCTGGAAGTTGATCTTCAATCTCTGGATCTCCAATGGTCTTCATCTCCTCAAGTCTTCAGCTCTCCCAAGTCCCCAGACAATCCCAATACCCAAGCAAGCAAGCAATAATCCCAAGAGGGCACACCACACCAGTCAATCAGACATACACAGAGTATTAATAGCAGTAGGGGGAATCCTGACTTTCCTAAGGGGATCTAATAACTACCCATAGCCCCTATAGTCCCATAACTAATCTAGGCAAACCCTAAGTCCTAAGGGAAATGAATCAAACTTCTTAAGTCATCACCTAAAACCCTAATTTGTTCATGTTGTTCAAGCCTACATTAAACACCTAAAATTAATTCCTAAAAATGGGAACTAAATTGTTTCTACAAGTTCAATATCTCATCTAAACAACCTAAAAAGAATGAACAAAAAATATGAAAGTATCTAATAGAACAAAAATTAATAAAATCATGCATGAAATGAAACTATTTAACATGTCATTTATTTAGAAAATATGGAAAAAATATCAAATAAAAATAAAAATGCAATTTTATTTAATGACAATTTTCTACACATTCTAATGAAAATGATGTAAAAAGAATGGATTAAAAATGATTTTTTATCTATTTATTATGAATTTTAGAAAATGCAAAAAAAATGAAAAGAAAATAATAAAAAAAGAAGAAAGAAATAGCCAGGGGGGTTTGAATAGCAGGGCGCCCTAGTTGATATTCAGGATGGGCCAGCAAACGGGGGTGCGCGTAGCAAGCTTGAATTAGGCCCAGAACCATTCAGAATTAATGAAAATAAAAAAACACGCAGGGGGGTGCATTCAGCATAGGATTCACGTTCAAATGGAATTGGGCTCAGTACTGGGGTGGTGGGATTAGCAAAACACACTTAGGCCCGCCCGTTTCATTAAATGAAACGGTGCGTTTAGGGCACCTTTCTTCCCTCCAAATTCAGAATTAAACCTCAGCCACACGATGGGCTCTGAGGTCAAAGGTCCAACAAGCAATGGACAGCCAGGATTTCGTCTCCTACCTTGATTCATCTAGGGTTTCTGAAACCCTCACACGCATGCCATGAACATCCAAGTTCATCCTCTCTGTTCTCTCTCTACAATCCACCAAAACTCACGATGTAAACATCAATCTTGCTCCAATTTTCAGGCTCTATCCAGCTATGGTAATAGTTTGTCTTGAAACTCATCATATCACTCAACCCGATCACATGAAGTTCTTGCCACCATGAACATACACTGAGATGCATCACAATAATTCTTGCTCAAACCTATGCTAATCTAAACTACACATTATGGTAATCATTCTAAACCACAAAACTAAGATCATCATGCTAAATCCTACGAGTTCTTGATCCAAACAGTTTTGAGCACCTGCTATGAATTGTCTCTATTCAGCCTCAAATTCATCTAAACTAACCTCCTAACATCAGAGATCATGAATATACTAGTAAAACTACCTAAATCTCCCTAGATTGAATAAGTTAGAAAGATTTGCACCTTGAGCAAGCTCTAATGGAGGCTGAGTAATCACGTGGATCCAGGCTCTTGTATGCTTCAATCTTGGTCCATTCTTGATATACTTGATTCTGTTTGCAATACTTGGATGAAACTTGGCTTGGATTGTGCTATCCACTTGAAATTGCAGTTTTGATGTTGATGATTATGGTGCTCGAAAATGGATTGATCACACCCTGTTCTTGGTTGAATTCTGATCTATGATGATGATGAAATGTAGTAGACTCAGTGTTGATGCTTGATCAATGGAGAACTTGTGAATTTTGATCAAAATGCAACTTTGGGGAATGAGAGAAAAATGGTGAAGCTTTGCACAAAATGGTGATTCCAACCCTTGCTCAAATCTGATTTCATGAATATATAGGCCTCCATGGAAGTTTCTAGAGCATTCCTACACCTTCCCTTACATTCCACAAGTGATCCAACTTTGGTATGTTTCTTCAATTACAAGTAACCAAGGATAACTTTGAAATTTTGAACTAGGCTCAAAAAAGTGCTTGAACCATTGTCTCTAGAATGTCTTTTGGACCCAAAATCATATATTGGAAGTCTCCATTTGGACTTATAAATCTCTCAAACCATTTTTCACTTTGACTTTATTCAAGTTATAAGCCATTTTAGTTCAAATTTGACCAATCATGCAACTTCATGTTATGAGCTTTTCCAACAATTTGTGACCTTCTTTCTAGACTTAAAATCACATTTTGAACAAGTTTGATGTTGTAAGTTTTTCCATTTGAGGCCTCCTTGTATGAGTTTTGGACATAGGTTAAAATGACCTGTAATTCACAAATGACCAAAATACCCTTTGCTTGCCAAGACCATAAGTTGAGCTCCACACCTCATATGAAGGCATACTATACCATTATAGAAAGCTAAGACAATGAGGAACAATTCTTATGTTGACCAGAAATTCATTTGAAATCTCCTTGAGGGGTAAAAATTGCTTGGAAGTCAAGTCACTTTCACAGACAAAATTTCAGATACCTCAGATGACCTGTAACTTGCAAGGACCATAACTTGAGTTCTATAAATCTCCTTGATGTCTTCCACCACTAAAATTAAAGGTCTTGAGATCCTCTACAAGTTTCATGTTGGCCAAGAAGCCATTTGAAGCTTGCATTTTGACTTATCTTGCTTGGAAATTTGACCTAAACTAGGGGATTTTACATAGAAACCCTAATTTAGAAACTCCTCTTCTCCTTGATTTCTCTTGAATTCTTCTTGGCATATCTCTATATCCTTCTTTATATGTCCAATGATGAACCCCACATCTCTCCACTAGACTTGAATGCCCCTTAAATCAGTCAATTGACCTAGGGTTGACCTAGGGTTGACCCAGATGAAACCCTAGTTGACTGTCTTCAGCTATAGCTCTTGTGCTCTCATCAATGACTTGTTTTCTTCTCCAAATGACTTTCTAAATCCTCCAAGATGTCTAGATACTCCCCATGCTCTCAATTCACAACTCATAATTCCCTTGTTGATCCTCAGACACCCTCAGTTAGGAGATATACTCAGTGCTTGATCCGCTGAACTCTTTGCTTTCAAATTCTTTCCTGATGACTTGAATGAGATTGAATTGGGATAATAACCTCTTGATAGGCTTCTAGAGATGAGAATAATGATTGGTCCCCCTGTTGTATGACTTGCTATGCTTATGCTATGCAGATGGTTAGTCTATGCACATGACTCTATATGCAAATGCTAATGACATTGAAACATAAACCCAAGGAATAAGGTTGGGCAAATTTTAGGGTGCAACAGCTGCCCCTATTCAAGCGACTTGGACCCGATTGGGTGAAGAGCCCGGAGCCTTCAGACATTCGCGGTACGAGACGGTTGAATACTAGTGAAACCAGAAATTTGCCAACCGCAAAACTAAATTGCGCTCCTGCTTGGGGAACGACACTCATCAGCTGAATCTGACTGTTACGGCAACCCACTGATCTCGTGCGACCGTGCTGGGGATTGCCTTCATCGTTCTGAAGAGGATTCTGTCATAACAGATTGCTTGCTTGTCCCCATTAGGACTCTGTCTGTCATCAATACGAAGAAATCTCAACTAAAACCTGTCCACGTTAGGACTCCACTTGCTGTTTACCCAGAAAAATCTCGGCAACTCCGCTGGGGATAATTCGTCTGCATTTCCATAAACTGAATCGTCCACGTTAGGAGTAAAACTCTTCCACGTTAGGAGTAACACCTGTCCACGTTAGGAATCATTTCTTCTGTATCTGTCCACGTCAGGACTAACCCTTTCATCTTTCCACGTCAGGAAGCAATCTTCTTTCCGCATAAGGAGAACTATATCAATCTAGCCACGTAAGGACTCAAATACCACTTGACATGCCCGCGTCAGGACTCCAATCTTTCCACGTAAGGAATTCAACTTTGGTTCTGAACCTGTCCACGTCAGGACTCAACTTTTCACGCACGGAGTACATCATTCTTCCACGTCAGGAATCAACTTTTCTTGAATCTGTCCGCGTAAGGACCCCAACTTTTCCACATAAGGCAACCAATTCCTTCCGATTTTTCCGCGTCAGGACTACATTTTTCCACGTAAGGAATGCCATCTTAATCTGTCCACGTAAGGACTCCACTCTTTCCACGTCAGGAATGCTGTCATTTCCACGTAAGGAAACTATCTTTTTCCACGTAAGGAATCTAACTTGATATGTCCGCGTAAGGACTACATCGTCCACGTTAGGACCCACTTCTCCACGTTAGGAATAATAATCTCTTTGATTTGTCCATGTAAGGACACCGATCTCGTCTTGATCTGTCCACGTTAGGACTCAGGCGTCTTCAACCCGCTGAGGAAATAAGGCTTGTCCACGTAAGGACTCACACACTGGTCTGATCTGTCCGCGTCAGGACACCAACACAAAGAGTAATCGCTTTTGTCAACGTCATGACCTCCCATTCCACTAATTTTGAGAACCCGAATCTGCACACGTTAGGACTAACACACCTCACTAATCCGGGGAAATAAACCTGTCCACGTTAGGACGCCCACTTCTGAAGAAATCCCGTCAATCTAGGAATAAATTGTCCGCGTCAGGACTTAGTTCTCCAATGATCCTCACCCACAAACTTCTTAGCACTGTCGTGACAGCGACTTTGAGACGGACTCTACTAGGATGTCTGGAAACCAACTATCGGACGCCTGCTCTGATAACCGGCGATGGCCTCTGAAATTCTGATTCATGGAACCCCTGATGACAACTAATTCTGCCTGGGAATAAAGAAAAACTTATCCTGGTAACTCTGTGGGGAATACTGCCGAAACTGACATTATCATTGAATATCTCATGCCGAGATCCTGAGTGTTTAGTAATTCATTTGAGCAAGAGTTCTCTCCACCTGAACTGCTAGAGTACAGAAACTGCTTCAGCAAAATAAATGCTGGAAGGATAATGCCGACTCCGCCGGGGATAGCCAGATGCTACAGAATTATTCCAGCAAAATAAATGCTGGAAGGGTGAAGTCAACCCTGCTGGGAAATTGGGAACTCAAACCAAACACCCTTGTTGAGGTAACCCCCTGCTGGGGAAAATAACCTTGCTGGGGAATATCAGATGTGCGCAGTATGATCGGACTTTCTGCTGGAGAGTGAACTGATATTACACAGTATCCCTGACAAAATAAATGACAGGACCCACCATCAACTCTGCTTGGGAGAGTCTTAATCTTCGAGTTCCACTGGAAGGAATGAAAACACTTGCAAAGAGAATTCCGCCGGGGATGGGATGATTCTCTTGGGGAAAATTAACTGATTCCGCTGGGGGAGAGTGCATGACCCTGCGGGAAAGATGAACCTGCCTGAATACAGCCTTACGATCTTGGAATCGTCAATTCCCTATTGAGGACGAATAACTTTTCTGGAGCACGCCCTTTGGATAAGCTACGGCTAGCTGGGGAGTTCTATCCTTCTTCAGGAAGAACATGCATGACCTGCGTGGGGATTAAGTCTTTCGTTATCGCAATCTTTTGATCATCTTCCTCGTATGGTTACGAAACCTGCAACAACACAAACAAGACACGACAAGCCTATGCAATCAAATCAATTCAGGTTAGTGACGTTACACTCAGTTAATTCAAAGCTTTAGCAATTGTCGGCAAGGGCCAGTGATGTTATACTCATGCTAGCTTCACTAAACTTAGGCGTTTTATCATGCACAAAACAGTAAAGAACCAGCATCAAGTACTGAATAACATATTTTCATTGATTGGGCCCCTGAATGGGCGGAGTTTTATACATGGGATGTAACTCCTGAAATGAGGAAGCTACGCAAAGCAAATATACAAGTATGCAAGTATGCACAAGAAGCATGAATATTGACAACTTAAATTCGTACACATGTCGGCAACGGGATGCGGATGAACACCACGAACTGATCCTCCCATGACTCATCCGACTCTAATGCTTTCCCGGTATCCCCACTTCTGAAGAGATTGTATCCGATAACTGGCTCCTCAAATATATTCTCCCGCATTGATGCTCATTGAATTCGGACCGCAGTCATTTGCTTTTCAAATCCCTAACTTTTGCGTGAACCGCCCTTTACGGGTTTTCAGTTCACCGGGATACCCTTTTTTGCCGAAGCCGCCCAGTGTAGGTTTTCAACTTCGCGGGTGTACATTTTTTCAATTTTATCCCTAACTTTTGCCCGAACCTTTCATTCTGTTTTTGGTTCGCCAGGATGCCCCATTTTTGCCTGGACTCTCTTTTTCTGTCCAGCGGGTCTATTTTAAGCAAAGTATTTTTTAACTGCGTCCGAATTCACAGGTGACGTGAAGTCTTCTCCGTCCATGGTGGACAACAATAAAGCTCCTCCTGAAAAGACTTTTCTGACAACGTATGGCCCTTCGTAGTTGGGGGTCCACTTGCCCCTGTGATCTGCTTGCGGCGGGAGAATCCTTTTCAGCACAAGGTCGCCCGTCTGAAAGCTTCGCGGAAGTATCTTCTTGTCGTACGCTTTCTTCATTCGGCTCTGGTACAAACGACCGTATGCTAGGGAAGCTAACCTCTTCTCGTCCATTAAGCTCAGTTGGTTCAATCTATTTGTTACCCATTCTGCCTCGTCCAGCTGAACGTCTCGTAATACCCTCAGAGAAGGGATCTCAACTTCCAATGGTAATACCGCTTCCATTCCGTATACCAACGAGAACGGAGTTGCCCCGGTTGATGTGCGTACCGTCGTACGATAACCGTGCAAAGCAAAAGGTAGCATTTCATGCCAATCCTTATAGGTCACCACCATTTTCTGAACAATTTTCTTGATATTCTTATTGGCCGCCTCAACAACGCCATTCATCTTGGGTCGGTAAGGGGAGGAGTTGTGATGTTCGATCTTGAAATTCTGACAGAGCTCCTTCATCATTTTGTTGTTCAGATTTGAACCATTATCTGTGATTATCCGCTCGGGGATCCCATATCGGCAAATGATATCTCTCTTGATGAATCTAGCCACCACTTGCTTCGTTACATTTGCGTAAGACGCCGCTTCCACCCACTTGGTGAAATAATCGATTGCTACTAGGATGAACCGGTGCCCATTAGAAGCTGTCGGCTCGATCTTCCCAATCATATCGATTCCCCACATCGAGAATGGCCATGGAGATGACATCACATTTAGAGGACTCGGAGGCACGTGTATCTTGTCAGCATAGGTTTGGCACTTGTGGCACTTCCTCGCGAACTTGAAACAATCAGTTTCCATCGTCAGCCAAAAGTAACCTGCCCTCAGCAGCTTTCTCGCCATAGCATGCCCACCAGCATGCGTACCAAAGGGACCTTCGTGAATTTCCTCCATGAGAAGCTTTGCCTCTTTCTCGTCTACACAACGCAACAACACCAAATCGTGGTTTCTTCTGTACAAGACGCCATTCGGATTCAAGTAGAAATTACCCGCTAATCTCCTGAGAGTCTTCTGATCTTGACTGGACGCCCCAGCCGGATACTCTTTATTCTTCAGGAAATTAAGGATGTCGAAATACCACGGTTTGTCATCAGATGCTTCATCAATAGCAAATACATAAGCTGGCCTGTCCAACCGAGAGATAGTGATTTGGGGAGCTTCGTTCCAGAAGTTGACCTTGTACATGGAAGACAAAGTGGCAAGGGCGTCAGCCATTTGATTTTCTGCCCGCGGTACGTGATGCAATTCAACCTTGTCGAAGAAAGGCAACAATCTCCTTGCATAATTCATATAATGTATCAAATTAGGCTGCCGTGTCTCCCATTCCCCTTTGATCTGATTCACCACCAGAGCTGAGTCTCCGTATACGTCTAGATGTTTGATTCGCAAATCAATGGCTTCTTCAAGCCCCATTATACAAGCTTCGTATTCGGCCTCATTGTTGGTAACGGCAAAGGTCAATCGGGCAGTAAATGGGATATGCGACCCGTGTGGCGTCGTGATGATTGCCCCTATTCCGCTACCGTAAGCATTCACAGCTCCGTCAAATATCATCTTCCATTTGGAACCCAACTCTGGTCCTTCGTCTGGCAACGGCTCTTCACAATCCTTCATCTTTAGGTACATGATATCCTCGTCAGGAAAATCAAACCTCATCGATTGGTATTCTTCAATAGGCTGCTCCGCCAGATACTCAGACAGCACACTCCCTTTTATAGCCTTTTGCGAGACGTATTGGATATCATATTCAGTCAAGACCATCTGCCAACGGGCAATTCTACCTGACAACGCTTGCTTTTCGAATACATATTTGATAGGATCCATCTTCGAGATGAGCATGGTTGTATGATTCAGCATGTACTGCCTCAAACGCTTGGCGGCCCAGGCTAGCGCGCAACAAGTTTTCTCCAGCATTGAGTATCGAGATTCACAGTCTGTAAATTTCTTACTCAGGTAATAGATCGCATGCTCTTTTCTCCCCGTCTCGTCGTGTTGACCGAGAACACAACCCATGCTTCCCTCAAGAACCGTCAAATACATGATCAAGGGTCTCCCTGCCACCGGGGGTATCAAAATAGGAGGCTCCTGCAGATACTTCTTTATTTTATCGAACGCCTTTTGACAATTTTCGTTCCACGTTACAGCTTGATCTTTCTTTAGCAACTTGAATAATGGTTCACACGTGGCCGTTAGGTGAGATATGAACCGGGCAATGTAGTTCAACCTCCCTAAAAACCCGCGCACCTCTTTCTCTGTTTTAGGCGTCGGCATTTCTTGAATCGCTTTTATTTTAGCAGGATCGACCTCTATTCCTCTTTCGCTTACGATAAACCCCAGCAGTTTACCCGATCTCACCCCGAAGGTGCATTTATTAGGGTTCAGCCTCAGCCTGAACTTCCTAAGTCTTTTAAACAACTTCAGCAGATTCACCAGATGCTCTTCCTCCGTCTGGGATTTGGCAATCATATCGTCAACATAAACTTCGATCTCTTTATGCATCATGTCATGGAAAAGAGTCGTCATCGCACGCTGATATGTTGCCCCAGCATTTTTCAAACCAAAGGGCATCACTTTGTAGCAAAATGTTCCCCACGGCGTTATGAAAGTAGTCTTCTCCATATCCTCTGGCGCCATTTTAATCTGATTATAGCCTGAAAAGCCATCCATGAAGGAGAACACGGAGTATTGAGCAGTATTATCAACTAACACGTCAATGTGAGGAAGTGGAAAATCGTCTTTTGGGCTTGCTTTATTCAAATCTCTATAATCCACGCACATTCGAACCTTGCCATCTTTCTTTGGCACTGGTACGATGTTGGCAACCCATGAAGGATACTTCGTCACAGCCAGGAAACCAGCGTCCCACTGTTTCTGAACCTCCTCTTTGATCTTCATTGCCATATCTGGTCGAGTTCTGCGAAGCTTTTGTTTGACCGGCGGGCAATCTTCTTTCAGTGGCAGGCGATGCACGACCATATCTGTATCGAGCCCCGGCATATCCTCATACGACCAAGCGAATACATCACTATACTCTCGGAGCATTTCAACCAGTCTTCGCTTGATATCACCCTGCAGCGCGGCTCCGATACGAATGTTCTTCTCAACCCCTTCCGACCCCAAATTGATAATTTCGATGACCTCGTCGTGAGGCAGAATGGCTCTTTCCTCTTGCTTTACTAACCAAGACAGTTCTTCAGGAACGTCGCTATCTTCGACAACCTCTTCTTCAGCCTGAAACACCGGGTGCTCAAAGTCGGGACGAGTCATAGGTGGTTCAAGGATGTCATCTGAAAATGTTATCCTGCAAAAGGAATGGTTAAGTGCTTCAAAATGCGTATAAAGCGAATAACCACGTTGCCATTTTATTGAAAAATACAAAACAAGAAAGACAGGGATTACAGTATTTGCACATGAAAAACGCCATTTATTTAATGATTAACACGCAATGTTTATAACAACACAACCCTAAGCAAATCCTGATGCCCCGGGCAAGACATCAGATTATTCAACAATTAATAAAGCAAAGCATTACTGTTTAAAAGTCACAGGAACAAGCTCCTGAATAGACCAGTTGCACAGTCCTTGTCCTGGCGTGCTTGGTTGAATCCAGGCATCCATATCACAGTCGCTGTCTCCTTCATCAGACTCTGAAGCAGCATTGACAGTTTCATGACACACTCCACTGGCAGAGATGATAATCGGCTTTCTGAAACGGGGGGCCCCCACGGAAGGGGTTGATGACGACGGTTGGTACCCCAGTCCGAACCGGTCCATCTTCACAGGAATGTCCAGCACTTTGCCCCAGCCCTTGGCTTCTCCTGCTTCCACTAGAGCTTGAGCTTCCTTATACGATGAGACAGCTATCTCTGGCACTTTGCTCGGCCCGGGACCTTTGTCCTTGATGCGCAAACCTTCGAATGCCTGGCATGGTGTCTCGTGGATCTCCCCGTCGACTTCCACATACTTAAATGAAGATAAATGGCTGGCCAGGATGTCCTCTTCTCCGCACACGGTGACTACGCTGTCCCCAACCATATATTTTAACTTCTGATGCAGGGTAGACGTGACTGCCCCCGCCCCATGAATCCAGGGTCTTCCAAGCAAGCAGCTGTACGCAGGCTGTATATCCATGATATAAAATTCAGTTGCAAACACTTCCGGCCCCACTTGCAGAGGCAAGGTAATCGATCCGAAGACTGTTCTCCGCGTGCCGTCAAACGCTCTGACTACCAAATCACTGGGTGTACACAAAATTCCTCGAACATCCAGCTTCATCATCGCCTTCTTGGGCAGCACATTCAAAGATGATCCGGTGTCAACCAATACGTGCGACATTACTGATCCTCTACACTCAACAGATACGTGTAATGCCATATTATGGTCTCTCCCTTTCGGAGTCAAGTCAAAGTCGGTAAAGCCCAAGCTGTGGCCGGCATTCACATGTGCCAATACTCCTTCTAGCTGGTTCACGGAGACGTCTTGGGGTACAAACGAAGTGTCCAGGACTTTCAGCAAAGCATTTCTGTGAGCTTCCGAACACAGCAGCAATGACAAGATGGATATTTTGGACGGTGTCTGCTGCAGATGCTCCACAATCTTATAATCACTTTTTCGAATTAAGCGCATGAACTCTTCTACATCCTTCGATGCTGCTTCTTTTTCACTTGCTTGTACCGGAACATTTTCAACCACTTTCCCTTTTCCTTTCGCTAGCCTTTCAACCTCCACTTCAGGAGATATAAAGATCCTGCCACTCCTCGTCATGCCTCCTGAACCAACAACATTATCCACAATCTCCGCTGGCTGCTTGTTAACATCAATCTTTATCCCATCACAATACACCTCTAACCCATATGACCATGGGACTGCTTTCGTGTTCTCGTACAGGATTGGCCCGGCCTTAGTTATGGTGATCGGTGGTCGCTGAACTGGTGCTGCAATAGTGATCGTCTTCCGAGGAATCGTTACCGTGGCCACATCACTCCGATTATCCACTACTGCCCCTGCAGGCTCTTCAGTTGCCGCTCGGTCAAACTGCAATAAGCCCTCATCAATTAAGGCCTGAATGCCTTTCTTCAAATCCTCACACCCCCCAGCTAGGGTCCAACAGTCTAAGCAATACTCGTTACATCCTGGGTAAACACCTCCTTGTAACAGTCGGCTCTTTATCTCGCTCAACGGCGTCTTTAAATCTTCAACATTCATAATAAGATTCAAACCTTCCTCAGTCAGAACGGCGTTAGCCCCATGATTAGGCATGGGTTTCTGGACTATGTTCGGACCTGCCGTTCCGAAATTGGTAGTCTTGTTGTCTAAAAGATCCTGCACAACGTGCTTAAAAGCATGGCAACCTTCTATATCGTGACCCGGGGCCCCAGAATGAAACTCACAGTGCCTGCTTGCATCGTAGCCGAACGGGGGAGCTCCCGTTATCGGCGCCAGAGTTCTTTTCTCTACCAGGTTTAATCCCAACAATGTCTGCAATAAATCGGCATAGGTTGAGGGAGGCTTCTCAAACACTCTTCTCGGTTTACTACCCTGGAATCTTCGTTGAGCCTGCTGTGCCCCCTGCTGGGGCTGCTGCTGAACCGGTTGTTGTTGCTGGAGTGGTTGTTGTTGATATGGGATAGTAACACTCGACACCTGCTGCGGCTGACGATATTGACCTCGTCCCCTGCCTCGGCCTCGGCCTCGGCCTCCAAATACTGCGCTGGCTTCGCCCTGACGGCGCCCACCATAAGCTTTCCTATTACTGCCAGATGCAGTTGATTCCTCGACTTGGAACTTTCCTTGCTTAATGTTACGTTCAATCTTTTCTCCCATTAGAATCAGGTCTGAAAAACTGGCCAGAGACGTATGAAACAGCATATCATGAAACAGACCTGTGAATGTGCCGACAAACATGTCATTCATTTCCTTATCTTCTACAGGAGGACGGACCCTGGCAGCCATATCGCGCCACCTTTGCGCGTACTCTTTAAAACTCTCCCCCTTCTTCTGCGAAAGCCCGGCCAACTGGACCCGATTGGGTGCCAAGTCGCTGTTATACTTGTAATGGGCTACAAATGCCTCTGCTAATTGCTTCCATGTCTTGATATCAGTTGGCTCCAACCCCATGTACCACTCTAGGGAAGGGCCCGATAGACTATCCTGAAAGAAATGCATTAGCATTCTTTCGTCAGTTGAGTATGCAGACATCTTTCTGTAATAAGCTCGTACATGCACTTTCGGACATGTGTCTCCTTTATACCTATCGAACGCAGGAGCTTTGAATTTAATTGGCACCCTCAAGCCAGGTACCAAGCCCATGGTTGCCATGTCCAATCCCACAGCACTTTGATTTAAGACTCCCTTCATCTGCTCTTCCAGCATTCTAATCTTTTGGGAATCATCCATCGACCCCTCAAAACCTCCTCCGGAGAAGGCGTCTTCCTGCTGATCTTCTTGCCACATACCATTTCCAGCTCCGTACCCATCATATCCATTATTACGTCCAGCTCTGATCTGATTCATCCCCGGACCTCGGCCTCTGTTGCCGTACCCTTGAACACCTCCAGCAGGACCAAAAGCCATAAATCCAGTACCATTTCCGTTTCCAAAGCCTCCGTAACCCTGATTGACCATACCATAACCATCTTGCCCAAAGCCTTGAGCATTAAAGCCATACTTCCCAGTGTTATCGAATCCCTGATCGTTGAATCCGAACCCAGTATTGACAAAGCCATTGCCTCCTAGATTATCTCCCAAATTGACATCACCCAGCCCAGCATTATGGACAGCAGTCTCATTCCCCACTCCAACGTTACCATTCACAGCAGCGGTAGCGTTGTTGACATTAGCAGCAGGTGTATTGATTACAGGCGGAGCCACTGGCGTGGGAGTGCCGTCTCCATGAGCAGTATCAACCCGGACAGACTGATGATCTTCATTACCATGACCAGCGCTTCGGGCCAACAGAGGCTGGACCATGGCCTGCAAATTCTCTTTCCCTTTCGCTATAGCTTCCATGGTCTGCATGAAGAGGGCGAGCTTCTCG
This sequence comes from Lathyrus sativus, assembly GCA_963859935.3. Lineage (NCBI taxonomy): Eukaryota > Viridiplantae > Streptophyta > Magnoliopsida > Fabales > Fabaceae > Lathyrus > Lathyrus sativus. Next base: position 600,940,958 of record OZ012739.1, on the reverse strand, counting down.
CGCACATCTTGCATCTCGTTCTGCATTTGGTCCATGATTTTTCGACAATTGGAGCGTGTAGAATAGCGGTGCGGATGCTGATCTGCAATCCTGTTAAGTACCTGGTACAGAGCATGAAATAAGACACTATTCGAAGATTACCTGTAATGCAATATGAATATGAATGCAATGCAATGTGTCTGTGCATTAGGGAAGTTCATTCCCCCAGTTCTAGTGCGAAGGTGCCGGTGCAGTGACAGTGCTGACAATAGGAATATCGGAGCTGAATCATAGAAAGCCTCATATATTGCAGGGAGAATCAATAAGCCCAGGGTACAATATCACTGAGAGTACAAAGAAGGCATGACCTCAACCAACAATCCTGGTGATGGTCAGCACTATGCAAATAAAGCATACAAGTTACTACATGAAATGATCAAATCCTCCCAAAAGTCTGGTACTCCTCTATCAACTTCTTGGTCTCCGGATGGCTTGGTCGATCAAGCAGCCCTTCAACAAGCTGGTTTCTCCTCTTAAGGACACGGCGTACGTCTTCAGCAGTTTCTTCCCATGTTGCTTCTCCGAAGCAATCTTCTAGCTTTCGCTTCTGAGACACTGCTTCATCTCTGGATTTAATTGCCTTGTTCAGTGCATGCTGGACACTATACCGGGTCATCACTTCCTCCTCACACTTCTTGATGCTAGACTTCAACTGCTCTTCGAGGTCGGAGATTTGCTGCTTCAACTTATCTTCCCTCTTCTTGTTATTGGTGAGTGTGGCGTTCCAAGTCTTATTGCAAGAGGAGATTTCTCGGTGTGCTGCATCGAGCGCCTTCTTTTTGGCTTCCAGCATGTCATGGGAGCTTCTGAACTCTTGCCCCAGACGTTCGCGCTTCTTCTTTTCTTCAGTCAACTCAGCCCCTAACCTGTTTAACACCTCGATCTGTTGTTGGAAAGCATATACGGCCTTGTTCTTCTCGCTGCGTGCCTGGGCTAGCTCTTGCTCTAACCCTTCGTTAATCTTCATCAAGGCTTCTTTTTCCTTCACAACTTGTTCATAGACTTCTCTAGAAACAGTAGTCGGCTCTGCTACCGGAACGGGAACAAGAATTGGTGCATCTGGAAACGGCATCCTCAAAATCTTGGATCTCAAGGTCAACCAAGGGTATGCTATGTGTTTTCAAGTGATTTCATGTGTTTGTAACAAGAGAAGTCAAGAGGAAACATAAAATTAGGAGATTGGTTGAATTAGGGTTTTAGTGATTTCATGTGTGTGGAAAACCCTAAATTCTAGCCATTTTGCAACTTCCATAATGTTTCCATCCTTGATCCAATGGATGCAAACTTGTTATCAAATTAAATAGGAAATCATGAACTACAAATATGTAGAAGGAAGAAAGTCCAAAAGATCCATAGTTTGAGAGATATGATGGACCAAAGTTGAGAAAATGGAGATTTTGACATTCCAACACTTAGAACTTTTTCTAAGTATGGGAATCAGCTTGAAATACCTACTTTCAAGTCTATCTTACATGGTGATACAAGATTCAAATGAATTTTCCTCCAACAAGAAAGTTATAGAGCACTATACAAGCTTTCTTTTGAGTACTAAAACTCCTCCATTGTATTTATAGAACTCATGTTATGATGCTCCCAAGTTAGGGTTTCAAAGATATCAAGCTTGGCAAGTTCTAGGCAGATTTTTGGACCAATCTTCCAAGGGATTTTTAATCAAGATCCTAGATCCATATCATCATCCTTAAAACATAAAAGTTGTAGAGCATTCTCCAATCTTTCTTTTTAGTACTAGAACTCCTCCATTGGATTTATAGAACTCATGTTATGATGCCCCAAGTTAGGGTTTCAAAGATGTCAAGTTTGGCAAGTTCTAGGCAGATTTTTGGACCAATCTTCCAAGGGATTTTTCATAAAGATCCTAGATCCATATTGTCGCTACTGCGAAAATCGGCGCCGGCTGAACAGAAGAGTCGCCACCGTGCGTTATTTATCCCACGGGAGGGAAAGGAAACGCTCAGAGTAAACCTCGCACAACATGGGAAAGGTATGGTCGTCGCAACCAAAACCTGGATTCGGGAGTCGGTTACGCAAGGGGAAGGTATTAGCACCCCTCACGTCCGTCGTACTCGACGGGATCCACGCTTGTTTTCGGGTATGGATTGTTATTCTATCTAAACTATAGGTCAAGGGTTAAAATGAAAATAAAATGAAAGTAAAAATGACTCGGCAAAGTATCGCACTTTATGCCTACGTATTCCCGCCTGGAACGAGAAATCAGAGTCAACGTAGTTCGCCTACCTACGGGAAAGGAGGGGAAGGTTGCTCGCTAGGATACCGCATCCTATGCCTACGTACTTCCACACGGCATGGAAGATCAGAGCAAACGTAGTTCGGGCCACGTACGACACAAGTCTGTCTTGATTGATTTTATTCCTTCTGAAAAAGGTTTTCTTGATTAACAGTCCCGGCGGACAAAAATGACGTATTGATGAGTTCACATTCTTTTACGGAAGAAGTGTCTTTTATTGTGTTTGAAATCTTTATGTGTTTTTCTGTTTGTTTTGAGAAAGAAAGAGACAGAACTCTAACCTACGGTTGCGAAGGGAAACAAACTAACCTAATGTTAGCATGCATGGGTTAAGACCTAGTGTCTATCATGCTCCTCTCTTGCGCAGAGAGAAACAGAGATCCTACGGGATAGGCAGAAACAGAAACAATACCAGATATATACAGTAAAACAGTAAAATGCATGGATGCAACAGTACAAGCGAGGCAAGGGAGTCCCACTCAACCTCGAACCTAGAAAACAATAGGCAAAAGTGAACAGACTTCACTTTCAACCCAGCAGGGTAAACAGCAAACAATACAGTTCAGAAAACCAATCAATACATCAGCAATGAAATACAACAGCAAAAGGAGCAGCATCAGCAGCTCTGAATCAACATCTGGCTTCAAGTAATCTCCAATCAGCTACAGGCTTCAACAAGCATCAATCTCCATCTTCATGACCTTCAGGCAAGGGCTTTGATCACCAGTCTTCCATCTGCAATGGCTTTTCTTCAAGCTCAAACCTCCAGGATGAGGGATCAGACACAAGAGTGAATTGGGTGTTAAGCAATCAGTTGACTACCAAAGGTGGTGAACAGACTGCTTCTAACACAAGAGACATTTTCTCTCAAGAGTTCTATCTCATAGACCCTATCACCAAGCCTTCCAAAGGAAGGGGGTGAGTGTCTTAGAGAGACTCTGAATCACAGAGAAGAATGGATGCAGGCAAGGCAATCCATGTTTGAGAAACAAACTTTCTAACCTAGAGCTCTGCCTAGCTCCTAAACCTTAGTCTCCTCAGCAGCTGCTAGCAAGAACCTCCTCTCCAACTCTGGCAGTTGATCTTCAATCTCTGGATCTCCAATGGTCTTCATCTCCTCAAGTCTTCAGCTCTCCCAAGTCCCCAGACAATCCCAATACCCAAGCAAGCAAGCAATAATCCCAAGAGGGCACACCACACCAGTCAATCAGACATACACAGAGTATTAATAGCAGTAGGGGGAATCCTGACTTTCCTAAGGGGATCTAATAACTACCCATAGCCCCTATAGTCCCATAACTAATCTAGGCAAACCCTAAGTCCTAAGGGAAATGAATCAAACTTCTTAAGTCATCACCTAAAACCCTAATTTGTTCATGTTGTTCAAGCCTACATTAAACACCTAAAATTAATTCCTAAAAATGGGAACTAAATTGTTTCTACAAGTTCAATATCTCATCTAAACAACCTAAAAAGAATGAACAAAAAATATGAAAGTATCTAATAGAACAAAAATTAATAAAATCATGCATGAAATGAAACTATTTAACATGTCATTTATTTAGAAAATATGGAAAAAATATCAAATAAAAATAAAAATGCAATTTTATTTAATGACAATTTTCTACACATTCTAATGAAAATGATGTAAAAAGAATGGATTAAAAATGATTTTTTATCTATTTATTATGAATTTTAGAAAATGCAAAAAAAATGAAAAGAAAATAATAAAAAAAGAAGAAAGAAATAGCCAGGGGGGTTTGAATAGCAGGGCGCCCTAGTTGATATTCAGGATGGGCCAGCAAACGGGGGTGCGCGTAGCAAGCTTGAATTAGGCCCAGAACCATTCAGAATTAATGAAAATAAAAAAACACGCAGGGGGGTGCATTCAGCATAGGATTCACGTTCAAATGGAATTGGGCTCAGTACTGGGGTGGTGGGATTAGCAAAACACACTTAGGCCCGCCCGTTTCATTAAATGAAACGGTGCGTTTAGGGCACCTTTCTTCCCTCCAAATTCAGAATTAAACCTCAGCCACACGATGGGCTCTGAGGTCAAAGGTCCAACAAGCAATGGACAGCCAGGATTTCGTCTCCTACCTTGATTCATCTAGGGTTTCTGAAACCCTCACACGCATGCCATGAACATCCAAGTTCATCCTCTCTGTTCTCTCTCTACAATCCACCAAAACTCACGATGTAAACATCAATCTTGCTCCAATTTTCAGGCTCTATCCAGCTATGGTAATAGTTTGTCTTGAAACTCATCATATCACTCAACCCGATCACATGAAGTTCTTGCCACCATGAACATACACTGAGATGCATCACAATAATTCTTGCTCAAACCTATGCTAATCTAAACTACACATTATGGTAATCATTCTAAACCACAAAACTAAGATCATCATGCTAAATCCTACGAGTTCTTGATCCAAACAGTTTTGAGCACCTGCTATGAATTGTCTCTATTCAGCCTCAAATTCATCTAAACTAACCTCCTAACATCAGAGATCATGAATATACTAGTAAAACTACCTAAATCTCCCTAGATTGAATAAGTTAGAAAGATTTGCACCTTGAGCAAGCTCTAATGGAGGCTGAGTAATCACGTGGATCCAGGCTCTTGTATGCTTCAATCTTGGTCCATTCTTGATATACTTGATTCTGTTTGCAATACTTGGATGAAACTTGGCTTGGATTGTGCTATCCACTTGAAATTGCAGTTTTGATGTTGATGATTATGGTGCTCGAAAATGGATTGATCACACCCTGTTCTTGGTTGAATTCTGATCTATGATGATGATGAAATGTAGTAGACTCAGTGTTGATGCTTGATCAATGGAGAACTTGTGAATTTTGATCAAAATGCAACTTTGGGGAATGAGAGAAAAATGGTGAAGCTTTGCACAAAATGGTGATTCCAACCCTTGCTCAAATCTGATTTCATGAATATATAGGCCTCCATGGAAGTTTCTAGAGCATTCCTACACCTTCCCTTACATTCCACAAGTGATCCAACTTTGGTATGTTTCTTCAATTACAAGTAACCAAGGATAACTTTGAAATTTTGAACTAGGCTCAAAAAAGTGCTTGAACCATTGTCTCTAGAATGTCTTTTGGACCCAAAATCATATATTGGAAGTCTCCATTTGGACTTATAAATCTCTCAAACCATTTTTCACTTTGACTTTATTCAAGTTATAAGCCATTTTAGTTCAAATTTGACCAATCATGCAACTTCATGTTATGAGCTTTTCCAACAATTTGTGACCTTCTTTCTAGACTTAAAATCATATTTTGAACAAGTTTGATGTTGTAAGTTTTTCCATTTGAGGCCTCCTTGTATGAGTTTTGGACATAGGTTAAAATGACCTGTAATTCACAAATGACCAAAATACCCTTTGCTTGCCAAGACCATAAGTTGAGCTCCACACCTCATATGAAGGCATACTATACCATTATAGAAAGCTAAGACAATGAGGAACAATTCTTATGTTGACCAGAAATTCATTTGAAATCTCCTTGAGGGGTAAAAATTGCTTAGAAGTCAAGTCACTTTCACAGACAAAATTTCAGATACCTCAGATGACCTGTAACTTGCAAGGACCATAACTTGAGTTCTATAAATCTCCTTGATGTCTTCCACCACTCAAATTAAAGGTCTTGAGATCCTCTACAAGTTTCATGTTGGCCAAGAAGCCATTTGAAGCTTGCATTTTGACTTATCTTGCTTGGAAATTTGACCTAAACTAGGGGATTTTACATAGAAACCCTAATTTAGAAACTCCTCTTCTCCTTGATTTCTCTTGAATTCTTCTTGGCATATCTCTATATCCTTCTTTATATGTCCAATGATGAACCCCACATCTCTCCACTAGACTTGAATGCCCCTTAAATCAGTCAATTGACCTAGGGTTGACCTAGGGTTGACCCAGATGAAACCCTAGTTGACTGTCTTCAGCTATAGCTCTTGTGCTCTCATCAATGACTTGTTTTCTTCTCCAAATGACTTTCTAAATCCTCCAAGATGTCTAGATACTCCCCATGCTCTCAATTCACAACTCATAATTCCCTTGTTGATCCTCAGACACCCTCAGTTAGGAGATATACTCAGTGCTTGATCCGCTGAACTCTTTGCTTTCAAATTCTTTCCTGATGACTTGAATGAGATTGAATTGGGATAATAACCTCTTGATAGGCTTCTAGAGATGAGAATAATGATTGGTCCCCCTGTTGTATGACTTGCTATGCTTATGCTATGCAGATGGTTAGTCTATGCACATGACTCTATATGCAAATGCTAATGACATTGAAACATAAACCCAAGGAATAAGGTTGGGCAAATTTTAGGGTGCAACACATATCATCATCCTTCAAACATCAAATTTGTAGATTTTGTTTCAAGATTTCCATCCATTACAAGATCTTCTCATTTGGACCAAAACTCCACAAGTTATGAAGTCTCAAAGTTGATGTTTCATGAGGGATCAAAGGCTTCCATAATTTAGTTTTTTTAGCATGGCTAGGAAGATTTGTGGAGTCATGTTCAAGGTGTATTTCCAATGTTTTTTAGGTATCATTTCACTTCACCATTAACATGAAAGTTGAAGATTATGATTCAAACTTCCATTGGAGCTCAAAGATGTATTGGATGGACCATTTTTCATCATAATAGAATCATTCAAAGTGAGATAGGTGGATATGTGCTCTCATGTATCATGTTTTTTGTTTGGCATATTTGGCAAGGGTTTTGGCAGCATATCATGCACATATTTTGTTTCCACGCACCACCCTCAAAACACTACCTAAAATGACCAAACATGAGCCATGTACCTCATGCACCATTCTTGAAATATTTTGCCAAAATAAGAAAATACTTGTGTAACAAGATTATTCCACCACACTCTCTCTTATTTTCTTTTCCACTCACCAAAATCACCAGAATACACCCTCACATGTGCAAGAAATCGTACCACTCTCATTCTCACTCCAATTTGAAGTTTTGCAAAGATTTTTAACCAAGCATTTTAAACCTCAGTAGTTGTTATTTTAACCTCTCAAAATCTCAGTATATAAGTAAAAAAAACCTAGAATGAGAGGCAGCCATTTCATTTGCCCTATTTCTAGATCTTAAGCTCTTATTTCTATCAAGTTTTCTCCTCTTCAAATCTGTTTTTTCCAAGGGATTCATCAAACTTTCTTGTTAGCTTCATACTCCTTGATGGTCACTGAGGCATTTGGTGGAGTTTTCTTCAAGCTTCTGCAAGTTTTTAAGAGGCAGTGGACTTTCTCCACTTTGTAAGTTTTCCTTAACTCCTTTCACTTAAATCATGTGCATTTTGGACTTGTGGTTGTTGTTTTTGAATTGCCTTGCCATTGCTGAACATGATAGTGTGTTTGTTGTGTTGTTTTAGTGAATTCCAGTTTGTGTATCCAAACTTTGTTTCCTTCGATTCACCATGATAATTAACTTGTTTTGCAAAATAAATGTTAGATTCAGACTCAGCATGAAATTTCTGGTGATTTGGTGGTTTTGTTTTTCATTTCTGGAGATTTTGAGTTGGCTCCGGTGAGGTGTTCACCGGAGAAGACGACCGGAGCTAGGGCTCTGGCCTCTGAAGGTAGGAGAAGATGTGACGTGGCCCTGTCGCCATTGTTTGAATTCAAATGAGATGAGTTGGCTTGTTGTGGTCCATTTGATTTGGTGTGTCAGTGCCACCTCAATTAATGAGGCTGACTGGGCATGCGATGCGTGCTAGTTTTTATTTATTTTATGATTTATTTGGTTTGGGCTTGGGTTTCATTTTCTTTCCACACCCCTAGGATTCTGGCCCAGTAGCGCGTTATAACATGATCTCTGTTCATTTCTTTTTTGCTTATACACCCCACCTTGCCTTATTTCTTTATTTTTATTTTCATTTTCTTTCCTTTGCATTTGATTTTATTTTTAATTGTTTCAACCATTTTAAAAATTTACAAAATAAAATTTTTTATCCTTTGATGTCTTGAGAATATTTTCATTATTTTTATTTTATTTTTCAATTTATTTTCCTATTTTATTTTAAATTTAATTTGATAAGTGTTTGACATGTTTGCCTTTGAATTAGGATTTGATCTATTAATGTTTTTCTATGCCTTCTTGATCCAATTTTTCTCCCATGTTTTGACATATGAATGATGATTGTTTGAGTGTGACTTTGATGCCTTGGTGATCATATCTTACTTGTTTTTCCTGTGGTTTCATTTGATCTTTGAGATGTGCCCGATTAGTTTCATACTTGAGTTTGTTTGGTTCAACTCGTGATGAATTTATGCAATTCTTATTGAGATATTTTGCACACTTGTTCTTGATGGATATAGAATTAGTTAGAGCCTCTTTTTGAAATTTAGTAAGTTATTTTTCTATTTTTGATTGATGCCTAATTGTGCCTTGGTTTTGGATTATATATGCATGAGGTTTGACCTAGTTTGAAACTATTTTGTCTACTTGTGTTTAAGTGAAGCTTGAGATGCTTTGTTGATGTGATAATATGTTGTATTAACTTGGTTTGAGATTTGGTTTCACTTTCATTTGATTATTTTTCAATTATGGTTGAATTTCCAAGTTGATGATGTTTTGGCCTTGCTCCTTTGATATTCTTGACCTAAATCTTTGGGATGCTTTCTTGTATGATCTAATGGATGCTTGTGAACTCTTGTGTGCTTTGAATTACATGCTTGAGTGTTTGATTTTCATAATATGATATCCATTGTATGATCATGTCTCATCTCTTTCTTCACTTGATCTTTTGTTTTCTTTGAGTAGGTGATATGAGTGGTTTCTTGAGCACAATTTGAACATGATCCTTCTTGAGTTTGGTTGATGTCTTGGATATGAATATGATGTGATACATTTGTGTTTGATCTTGACCTTGATGTTATGGTGTGCATTACTTGATAAACTTTCACCTTGTACCTTGCTTGAATACATGTTTTCATTTGAAGGCGATCATGATTGATGTTTAACTAGTCTTGATGCATACTTTGAGCTAGATCTTTGAGACTTATTTTTGTGATTCATGTGTTAATGATGGATTGATATACATGATTATGTTTCTGCCTTCACTTGACTTCATACCCTAATCTCACATGTTGGATCATTTGAAGTGTGTTTTTGCATGAGCTAGTTGTTGCTATTTGTTTGGACACTAATGAGATGTGTGCTTGACACTCTTGTGCATATTTTCTAATCTTTGAATTGAGTTGAACATGATATGATATTTATACTTCCCTCCCTTATTTCACATCTCATTTTACTTGATTTCCCTTTGCTTGATAATTGGTAATACTTCTTGTTGGACTTTAAGTCATTTGTGTGTGTATTGGTACTTTGTCTTGCCAATTTATTTTGACTTCCAATCTTTGAGTTTGGTTTGGCATGTATGCACTTTGGTTTACTTTAACATGTTATTTATGTTTATCTTGTTTGGTTGAGATTAATGCTTGCTTGTTGGATGCCTTTCCTTTTGAGTTGAATTTTCGTGAGTGTTTACTTGGTGTTGCTTCTTTTCTTTCATCTTTCTTTCTTCTTTCTTCTCTTTCTTTTCTTGAGACTTGGTTAAGTCTTGATTTTGTTTTCATTTGTGATTGAATTCTATGGTGTTTACTTGTGCTTGCTCACATGATCCCTTAGGATTCCTAGTCCCACTTACTTTCTGATTAAGGTGGGAGTAGGAGAGACATTAGGCTTTCAATCCTTTGCATGATAACAATTAGGATAGTCCCTTCTTGACCTCAACTTTAGGTCCATCATTTATATGAAAACATTAGGTAGTCTTCCTTTTCATCCTAACCTTAGGACCATTTTGTATGATAGCATTAGGGGTTTTTAGTTTTCCTTTAGTGTTTTCTTTTTGTGTCTTCTCTTCTCATCTCAAACAACTCTAAGACACTTAATAAAGAATGATGAACGTTGTGCGCCACGAGTCTTAAGCATATGGGAAATGGTGAGTGAGAGATTTCTCCTCACTTGGGCGATATGCGACGCATTCGCTCCTATGTCACAGTCTTTAGTGCAGCGTGAATCTCAAACAAATTCAATTCACTTCATTAAAACTCTTAAATCAAATTCAAACTTTTTTATTCTTCGGAATTGTGTTTCAAAACCATTTTAAAAAAAGAGTACATTACTTTTCTGTTCTACCGCAAACAGGCATCGACCCTAACTGCTGGAATGAGAACTTAACGTCACTCATAAAAAACATTTTAACTAACCCGTAGTTAGCCGAACTACATTTGCTCTGATTTCTCATACCAGATGAGGATATGTAGACACAAGACGGGGATGTCTTGGCGATTAACTTTCTCCCCATCACCCGTAGTTTTCCGAACTATGTTGACTCTGACTTTTCCATTGCACGAGGAAATACGTAGGCATAGGGCGGCGATGTCCTATCGAGTCTCCTTTTTCTTTCCCACGTTTCGTTCTCGTTTAGCAGTAGCTTTTAGATAACACACCCTTTGATTAGACAACAAGCGTGGATCCCGTTGAGTACAACGGACGTGAGGGGTGTTAATACCTTCCCTTTGTGTAACCGACTCTCGAACCCAAGATTTGGTTGTGATGACCTTGTCTTCTCCTTTTTTTTAGGTTTTCTTCAATCTTTTTCTTTCCCTTCCTTTAGGATAAATAACGTTTGGTGGTGACTCTTTTGCCTTATCAGTTGTAAACCACATCTGAAAAGCCGAATAAGCTTTTAATAAAATATCACATTTTAGAAAATTCAATGTTTGATGTGAATGTTGAGCTTGAAGGATTAAGGTTAAAGTCAACGATTTTGGAAGAGACTTGCCTCTCACTAAGTCTAGTCTCGCCTCTGAGAAAGAAACCATAGATTCATAGTTGATCATGACTAGCACTTAAAGTTCTTGAGGAACAACATAGTGAGTTGGAACTGCAACATTTGGAGTTAAAAGCAGAAAGGGAGTCTGCACTTCAAAAGGTGGAAGATCTACTGGTTTCGTTATATGCTGAGAGGGAAGAACATTCTAGAATTGTGCAATTGAATGAAGGTCACTTGGTTCAGAGGGAGTTTCAAATTCATATTCTACAAGAAGATGCAAATTACCAGAAAAAGGAATCTGAAGAGGAACTGGACAGAGATTTACACACTCAAATAAAAATTATCATCTTACATGAATGTATTCGGGAATCAGAGCAATACAATTTCTCCCTTCTAGTTGAGCGTCAGAGATTCTTGTAGGCATCCAACATGTCTGACAGATTGATATCTAAATTGGAGAATAACAATGTTCAGAAGCAAGTTGATGCAAAGTTGTTGTCTGAGAAAATTAACCTGCTAAGAATTACGCTACTTCAGGCGTTAAAAACTCTTGACAATAACAGTGGGCATTTGCCTGAAGAAAATGTGAAAGATGACCAGAAGCTTCTGAACATATACCTGACAAACATCAGGGGAAAGAAAATTCTTTTGTCAAAGTTTTATGTGAAAACCAGCAAATGGCCATTGAGAATTCAGTTCTTGTTACATTCCTTAGCCAGTTGAAATTAAAGGCTGAAAATATTGCAACAGAAAGAGAAGCTCTTAATGGGGAGTTGAGGATCCAGTCTGAGCAATACTTGGCATTGCAAGAAGAGGTCGAAAAGACGCTAGAGAAGAATCAGACATTGAAGTTAACAATAAGCAGAGGAGAAGAGAAAATGGAAGTAATAACAACTGAAAATTTGATGGCACTTAAGGAGCTAAGCGAAGAACTGGATGAACTTGTCTCAGTAAACACCAACCTTGAGGAGAGATTGAAAGTAGTGATGAGAAAATTAGAAGATAAGCAAATGGAAAACTCATATCTTAAGGAGTCTTTTGTAGTGTCCAACGTTGAACTAAAATTAGTTGAATCTGTCAATGATAAGTTAAATTGTCAGATTAGGAATGATAAGGAATTATTGTCTCAAAAGGAAAATGATATTTTGGAAGCAGCGGAGATGTTTAGTGCTTTACAGGAAGAGAAAAAAGCATTGCAAATATTGGTGGTAGATCTGAAGAGTAAGTACGAAGAGGCGATAGCATTACTTGAAGACCAAGGCAGTCAAATTTTAAAATTATCCTCAGAAAAGGATCATCAAATTGAAGAGCATGGATTCCTTTGTGAAGTGAATAAGAAGTTGGAGGCAGATATGAGGCACCTGCATCAAGAACTTGGAGAAACTAAACTGATGGAAAAAAAAAGCTAAGTTATGCATTACTCGAGGGAGCGGATGAAATTGAACAATGGGAATCTCAGGCTACCACATTCTATACCGGGATGCAGATTTCTACTGTCAATGAGACATTCTTTGAAGGGAAGGTCCGTGAGCTAGCTGATGCATGCAAGAATCTTGAATTCAGATGCAGCTTCAACGTTATGGAAAGTGAAAAGCTGAAAGAAAGAGTCGACAAGTTGGAAGATGAAAACAAGAAATTACGGGTCCAGTTGGCTGCTTATGTCCCAGCTGTCAGTGGTTTGAATGATTGTATAACATCCTTGGAGATGCAGACGCTTGGTCAAGCAAAACCTCGTGACTTCAAAGAATCAAAGGTATTAACATATTATCTCTTATGTGCTAATGACAGATCATTTGTGATAAAGTGAAATTTAATTCCCTCTTCAACTGAGACCGAGCATCAATTTATCAAATATTTAATATAGTTTGTGTAAATCTTTGTTTCTAGGTTAAAAAGTTGGTGAATAACAAATATGCTAAAGGCGATCCACGAACAAGTGAAGATCAAAATGCTATGGAAACAGATGCACTTCCCGAGTTCCAAGACATGCAGAAAAGGTAAATGCAATTAAAATGGCTATCAGACAGATGAATGAAAGTTTCAAACCTAAGCATGAAATGAGAGAGATTCAAGTTTTAAAATCTGGAATCAGTTGGCGCCAAGGAAATGCTCAAGAAAACAAGCATTCTACTCAAATGGATGAAGCCAAGGAGCATCAATATGGAGTTGTTTATGGACATAAGACAAGAAAATCATTGCAAGATATTCCTGTAACAGAAATCGAAGTTCTTCCAAAATATATCATGCTTGTCACACGTCTGAATGTTCATCGTATGAGATTAGTAGGAGAGGAGTTCACAAGTCTGATTAGCAGATGCTTGAATTGTGGGAAGCTGCTGATCAGGATGGCATTATTGGCGTGACAATTGGCAAGGCACAGAAGGACACTGCACCTATTGGATACCAAGAATGGAGACTATCCAAGAAATCCAAAAAAAATTATCCTTCAGTAGAGTCCTTGATTGAAAAGGAATTGAGTGTAGACAAATTAGAGATCTCAAGAACACAGTCGCGGTCACTGCTACTTGAAGGCAATAAGAGAAAGGTTTTGGAAAGACTTGATTCAGATGCTCAAAAGTTGATGAACCTCGAAATCACCGTACAGGATTTCATAAACAAAATGGACATTATTGAGAAGACGAGTAAAGTGGGAAAAGGTGTTGAGTATGATGATGTGAAAGGACAGCTTGAAGCTGCTCAAGAGGCCATCACAAAGCTGTTTGATGCCAACCGCAGGTTGATGAAGAATGTAGAAGAAGGAACTTCGTCCTTTTCTAGGAATTCTACAACAGTGTCGGCAGCAGAAGACTTTCAGAACAGGCTCGAAGAAGATCTGAAAAAATAGGATCGACTACAATTGGAGGTGCAAAGGCTTCAATTTTTACTTCTAAAATTGAATGATGACAAAGAAGGCAAAGGAAAAGCAATGATTGATGATCAAAATCCAAGAGTCCTTTTGCGAGATTATCTCTATGGTGGGACAAGGAAAAGCCACTACAAGACCTTTTGCACATGCATACAACCTCCAACCAAGGGAGATTGAATCAGCAAGATTTTTAACATAGTTCAAAATACAAGGGACAAATGATACATTAGCTTTCTTCTTTGTAAACTTGCCTTTATAGTCTAGACATGTTTACAGACTCTTGCATATCTTACTATGGAGACGATCTAAGGTTAACTTAGTATATAGATCCTGACATCCTGTTGTATATGTAACGTACCGTAGAGGCTGGGATGAAATTCTCGCCATTTCATTTTCTGAAGCAAACAACAAGTCAAGATAATGCTTGGCAATTTTCTCTTATCCGGTCTCCACATAGCCTTACTAAGGATTCTCCAACTTTCCTTCAATAGCGAAAATGCTCTCACTGCAACTAATTTTGCAGCTTCATGTTTGTTATTAAAAGTGAACTGTGAATATGATACACCATTAGTTTCATAAGGTGTCATAAGCCACGGAAGAAGAGGATAACTATACCCACCAAATACATATTCTCTCATCACATCTCCGCCTAAAGTTCTCACATTTCCATTCAAACGATCCCCATTTTGCGAGAGTTTGAAAAACGACGAACACTTCAATAATCTCTAAAACGTCATGCCACCAAGGCAAACCTGTCACAATATCAATGAACCTCATTTCATGATCAATAATTCCTTGCAACCACATACTGTAATTATTTTCTTGATCACACCAATCATCTGACGTTTGAACTTCCAGAAGAGTCATCATGACATGCGTCGCATCAATGGCACCACAACAGTTAGGCAAACCACAAGATGCTTCGAAACCAAACTTGATCTCCTGCAATCTATCAAAATTATGCCAACTGAGATAACATTTACCACGTTCCTCGAGCGCTTCAATGAATCTCCAAGTCCCCTGAGAAACTGTCAACTGGCCAACACCAAAAGAAGCTCTAACCGCGACCTGAGATTCACCAGATGCTAACCTTCTAAGAGCAATAGTGTTAAGCTACAAGCTTCATGCACATTGAGAAAAAGAAGAAGAATGAATGAGAAAACAAGATTGTGCAGTGTGTTTATTACTCATCATCACATTGATTTACAAGATGGAAGGTTGCTTATATAGAAAGTAAAGCTAACAACTTCCATTAACTACTTCCTAACTAACTGAAAATTAGTTACAAGTAGTTACATTATATTGTTTATATCTATGTGATCTATCAAGTTATCATTACACTTATCTTGGTGTTCAACAGCCCCCCTCAAACTAGAATGGATGCTGATCATTCCTAGCCTGACTTAAAGACTTGAAAAAGAACTCGAGTGGAGAGATTTTGTGAGAATGTCAGCAACTTGCTCTTTGGAGGTGACTGGCATGAGGTGTACTATGCCTGCTAGAACTTTATCACGCACCACATGGTAATCAATCACTATGTGCTTGGTTCTTTCGTGGAAAATCGAATTTGCTACAATATGCATGGCTGACTTATTGTCACAATAGAGAATCAAAGGAAGAGGATGTGGAACCTTGAAATCATCAAGTAAAGAGAGCATTCATATGTCTTCACAAGTAGCATGAGCCAATGCACGATATTAAGCTTCTAAAGAAGAGTGAGAAACCACAACTTGCTTCTTACTCTTCCAGCTGATAATAGATTTTCCTAAGAAGAAACAAAAACCAGTCGTGAATCTTCTAGAATTTGGACAGGCACCCCAGTCTGAATCAGAAAAATCCTTGAGGCAAAGGGTGCTTGAAGTGCTGAAGAATAAGCCTTGGTTAGGATCATTTTGAGAAATCGAAGAACATGAAGTCCAACTAGCATATGTTGATCAATTGGGACATTTAGAAACTGACTGAGTTTGCTTACTACATAAACAATGTCAGGTCGAGAGTGAGTGAGGTATAATAGTCGACCAATGAGCCTATGATATGCAGTTGAATCAGAGATAGGATTGCCAAGGTTGGAGTGGAGTTGTAAATGAGGTTGCATTAGTGTGTTGCAAGACTTAGCTCCAATGAGACCTGCATCATTGATGAGATCTAGGGTATATTTTCGTTTGCATAATGAGATACCTTGTGCATTCCTAGCCACTTCAAAACCTAAGAAGTATTTCAATACTTCTCGATCTTTGATGATAAACTTGGCATTAATAAGGGCTTTGAGTTATGTAGTCTCTGCAAGATCATTCCCTCCTAAGACTAAGTCATCCACATATACACAGATGACTATTAAGCTAGCTGATGAAGATTTTGTGAAGAGGGAATAATCGGCTCTGGACTGAATATAGTGGCTGGCGAAAAGTGTATCAATAAGTTTAGTATTCCACTGTCGACTTGCTTGTTTTAAGCCATACAAGGATGTTTGTAGTTTTCACACAAGATTGGGATGAGGGAGTTGCAAGTCAGGTGGTGGTTTCATATACACTTCTACATTGAGATCTCAATGAAGTAAAACTGTATTGACATCTAGTTGAAACAAAGGCCAATTGTGAACAGCAACGATAGCCATAAGCATTCAAATGGTGGTTATTTTTACCACATGGCCAAAAGGGTCCATGTAGTCCAACCCTTTAGTTTGAGTGAAACCCTTGGCAACTAAACGAGCCTTATACCTCTTAATAGTTCCATTAGCATGAATTTTCAACTTGTTGAAAATCCACTTGCATCCAATGGCTTTCTTGTGCAATGGTAATGGAACAAGAGTCCAGGTATTGGTATTGATCAAGGCATTCAAATCAGTTTGAATGACTTCTTTCTAATGATCATTGCTAATGGTAGCTTTGTATGAAGTAGATTCATTTATGGCAGATAAGTCGGGAATAAAAGTTTTGTGAGTAAGGGAAAGAGCATCATATGATATGAAAGATGAAAGAAGATACCTACATTGAGAAAAAGAATTGGCATTAGCTGCTTCTGAAGTGAGGATTGTATTGGACATAAGATTACAATTGTAATCTTGAAGATATGTAGGAGGTTTCATCTGCTTGGTGGATTTCCTGGTAGAGAAAGAAACTTGTGGTTTAGATGGTGAAGAAGAGTTGACACTAGGATTTGTAGCAGGTGTATTAGTTGTTGGCGAAGTAGGTAAGGCAAGAGCATCTGGTGCAATAGAATCTGGTGTATTATGCGGAAATTGGGAAGCACAAGTAATAGGTGTAGGAGTGGTATCAATAGGGCTATGTGTGTATGGATAGCTAAGTAGACCATCTAAGTAATTTTCATTCGAAATTGACTGTGTGGGAGTAGAATGAGTTGGAATAGTAGATGTAGATTTATATGGAAAAAGGTGTTCAAAGAATGACACATCTCTAGACACAAAGATTTCTTTACTCTGTAGATCAAATAGGATGTTCCCCTTAGTACCAAGTTTATAACCTAAGTATACACATTTTCTAGATCTAGAGTCTAGCTTCTTTCTATGGACTTTTAAAGTGGAGGCAAAACATAATGAACCAAACACTTTGAGGTTTGTAATATCAGGGAGTTGATTATATAAGATATGATATGGTAACTTGTGGTGTAAGAAAACAAATGGCAATTTGTTGATGATGTGAACAGCATGGCCAACAACATGAGCCTAAAACATGTGAGCCAGATTAGATTGGAACAAGATGGCTCGAATGGTTCCTAAGATGTGTTGGTGTTTCCTCTCAATAATTCCATTTTGTTGAGAGGTGCCAACACAAGATGTTTGATGGATGATGCCATGATGTTTATAAAATTCTGTGAGAATAAACTCACATCCATTATCAGATTTGATGCACTTAATGGATGTATTGAATTGAGTTTTGACTAATGAAATAAATGACTTAATGATGGATGATGCTTCCGATTTTAATCTCATAAGAAATAACCAAGTAAATATACTCCTATCATCCATAATAATAAAGAAATATCTATAACAAATCATAGATGAAGTGGATAATGGACCCCAAATATTCATATGTACTAAGTCAAAGTTAGCATGTGAAACATGAAAGTTGTGAGAAAAAGGCAATCTCATTTGTTTGACATAAAAGCGTACATCACAAGAACTATTATTAGAGACATATTGTATAAAAGGAAAAAACTTATGCAATTGAGTCAATTTTGTGTTTTAAGGGTGGCCAAGCCTCATGTGCCAAGGATTATAATTGGTATCTATATTTAGAGATTTATTGTGTAGAGTATTGATGGAGTGAGCTGGTGGAGTATGGTGAAAGGTAACTGAAGGTGACTCTATAATATACAATTCACCACTCATTCTAGTTGTGTTAATCCCCCTCTTGGAACAAATATCCTGTATCATACAATCATTATCATCAAACAACAATTGTCATTGTGAAATTTTGGTTAGCTTGGGGACAGATATGAGATTAAAATAGAAATATGGCATGTATAAGACATCAGTAAGAAACAAATGTTGATAAAAATTAATGGTGCCAACAAATGAAGTAGTAACATGAGCTCTATTTTCCAATTTAACTGTGATGGAACTGATGCTTTTGATGCACTGGAAAAATTCTCTAGTATGGCACACACGACCAGTTGTCCTTGTGTCAAGTATGAATTGTTCAGGACTATGAATGTTGCAAATTAGACCTGATCTATTTTCCACTTGAGTAGTCAAGTGATTAATGTTGGGATGTGGATGTCCCTTAGAGTAAAGCCAATAAAGCCTTGTGCTGATCAGGTGTAAATGCCAAATTCCATTGTGCAGTTTCATTGTCACCATGAGATTTATTATGAACTATATTAGTGGAATCAAAAACAGCTATATATTGATTAATTGAACCATCTTATTTCCAGTGGGGAGGGTATCCATGCTTTTTAAAGCAAGTGTCAATGGTGTGGTTGGTCATGCCACAATGTGTGCAAAGTTCTAGAACCTCGTCCTCTTCCACCATATGACTACCACCCATATGACCTCTTCCTCGAGATTTGCCACCTCTAGATGTAGAATTTTGAGAAGTAATGTTTGGAGTTTGATTAGAGGTGGGACAAGCCAGAAGTTTGGACTCGTCAAGAGGTATGGTTGCTTTCTTTCTTGCTGAACAAGAAGGAAATAAACTCTGCATAGGTTTGGAAGGGGTTCTATGAGCATGATTTAAGATCTCACTCCCGAGTATTGATCATTCAACCCTTTTAGGAAACAAATGACCTGATCACCACCATGATAGGCTCGAATCTTGATAACAGCTTGGCATGTAGAGTCACATAAACACTCAGGAATTGCACAAAAATTGTCTAGTTCTTGCCATATCTTTTTGAGCTTTGCATAGTAAGAAGAGATAGAGGCATCACCTTGTTTCAAGTTGTAAATTTCTTCTTGAATATCTGAGATACGAAATACATCACCTTGGTAAAAATGATCTTTCAGCTCATTCCAAACTTCTGCTGCAATATCCATCCAAAGTACACTTTGTGCAATTTCAGGTTCAACTGAATTATGAAGTCATGACATGATCATGGTGTTGTACCAATCCCATGCAAGTGAATTAAGGTCTTCATCTAATGGTTGAGGTATGGTTTCATTGATGAAATGTAGTTTGTTCTTGGATCTAAGAGCCATAGTCATGGATCTTGACCAAGAATAGTAGTTATTTGTAGAAAGCAATAGAGTAACAAGGGCCAACGCGGGATTTTCATTGGGATGCATTAAATAAGGGTTGAGTGTATAATTGTGATAACCCTTGTTGGTGGAATACCATGAATGCTTCCTGCAGAACTTGCAACTGACATTGTTGCATAGTGAAATAAGCAAGAAGGTGAAGGAGAAAGGAAGGTTGCAAGAAATAAAAAAAGGATGAGATGAGTGGAGCAGCGGTGAGCTTAAGCACAGGTCAATGATACCATGTTAAGCTATAAGCTTCATGCACATTGAGAAGAAGAAGAAGAATGAATTGAGAAAATAAGATTGTGCAGTGTATTTATTACTCACCATCACATTGATTTACAAGATGGAAGGTTACTTATATAGCAAGTAAAGCTAACAACTTCAACTAACTACTTCCTAACTAACTGAAAATTAGTTACAAATAGTTACATTATATTGTTTATATCTTTAAGGTCTATCAAGTTATCATTACACTTATCATGATGTTCAACAAATAGCAACTTGCTTCTCAACACTAAGAAGTCGTCCCTCGATATTGATAAGGTCGGACGGAGGCCGTGAAATGAGATCCTCTATTATAAGAGAGCATATGCAATCAAATGTAGTCTTTGATACTCTAAAGAAATACTTAAACCCTTGTGCCTCATCATTGGGTACTGAGTATTCTGTGCAGATGTTTGCATCAATCATATATTATTATCAATAACTCTTCTTAGAAAATCAATTAGTTAATCATAATGATGGTATCATTGCCCTTTAATCCCTATTTCGAACTGAAAAGGAAAGGGTTTTCTCATTGTAGAATAACATGGTTAAAACAAAAATTTTAACTTCATAAGAAAAATGAAATGAAGAGAAAGGAAATATACCTGGGGCAATAGAATTTTTGTGCCAGAAAGATTGCCACCAATCAATTTCATTAGTTTTGGGTTCAATCAAAACAACCAGGCTCAGTTGTTTGGATTTCTTCTTTGATTTCTTGTGGAGGGGTGCCATTTATTGATTTAGTGTTAAAGGGATAATGGGTTAAGCTTCAGCTGAGATTAGAGATGACAATGTGCAGAGTTTGGGTAGAATAGTATAGTACATGTCCCCTATCCGTTGTTGAAAAAAAATCCTCGTACCCGAGCTCATACCCGCTTGGGTATCAACATTGACACCCGTCCCCGTGCTCTATGGGTATATAAGTGTCTAGTACCCAGACCCGTTACCCGCATTTCTAATAAAAATAAATATATCAAGCATAAAATATCATAATATTTTAAGTTTTTAAAAACATTAAAAAGTTTTTAAAAAATTTATTGTTGAATTATGAAATAAATGATCACTTATATTAAATATGTAGTAGTTTAAATTTGATGTTTTTTTTTTTAATTTTAAAAGTATTTATTTTTATATAATAATATAAATTAAAATATATAAATATATATTGTGCGAGTATGAGGTGGATTGGGAACTAAGGTGCCCGTACTCACACTCATCCCTGCTTATTTAAGTGGGTAATTGTCCAAGCTCGTACCTATACTCATTTTTTATGAATTTTTATCCAATATGTTATGGGTAATTTTGTGACTATTCATCGGGGATGGGCCAAATTACCATCCTTAACTGAGATTGAAGAGAGAGACCAATGTCAAAGACAAGAGAAGTTCATAGAGTAATTCAAGTCAAGTTGAATTCTATTTAATATTCACACTTTGTTTGTTTCAAAGACAGCGTAATGTGTTTCTCACTATAAGAAATGTTGTGTCCAGCCACGTGAGTTAGTGAAGTGAAAAACATGTGCCAAAAAATAAGCGTTTATGACGTATTTATCACGTCACTAACATATTTAACATTAAAATGTTACGTTTAAAGATAGCTAGTGGGTTATGAGATTTTTAATTTTTTAAAAAAAGGTTGTGACATAAAAATCACGTCGCAACATTTAAATTTAAATTAAAAAAATTAAAAGGATCATAGCGTACAGAAGAGGGAAGTTTGAAAATTTCAAAACTTTGCTTGTGAAGTGTTATTCACGTCGCAAGGTTTAAGAGGGAAAAATATATGACGGTGAAGTGATGGGGTATAGGATGTCCAGGTTGGAACTGACAAAAGTTTTGATTGTTGCAATTTAATGACGTGTTTTTCACTTCGCAAATTAGCGACGTGTTTGTCACTTCACAAATTGGAAATTTAAAATATATTCGTTGGACATTGCGACGTGAATCTCACTTCACAAGGTTGCGACGTGAAATTCACGTCACTAGGTTGGACTTTAAAATCAACACACCATTTATGTTTTCCAAGCCACTTACTTTACATGCAATCTTATCATTTCCCTTATACTCTCTTCATCTCCAATATCTTCAAACTTAATTCATTTTCCACTTACTTTTACTCTCTTTCTCTTCTTCATTGCAACCTTCATTCATTTTCCTCATCTCCAAACTTAAGGTATTTCTATTATTTTTTTCTTCTACTATTTTTTAAGTATTTCATATCACACCTAATATATTCTAACTTAATTTATTTTCAATCTTTGTATGCCAAAATGTTAAATTTTAGAAGATTGAAGGAGATATTTGAACAAAAAATTGAAGAAATAATATTGGAACAAGAAGTTGAAGGAGATTGAAGAAGAGATATTTTTGTCATTATTTTTTCTTCTGAATTTCATATATTATTGGTTGTTGTTTTATAAATATTATTGTTCCGGCCTGGGCCCAGTCTCGCGGCCCAGCCCAATAACGCACGAGACCCAATGAATGGAGTAGCTTGGTCGGGCACACCCCCCCCGGACGGGCAAGACATGCTCCCTGTCAAGCAGGACGGCGCGCTTCTAAGCGTCCTCGGCGCTCCCCCTAGCTGGACAGAACAGCCTCCACGGGCAAAATTCCCTTGCCAACGGGCACGACGGTATGTCTCCCCCGCTCTCGTGTGCTCCCCCGCTCGGGGAGAGTCACACCACCGGGGAACCTCCTGAGCTCCCCTCCACGGGGAGAATAACGTGCTCTCAGCGAATCCCACGAGCTCCCCTCCGCGGGGAGAACAACATGCCAGTCGCACGCTCTCCACGTGCTCCCCTCCGCGGGGACACGTCATCCCCTCCGCGAGGACACGTCACCAAACAACTGCCCACCTCCGAAAGAGCATGTCAAACCCACTTTCCAGAGATCTCGGGACAGTTGGACTAGGGAGAAGACCACGTCCTGGTCTTCACTACGCCACGTAAGCCCTAGCAGTCACCTGGGTTGGGCCTGGCAATCCAGCCCAATGTAAGTGACCGTTGGCCCAGCGCTGGGGTCTCTCTATAAATACCCTCTTCATCAAGAGGGTCAGGTAATTCACTTCTTACCCATTTTTCTGTACTTTGCTCTCGCTCTGCCCAACTCCTTACTTAGGCATCGGAGTGTTTTGCAGGTACACCCCCATTTTCCTCCTCATCACCGGTGAACAGGTAGCAGTCCAATGGCGTGTGGCCAGCCCTTGATCCCCTTCTGATCAGGTCAGATCAGTGGCGCCATCTGTGGGAACAGAAACTTCCCCGTTACTTCGAGCAGAAAACCAAAGTTTCACCAACACTCCACGATCATGGCTAGCCCACACCACGATGATACCATGCACGACTTCATACTCAACGCCGCCGCCAACGGCAGCAAGCAGATGGAGACGTCACGACCAGCGGAGACCGATGAGAGAGACGGCCAGACTGCTTCTCCGTCGTCCACGAAACCAATACGCCAGGCCGACCGCCGGCTCCCGAGCCCAGTGGCGTTCCAGCCCGTCCCCGTCCCGTCAGAAGCGGACCCAATGGTGGCTACCCTCTTTGCGTCCATCAACCAGACGAACCAGTTATTGTTTCAGTAGAACGCACGAATTGGAGCGCTGGAGCGGGAGATCCCCCCAAGGTCCCCTCCGCGGGAAGACCAGAATGGGGGCTCGAGGAGTCCCTCGCCTCAACCTAGAAATCGACGACCTCGGCTGGAGAGGCCCCGAACAGAGGTTGTGTGGGAGTGCACTAGATCCCCGATGAGACAAGTTCGCGGGAGGCGGCAGAACGCTTCAGCGATCCTGACCAGGAATTCGCGCGTCGAGCCCCCTATCAGGAGGCCGAGGACCCGAAACCAGGCGCCTATCCTAAACGGCTCATCTCCTCCTCGGTCACCCGCTCTCAGCGATGAAAATGACTACCGGACTCCCTTGTCCCGGGAAATCATGGTCGCCCCCATTCCCCACGTGATGGAGAAGCCCCCGACGCTCTCGATGTACGACGACACATCCGACCCAGATGACCACCTGGAAGACATCGAGGCCATGCTCGATTACCGAAACGTCCGAGGAGCTATCAAGTGCAGGCTATTCCCGACGACCCTAAGGAAAGGTGCCATGACATGGTACAAAAGTCTGGAGCCCGAATCGATTACGTAATGGAGGATCCTGAAGGACCTGTTCTCAAAACACTTCACAGCGTCCCGACGCCACCCGAAGACGAAAGTCGTCCTCGGCGCGATAATCTAAGCCCCCGACGAGCCTCTCCGAAATTACATCGAAAGATTCACCTGGGAAGCGGTGCAGGTAACGACGTCAGATGAGATGAAGCGTTACCTAATGAAGCAGGATCTACGCCACGACTCCAAGTTCTACGAGGCCGTGGGCATACACCGGCCAACCTCCCTGCAGGATTTCCTCGACAGAGCCGCGCATTATATCCGGTTCGAGGAAACTCAAGCAGCCAACTCCGCACGAGACACCCGAGACAGGGAGGCCCCACGTGGACACCGAGATGACGGAGCCTCGAGCCAGCGGCAGGGAGGTGACCGTCGTCGGGAAGATCTCCCCCGCGAACAACGCGGCCCCGCCGGCCGATTCACGGAATACACGGCCTTAGTCGCTTCCCGCGAGCGCATATTGGCCGAGTGCGCCAAAAACGAATTTGCCCAGGGAGGTGTCTGCTTCCCCCGGCCGACGTCCCCCAAACCCAATGTGGACAAATCGAAATACTGTCGATTCCACAGGAGCCACTGGCACGTGACCGAAGACTGCATCCATCTCAAGGACGCGATCAAAATCCTGATTAAAGACGGCCACCTAAAGAGATACACTCGGGGGGGGGGGGGGGGTGAGGCCCCGAGGTAAGAAGCCCCCGAGGCCAAGAAATTCGAAGAGCTCCCCTCTTCTGACGGCGACAACAGACTCCAGGTCGCGCTGTGTGTCAGCCGCCCCGAGGACTGGTTTGCGGACAGTGAGTTCGGCCTCCCCGAAGGCCCCGACCTACCCAGCGAGCCGGTACGGCCAACCAGCCGGTGGGAATACTTTGCCAGAGTCATGGTCATCTCGGGTGGCGCCACAAGGAGCATGTCCATAGGATCGGTGAAACGAAAGTTCGACAAACTTATCACGAGCAACTCCGGAAAAATGAGCACGCTTGAAAGATTTCGTGGTCGATCCAATTCGATCACATTCTACCTCGAGGAACTCCCCGGGGGATCCCCCAACTCCAACATTCCCCTGCTCATACGGGCACGGATGGCGAACTTCGACGTCAGGCGCATCCTCGTCGACGGAGGCAGCTCGGTGGACATCATGTACACCCACCTGTTCACAACCCTCCAACTCGACGAATCCAACCTGTCCCCCTACGTAGGCTCCGACCTTCAGGGGTTCAATGGGACGACGACGAGACCTTGGAGGTACGTGGAGCTGAAAGTCACTTTCGGGGAAGAGGAAATGGCCAGGGAGATCAGCATCTGTTTCTTAGTCATCGAGTGCCCGTCCCTCTACAACTGTATCCTGGGCAGAACGACGATAGCATAACTCACCGCGGTGCCTTCCACCATCCACCTGAAGATGAAGTACTACACGAAACGGGGGGCCGTGGTGACCCTTAACGGAGACATCGAGGCCGCCCGGAGGTGCTTCGAGGTCGCGCTGAAAGGTTTGGACACCACCGCTCCAGCAACCAAGAAGGCGACCCCAACCGTGGCGCCGAAGAGCGAACCAAAGGAGTTGGTCGGATCCGTGGACCTCGACAGCCGCTTCACCGAAAAGCGCGGTCACGAAATAAAGACCAGTGAAGCCAACGAGCAGCCCACCCACCCGGCACGCCCTATCCCGGACAGTGAACTCCAGATCGTCACACTCGGGGAGGACAAGAGTAGAACCGTGAAGATCGGCGCCGGACTCCCAGACTTAGCGAAAAAACAGCTACAGGCCTGTCTCCGCGAGAACGCCGACCTCTTCGCATGGAGCGCCGCAGAAATTCCCGGACTCGACCCCGAGGTTGCCTGCCATCAGCTGTCCATCATCCCGACCGCGAAGGCCGTAGTTCAACGTAGGCGTAGACAGTCCCCCGAAAAGTCGGCGGCGGCTGAAAAAGCTGTAAAAGACCTCCTAGAGGCAAATTTTATTTCCGAAGCCCGGTATTCAACCTGGCTATCAAACGTAACCAGTCAAAAAGACCCAAATGGAAGGCGGAGAATGGAAATCTATGTCGGGCCTCTTTAAAGTAGAATTCGTGCATAGGAAACATCTGCCGCCCATAGCTCGAGTAGATGAGATGGTGCTCCTTGGGACGGTACACCTGCCAGTGTTGCGGCTCCCCCTCCACCCGATCCTCCACGGTAGCATAGGCGCCAGACGCATCGAGCGCGAAGCAAGAAGGGGTGGACATGGGCTCTTCGGCCACCCACTCCTCGACGGGGAGAACCCGCTCGTCAAATTCTGGGATCTCGGGGTCACTGTCTTCGACCATCGTCCCCGGTATCAAGACCGACATGTACACCTGAAAAGCAGAGGATAACGGTGAATTCGATAACCAGGATCAAATCCACCCTTCCATCGCAGGTCAAGTGAAAGGGCGACGACGGCGGGTGAGTGAGCAAAAGACGAGCACCCGGGCGGCCCCCAAGGGACACTCCCCGCCACTTCCCCACGGGGCATTCAAAGCTAACTTATCGCCCCTCTCCGGGGTGCTCATCGTAGAATGCACCCGTCCCCGGGGCATTCATCGGAATAATCGGTCCTCCCCGGGGCATTCATCTAAACAAACCTAAAAAACCACCAGATACGGCGGAAACTCGCATCTCTCCTCGGGGAATTCATTGTGCCCCGACCACGGACCCAAATCAAAGGGCGGAAATAAAAGAAGAGAAGAAGAAAACTCACTTTGTAACAGCGACGAACGGAGTGCAAAACTAACGGCGCGACGGTGATTCACAGCAACGGCGGATGGGGAGGAATCACAGAACTTCGCAGGTGAGAAAGCAAGGTGAAAAGTAAAAAATGCTCGGGGACCCCCATATTTATAACCTGGCGCAGAACTCGAAGCAACACTAGGCCTTTGAGTACCCTAGGGTAGCCGCCCTCGCGCCCACTCGGCGCGTGACACGTGGCGGTAACCTGACTGTCGCGTCCCTTCAGATGCCTTTGCCCCACGCACCCGGCGACCGGAAAAGACCTTCACGCGCACGCACCCCGCCGAACACAAAACCGGCGAGCCACCCGCCTCGCTACCTCTTTCCCCGTAGCAACGACCTTAAGTCCTCGCTCTTTTGTCACAGAGCTTCGACTTGGGGGGCTCCTGTTCCGGCCTGGGCCCAGCCTCGCGGCCCAGCCCAATAACGCACGAGGCCCAATGAGTGGAGTAGCCTGGCCGGGCACACGGCCCCCACCGGACGGACATGACATGCTCCCTGTCAAGCAGGACGGCGCGCTTCTAAGCGTCCTCGGCGCTCCCCCTAGCCGGACAGAACAACCTCCACGGGCAAAATCCCCTTGCCAACGGGCACGACGGTATGTCTCCCCCGCTCTCGTGTGCTCCCCCGCTCGAGGAGAGTCACACCACCGGGGAACCTCTTGAGCTCCCCTCCACGGGGAGAACAACGTGCTCTCAGCGAATCCCACGAGCTCCCCTCCGCGGGGAGAACAACGTGCCAGCCACATGCTCTCCACGTGCTCCCCTCCGCGGGGACACGTCACCAAACAACTGCCCACCTCTGAAAGAGCAGGTCAAACCCACTTTCCGGAGATCTCGGGACAGTTGGACTAGGGCGAAGACCACGTCCTGGTCTTCACTACGCCACGTAAGCCCTAGCAGTCACCTGGGTTGGGCTTGGAAATCCAGCCCAACGCAAGTGACCGTTAGCCCAGCGTTGGGGTCTCTCTATAAATACCCTCTTTCTTAAGAGGGTCAGGTAATTCACTTCTTACCCATTTTTCTGTACTTTGCTCTCGCTCTGCCCAACTCCTTACTTCGGCATCAGAGTGTTTTGCAGGTACACCCCCCTTCTCCTCCTCATCACCGGTGAACAGGTAGCAGTCCAACAGCGTGTGGCCAGCCCTTGATCCCCTTCTGATCAGGTCAGATCAATTATGTTTTTTTTGTTAAATATGTGTATTGTAATATATATTTAAAATGAAAATGTTGTTCAAATTTTTTTAATATATTTATTTAAAACAAAAATATATGATTTTTTTATTAAAAAAAGTTATATTTATTTATATATAAATATTTATTTATTAAAACAGATTTTATTTATTAAATAAAATATATTATATTATATATTTATTTAAAATAGATTATATTTATTTATTAAATAAAACAAATTTTATTTAATAAATTTGTAATAAACATAACATAAACGTAAAATAATTTTTTATTTAAAAAAAAAAAAGTTGTGAAGTGAAATTCAGGAAGCAAAGTTGTGAAGTAGAATTCACGTCATAACTTTGTGAAAAAAAATTCATATGGCAAAGTTGTGAAGTAAAATTCACGTGGCAAGTGACTTAAAGGTTTACATATGTGCAGAATGTTGTGAAGTGAAATTCACGTGGCAAAGCTGCGACGTGAATTTTCCGTGATAAAAAAGTTGTCACACATCCTCCTGCCACATGAATGGTCACGTCGCAAAAACTGTGTTGTGAAATGATTTTCAAGGTTGTGATGTGAAAATCACGTGACAAGAAACAATTTTTTTTATAGTGTCTTTACTAATCTTTAGAACCGTGTAGGAATATAATAATCGGTAACCTTTTTATCAAAAAATTTAATAATGTTGTATGCTTAAGACTAAATTCAAACGCATAACTCGATTAAATTAGAAGATACATCACCCTATCATCCAATTACTTTTAAGTTTACTCGCAATTTTTATAAATTTTTTTTTAAATTATGAAACAATTTTTGAGTATTTTAATAAAATAAAAAGTACTTACAATATAGTAATAATTTAAAAGAACTTTTTATTACAATATTCAGCCGGAAGAACTACAACTAATTTTTTTGACAAGGTGAGTAAATTTGTCTATAGCTTCTAGTTTATAAGTTAAAAAAATATGTATAATTGACTCTTTTATTACGTGATTAATGTTTCACTTTCAGCTTTTAACATATAATTTATCATATTTTTCAATTTCATCTTCATTATTTTAATTAAAATTTAGAATAAATTAGAATTTTGATCTCTTAATTTTATTTGACCGACAAAATTGTTTCTTTTATTTTAAATTTAAATAATGTTAGTCCATCTCTCACATTTTTTTCACAAAAAATCAATGAGATGTTTATATGCAATGATTTATCATATTTTATAAAAAACTTGCTATTTAAAAAATAAAAATATCATTAATTTTAAATATAAGATACAAAAGAATGGCCAAATTTGCAAGTCACATAAAATAAGAGGGCTAAAATTATAATTAAATTTAAAATTTATTTGTAACTATTTATTATAATTTAAATTAAAATGGGTTTTTTCTATCCTGTGCAAATTTGTCCATGTTAGTAAGTTTGGATTGAAACTTGTGCCATTTATATTAGATGTATAACATTTTAATATAGAATTGTTTTTTCAATAAAAACTTACTACTTTTAGTTGCTTTAAATATGTGCAATATTGCACATGTTAGATATTAATCAGAGATATTGAGTTTGAAATCACCTATTAAAAAAGAGCTTTGCCACTTATTACTGTTATTTGTCTTGAAAGATTACATTCTACAATTGTATGCAAAGAATAATCGGTCAAACAAAATTCTGGATAAATTGGAACAAAACACAGAACAAAAACTGAAATTATTCTCTCTCAATAAACAACAGAATTGTTAGGCGTTCAGATCATGCTCCATCTTTATAGCGCACTAGCTATATAGAGGTGAGTATTGATGACACCAATTTGGAGAGAAATTGCGCACTCCAAAAAAAGTTTAATAGATTATTGTGGTGAAGTGGAAAAGTGTCAGCCGAACGTGGGGAACAGGATTCAGATTTGCTGCAGTCACGCAGTCATGTGATTTCAACCATTTGATGAAGATCTGATGGTCTTCATTTAAATACTGTATTTTAAATTATAAAGTGAAAATAAAATATATTTATTCTAATCCATCCGATCAAGATCAGACGGCTAGTAATATCTTTGACTGCGTGAATGTATGAAATTGTTGATTACAGTGGATTCAAATATCCAGCCACGATTTATCATGATGGGGATTAAATTTTTTATATTATTTGAATAAAAAATTTTAATATTTTTTTTAAGGGTAATGTTGACTTGTGCCCTTAGGGCACATGTTAAGAACTAAATTAAGAAATATCATCTTGGAAATTGTGTACAAACTTAAATTAAAGTATAAAATTAATTTTTAAATTGTTTTTTCCAATACAAATTTACTAAAAGTGGTTTCCTTAACATGTGCCCCAATGGCACAAGTTAACATTACCCTTTTTTTAAAAGCAAAACCAAACAATACTTCATCCGTCTCATATTATAAACAAATTTTACTTTTTATATACATTGAATAATTAATGTGTCTAATCTATATGCTTTTTAGATACATTGAATAATTAATGTGTTTGGTCTATATATAGACCTGATACATTAATTATTCAATGTATTGAAAAAGTAAAATTGGCTTATAATATAAGACAGAGTAAGTATATTAAATGACAAGTATAAGAAATGCCCAAAAATACATCAATATCCAAAACAGATCCAACCCAAAAAGCAGCAGACAAAACATGACAATAAAACCCCCAATACTATAAATTTCACACCAGAGACATTGAGAGCCTTAAAACATGATTGTTATCATACGCCAAAGCCACTAAAGAACACGACAACACCCTACTGCAACACCGAAAACTCAGGCCAGCAAACCAGAGCAACTCCAAATCCAACTGACACACAAAAGTTCAGTAACTGCTCAAGACAACAACCATATCCCAAACCATACAACAATAAATCACAAAGAAGACATATAAAATCTCAGCACTAAAAAACACCATGACCAACAACTACAGCCTACACTAGCACCTGCAATGGTATTACTAAATCTGCTGAAAACTTGATAAAGCTGCCACAAACTCAACACTTGAAGAAATTTTGACCTTAACACTCATTTAACTGCAAAAGCCGATAAACAAGCACACACGTAAACCTTAGATCTAAGTCGCCAACTTCCACCTCTTAAACAGAACCTAGGAAAACCAATCATAAAGCCAAAAACAGTCACACCAACTAACAAAATCAGAAATCAAGCACTGTACAACACGCCACCACTCAAAGGCCTGACCCACCACTCCTGCTCAAAAACTCCCAGACCAGCTACACTCCACTAGCAAGAACAGCCAAAAACTGAAACCTTGATACAACTGCACTAACAGCAATACCGAACTAGCCCCTCAAATCAACACAACGAACAACTGCAACAACAATATTTACACACAAAATATTCACTGTTAAAATCAGTTCCACCTAAGACATTCTCTAGGATGGGTGATCCATTGATATAAATCGAATGAGAATCCTTTGATCTTGGCCTTCAACCACCTCCAAGATAGAGATTTTATCTTCTCTAAGCTATTAATTGGACGATAATTCAACTATTGTGATTACAAACGATACCTTTCAACACTTTCTTAAATGAGAAACAAAGTTTCTTGATGAACAATGAGACAGTTAGGTTTCTAAAGAGAGAAAGAAGAAAGAATGAAGAAGAAAGAAGGATTTGGACAAATTGTTTTCTATTTACTTTCTCATTTAGGATTTACAAATGATTACAAATAAATAACACAATTGGCCTCACTCAACATCCTGAGTGATCTAGCCTATTTATAGACTACGAGGTAACTTAAATAACAAGCTAATCTAAGCAATTGGATCCTTAACACAAGATCCAATTCGACATAATAATTCAACACTACATACTAGAACTAACTTCGACTACAGTATGTAAACATTTCGACATCAGCATGTGAGCAATCTTCGACTTCATGCTTATCTCTTGTCGAATCCTGAAAGTTATCCCAATCGACACCATTAGAGTTCGATCCAATATCTCACAAATCTCCACCTTTGATCAAACTCTACAAACAATAAGGAATAAAATAGCTTTCATCATGCAGCTTTATCAACTGTATACAGTGGAAAAACTTGCAACTCGGCAATATTTTGATGATCATATCAGAACTATTGTCATCATTCAAAACCTTCAACACCTGGACTTTACCACTCTTGATTATCTCTCTAACGAAGTGCAGCCTAACATCAAAATGCTTTGTTTTCTCATGATAGGCTGAATTCTTCGGTAAATGTATTGCACTTTGACTATCACATTTAACAGTGATAATTCGACCTAGAAGTTTCAGATCTTTTGCAAAACCTTCAAGCCACAATGATTATTTCACAGCTTCAGTGAGGGTAGTATATTCTGCTTCAGTGGTTGATAAGGCAACAACATTCTGAAGTGTCTCTTTCCAACTGAGATCTGTGTCAAACATAGAGAACAGATATCCAGAAATAGATTTTCTGGAATCCATACAACCTGCATAATCAGAGTCGACAAAAACTTCAATTTTGACTTTGCTATTATCACCACAGGCTCCATCATAAATCAGGACTCGACTCAAAGACCCATTTATGTACATGAGAATCCACATCAAAGCTTGCCAGTGCGTCTTTCCAAGATTGACCATATACCTACTTACAAGGCTCACTTCATACGCTATGTTTGGCCTCGTACAGACTATAACATACATCAAAAAACGTACTATACTAGCATATGGAATGCTACTCATATAAATTCTTCCAGCTTCAGTACTCAGATTTTGAGTAGTACTAAACTTAAATTGAGGATTTGTCGAAGTCACAACAGACTTTGAATTTGACATACCAAACTTATCGAGAACCTTTCGTAGGCATGTCTTTTGAGATAAGCATAACTTCGACAACTTTTTATCTCTTCGGATGTCAATCCCAAGAATCCTGATGGCAACTCTCGGGTCCTTCATTTTGATCCCCTTACTGAGTTTATCCTTCACCTCTATTACATCCTCGACAATGTTGCTAGCTATGAGGATATCATCCACATAAAGCAACAAAATAACAAGTGAATTTCCAGGTCAAAATCTGAAGTAAACACAGTGGTCAAACTGGCTCTTAGTAAAACCAATGTGTTCCATTAACTTGTCGAATCTCATGTTCCAATGTCGATGAAATTGTTTCAGGCCATACAAAGACCTATTTAGCTTGCACACATAATCTTCCTTATCCTTTTCTGCATACCCTTCAGGCTATCACTTCAGGATCGTTTAATCTAGATCACCATACAAAATTGTTGTCTTCACATCCATTTGTTCAAGTTATAAGTCAAACTTCTCCACCATGGCTGATAACATTCTAATCGATCTATGTTTTACAACAGGTAAAAACACATCATTGAAGTCGACACCTTCTTTCTGAGTGAACCCCCTAGCAACCAACCTTGCCTTAAAGCACTTCGACATCACTCCTTCAATTCCTTCCTTGACCTTGAAAATACACTTACAACTGACTAACCTTGCTCCTGCAGGTTTCTCATTCAGCTTCCAAGTGTTATTATCATGAAGAGATTCGTCATCCATGGCTTTTTGCCATTCAGTCTTATTTCGACTCCTCATAGCTTCCTTGTAGTCTCTAGGTTCTTCCTCAAGTACCTCACTTGTAGAGGTTAATGTGGAGGCAAATCGCCACATATCACACAAGTCTGCAAGACATTAGTTAATGCAGGTTTCGATGATGACAAATTCCATGGATAGATTGGAAATTATGAATTCTGGATATACTAAACCAGATGCAACGTATCACCCACCATATCCTTTTACGCTTGTCTTAAAACTTCTGAAATGAATATACTCTGTGTTGACAAAATGCAATCATGACCAAAGGCATGAGAGACTTCAAACTAATGAATTTTTGCAGGCTTGCAGGACATGGGTCGACCATAGGGTCGGCATATGCATCAGAAAAAGTCTAAACCAGTCAGCGCACAAAGCATGCGTCGACCATAGGGCCAGCGCATGAAGGAACAACATTCCAGCTGGTCAGCGTGTAAAGGCATGAGTCGACCATAGGGTCGACGCATAATGGAAATAGATTTCAACGGTTCAGCGCACGCCAACTATATGGTCAACGTATACTGATGAATTTTCCAGATTTCCAAAACAGCACAGGCCATGCGTCGACGCACAGACCTGTTATGATCGACCGTTCGCGCGGAAAATCTGTTTTAAAATACTTCCCTCTCATATTTGAAATACTATTATATCCAGAATTATGTTGGCACTATATATAGTTGTTTAAACACTTGTGTCAACTAACATTTGATATTCTTTTGATTCATGTGTTCAAAAACAAGAAAGAGTGAAATAGGTGTCCAAGATTCATCATCTTCATCTTCAACATCTCATAACATTTCAATTACACACAATCATTTTTGAAATGCATTTGTGAGAGATTCAAGGTGATAAGGTTTGAGGCTTAGATTGGAGAATCAAGCTCGGGTTGAAGATTGTGACAGGTTCTTTCTTGAATAAAACCATTGGGGTTTTACCCTCCAAGATTGGTTCGAATTTTGGGGGTTTTTAGACAAGATTCTTCATCAACGGTCAATCGAGCGAAGGTGATTGTGAAGAGGTGGTCTTCACAAGTCTAGTAGCGGATTCAGTGATTTTGAAGGGAAGATCTCGGGTTCGATTTGGTGCTGTTGAGATCAGCCAGAGCCAAAGGTTTGAACAACAACGTGTTATTCAATAAGGTGGCTGGAGTCGGAGGTCCATCAACACAAATCGAAGAACTTGATTCAGCTTGAATCAAGGGGCAAGGAGTGAAGGCAACTTTCAACACATTGAGATTTCTGTTGTATATTTGCTGCTCAATCCTTGTATAAACTATTCATTCAAACATGTGATATCTATAAAATATATCTCAATTCTAGTTTTAGAATTGAGGGCAGACGTACCCCGAAGCGAGGACGACGGGGGAACTGCCTCACCAAATTACTTGTCTTCTCTATTTTCAGCATTTACGTTATAACTCAAACTAAGTAATTTTTGTGTAAGCTCTATTGTCAAATCTGGGATATCAATTGAGTAAGAGGTTAAAACTCTGTTTTTGACTCCAAAGTACAACAAGACATTGTACTAGGCTGGTTGGAATCACTTACTCAACATAAATATCACTTGGTTGTTGTTGCACACCAAGTGTTTGACATATTGCTTGAACCAAAATTATTTTACTTAAGCATCTAGTTTTGGTTTGATTTTGAATCATTGGAACTAGGAATCCTTACAACTGAAGTAAATAATTGATAAGTGGAATTAGTGTTGTGATTCTATTTTTCTGAATTGTCATAAATCCAAAGGCTTACGTATATCCGGTTTTCCAATAACCGTTCGTTTTAGACTATATTTTCCTCGGCCGCTTCCGCACTTAAAACATTTTTAAAACCAATTTTAAATTGGTAGCGCCGACTCAAATTTTAATTGGGGATCTATTCAACCGTCCCCCCTTCTAGATCCGTGCCATAGTCTAACAGTTAAGGCTAAAGCTATAATATTTACATAACCAAGTCTCTGAGGTATCTTGATGACTCTTCTCGACCTATCTCTTGCTAGTAGGTAGTCATTGATAGTTTCCTCAATCTCTTCAACATCTTGCTCGTCTTTTTCAATTTCATCTAGGTTATGCACTTCAACATCACTATGCTCCACCTCAACAGGAATATCTACCCGTTCAAGCTCCTTTTCAGATATTTCTGCACTTCAACTGGCATCACCAGTTTTCTTGAACGCCATCTCGACTTCATTGAAAACTACATCAGGACTTGTGATACATCTTCTGTGACCTGGTTCTGGGCACCACAACCTATAACCTTTGACTCCCTCGGGATATCCAAGGAACATGCATCTCAGAGCTCTAGGTTCGATCTTGTCTTGTCTAATGTGAGCATAGGCTAAACAACCAAATACTCCCGGTTTGTCGAGATCTGGTGGTTGAACTGACCAAACTTCTTCAGGTGTCTTCATTCCCATGGAAATCGAGGGACATCTATTTATCATATAAGTTGTTGTTGAAACAACCTCCACCTAAACTGTAACACCCCAAATTTATTGGAATATTTATTTAATTTATTTAAATATGAATATTCGTATTTTTGGTGGTTGGTGGAAAATATTTAGAATTATGGATTTTAGATTATTTATTTAAATAATAGTATAATATGAATATATTGGTATTATTATTAATTTAAATAAATATAAGTTAACTAAGGGCAAATTGGACAATTAAGGAGGAGTTAGTGAGGGTAATATTGGAAAAGCCCAATTTATAGGCCCAAAGTTAGGTTTAACAAAAAGGGATTTTTGAAGGAATTAAGATTCATTCTTGTTAGAACGTTAAAAGGGAAGAAATAGAGGCCAGAGCTCTGAGAAAAAGGATTTAGTCAAAAGCTCGTAAGGTTTTCGAGAACCCAAAGAGAAAGGCTTAGAGTCGGCAAATTAAGGTATGGGGAGTATTGCCTTCATTATTTTCAATATGTGATTTCAATGTATTTAAAGCCAATTTAAGGGTTAAAAAGGTTTGAGGCTGATTTTGAGATAAAGGAAATTAGGCCTTCGTGGCTAAAATCTATTATTGAGGTTTTAACCGTATATGGATTTGAACTAATGGTCTGATAGGTTCAAGGTCGATTTGGGTTTGAGGGAAAGTAGGCCTTCGTGGCCAAAATTTGTTGTTGAGGTTTTTAACCCTGTAGGGTAATTAGATAGTGAGAAACTCTAATGACAGTGGTGTAGTTGTAAGGAAATTATGGGAATTAGAGCGTGAATAAGATACGGGATTGGCCTAATAAGTCAAAGATTTTGTGCCTTTATCGCCGTAATACCTTAGGAATGATTTAGGGATGTTTTTGGATTATTGGGGAAGAAAATCGTTGGACTTTTGGGTTGATTTTAGGTTCTGGTGCATAACAGCATTTTGCTGTAATCGCGTGTTCGCACAGCGAAGAAACTCGCCCCAGACTCGCACAGCGAACTTGCTAGCGAATGTAGCAGAGTTTCGCGAATGCTGATTTTGTACAGCGATGCCTTGATGTTGTGATTTCTTTGACGAATTAATATGAGTATGACAGTGATTTTTATGTGAATAGTATATGATTATATGATGATTGCTATGATGTAATGATGATGAGTTTTGATGAATTCTATGATGACATGATATATGATGATGATTTTAATTATGATGATTTTAATGACTGATGATGCATCTATGATGTTATTATGAGAATGATTATTGACGCGTGCATCATGCATTCATGTGCATCCGGACTTCGATTCAGGACCTTGATTTCTTTGGCTTCAGTCCCATTGTGCGGATGTGAGGTATTTTGATGTGCTCAGGTTCTTGTATATAATCGATCCTATTGACGGGGATCTATGGAGGGTTAATGGCCCAGTATCCATCAAGCTGTAATGATTGCTACCACATGCATGAGTCTTGTTGCATTTGCATTTATGAGATAATTTGGTGTAAATTATGATATCATGACCTTTGATGTTCCTTGATGATTATGATGATGTTGAATATGAAAATGACGCCATTTTATATATTGAATTCCTATATTGATTATTATGAATCGTTTTACTCACCCTTCTTGTTTGAGTGTTGCCTCCACGTGGGTAACATGCAGATGACCAGGTTTAGCCGTGGATGCTGTTGAGGATCTTTTTGGAGTTTCGAGTTGTTGGCCATTTTGGTTAACTTAGAGGGTCTTACTCTGATAGTGTAACATCGGGTTGGGGTCTTTGAGTTAAACTGTGTTTTATTTGATTTTTGTTATTTTGATTATGTTTCCATACAAGAAAACTTTGGATTATGCCTTTTTTGAGTTTCGCTGCCTTTTGAGTGATGTGTAATAACTTTTGGGGAAACCCGTTGTTTACGGAATCTTGACCTATATTTGATTTATTGAGAAATTTACGCCCTTTGAGGTGATTTTTATTGAGTTTAATATTTTACTCTGATAAATGTGAATATTTTGCCATTAAAACTGTGGGGTAGAAAATGGTGTTACATTAGTGGTATCAGAATAGGTCGATCCGTCCGGCCAAGTTTTTATGTTGTTAGTCTCATGTCACTCAATAGTGCGAGTACACTATTGGATGAGTTGTTTCTTCTAACCCTGTTGGTGGTTGCAGATGGTTGGAAGAAATGATCGTGCTATTGCTGATGCGGTGGAATAACTTGCCCAAGTGATGGCCCAGAATGGTGAACCTCCAGATGAGTTTCGTGCTTTGGGAAAGTTCCAGAGGAACAATCCACCGACTTTTGTGGGCACTCATGATCCTGATGGTGCACAGAAGTGGCTAAAAGTGATTGAGAAGATTTTCTGAGTTATGGCGTGCACTGATGCTCAGCAGGTGTAGTTTGGTACGCATATGCTAGCAGGGGGAGCTGAGGACTGGTGGGATAACACCCGTCATAGATTGGGAGGTGTTGGCATTACAATAACTTGGGCGGTGTTTAAGGAATAATTTTTGAGGAAGTATTTTCCTGAAGATGTTCGGGGCAAGAAAGAGGTGGAATTCCTTGAGCTGAAACAAGGGAATATGACTGTGGAGGAGTATGCGGCAAAGTTTGAGTCTTCAGTAAAGTTTTATCCGCATTACAATCGTGATGGCGCAGAAATGTCAAAGTGTCTCAAGTTTGAGAATGGATTAAGACCAGAGATTAAGTAAGGAATTGGGTACTGTCGCTACTGCGAAAATCGGCGCCGGCTGAACAGAAGAGTCGCCACCGTGCGTTATTTATCCCAACGGAGGGAAAGAAAACGCTCGAAGTAAACATACCGCAAAGACGGGAAAGTAATGGTCGTCGCAACCAAATCCTGGATTCGAGAGTCGGTTACGTAAGGGGAAGGTATTAGCACCCCTCACGTCCGTCGTACTCGACGGGATCCACGCTTGTTTTCTAGTACGGATTGTTATTCTATCTATTCTACAGGTCGAGAGTTAAAAGAAAATAAAATGACTCGGCAAAGCATCACACTTTATGCCTACGTATTCCCGTCTGGAACGAGAAATCAGAGTCAACATAGTTCGCCTACCTACGGGAAAGGAGGGGAAGGTTGCTCGCTAGGATATCGCATCCTATGCCTACGCACTTTCATACAGCATGAAAGATCAGAGCAAACGTAGTTCGGGCTACGGAAGACACAGATTTGTCTGACTGTTTTTTAGATCCTTCTGAAAAGGTTTCCTTCTGATTAAAAGTCCAAGAGGACAAAAAATGACTTTTGATTTGTTTTCAGTCTTTTACGCAAGAACTGTTTTTTTTATGATGTTTGAAATGTTATTGTGTTTTTGATTGTTTCGAGATGGGAAAAGAAAAAGAAGCTCTAAAAAGCCTATGGTTGAAAAGGGGAGGCAAAACTACCCTAAAGTTATCTTGCGCAGAGAGAAACAGAGATCCTAGGGGATAAACGGAAAAGAAACAGCATATATACAGTAAAGCAGTAAAATGCATGAGATGCAGCAGTACAAGCGAGGCAAGGGAGTCTCACTCAACCTCGAACCTGAGAAAACAATAGGCAAAGCGAAACAGCTTCACTTCAAACCTAAGGGAAAATTAACAAACAATACAGCAAAGAAAATAAAACCCCAAAACCAGCTCTCACAGCACACCAGCTCCTACAGCAGCAGCTCTGAAAAACATCAAACTCTGACATTTGATTAATTGCAAAACAGTAACATCTTCAAATGAACCCCAAAATCAACTCTTCAATGATCCTCTAAACTCCAAGCAATCTCCAAGCTTTAGCAAGCAATGAACCCCAACAGTTGATAGCTTCAGACAACATACAGCTTCAAACAACAGTAAAACCCCTACTCCGCCAGTTGAGCAGCTTTGACATGAACAGGTATCATCTTTATCAATCTTCAATGCAATGAATTTCTTCTTATCTGCAATGGTTTCTTTCTTCAAGACAAGCACTCCAGAAAAGAATCACTTAACAACATAAGTTGAATGCTAAACAGCTTATTGACAACCAAAGGAAGCCTATAAGTGTTTAACATTATGAGAGACAGGTTCCCTCAAAGTTCTACTTCCAAGATAAGCCACTTATCCCTCCAAAGGAGGTATGTGAATATATTAGAAGGACTTTTAGTCATTGGGAGGAATGGAAGCACAAGATGCTTTCCATGTTTGTGGAAGAATTCAGTCTAATCTAAAGCTCTGCCTATGTCTCCTATTTCCTATGTCTTCAAAAACCATCTTCAAGCAAAAGAATCCCCAAGCTCCAAGCATCCTTATTGGTCTTAAATCTTCTTCAATCTTCATCTCCAAACTTTAGCAAGCACACTCCAAGAAGAGATTTGTCATCAAGATCAAGTTGCAATGTTGGCATACTTGCTGAAAACCAAAGGAATTCAACAAGAACCAACATCGAAGTGGAAGTGTATCCTCAAAAGTTCTACTCTCTAGGGTATGCCCCACTTCCCTCCTAAGGAGAGATGGAACTTCCCTAAGAGGACTTTGCATCATAGGATAGAATAGAAGCAAACAATGCATTCTATGTTTGATGGAAGAAATGAACTAATTCTACAAAAGCTCTCCCTAAAAGCCTAATTCTACCAACTCCTAAAACAAACTTAGAAGAGAAAGAAAGCTCCACTCCAAGCCCCACTCTTCTAGCCAAAGCATCTTCATCATGTCCAGAAGCTCTTCTAAAAAGGAATCCAAAGTCTTCAAGCTCCAAGTCCACCAAACGCTCCAAACAAGGCAAAGCACTCAAGAGAGAACACCGAAAGCAACAATCATTTGCAAAACCAAAAAAAAAATAGCAAACTATTTTGTAAAATTCTAATAAAATTCCTATGTGAACATGTATGTTTAAACATTCTAACATTCTAGAATCAGGACCTAAATCAATTTCTAGGTCATCTAAACAATTACTAAATGAAATTTGGTCATGGGAAACCATTATTTTGGAAGGCTCTAAACTACATGCCTAAAATAGAATCTAATCAATTTTACCAATTCTAAGAAAATTCCTGGGGAAACCTATGGATGTTCTCTAAATCATATCGAAAGAATCAGCTCAAAAGCATAAAGCATCAAAGAGAACAAAATTAAACAAACAGCAATATCAATTATGCATAACAATGGATATTAGCACAAAAGAAAATTCGTAAATAATTCAAATAAAATCCTAAAAATGCAAAATCAACTCCTACAGTTTCTTAAGACAATCAAGATCTACAGAAAACAATTTCATAATTTTTCGATCATTTTTACTATTTTTAACGCAATTAATCCAAACAGCTATTAAAACAGAAAAAAAAGAACGAAAATGAATTAAATTAAATTTCACATACCGGCTTCGGAGCGTCGAAACGGAGTAGTTGGAGCTCGTTTTTTTCTTGCCAAAAAGTGTGGAAAACCTTTGAAGTTTGTTGGAGAAGATTAAATTCTTGATAACTCTTGAAAATGCTTTGATCTCTCACTTTTTCTCTTCCAAACTCCAATGTCAATCTATGGCTTTTGCACAAATGAATCACCAACCCTTGCTTTGAACCTCTTCACAAGTATATATAGAATATATTTGAAGACCCTAGAAAGTTCTAGATTGATTCAAGGAGAAAATCAACTTCTCATGTCATGAGATCTCATATCATGCTATGTACTCATACCAACTCATGTTTTTGCCTTGCAATTCACTTGGTTATGAGTTTAAATTCTCTCCAAATGAGATATTGGAGGTGTATGGATGGAAAGGAGCCTTGCATTTGCTTGGAAGTGAGGTTTTGCAATTGTGCCTTATGGTTCAAGTAGCTCATTTACAAAGCAAGTCCTTGAAATAACCCTCAATTCAAAATTGTGGCAATGCCATTGTCTTTAAAATGCATTTTACAATCAAATTGGTATGTCATATGGCTTGTTTGTGACCTCTAACCCAGAATTTGATTTTTTCCACCAAACTTTATTTGACTTATTCCCTTTTTTTAGGCCATTTTAAGTGACTTTTTGAAATAAGCCGATCAATCCACCATGATGACTCATTTGACCTAAAAACATCATTTTAAGCACATTTCATGTTGAACAATTTTCCATTTGAGAAGTGGAACATGGAGATTTTGACCTATGCTAAAAAATGACCTGTAATTCAACTTTCCCAAAATACCCCTGGGTTGCCAAGACCATAACTTGAGTTCTACAAATCCTATTGAGGACTTCTAGTACTCAAATTAAAGCTAAGATCAAGATCTACAACTCTTATGTTGGCAAAGAATCCATTTGAAAACTCCTTGATGGGCAAAAGTTGCTTGGAAGTCAAGTGACGTTCACAAATAAATTTCAGTATCCTCTGGGGATCCATAACTTGCAAGAACCATAACTTGAGTTCTATAAATCTCCTCGAAGACTTCTAGTACTCAAATTAAATCTATTGAGATGTTATACAAGTTTAATGTTGACCAAGACTTCATTTGAAACTTGCATTTTGACTTATCTGGCTTGGAAGTTAGGCCTAAATTAGGGGATTTTACACTGAAACCCTAATTTAGTAACTCCTCTTCTTCTTGATTCCTTTTGATTTCTCCTTGGCACAACACCACACATGCATCCACATATTAATTCATGAATCCCATATCCTTCAACCAAGCCTTGATGCTCTTCAATCAATCATTTGACCTAGGGTTGACCTAGGGTTGACCCAGATGAAACCCTAGTTGACTGCATTCAACTGTAGCTCTGGTACTTGTATTAATGATTTGTCTCATCTTTAAAATGACCCTCTAGGTCTTCCATGATCTTTGTACACCTTCCATGGCTCACACACTCATTGATGATCTTCAACATATCCCCCAGATTGGGAGAGAAATCCACTGGTTGACCTTCAAACTTCTCAAAGCTTCAACTCATTTCTTGATTACTTGGATGGTCTTGATCTTGAATAAAACCCCTTGATGGGCCTCTTTCTGATGAAAATGGCACTTGATCCCTTGTTAGATGCCTTGTTATGCTATGTTATGCAAATGATTAGACTATGTACATGACTTAGTATGCAAATGACAATGCAATTGAAACATAAACTAAGTGAAATAGGTTGAGAAAATTTTAGGGTGCAACAGGTACCATCAAATTCTTCGGTTTATGGAAATGGTGGACAAGAGTAGAATTTATGATGAGGATAGCCGAACTCAATCTACTCA
Source organism: Lathyrus sativus (assembly GCA_963859935.3). Lineage (NCBI taxonomy): Eukaryota > Viridiplantae > Streptophyta > Magnoliopsida > Fabales > Fabaceae > Lathyrus > Lathyrus sativus. The sequence goes on along the minus strand of OZ012739.1, from coordinate 600,897,755 downwards.
CTACAAGCAGCTGAGTGAGAAGGAAAAGAAATGTCAATATAGAGAGAAACCGTATGTGACTTCTAGTAATAAAGGGAAGCGGAAGGCTTCAGATGGGAAAAAGTCAAGTGGGGGAGCGGCTACTACTCAAGGCAAGTGTTATAAGTGTGGTGAGCAAGGTCACCGTGCTGAGGTTTGTAGGGCACTGAGATGTCATCGCTGTGGCAAGAGAGGTCATAGAGCTATTGACTATAAAGATGAAGCTCCGACTTGCTTCAACTGTGGAGAAAAGGGTCATATCAGTGCCCAGTACCAACAGCCGAAGAAGACTGCTACTGCTGCTCAGACGAATGGCAGAGTGTTTGCCTTGAGCAGTACAGAAGAACCCAAGACAGATAACTTGATCAGAGGTACTTGCTTTATTAATGATGTTGAATTGATTACTATGATTGATATTGTTGCTACTCATTCGTTTATTTCGCTTGAATGTGCTAAGAGGTTGAATTTGAAGCTATCTTCTATGGTTGGGAGTATGGTTATCGATACCCTGACTAATGGTTCTGTGACTACTGCGTTAGTCTGTTTGAGTTGTCCTTTGACCATTTATGATAAGAATTTTGCAATAGACTTGGTCTGTCTACCTTTGCATCAAATTGATGTTATTCTCGGAATGAACTGGTTGGAGTACAACTATGTTCATATCGATTGCTACAGCAAGACTGTGAGGTTCCCAGAGTTTGGTGATTGTGGAGAGCTGATGTTTGTATCTGCTAAGCAAATAGAAGAACTCTTAGAAGATGAGGCTTAGATGTTTGCATTGTTTGCGTCACTTTAAGTTGATTATGAAGCAGTGAGCGTGGAGCTACCAGTTGTTCGGGAATTTCCAGATGTGTTTCCAAACGACGTGAGTGACTTATCTCCTGAGCATGAGGTAGAGTTTACTGTTGGTGTGATATCGGGCACTAGTCCTGTGTCGATGGCTTGATGTCTGCATCTGAGTTGGGGGAATTGAAGAAACAGTTGGAAGAGCTGCTTGAGAAGAAGTTTATTAGACCGAGTGTTTCTCCGTGGGGTGCTCCTGTGTTGTTGGTGAAGAAGAAAGATGGTAACATGAGGTCATGTGTGGATTATCGGAAGTTGAATAAAGTAACAATCAAGAATAAGTATCCACTTCCAAGGATTGATGATTTGATGGATCAATTGGTGGGTGCTTGTGTGTTTAGCAAGATTGATTTGAGGTCTGGTTATCATCAGATTCACGTCAAGCCTGATGACATTCTGAAGACAACTTTCAGGACGAGGTATGGACACTATGAATATACTGCGATGTCGTTTGGTGTATCTAATTCACCTAGTGTATTCATAAAATATATGAATAGGATTTTATCCTTATTTGGACCAGTTGGTGATAGTGTTCATCGATGATATCTTGATATATTCTAAGTCTAAGGTAGATCATGCGCAACATCTAAGAGTGGTATTGCAGGTTTTGAAGGACAAGAAACTTTATGCCAAGTTGTCCAAGTGTGATTTTTGGTTGAAGGAAGTGATTTTCCTTAGCCATGTGATTTTTTTAGTGGAGGAATTGTTGTTGACCCGTCGAAAGTTGATACGGTGTTGTAGTGGGAGACTCCAAAGTCTGCTGCTGAGATTCAAAGTTTCCTTGGATTGGCTGGTTATTATCGCAAGTTCATAGAAGGCTTTTCAAAGTTGGCACTGCCATTGACTCAGTTAACTCGAAAGGTTCGGGCTTATGTGTGGGATGTTGCTTGTGGGAAGAGTTTTGTAAAACTCAAGAAGAAGTTGATGATTTCTCCAGTGTTGATTTTGCAAAATCCGAGTGAGTCTTTTGTAGTGTATTGCAATGCATTGAAGATGGGTCTTGGTGGCATACTGATGCAGAATGGTCAGGTCGTTGCTTATGTTTCCAGACAACTGAAGGTTCATGAAAGAAATTATCCTACGCATGACTTAGAGTTGTCCGTTGTGGTGTTTGTGTTGAAAGTTTGGAGACTTATCTTTTTGGGTCTAGGTTCGAAGTGTTCAGTGATCACAAGAGCCTGAAGTATTTGTTTGATTAGAAAGAGTTGAACATGAGGCAGAGAAGATGGCTTGAACTTCTAAAGGATTATGATTTTAAATTGAGTTACCATCCTGGTAAGGCTAATGTCGTGGCTGATGCGTTGGGTAGGAAGTCCTTACATATGTCGATTCTTATGGTTCGAGAGTTAGGACTGATTGAGCAATTCAGAGATATGAGTTTGGTTTGTGAAGAGACTCCTAACAGTGTGAAGTTGGGTATGCTGAAGTTGACTAGTGGTATTCTCCAACAAATCAGAGAAGGTCAAACATCTGATTTGAGTTTGATAGATCGTCTCACGTTAATCAATCAAGGTAACGGGGGTGATTTTTGGATCGATGAGAATGGTATGATGAGGTTTCGAGATAGAGTGTGTGTTCCCGATGTGCCAGAAATCAAGAAGAGCATTCTTGAGGAAGGTCACAAAAGCGGGTTAAGTATTCATCCTGGTACCACAAAGATGTATCAAGATTTGAAGAAATCATTTTGGTGGCCAGGTGTGAAGAAGGAAATTGCAGAGTTTGTGTATGCTTGTCTGACTTGTCAGAAGTTAAAGATTGAACATCAGAGACTGTCGAGTCTGATGCAACCGTTGAATATTCCATAATGGAAATGGGATAGCAATTCTATGGATTTTGTGACAGGTTTGCCGAAGAATTTGAAGGGATATGATTCAATTTATGTGACTGTTGATAGATTGACCAAATCGACTCATTTTATACCGATGAGGATCAGTTATTCGTTGCAGAAGCTTGCCGAATTATATATTTATCAGATTGTGAAACTGCATGGTATTCCTTCAAGTATTGTGTCTGATAGAGATCTGAGATTTACATCGAGGTTCTGGGAGAGTTTGTAGACAACTTTGGGTAGTAAGTTGAGGTTGATTTCTGCCTATCATCCGCAGACGGATGAACAGACAGAGAAAACTATCCAGTCGATAGAGGATTTGCTGAGAGCTTGTGTGTTGGATCGAGGTGGATCATGGGATAGTATTTTGCCATTGGTTGAGTTTACCTACAATAATAGTTACCATTCTAGTATCGGAATGACACCATATGAGGCTTTGTATGGTAGGAGGTGTATGACTCCTTTGTGTTGGTATGAGTCATGCGAGAGTGTTGTACTCGGACCTGAGATTGTGCAAGAGACGACTGAAAAGATCAAGATGATCCAAGAAAAGATGAAAGCGTAGCAGAGTCGTCAGAAAAGTTACCATGATAAGAGGAGGAAAGCACTTGAATTCCAAGAGGGAGATCACGTGTTTTTGAGAGTTACGCCGGTAACTGGTGTTGACCGAGCTTTGAAGTCTCAAAAGCTCACATCGCATTTTATTGATCCGTATCAGATTTCACAGAGGGTGGGGGAAGTAGTATATCAAATTGCTTTACTGCCGTCACTTGTGAATTTGCATGATGTGTTTCATGTGTCTTAGTTGAGGAAATACATTTCAGATCCATCGCATGTGATTCAGATGGACGATGTACAAGTGAGATATGATTTAACTGTTGAGGCATTTCCAGTTCGGATTGATAAACGAGAAGTGAAGCAACTGTGAGGTAAAGAGATTGCCTTGGTAAAGGTATTATGGGGAGGACCAGCTAGAGAAAGTTGGACTTGGGAGCGTGAAGATTGGATGAGGGAGTCGTATCCGACTCTGTTTCCTTGAGGTAATTTTCGAGGGCGAAAATTCGTTTAAGTGGGAGAGAGTTGTAATACCTCAAATTTATTGGAATATTTATTTAATTTATTTAAATATGAATATTCATATTTTTGGTGATTTTCGGTGGTTGGTGGGAAATATTGAGAATTATGGATTTTAGATTATTTATTTAAATAATAGTATATAATATGAATATATTGGTATTATTATTAATTTAAATAAATATAAGTTAACTAAGGGCAAATTGGACAATTAAGGAGGAGTTAGTGAGGGTAATATTGGAAAAGCCTAATTTATAGGCCCAAAGTTAGGTTTAACAAAAAGGGATTTTGGAGAGAATTAGGATTCATTCTTGTTAGACCGTGAAAAGGGAAGAAATAGAGGTCAGAGCTTTGAGGAAGAGGATTGAGGCAAAATCTCGCAAGGTTTTCGAGAATCCAAAGAGAAAGGCTTAGAGTCAGCAAATTAAGGTATGAGGAGTATTGTCTTCATTATTTCAATATGTGATTTCAATGTATTTAAAGCCGATTTAAGGGTTTAAAAGGTTTGAGGCTGATTTTGAGATAAAGGAAATTAGGCCTTCGTGGCTAAAATCTATTATTGAGGTTTTAACTGTATAGGGATTTGAACTGATGGTCTGATAAGTTCGAGGTCGATTTGGGTTTGAGGGAAAGTAGGCCTTCGTGGCCAAAATCTGTCGTTGAGGTTTTTAATCCTGTAAGGTAATTAGATAGTGAGAAACTCTAATGACAGTGGTGTAGTTGTAAGAAAATTATGGGAATTAAAGCATGAATAGGATATGGGATTGACCTAATAAGTCGTAGATTTTGTGCCTTTATCATTGTAATACCTTAGGAATGATTTAGGGATGTTTTTGGGTTATTGGGGAAGAAAACCGTTGGACTTTTGGGTTGATTTTAGGTTCTGGTGCGTAACAGCATTTTGCTGTAATCGCGTGTTCGCACAATGAAGAAACTCGCCCCAGACTCGCACATCGAACTTGCTAGCGAACGTAGCAGAGTTTCGCGAATGCTAATTTTGTGCAGTGATGCCTTGATGTTGTGATTTCTTTGACGAATTAATATGAGTATGATTGTGATTTCTATGTGAATAGTACATGATTATATGATGATTCCTATGATGTAATGATGATGAGTTTTGATGAATTCTATGGTGACATGATATATGATGATGATTTTGATTATGATGATTTTGATGAATGGTGATGCACCTATGATGTTATTATGAGGATGATTATTGACGTGTGCATCATGCATTCATGTGCATCCGGACTTCGGTTCAGGACCTTGATTTCTTTGGCTTCAGTCCCATTGTGCGGATGTGAGGTATTTTGATGTGCTCAAGTTCTTGTATATAATCGATCCTATTGACGGGGATCTATGGAGGGTTGATGGCCCAGTATCCACCAAGCCGCAATGATTGGTACCACATGCATGAGTCTTGTTGCATTTGCATTTATGAGATAATTTGGTGTAAATTATGATATCATGACCTTTGATGTTCCTTGATGATTATGATTATGTTGAATATGAAAATGACGCCATTTTATATATTGAATTCCTATAGATTATTATGAATCGTTTTACTCACCCTGCATGTTTGAATGTTGCCTCCACGGATGTCGTTGAGGATCTTTTTGGAGTTTCGAGTTGTTGGCCATTTTGGTTAACTTAGAGGGTCTTGCTCTGATAGTGTAACATCGGGTTGGGGTCTTTGAGTTAAACCGTGTTTTATTTGATTTTTTGTTATTTTGATTATGTTTCCGTACAAGGAAAACTTTGGATTATGCCTTTTTTTTGTGTTCTGCTGCCTTTTGAGTAATGTTTAATAACTTTTGGGAAAACTCGTTGTTTACGGAGCCTTGACCTATATTTGATTTATGGAAATGTACGCTCTTTGAGGTAATTTTTATTGAGTTTAATATTTTACTCTGATAAATGTGAATATTTTGCCATTAAAATTGTAGGGTAGAAAAGGGTGTTACACAAACACCTTCTTTAATCTAGAACTAACCAACACGCATCTAACCCTTTCAAGGATTATTCGATTGAATCTCTTACCTAAGCCATTTTGTTTAGGAGTACCAGCTACAATCTTATGCCTTGCAATCCTATACTCGACACAGTAGTTGTCGAAAGCTTCATTGTAGAATTTAAGGCCATTGTTGGTTCTCAATATCTTGACCTTTCTTCCAGTTTGAGTTTCAACTAGAACCTTCCAACTTTTGAAATTCTCAAAAGTTTCATCCTTAGTGTTCTAGATGAATACCCATTATTTTCTGGAATAGTCATCAACTATGGATAGAAAATACCTTGCACTTGAATGTGAAGGATTCCTTACAGGCCCTCAAAGATCAGCATGAATGTAATCAAGGGATCCATGTGTTATTTGTTTACCTTTGTTAAACTTTACCCTACATGATTTTCCAAATACACAAGGTTCACAAAACTCCAATATCTAGACCTTGTCACCACTTGGAAAATTCTGTTTCCCCAGTTTGACCAGGCCTCTTTTGCTGACATGGCCCAATCTTATGTGTCATGATTCTGTCTTCGACACAGGATTCATGGATGCAACATCTGCCGAACCAGTTACAACCTCATCCCCAAGGGTATACAAGCCTTGTTTCTTCACGCATCTCAAGACTTTCTTCGACCCCTTCATGACTTTCAGGATACCTTCCTCTCCTTTGAAGACATATCCTTTCTTGTTGAACTCACCAAGAAAAATAAAATTTCTCTTAACATTAGGTACATACCTAACACCAGCCAATAGCCTTATTGACTCATCATGGAGCTTGAATCTCACAAATCCAATGCGTATAATCTTGCAAGCTTTATTTTTTCCCAACAACACTGATCCACCATTTTGATAACATAATTCGTCAAACACATTCTTGTTTGGAGTCATATGCCAAGTACATCTTAAATCTATAATCCACTATTTGCAAGACTTTATGATTGACACCATAAGGACATCAGATGATTCATAATCATCTTACATAATAGTTGCATTGCCATTGTCCTTACCTTCATGATTATTCAGGCACTCAAGACACACCTTTCTTGTGTGAACCTCCTTCTTATAGTGATAACACTTAATACCAGAAATATCAGCACCATAAGACTTCTGCTGAGTTTTACCTTTCTTCTTCTCAAACCTACCGTCTATCTTTGAGGATTTCGCCTTCACGAACAACCCTTGGCCAACTAATGATGATGGTTTTTGCTCCTTTCTTTCGTTCAACTCCTTCGAATACAAGGTTTCTTGAACTTCTTCAAAGGTCATGGACTCTCTTTCATACAAAAGGATTTCTTTGAAGTGGATATGCGACTTAGGTAAAGAACACAACAATAAAAACACTTGATCTTCGTCACTGATGGTAACATCAATATTCTCAAGATCAAGAATCAGCTTGCTGAACACATCTAGCTTCTCTGACACCACTTTATCTTCATTCATCTTAAGTGAATACAAAGCTTGCTTCAAGTACAACCGATTCACCAAGGATTTTTTTCATATACAATCCTTCGAGTTTCAGCCAAACACCAGCTGTCATCGCCTTCTTTGAAACCTACCTGAGAACTTTATTACCAAGATTCAGAACAATTACGTTGTAGGCTTTCTCGATCATCGTTGTCTTATCCTTTTCCGTCAATGCAGCATCCATGGCATCTCCTCTCTTTAACGCTTCTATCAAACCCTGTTGAACAAGAAGAGCTCACATCTTCAAGCGCCATAAACCAAAATCATTAACTCCAGTGAACTTCTCAATTTCAAACTTTGTTGAAGACATCTTCTTCATGCTCACCGCACTAGTTTGTTGTGATCATAAGAATGCCTTTCAACACTTTCTTGAATGAGAAATGAAGTTTCTTGATGAAAAATGAGACGATTAGGTTTCTAAAGAGAGAAAGAAGAAAGAATGAAGAACAAAGAAGGATTTGGGCAAAAAATTTCTATTCACTTTCTCATTTAGGGTTTACAAATGATTACAAATGAATAACACAATTGGCCTCACTCAACACCCTGAGTGATCTAGCCTACTTATAGACTACAAGGTGACTTAAATAACAAGATAACCTAAACAATTAGATCCTTAACACAAGACCCATTTCGACATAATAATTCGACACTACATACTAGAACTGACTTTGACTACAATATGTAAATACTTTGACATCAGCATGTGAGCAATCTTCGACTTCATGATTGTCTCCTGGCGAATCTTGAAAGCTATCCCAGTCGAAAATACTAGAATTTGATCTAATATCTCACACCAACTATTTAAAAATATTCCCATTCCTCCATATGCACCCTTCCTCTACTGCAAATACCTGCAAATTGATGAAAATTTTGCACCACTGAGTTATGAATGACAAAATCAATGCGGAGCCAACTTAGGACCTCACTCCATGTCAATTAGGCCAACATACATTCGTATAAAATATGAGCGACATGTTCCTCTCTTCTGCAGTCAAACGTACAAGAACTTTGAGATTCTACTAGGCAACCCCTTCTGATTAGGTTATCTCTACTTGTGATCCTATTTTGCCATATTCTCCATGTCAAGATTGAAACCTTCAGCGGAACTAAATTAATCCAAACCTATTTCAATTGTTTGTTTTCACCTATTTGAGATGACAAACCCTCCATAATTGTCGAGTACGCCTCTTTTACCGTATACAATTTCATACTCCAACACCACTTATCTAACTCGTTTTCTTTAAGAAATATACTACTGATTTTACTTTTGAAAGCTTTTGCAAACCTACTAACTTCATCACTTAAATTGGTAATCCAAAATCTGCTCCAACCTGGGTCCCTTTTAATACTCTCTAACACCTCATACACAAATATTACTTTTGAATCTGTCATTTTAAATAATTCAAGATACGCTTATTTTAATTTCCTCCATTCTAACCATGGATCATCCCATAAATAAGAATCATTTCTATTCCCAATCTCTCTATATACATTATCACCAAACAAGTTTTTCTTAAAGCTCCCTTACTCCTTATCAAGCTTTTGTAAGTCTCGCTACCAAAGAGAACTGTTGTTGTTGATCTTACTCTCACCAATACTTAACAAACCATACTTATTTTCCAGAATTCTTTCCCACAGTTTATTTTTATCTGCCATCACCCTCCATTTCCATTTCCTAACCAAAGATAAGTAGAATGCTTTCAAGTTTTTAATACCCAACCCACCTTTATCCTTTTCCTTACAAATCTTATGCCACTGTATCCAATGTATTTTTCTTCGATCCAAATCTCCTCCCCACATGAAGTTTTTAAACATCCCCTCCAATTTATGTATACTGGTAGCGCACTTAGGACATGTCTAATTAGAATAGTTCTACCACCAATTGAGAGATGTCTGTTATTCCAAGACGCCAATCTTTGTCTTAAAACATTAATCACTGGCTTCCACATTCCCAATCTACGATGGTTGCCACCAACTGGTAACCCTAGATAGTTAAAAGGAATCCCACTGACTTGCAATTTAGCACCACAATAGCCTCTTCCAACCATGGGAGGTTTTAAGGCCCGGCCAGGCTGGGCATGTGCCCGGGCTCGGCCCCAAAATTTTGCCTTCTTTTATAAAAGAATATAAAAATTGTGGCGGTTAATAAGTGCTATTATGGCGGTTAAAACCGCCACAATTAACGAAAATGCAGAAAAATAATACTTTTGAATAAAATTTCTCATGTCATAATATATATTAAATAAAAAATCGGTTCGTTGATAATGGCAGTTTTAACCGCCGTAATTTAAACAATTTTTACAAATAAAACATAATATTTTTTTTCTTTTTTATGCAATTAAACATACATTATATTAATTTTTTTTATATGATAATATTTAGATTCAACTACATTACAAAAAGTGCAAAATTAAAATAAAGTTGCTATTTATGACCAAATTAACCAAAAACAAAAAATGAATACTTGAAAAAATAAAATTTAACATAAAAGTAGCAGCTAATAAAATTATAAAAAAAACATGTATAGTGTTGTAAAAAAGAAGAAGAAAAGAATAAATTGTATCCTCAAATAATATAAAAAATATATTAGGTCCAATTCTTCAATTTATGTTCACTCTAAATTATATGGTTCAATTGATGTTAACTATGAATTTGTATTTTAAATTTAGTTTGTAGTTACAATAGTTAGTAAATAAAATTATGTTGTTAACTTGTTGCTAATTTCAAAAATTATTATGAATCACATGAAATGATATTCCATGTTAGTATCAGCCTCAAATTGGATATGGCTATGTTAGTTTTAAAATTCTGCCGAAATCAATTAAATTAAAAATCTTTTATTTTAATTAATAACTATTTATATATACAATATGAATTTATTGTCTTTAAATTTTTGTCCAGGCTTCAAAAACTTTCTGGCTCCGCCACTGCTTCCAACCAATCATTATTAGTGTTTACACCCATAATAAAACTTTTGTGAAAGTTTACTTTCAATCCCGACACTACTTCGAACATCTCCAGCACAACCTTAATGGACCAAACGTTCTTCCAACTTTTTCTCCTATCATGATTATATCGTCTACATACTGAATATACAAAACTTTCACCTCTCCTTTCCCAAATTCATACCCTTCAAATATCCTCAACTGCTCACTCTTAACCAACATGAGGCTTAGACCTTCTGCCGCCAACAAGAACAGAAAAGACGATATTGGACCCCCTTGCCTCAATCCTTGACCCATCGCTATTTCTTCGGTAGGGATGCCATTAATTAAGATAGACATTCTAGCTGTTCTCATGCATTAATTTATCCATATTTTCAATTTCTCATTAAATCCCGACTTTTCCATCATAAAGTCAATAAAGTCCCAGTTCACCGAGTCATATGCCTTTTCAAATTCCGCTTTAAAAAATATAGCTTATCGATTCCTCCTCTTCGCGTCATCTACTAATTCATTTGCGATAAGAATACAATCACCAATTTGTCTTCCCTCCATAAATGTAAATTGTGATTCCGCCACCACTTTTGAATTACCTTCTTCAACCTATTTGCTAGTAGCTTAGCCAAAACCTTGTACATACTCCCAACAAGGGAAATAAGCCTAAATTGAATCAACTTCACAGGGTTCTCCACTTTAGGAATTAAAGTTATGAAGGAGCTATTCACACTTTTTACCAACTTACCATTTGAATGAAATTCTGAAATAAACCTACATAAGTCTCCTTAAATCAGCTCCTAGAATTCTTTGAAAAAAACTCAAATTAACACCATCCGGACCTAGACTTTTCACGCTATCACAATCCCATACCACACCTCACACCTTTTCTTCAGTAAAATCTGTCGTGAGAAATACATTGTCCTCCAAATCAATTCTCTTGAATTCAAAATTCCTAAGATATGCTTTTTTCTCATTGTTATCACTGTAAACTCCAGAAAACTATTCTATAGTCACTTTCTTAATTTCCTGAGCTTCATACATTTTCGTACCATCCTTCTCAATACACAAAATCTCATTCTGCTTCCTTCTATTTGTAACGAATCGATGGAAAAATGTAGAATCCGCATCTCCTTCATTCAGCCACTTCAACCGAGATTTCTGCCACAGAAAACTAGTCTTCAATTTGGAAAGAGTGAACAATTAATTAGAGGCTTCTCTTTTCAATTTCACCTCCTCATTTGATAAGATTTCAATTCTCCTTTTCTATCTAATCCGTTAATTTTCCTTTTGGCTCCTACTATTCTATTATCTAAGTTCTCAACATACTCATTAATCCACTCATTAAGCTTCATTTTAATCAGCTTGAGTTTTTCTCTCATAACGTATCCACCCCAACCTGGTACTTCTAACTTTCTCCAATTTTCTTCAACAAATTTATAGTACCCTTCAAGCTCTCTACACCATTTGAACATCCGAACAACTTTCTGATCCTAATTTACTTCCGAATTGTTTATCATGATCGTGTAATGGTCTGATAAACTTTTATCCAAAAAATTTCAATATTAACATGACTTACCATGTGCCGTTAGGGCACTTGTTTTTTTTTGGTTGGAAAAGCCAAAAACTATGAATTACAAGCAAAACAAGCACAAGCAGTGCTAACCAACATCCAGAGTCAGAAGAAAATATGTACAAGACCAGAGCAAAAGCATAGTTAACACCAGAACGAAAGAGACTTCTAAAAAGAAAAGCACATGATATGCTAAAATCAAAGACAAAACACCAAAACTGAAGCCTCAAATGACAGACAAAGACAAAGCCAAATCCCTAAGCACTCAATGAGCCTAGTGGTTGAATGACACCACGAATAATACAACAAAAACAGACTGCTACACCAGAAAAATTTGAAGCAAAAAGAATAACACCAAGATAATTATGGACTACTGACTGACAATAGAGATTAAATCTGCTACTGATCAGGTTTGAAAGAAACGCCACTGCATGCACAACAACAACAATTGCAACATGAACCTCCTCAAAACTGATGAACAATCCACCAACCGCCCCCTTAAACAAACTTTTGTGCTTGGCACCCCCAGCCAAAATAAAATGAACAGAATGAATGAGATTGAAATTGAAACACAATCCTCAAAACCTGTTATCCCATACGGAGCCTACACCACAATTCTGGGGTAACACGAGCTAGAATCCGCTAAGGAAGATCAATGATAATCTAAGCTGACTCCCAATGAAACTTGGAATAAGACTTAAGGCGCCAATTTCTACTATTAGCTAAACAAACTAAGGCTCAAATAATCAACTCCAAAGAGATGCTTTGGAAAATTCCTCATGCTTATTCAAAAGCATTGTTGTTTTTAGGATCTGGATCCATTATTCATTCAATATTGTTGGATATTCTCCAGATAAAAGTCAAAATATGGTTCTTATGGGCGGTTTAACAAAACATGCGCCAATTAAAAAAATGACTTTTTTAATAGGTACACTTTCTCTTTGTGATATCCCACCTTTTGCTTGTTTTTGGTCCAAGGATGAGATTCTTAATGATAGTTGGTTGTATTCACCAATTTTCGCAATAATAGCTTGTTCCACCGCAGGATTAACAGCATTTTATATGTTTCGAATTTATTCACTTGTTTTTGAAGGATATTTAAACGTTCATTTTCAAAATTTCAATGCTGCCACCACAAGTGGCTTGCACAATAGGAGGCTATGCAAATAACGAATGCTTCAAAACTTCTCCAAAAGTCTAGAAAAAAACCCATTGCTGATTATAGATAGTGTTAAATGTAATTCATAGTGTGTCGAAGTTGAAATAGCAAGGAAGCAGTCGAAGTCTAAGTCAAGTGTGGAAGTGTCGAAGCTTTCAGTGTATCGAAACAGTTTGTTTTGACACAGATTTGTTTTGATGAGATTTGATATGATTTAGATTAGATTTGATTTTGAATATTTTGGGCCTTTTATGTTTTGGACTTTTGTAAATCTAAAACTATAAATAGGTGTCCTGCTTTGTAATCAATAATATAACAGATTTCACAGTTGCAGAGTTTAGCAAGTAAAAGTTCAATAGTAATAAGAAATCCCACACTTTGTGGGTAAAACAATTTTCTCCAAATATTTCTTCATTCATTCTTCTCTTTCTTGCTGTTTGTTTGTTTTGTTATTCTTCTTCTCTTTTGTTGTTCTTGATAACTCTTTACTTGTTATCACTATTACTATCATATTATGGGTTTGTTCATCAATCTTGAGATCAAGATTGAAGGGAATTCTTCATGGGGTGTGAGGTGAATTTCCAACATCTGGTATCTAGAGCTCCGGTTGAGAAATTCAAGGAAGGAAGATAGTGATGGCGATGAACTATTCGAACGGAAAATTTCCGGCGACCTTGTCAATTCTTAAGAAAGACAATTATGAGAATTGGTGCAAGCAGATTAAGGTGATTTTATGTTATCAAGATCTTTGGGATCTTGTGAAGGTCAGAGTAACATCGCTTGGGGAGAAAGCAACGGAGGCGGAAAAGGTTGCGCACAAAGAATTGAAGAAGAAGGATTATAAATCACTCTTTATAATTCATCAGTGTGTTTATATTGATAACTTTGAAAAGGTCGGTGATTTTAATTCAGTAAAAGAAGCATAGGAGATTCTTGAAAATTCATTTGGAGGCACAGAGAAGGTGAAAGAGGTGAGGTTACAAACTCACAAGAGAACCTATGAGTTGCTTCAGATGGAAGATAATGAAAGCATTACAGATTTCTTCACCAGAGTTACAAAGTTGGTGAATCAAATCAAAGTATATGGAGAAGCGCTGACGGTGAAAGCAGTTGTCTCAAAGATTTTGAGATCGTTGGCTCCAAAATTTGACCACGTGGTAGTTGCCATAGAAGAGTCGAAAGATCTGCCAGTGTTGACGAATGAAGAGCTTCAAGGGACTCTTGAGTCTCATGAACAGAGGATGACTGAGAGAGCTGCAAGAAATTCGAAAGATATGGCTTTGCAGGCGCAGTCAGAAAAGGAAAGAAAAGGCAAAGGTAGCTGGAATGGCAACAAAGGAGGAAACCAGTCGAATAAGAAGAAACCTTGGAACCAAGGCAACCAAAGAGGTGGTGTTGCAGGTAAAGGAAGAGGTGGTGGTTGAAAGACAGACAAAAGCCACATTTAATGTTTCAATTTCCAGAAGTATGGTCATTATGTTAGTGATTGTCCAGAAAGGAAGAGAAATCAAGAGACTGATGCAAAGTTGGCGAAACATGAAGAAGAAGAAATGTTGCTAATGGTCACAACAAAAGATGAAGAAAGATTCCAAGATCAGTGGTACTTGGACTCAGGATACTCATCACACATGACTGGAAGGAAATATTGGTTTGTCAACATGAAGCCCCCGTCGAAGAACACAGTGAAGTTTGCAAAAGACAACACTCTAACAACTGAAGGTGTTGGTGATGTTCTGATTATGAGGAAAGATGGCAAAAGGTCAACAATTTCTAATGTGTTGCACATACCAGGCATGAAGAGTAATTTGCTCAGTATAGGGCAACTTGTCGAAAAGAACTACAAGGTAGTTGTCGAAGACAAGATGATGAGATTTCTCGACGCAGGTGGTAGATTAATCTTGAAGGCTCCAATGTCTCAGAATAGGACCTTCAAGATTGAACTCAATGTGATGGAGCACAAGTGTCTAGCAACTACAGCCAGCAGAGATGAGTGGTTATGTCATTTTTGATTAGGTCATCTCAACTTTAATGACATCAGAGAACTGAAGAGAAGAAATATGGTTTCAGGATTACCAGAAATCGACATTCCAAGTGAAGTCTGTGAGGAGTGTGTTCAGTCGAAACAACACAAGAATAGCTTCAACAAGGATGCAGGAAGGAATTCGAAGGCAATACTTGAAGTCAAATACTCTGATGTATGTGGTCCAATCCAGGTGGATTCGATTGGTGGCAATAGATACTTTGCCACGTTTATAGATGATTACAGTCGAAAGTTGTGGACTTACCTCATCAAGAAGAAAAGTGATGTGATTGAGGTATTTTCTAGATTCAAGTCCATGGTCGAAAGACAGAGTGGTCGAAAGCTGAAAATTATGAGGACTGATGGTGGTGGAGAGTATGTGTCGAAAGAGTTCGATACACTGTGTGTAAAAGAAGGGATTGTGCATGAGGTGGTGCCACCCTACACTCCACAACAAAATGGGATTGTAGAACGCAAGAACAAAACCATCATGAATATGGTGAGAAGTATGTTAAATGGAAAGCATCTACCCAAAGAATTATGGGGAGGAGCAGTTTCGACAACAACATATATATTGAACAGATGTCCGACAAAGAACCTTGAAGGAATCACACCAGAAGAATGTTGGTCTGGTGTCAAGCCTAGTCTTAGTCACTTGAAGGTGTTTGGATCTATAGCACATAGACATGTGCCAGATCAGTTGAGAAGGAAGCTTGATGATAAGTCGAATCAAATGATCTTGATAGGATATCATTCGATAGGAGGTTACAAGCTGTTCGACCCAGTGAATAAGCAGGTAGTGATCAGCAGGGACATGATCATAGATGAGCTTAAAGAATGGGATTGGACTGATAATTCCAAGAAGGATTCAGTGAGAGTCTCTTGTGAAGAACCAACCACTGAAGTCAAAATAGAAGTTCGACAGGAACCAATTGCAGATGAAGCGGGTTCAAGACACATGCCTACAAGGTTGAAAGAATGTGTAATTACATCAAATTATGTAGTCGATGAAGAGGGTGAGCTGGTACATTATGCTTTCTACGCAGATGTCGAACCAATCAATGCAGCTGAGGCATTGAAAGATTCAAAGTGGGTGAAAGCAATGACTGAAGAGTTGGAGTCCATCGAAGTCAATGATACCTGGTCACATGTCGAATTGCCGCAAGGCAAGAAGGCAATTGATGTGAAGTGGGTTTTCAAGGTGAAGGTAAATCCTAAAGGAGAAGTAACTCAACACAAGATAAGACTTGTGGCAAAAGGATTTCTTCAGAAGGAAGGAATAGACTTTGATGAAGTATTCGCACCTGTTGCTAGAATCGAAACAATCAGGTTGGTTGTTGGTCTAGCAAATATGAACAACTAGAACACATGTCAGATGGACGTGAAGTGTGCATTCCTTAATGGCCCCTTAGACAAAGAAGTTTATGTTGCACAACCAGCTGGGTTTATGAAACAAGGTGAAGAAAGAAAGGTGTACATGCTTCATAAAGCCCTGTATGGACTTAAGCAAGCTCCAAGAGCTTGGAATAAGAAAATCGGCATCTTCTTAAGGGAGAAGGAATTTTTGAAGTGTACAACTAAGCATGGAGTATATGTAAGAAGAAGCAATGGCGAATTGTTTATTCTATGTCTCTATGTTGATGATTTGTTGATAACAGGGAGTTGGACGAAGGAGATCGAAGATTTCAAACATGACCTGAGTAAGGAGTTTGAAATGTCAGACTTGGGAAATCTCTCATATTTCCTTGGCATCGAATTCTACAAGACAAGTAGAGGTTTGAGGATGCACCAAAGAAGATATGCAGGCGAAATACTCAAGAGATTTGAGATGCAAGATTGCAACCAAACTTTGACTCCAGCTGAGCCCAGATTGCAACTGTCGAAGGATTCAGATGAAGATGATGTCGACCCAACCCAATACAAATGACTTATTGGGTCACTTAGATACCTTTGTCACACAAGGCCTGACTTAGCATACAGTGTTGGTATGGTAAGTAGATTCATGCAGAAGCCAAAGGTATCACACCTAGCAGTGGCGAAGAGGATACTGAGGTATCTGAAAGGAACTCTCAACTATGGAATTTTGTTTCCAGCAACTGATGAAGGAAAAGAATGCAAGTTAGTGGGATACACAGGCTTCAGTTGGTGTAGTGATACTGAGGATCGAAAATCCACAGCTGGGTATGTGTTTATGTTAGGAGGTGCACCGGTTGCTTGGAATTCGAGAAAGGAACCAGTAGTGGCATTGTCATCATGCGAAGCAGAATATATAGCTACTTCTCTTTGTGCATGTCAAGCAACTTGGATGGTGAATTTGGTCGAAGAAATCATAGGGAAGAACATGGAGCAATTACCATGAAGATAGACAACATGTTAGCTATCAACTTGGCGAAGAATCCAATAGCTCATGGTCGAAGCAAGCACATCTTAATGAGGTTCCATTATTTTCGAGAGCAGGTAGCAGAAGGGAAGATGAAGTTGGAACACTGCAGAATTAAGAATCAGATTACAGATATCATGACGAAGGGAGTGCAGGTCGAAGCCTTCAGAAGACTAAGAGCCATGATGAATGTAGACAGTTTAGACACAATGAATTAGGTGGTGTGTTAAATATAATTCATAGTGTGTTGAATTCGAAATAGCAAGGAAGCAGTCGAAGTCTAAGTCAAGTGTCGAAGCTTTTAGTGTGTCGAAACAGTTTATTTTGACACAGATTTGTTTTGATGAGATTTGATATGTGTAATACCCCAAATTTTACCCTTTCTTTTTTATTTTTATTTTAAATTCTGATTAACTTAATAAATTAACCTTTTTTTTAATCTTGTTTTTTAACTAATAATAATTTAATTTTTTTTATAACTTTACTAATGTTTTTTATTAACTTTTTTTTTTCTATTTAGTTTATTTATTTAAATCATTTTAAGCTCTTCTTACTAACTTTTAGGATTTAGATTAAAATTTAATTTTTCTTTTCTTTAAGAGTAAATTTTTTTTTTTATAACCTTTTTTAAATTAATTTCTAACACATTTTTTAATCAAATTCTAATACCTTTTTTTAAAATAAAAATCTAACTCCTTTTTAAAATTAAATCTTTTTTCTAACCCTTTTTTAAAGTTAAATCTATTTCTAACTTTTTTTTTAAAGTTAAATCTTTTTTTCTAATTTTTTAAAAAAAATCAAATCTTTTTTTCTAACTTCTTTTTAAAATTAAATTTTTTTTCTCTAACTTCTTTTTAAAAATTAAATTTTTTTTTCTCTAACTTCTTTTTAAAAATTAAATCTTTTTTTCTCTAACTTCTTTTTAAAATTAATTTTTTTTTTAACTTTTTTTAAAATTAAATCTTTTTTTCTCTAATTTCTTTTTAAAATTAATTTTTTTTTTCTAACTTTTTTTTAAAATTAAATCTAAATCTTTTTTTTGACACCTTTATTTTTCAAATTAAAATTCTAAATTCTTTTTAAAATTAAATTCTAACGCCCTTTTCTTTTTCTTTTTTTTAAATTTTAAATTCCTTTTAAAATTAAATTCTAACAGTTTTTAAAATAATTCTAACATTTTTTAAAACCAACATTCAAATATTTTTTTTTTTATTCTAACTCATTTTTTTTTTTTTAAACTCTAATTTTTATTTAACTTGAAACTCTAATCTTCTTTGCTAACTTTTTAAATTTAAATCTCAACACTTTTTTAATCTAATCCAATCTTAATGAATTCCAGATAGAGTTAAATCAAATCAATCAGATCAATCATCACCATCATTGAATCAAATCTGAAATCATCATAAAAATCTACTCAAATCAAATCCGAGATTGAAAAAGATTGAGATATTCAAATTAAATCTGAGATTAAAAAAGATTTAAAAATCAAGTATAAAAGGGACGGAAATCATAACAAGAAAGGGGAACTTTTTTCGTAAAATCCAAGCAAACTCCGTCAAAAATCCTCTAGCCTCAGGACAAAGCATCATCGGCCATCATCATTCCGTAAGGATCAAAAAATATAATTACAATTTTTGTGTTGCTTTTCATGTTTTTCAGGAAAAAGAGATGAAGAAGACAAATCGGCGGTCATGCAAAAGAAGAAGAAGATAACATCCGTGAGAGGCAAACAAGAAGGAGAGGAACACACGCAAACTCAGAGAGCAGAGAGAAGAAGAGTGATGACCGACCCAACCCTTTTTTTTTTATTATTGTTTTTCCATTTGTTATGTTATTTTGTTTATCTTTTTAAAAAAAATCGAGAAGGCCCTTTCTTTTTTATAACCAAAAAACCTTTTTCAAATTAATTAAAACTCTTTTTAAATAAAATAATCAAATGTTTTTTCAAATAATAAAACTTTTTTATAACTTTAAAGTAAAACGTGTTTTTAACTAACATTAAGATTTTTTAAATTAAACCAATTGTTTTTTTTTTAATGATTAAATCTTTTTTTCAAAATATTATCACTAAAACTCCTTTTTTAGAATAATTAACCAAACTTTCACTTTTTTATTAATAATTTTTTTTTTTAAAACTCAAAACTCTCTCTTTTCACAAATTTAAATCCTTGGTTAAAAAGACCATAAAAGTCCTCCAAAATTCATACGGTTTGTTTCTCGTTCAATTTTGATTTCGTTTTCGTCTAACCCCACACACTGACATTTTTGTTTGTTTTGTTTCTTGCAGCTATTATGTTCAATTTGAAACTTATTTTCGGTTTTATATTTAGCTATTATAATTGTAACTGCTTATGGGATGTAATTGTGCGAGACAATTGTCGCATTTATCTTTCCGCACTTTATTTTCTGCCGTTGTATGTATATTTAATTTCATCACATCTTTATAGTTAATTTCACATCCGAAGGTTAGGTCTAACTGTTTGACCGCCATGTCAATAGTCCTCACAATTTCAAATCCTCAAAACTACAAACTACAAACCCTAATTTTCACAAATGCCTCGCCGCAGGCAAAATTACAAAACTACCCCTAGCATTAGGTCAAAGAGCCGCCGCGCTCATTTTAGGGTTTCCCGCCGCGGAATCCCTAACCTAATTTAACCCTAACTACAACTTAACAATTCAACGTAGAGATTTGGAGTTTCTACACTCCGCGTAAGCGTGTCCTTAAGACATGTTTATTCCCCTTGAGACCTTGACCACAGTCAAGAAGTTTCTAACCTCCCTATTGAGGGGAACTACGATTACTCTGATTCCACTCCCGTAAGGATACGTAGGCACAAGATGCGATGTCTTGCCGAGTAAACTTAGAATTAACCCCCTTAGGTCTCTTTTCTCACTTTTAATCCTTTGTACATATACCTTAAGCAAATAAATAAAGCAAATAGTAAGCATTGAACAAAAGGTTCCTGTAGAGTACTACAGAAGTTTAGGGTGCTAATACCTTCCCTAAATTTAACCAACCCCCGAACCCTAGATCTTTCCCCGCATTGTGTTTACGATGCAAAAATAGGTTTTCCCTCTTTTGACCTTTTCCTTCGGATAAATCAAAGAGCGGTTGTGAATTGAATTGCGATTCAAACTCATTAATAGTTTGTGATCCTATTTCCACCGCAACAGAAGATGGCGACTTCACTGGGGAGACCTAAACTTTTGAGGGTTATCCCTAACTTGTTCATATTTATTACTATCTGTGTTATTATTCATTTGCATGTATATATTTGCGCTTTGATTGTGGGACTGTTCCTTGTGCTGTGAGATAGGTCCTAACCCGGATCTAGTGTACCTTAGGTAAATGGCAATAGACCAAGGAAACTGTACGACGTATATCGATACGGTTGATCTGGTGGCCATGGTTAGTGCGACTTCTTGGTTGGTGCTTATATTCCTTAAGTCAAGTTGAGGATAATATTGAGGCTGCCATATGTTGTCAACGCACTAACTGACTTTTAGAACCCTAGTTAACTCATCTTGGCCTTTAGAAAGTAGTGAGGTAACCGGCTTTGGTGCAGACTAAAGTTGGTTGACACTCGATACTACGCTCATTGAGATCTTAAACTTGGAGGGTTTTGGTTGGCAAGTAAGTTGCCTTCTGAACAACCACCCTTGTGAAGGATCAATGATATTGAGATCCCTTAGAACCTGGTTACTTTTGTAGGACAGGATGAACCATCCAACTTCAAGGGAGGGTACTTGCCTTTGAACCTCATGCAAGCCTTTAACCTAGGACTTTGTGTGTTTTCATGCATTGCATCCATAAAGCATCTCATTGCATTGTATTTCATGGAGTTCAAATATCATTCATGGATATCGCGGGATACCATAAATAAAAAAAATAGAATGAAAAAAACAAGAAAAAGATTTCTTTGGTACCCCACGGCATTAGTAAATGTTTTGAATTCCATGAAATCTTCATTTACATTCACATTTTAGCATCATACTTTTGCATTACATGTGTCTCCCGATTTCTCACACTCGGTTCTCTCACCTTCCAGTTTCGTCACCCTGAGTTCTCGGCACCAATACAACACCAGAGCTCAAACTCGGAAAAGAATGGAGGATCAGGCAAAAGAGATTGATCGCCTTAGCAATGAACTCGAAGACCTTCGAGGGGGTATGGGGCGTATGATGGAATTGTTACATGTCATGAATGCTAAGATGGATACCCAGCCCACTGTTGTTTCTGAGATTACCGGCGTTACTGTGGACCCTCCACCAAGTGTGACCGTAGCAAGGGACCCACCTTATGGTCTTGCTCCGGGTTTTGTGCCTCCTCAAGCCACTGTTCCGATTAATCAACCTGTTCAGCAAGCCGTGCCCTTGTTTTCTGAAGTTTCTAGGGGGGCTCCTATCTTTGCACCACCTGTTGTACACACTCGTGCGCAACCGTACTTCAATGAGACAGCTTTTGATAATCTTGATGAGAATGTTGAGGGTTATGAGAAACATGATAAGCTTCGTGAGGAAGTAAACACTATCGTCCAGAGATTGAAAAAGGTAGAGGGTGATCAAATTTTTGGGACTGCTGCAAGGGATGTTTGTTTGGTTTCAGGTTTGGTTATTCCCCCAAAGTTCAAAACTCCGAACTTCGATCGTTATGAAGGTGCCACCTGTCCTAAGAGTCATCTGATCATGTATTATCGCAAAATGGCTGCCCATGTTGAGAATGATAAACTGATGATTCATTGCTTCCAAGACAGTTTGAAGGGTGCTTCCTCCAAGTGGTATTTAACTCTGGACCAGTCTCGCGTTAAGAGTTTCCAGGATTTATCTGACGCTTTCATCAAACACTACAAGTACAATATGGATCTGGCTCCTGACAGAAGACAGTTGCTGAGTATGTCACAAAAGAATTCTGAGTCATTCAAAGAGTATGCTCAAAGGTGGAGAGAGACTGCTTCGCAGGTAGAACCTCCTTTGACCGAGAAAGAGTTAGCTGATTGGTTTGTCGACACAGTCCGTCCAGAATTTTACGAGAGAATGGTGGGTAGTGTGACTTCAAATTTCTCCGACATCGTTGCTGTGGGTGTCAAGATTGAATTGGGTATGAAGAGTGGTAAAATGACAAATAATCATGGCGCTTCTAAGGATCAGCCGAAGAAACCTCCTTATAGCTCCCAGAAAAAGAAGGAGAGTGAGACTAATGCTATATCCTCTGGTAAACCAAGGGAACGCTTTTATCGGCATCTGCAAGGTTATGCTCAACCTCAAGGGTACCCGGTCCAATATGCTCAACAACCCTATGTGGCAGCTATTACACCTTCTTTCAATCAACAGGTTCCCATGTATCAACCTATGCAACAACCTCCTGTTTAGCCGCCTCCTGTCAACTACCTACAGGCACCCAATACTCCTGCTCCTCAACAGCCAAAGAGTCCGGCTCCTCGCCAGAATATGCCAAACAGAAGAACGTATAAACCTTGTCCGCCGATCCCGATGACTTTTACCGAGTTGTGTCCCTCTTTGGTCAAGCAAGGTCTCATCACTACTCGGGCTTTGGGTCCGCCTCCTAATCCTCCACCTAATCCATTACCTGCAAGTTACAACGCTACCGCTCATTGTTTATTTCATGAGGGTGCGCCCGGCCATGATCTAGAGAATTGCTATGCTCTTAAGAAAGTTGTCAGAAATTTGCTAGAAACGAAGAAGTTGTCTTTTGGCGATGCTCAGCTGAAGATCGAGACTCCTTTCGGGGTTCCTCACTCGTCAAGCGCAAATTCTGCAAAGCATGCTACGCCTATCAGCCGAATCCAGTCATTATTCAAAGGCCTAGCCCGCTTCATTTCAGTAACCCTCAAGGTGATATGACCGGGATCAACAAAGGATCTGGGAAATTTATTTTGAAGCAACGACTGAAAACTGTTGAAGATGTGACCAGCATAACTGGGGTAAGCCATGACGACTCACAGTGATCATGAACCAGACGTCCTTTCCATTGAGGCTCCGCCAAAGGAAACTGTTGCTCTTAGATTTCATAAACATTTAGAAGGATTTTTCCGACAGTTCATTTGTTTATTTATATGCATTTCTCTTTGATTAAGCATATTTAGCATGTACGAACTTGTTTATCTTTGATTAATTAATGCAACACATATGTTTATCTTGAATAAATCCATTCGCTTCACTCATTCAAAAACGTTTTCATAAATTATAATGCCAACTTTACCTGATCTCTTGTTCTGATGGAGAATTGGGGGGAGGATGACGAACCCAAAACGTCAGATTTCTTGTCGTATGCTTTCGATTGAAACCCGCTGATGATGTAAGGCATTGTTTCAAATCCCAAACACTGGAGATATAAGGAGGTTAATCCCTAGTCAACCCTTTGAGCCTTGAAGTAGGAGTTTTTCTTTCTTTTAAAGAACCTTCATCCTAACCTGGGGCAGGGTAGGTTTCAGTTAAACCGATCGAGCGCTTAGATCCTCAAAAAGGAAGAGCAAACCTTCGAGAATTTATCCTTAGCATCTTAAGAAGTCCAATACAATGGCTATCCCTCGGTTACCTAAGGAGTGGGGCAGTCACGAGCCTTTCAAAAGATTTACACGACTTGTGCATAAAAGAATATTCAAAAAAAATAAGAGCCCGCTAAGTCAAAACCTATGAAGGAGACTTAGGCAAAACTGGGGCATTCCGCTGGACTCCAAAGTCAGATCAAAAGACGTTGTCCAGGCAAAAGTTAGGGAATAAAAGCAAAACAAGAGGGTACAATAAATAGTCCCTAGTAAAGAACAAGATCGTGTAATAGGTGAGCGACTGCCATGTCCAAAGCCTTGATAAGTTCTCGACCATAGCAAATCCGCTTGAGATATGAGCGTTCGTATCCGGTTAACTGAATTAGGATTGGAGAACATCACGAAGAATGGGTGGGTACAAATATAACTTTGAGCCTTTATCCTTTTGTTTCTTAAACCGTGAACTGAGCCACGATACAACCTTTAAAAGACCTAATTGAAGTAGGACTTCGGTTGAAAGCATACTCGACAAGATCACGTTTCCTGACTCCTACGAGCTATGCTCAGAAAAAATTCATGATGGCATTATAATTAAAACTTATATCCTGACTAGTGATTTCGGTCACAAGTTGTTGCGATATCTTTTTTTCAAAACAAAAATTCAAGACAAATATATGTGTACATTGACAAGCTCAGGATAGGCATTTCAGGCATGACAACTTTGCTTGATATCTTAGAGATTTACATATGAACATAACCCGTGGAACTTGAAGATCCTGCTGAACAGGGGCAGGCAGTTTCCCAATTCGCTTACCAACGCGAGTCTGACATTCTTAAGAGCTATTTCCCAAACATTTCGTCGTAACACGATTAATTTGTGCCAGTTACGTCGAGACCTGACAAACCTCTCAAAGAGTTTGAGAACAATGGGGCAACCGGACTCGGTGTTCTCTATAAAATCCTCTTGAGATGACCCTACCTCGCAACGCAAGTATCCTGGGGCACCATGTTTTTGAAGAAACAAATGGCGGCTACTATAAGGTCCTGCAAGATCAAAACCATGGGATTTCACAATTTTTTCATGCACCCGATGGATTTTACTCACAGCGGCCTTCATACCCCAGTAAGCCTCAGTGTTGCAACAGGTTCCTAAACCATTGCTCTGATTTAGTCCCCAGCGAGACTCTAAGCTGACAATACTTTGGATGGAGCCAGTGGTCCCTAAGGCATCAGAGATTTCACTGACATGCTCCCAGTGACAGTCCCCAGCGAGACTATAAGCTGACAACTTTTTTTTTGGGTAACTCGAAAGTGTCCCTCAGGTTTTCTTCTCCCCATAAGAAGGCGTGATACTGTACACCACAAGCAGATTACCTTCCCTCAGAGAATTCAGAACTTTAAAACCAGACTTGGTTCTACCATTGATCTTTCTTACCCATGATTGACGTATTGGTTGCAGAGAACACAGGGTACCTCCGTCGAGATGTTTATTTCATCTCTCGTCCCGTCTCTAGTCAGTTTCGTCAGCATACGCAAGGGCATAAGCATCACATGCCTATTTCATTACATATTCATTACATATTCATTACATATTCATTACATACTCATTACATACTCATTTCATAACATCTTGCATAGTTACATACATAGACATTAACATACATTCATATTAACATATCCATTAACATACGCGATAACATGCACAGGTTCATCGTGTCTCCATCATTGGTCGTTACCACCGAGTAATTGGGGTTTGTCCATTCTCTCCAAATAGATTGTCAGTCTTAAGCATAAAATACCTACTTATTTCCAGTTTCCCCACGGAGCTCGATCCTCGTGGATGACGGTTACTTCAGCTATCTTTCCTCGCCAGGATAAGATATCTACCCTTCGAGTTCATTCCCTCGATGGAGTCTTGATTACCAGTCTTCTTTCTAGCTCGATCCTAGATTGAATCTCAGTCTTGTCGATCGTCAAGCCCAACCGGACGTGCATTTATTTTGCACCATCTAAAGATTTTCACCACACCATGACAGATACGCGGCTGTTCTCGCCCGAGAAGTTTATCACTGTACCTGGATGTGCATTTATTTTGCACTATCTTTCAACCGCAATCAACTACAGATACCTGCCAGTTCATGCCTGGATAATTTATTATTACAATCCTACATCTTACAGCATCAACACCTAAGAAGCCGATCCTATCTTCGTTATGACTCGCAGCAAATGGCCATCTCCATGGAGCAGTTGGGCTTCCATTTTACTTGTCGTTTTGAAGTATGGGAAGGTTTGAACCAAATCGTATTCAGGAGAGCACGATCTTGAAATACGGGGAGGTTTGAGCGGAATCATATTCAGGAGAGCACGATTCTGAATTATGAAGAAGTTCATTTATCCTTTAGTAAAAGAAGGAGCGGAATCATATTCAGGAGAGCACGATTCTGAAGTATGAGGAAGTTCAGTTTACCCTTTTCATATTCAGGAGAGCACGATTCTGAAGTATGAAAAATTTCATTTACAAAAAAGAGCCGAATCATATTCAGGAGAGCACGATTCTGACTTATGAGGAAGTTCAGTTCAGTCCTTTTCATATTCAGGAGAGCACGATTCTGAAGTATGAAGAAATTTCAAGAGCCGAATCATATTCAGGAGAGCACGATTCTGACTTATGAGGAAGTTCAGTTCAGTCCTTTTCATATTCAGGAGAGCACGATTCTGAAGTATGAAGAAATTTCAAGAGCCGAATCATATTCAGGAGAGCACGATTCTGAAGTATGAGGAAGTTCAGTTAGCCCTTTTCATATTCAGGAGAGCACGATTCTGAAGTATGAAGAATTTCATTTACAAGCAAGAGTCGAATCATATTCAGGAGAGCACGATTCTGAAGTATGAGGAAGTTCAGTTAGCCCTTTTCATATTCAGGAGAGCACGATTCTGAAGTATGAAGAATTTCATTTACCCGAAAGAGCCGAATCATATTCAGGAGAGCACGATTCTGAAGTATGAGGAAGTTCAGTTTACCCTTTTCATGTTCAGGAGAGCACGATCTTGAAGCATGAAGAAGTTTATTTATCCTTCAGTAGGAGAAGAATCAGAATCGTATTCCAGGCGCCGACCTTAAATGCGAGAAGATTTATTTATCAGATAAGCAGCAACCTCTTTATTTGAGTGCTTATCCATTTTGGCACATAAGTCCCTTCCAACGATAAGTGACAGTTCTCCCTCGAGAAGCTTATCAGGGCATTTCCCATTAAAGTCCATTTATTTTGGCATACAGCCGGTCTTTACCCTGTATATTTGATACGAATTTCCGAAAAGTCCATTCGATCCCATCACGAAAGATAGTTTATAGAAGCTTGGATGTTATTCTTTGCTCAATGCTCCAGCAGTCTGTAATCGATCTTGCAAGCCGTGTAGATCCTGTTATTATTAAACATTCCCAAATGGAGGTCATCTCATAAGTGCCCTCTCCATTTAAGAACCTTATTCCTAAAGTCCATTTATTTTGGCATACAGCCGGTCTTTACCCTGTATATTTGCTACGGAGTTCCGAAAAGTCCGTTTGATCCTGTCACGAGGGATAGTTTACAGAAGCTTGGATGTTATTCTTTGCTCAATGCTCCAGCATTCTGTAATCGATCTTGCAATCGTACGTGATCCAGTTTTATTTTTAGATTCCCCAGTGGAGGTCGTCTCATAGGTACCATCTCCATTTGAGAATCTCGTTCCTTTTCTAAAAAAGACAATTGGTCGTGTTCGCACCAGTTGACCATCATTTTTAGAATTCCCCAGTGTTGTACTGTGTCCCAGCGCGTCGTTTTCCCCAGTGTGTTCTTCTCGTAGCGTCTGTGTCGTCGTATTCGTCAGCATTTTCGCATTCATCATTTCAACATACGCATCATATCATATTCATGGCATTGTCTGCATTAGTCTGTTCTTGTTTTGTCTATAACATTGCATATCGCCACATATAAGGGCAAAATTTTCGGTTATCTATATTTAAATCCCTCCACCATGATTCCTCGAGTCTCCGCCACTCAAATCATCTGGTGTAGTTATTTAAATAGGGGCAACTGTAATACCCCAAATTTTACCCTTTCTTTTTTATTTTTATTTTAAATTCTGATTAACTTAATAAATTAACCTTTTTTTTAATCTTGTTTTTTAACTAATAATAATTTAATTTTTTTTATAACTTTACTAATGTTTTTTATTAACTTTTTTTTTTCTATTTAGTTTATTTATTTAAATCATTTTAAGCTCTTCTTACTAACTTTTAGGATTTAGATTAAAATTTAATTTTTCTTTTCTTTAAGAGTAAATTTTTTTTTTTATAACCTTTTTTAAATTAATTTCTAACACATTTTTTAATCAAATTCTAATACCTTTTTTTAAAATAAAAATCTAACTCCTTTTTAAAATTAAATCTTTTTTCTAACCCTTTTTTAAAGTTAAATCTATTTCTAACTTTTTTTTTAAAGTTAAATATTTTTTTCTAATTTTTTAAAAAAAATCAAATCTTTTTTTCTAACTTCTTTTTAAAATTAAATTTTTTTTCTCTAACTTCTTTTTAAAAATTAAATTTTTTTTTCTCTAACTTCTTTTTAAAAATTAAATCTTTTTTTCTCTAACTTCTTTTTAAAATTAATTTTTTTTTTTTTAACTTTTTTTAAAATTAAATCTTTTTTTCTCTAATTTCTTTTTAAAATTAATTTTTTTTTTTTCTAACTTTTTTTTAAAATTAAATCTAAATCTTTTTTTTGACACCTTTATTTTTCAAATTAAAATTCTAAATTCTTTTTAAAATTAAATTCTAACGCCCTTTTCTTTTTCTTTTTTTTAAATTTTAAATTCCTTTTAAAATTAAATTCTAACAGTTTTTAAAATAATTCTAACATTTTTTAAAACCAACATTCAAATATTTTTTTTTTTATTCTAACTCATTTTTTTTTTTTAAACTCTAATTTTTATTTAACTTGAAACTCTAATCTTCTTTGCTAACTTTTTAAATTTAAATCTCAACACTTTTTTAATCTAATCCAATCTTAATGAATTCCAGATAGAGTTAAATCAAATCAATCAGATCAATCATCACCATCATTGAATCAAATCTGAAATCATCATAAAAATCTACTCAAATCAAATCCGAGATTGAAAAAGATTGAGATATTCAAATTAAATCTGAGATTAAAAAAGATTTAAAAATCAAGTATAAAAGGGACGGAAATCATAACAAGAAAGGGGAACTTTTTTCGTAAAATCCAAGCAAACTCCGTCAAAAATCCTCTAGCCTCAGGACAAAGCATCATCGGCCATCATCATTCCGTAAGGATCAAAAAATATAATTACAATTTTTGTGTTGCTTTTCATGTTTTTCAGGAAAAAGAGATGAAGAAGACAAATCGGCGGTCATGCAAAAGAAGAAGAAGATAACATCCGTGAGAGGCAAACAAGAAGGAGAGGAACACACGCAAACTCAGAGAGCAGAGAGAAGAAGAGTGATGACCGACCCAACCCTTTTTTTTTTATTATTGTTTTTCCATTTGTTATGTTATTTTGTTTATCTTTTTAAAAAAAATCGAGAAGGCCCTTTCTTTTTTATAACCAAAAAACCTTTTTCAAATTAATTAAAACTCTTTTTAAATAAAATAATCAAATGTTTTTTCAAATAATAAAACTTTTTTATAACTTTAAAGTAAAACGTGTTTTTAACTAACATTAAGATTTTTTAAATTAAACCAATTGTTTTTTTTTTAATGATTAAATCTTTTTTTCAAAATATTATCACTAAAACTCCTTTTTTAGAATAATTAACCAAACTTTCACTTTTTTATTAATAATTTTTTTTTTTAAAACTCAAAACTCTCTCTTTTCACAAATTTAAATCCTTGGTTAAAAAGACCATAAAAGTCCTCCAAAATTCATACGGTTTGTTTCTCGTTCAATTTTGATTTCGTTTTCGTCTAACCCCACACACTGACATTTTTGTTTGTTTTGTTTCTTGCAGCTATTATGTTCAATTTGAAACTTATTTTCGGTTTTATATTTAGCTATTATAATTGTAACTGCTTATGGGATGTAATTGTGCGAGACAATTGTCGCATTTATCTTTCCGCACTTTATTTTCTGCCGTTGTATGTATATTTAATTTCATCACATCTTTATAGTTAATTTCACATCCGAAGGTTAGGTCTAACTGTTTGACCGCCGTGTCAATAGTCCTCACAATTTCAAATCCTCAAAACTACAAACTACAAACCCTAATTTTCACAAATGCCTCGCCGCAGGCAAAATTACAAAACTACCCCTAGCATTAGGTCAAAGAGCCGCCGCGCTCATTTTAGGGTTTCCCGCCGCGGAATCCCTAACCTAATTTAACCCTAACTACAACTTAACAATTCAACGTAGAGATTTGGAGTTTCTACACTCCGCGTAAGCGTGTCCTTAAGACATGTTTATTCCCCTTGAGACCTTGACCACAGTCAAGAAGTTTCTAACCTCCCTATTGAGGGGAACTACGATTACTCTGATTCCACTCCCGTAAGGATACGTAGGCACAAGATGCGATGTCTTGCCGAGTAAACTTAGAATTAACCCCCTTAGGTCTCTTTTCTCACTTTTAATCCTTTGTACATATACCTTAAGCAAATAAATAAAGCAAATAGTAAGCATTGAACAAAAGGTTCCTGTAGAGTACTACAGAAGTTTAGGGTGCTAATACCTTCCCTAAATTTAACCAACCCCCGAACCCTAGATCTTTCCCCGCATTGTGTTTACGATGCAAAAATAGGTTTTCCCTCTTTTGACCTTTTCCTTCGGATAAATCAAAGAGCGGTTGTGAATTGAATTGCGATTCAAACTCATTAATAGTTTGTGATCCTATTTCCACCGCAACAATATGATTTAGATTAGATTTGATTTTGAATATTTTAGGCCTTTTATGTTTTGGGCTTTTGTAAACCTAAAACTATAAATAGGTGCCCTACTTTGTAATCAATAATAGAACATATTTCACAGTTGCAGAGTTTAGCAAGTGAAATTTCAATAGTAATCAGAAATCCCACAGTTTGTGGGTAACACAATTTTCTCCAAATATTTCTTCTCTCATTCTTCTCTTTCTTATTGTTTGTTTGTTTGTTATTCTTCTTCTCTTTTGTTGTTCTTAATAACTCTTTACTTGTTATCACCATTACTATCATATTATGGGTTTGTTCATCAATATTGAGATCAAGATTGAAGGGAATTCTTCATAGGGTGTGAGGTGAATTTCCAACAGATATCCACCCAAGTATGAGAATGAAGACATCATCTTCTCACCATTTTCCTCGAACATTAATCTATGTTTATGCATCAAAGGGCATCTCTAGGATTTAATTACCAAAGAGAGAAAATGCAATATATGTTGCTAAATTTTAATTTCAACTAGTTCCAAGACCAACATTTCAAGAATTCAGCCATATTGATTATTTTATTCCTTATTTTTGAAAAGTTTATCGTTTCTTGACCTCCAGATGCACCAAATGCAAGCGAACCAAATAACTCTAACTCTCTCGGTAATAACTCTTCTGCTTCCGATTAGACCTTCGAATTGTAAAATATGATTCATCCCCTCCTTATGCAGTGTCGTTGAAGTGCCTAGCCACTCGGAGATAGAGTACCAAATACCTGCAAAAATTGGACATACAAAAAATAGGAGAGATATCGATTCCCCGGTCCCGCACCCGTTGCAGCATAGTAAAGAATCATGACGATGATGCCTATTTTGGATATATTGTCTTTGGTGGCTATTTTGTTATGAATAAGCCTCCAAACTAGGCAAGAAACGTTTAGCGGGAAAGATTTATTCCAAACCTTCATCCACGCATTGTTGAACAAATTAGATCTATACTCCGTGATTTTATTTTATGTTTCTTTAACAGAGTATTCATCAGGGATAATTCGATCTCTTAAATCTAATCTATTTAAATCTACCCTCCAAAGAGAATTCTCTCTTCCTCTGCGATTAACAGACTCAATATTTGAACCATATCTATTGGATAAAGCTTTATATCAAATACCTTCTCTATTCAATCTAATTTTCCAAATTCATTTATCTAGAAGGACATCATTAAAGACTCTCAATTTTTTTAAATCCAAACCCCCTTTTGAATTAAAAAAATTTGAGAGTCTTTAATGATATCCTTCTAGGTAAATGGATTTGGAAAATTATACTGAATATAGAAGGTCTTTGGTATAAAGCTTTAGTCAATAGATATGATTCTAATATTGGGTCTATTAATTGCAGAGGGAGAGAGAATTTTCTTTGGTGGAGACACTTGTTAACAGGACCCGAATATAAATGCTACATGTGTCCTAAGGCCACATGTTCAAGACACAAGTACAAAAACATTCTTTTGAAACTTCCCTTTACCAGCAAAATAGTTGAAAATAGTTGAATGAGACAAAAGATCTATAGGCTACGATTTTTTGGCTAAATAGGGTTAGCATTTGCCTATAAATACCAAATTTGTACTGAGTTTTTCATACTCAATCGATCAAATTATTTACATAATTTTAATTTTGTACTTCCATTTATTCTTTATACATTTCTTAAATTACTAGAAAATATCCCCACACACAACATTTATTGCTCTTTGGAGTAGTGAAAGAACTTACAATTGATAGACAAAGAAAATTGTCTGAAGAAAATGAATCATTTTTATGTTAGAATTGAAGTTTTTAGAGAATTTCCTAGAAATTTCATGAATGTTGATCATTCTATATCATCAAGTTGTATGTCATAGTATTTTGAACATAACACATTATAATTTTTTTTTGTTAAAAACTAAGAAAATATCAAAATTAGAAGATTCTAAAATGGAGTGACCCTAACGAATGAATATATATATATATATATATATATATATATATATATATATATATATATATATATATATATATATATATATATATATATATATATATATATATATATATATATATATATATATATATATATATATATATATATATATATATATATATATATATATATATATATATATATATATATATATATATATATATATATATAAATGCAATAAAACTATGATATCGTTATCGCTATGCTAAAAGCTGGAATTTTTTTTAGTATAACCATGATGTTGGAAAAAATTACCATTTAAATGAAAGATTAAAAAAAAATTTCAAACTGGCCAACATTCAGCTTTCAGTCGCCAAATCACATGGCGACTTAGGCAAAGTTGAAAATGGACCTTAATGAAGTCACCCAAGCAATTGACGATTCATGCAAAGTTGGAAATGAGCCTTAATGAAGTCGCTCAAGCATTTGGCGACTCAGGCAAAGTTGGTTTTAGGGTTTACGTATTTTACATATAAATAAACTTAAATTATTTAGGTTTAATTAAAAATAAACTTAAATTGATTTTATAAATTTAGATTTAATAAATATTGTTTTTATACATTTAAGTTTAATATAAATATAATTGTGATATAATTTTAAAATAAAGTTTTTAAATAATAAACTTAAATTATTTAGGTTTAATTAAAAATAAACTTAAATTAATTTTATAAATTTAGGTTTAATAAATATTGTTTTTATACATTTAGGTTTAATATAAATATAATTGTGATATAGTTTTAAAATAAAGTTTTTAATTAATAATTATTGTTTTTAAATTATAAATATTTTTAAAATTTTAAATTATAAATTAAATTTAAAAAATAAAAATTGATTAACCATTAAATTTTAAAGCATATAAATTGATTTAAATTATAAATTTTAAAACATAAAAATTGATTAACCATTGAATTTTAAAGTATATAAAGTTTGTAAGGATATTTAAGACATATCATATGGGGCACGTACTATTTTATTTTTCTATAAATACGACTGCAAACACATATATTTTTTCACAACATTGTATACCAAAAGACTGAAGTGTCAACAATTTCGAGTGGAGTGGAGTCTAGAATGTCTGCATTTCTAAATCAAGGTTCTTCGTCGTCGACATCAGCATCGGAGGAACCCTTTCCAACATTCGATCTAAT
The DNA here is from genome assembly GCA_963859935.3 of Lathyrus sativus. Taxonomy (NCBI): domain Eukaryota; kingdom Viridiplantae; phylum Streptophyta; class Magnoliopsida; order Fabales; family Fabaceae; genus Lathyrus; species Lathyrus sativus. The sequence goes on along the minus strand of OZ012739.1, from coordinate 600,863,899 downwards.
GAAAAGAAATGCCCTAGTTTTTTTCCAGCAACAAAGCCTCCGATGAAGGTGCTGCTGTGGAATACGCAGACGTTGGAGCACTTGCATAGAGAACTGAACCGCTGGCTAGGAGATATTGCTCCAGGAGAAAATATTAGGAAGATTGAGAGGTTGGTCGAGGAGGCTGGGAGAAACGGAGTTACTCGTGAATGGAGAAAAGTGGAAAATGATGTTGGTGTCCTTGTGATGATGTTAACACCAAAGAAGATAACGTTGATGGTCATGATATCGTAGACGCCTTTGTGCATTGTTCTGTTTTATGTCTTTATGTTGTTGTTATTTTCGGAATGTTGTTGTGATATTAAGTTATGTTTGTTTAATTTCTGTCGCTTGGTAATTGTAATCGGTTAAGTATGCTTTAAATGGAATGAAATTTTCTATTGATTTAAAGGGACACGGTTACATATGAAACTATGATCTACTGTTTGATCCTACGTTAGGAAATTTTGTACGATTGTGTCATGGTTGCCGACACGAACTACATAATCTTACCATCTTGTCTGCGGTATCCATCTCCGTTCGAATGCGCATGCTGTTAGGGAGACCCTTTTTCTTTCTGTGCATCAAGTCATTATGCCAGACAAATTCGCCTTCGTATTGAGGCCAATAGTCCTCCTTTGCCACCACCTGAAAGCTACATGTGTAGACATTGCATATATTTATCACTTGGTGAACTGTAGAGAGAAGGTTGGCTGGATCCTGTCGCGCCTTAGAACATGTTGTTATAACATGAGAGCAAGGCATACAAAATGCCTGAAACTTCCCACAATCACACCAGCTCCTATCCAGTTCAACATGGTAACATTTCCTAGGCCTTCCTTCATCGTGATCAATAGACTCGGCAACACTGAACCAAACTTTATTACAGTCAAATATTGTGACCACGTGTGTGTTGGCTTTGGCAGCTTCGTCTTTCATGAATTTCATTGAAGTATCACTGTACAGCTGACCCGATTGTAATACTGAACCCCACTTTGTACGTCTGCTATCAAAGAGTACGCATGGCCTAAAATATGCTGCCTTTACCAAGGCAGTTATTGGTAGGTTTCAGATTCCCTTGAAAACAGAATTCGTTGATTCAACGAGGTTAGTTGTCATGTGGCACCATCGCACCCCATTTTCGTATGCCCGTGTCTATTTCTCTTTATCAATGTTATCAATCCATCTTAATGCATCCGTGTTTGTTAGTCTGATCTTGTCACGGTAGTACTTGAATATGGGTTCTGTTAGTGCATATCCCGCGTTCACAACCTTCTTCTGTAGCGTTTTGTCTTTGATTTCCCACATGAAATTTTGGGCGATATGTCTTATGCAATAGACGTGGGTCGAGGGAGGATCCTGCCAACCGTTATCAAGGTTGTTGTATGCACTCTCGATTGATGGGTGCCGATCAGAGGTCAAACATAAGTTAGGTTGGGGAGAAACGTAAAAGCGGTCTCCCCTCAGCAGTCTCCCCTTCAATTATAGCGAAGGCTATTGGAAAAATGTTGTTGTTCCCAATATAACCATGTGCCGTCAATTTGAATTATAGGTTTACAATATGCAAACTCTTTGATGCATGGTTCAAACGCCCAAAATAGTCTGTGAAAAATTCCATTTCCACCAACGCAAGTCCCGTCTGGTGTACACGGAGGCATTGCCTCCAGTATAGAAACAGTCCCTAGAGAGTAGTGTTTAAGAGCCACTAGGAATTTTGGAAGATCCTTGTAAGACTCCTCCCAATTTCCAAACACCCTTTCAACCGCTTTAGTCCTAGCAATCCAGACTTTTCGGTATGAAGGAGTGTAATTGTACCTTTGAACCATATGTGCAATTATGGTACTCATTCAAAGACGGGTTGTCGCTAACGACTGACAGAATCTCATCACAAATCAATCGAGAGTTGAGTTTGCGATGGTCTTGCATCGGATTCGAGATTATACAAGTGTGGGCCGGACCCATTGACCCTAAGTTCCAACAATCGCTTCTCTTCCTAAAAGACGCTGTTAATCGGAATGAGCACTCCTTGTTACGACAATAGATCGTATACCATGTTGGATTTGTCCGATCGACTTTATAGTCGGCTGACAACTCCATATGAAATTGTTTAATTGCCCATACACAATCTTCTTTGGTACAAAACACGTCACCCTCTTTTAGTTGCCCTTCTGTTGCGTAGTTGGGGTTGTAGAAAATATCTGTTGAGGGTTCATCGTCACTTAAGTTGAGAGTTGTCATGTGCTGAGGTGGGCAATAAACATGGCCGAGTGGAACACCATCTTCCTCGTTGTTCACCATCTCATCAATATGAAGGTGGGAAAAACACTTAGAAGGGGGGTTGAATAAGGGTTTGGAAATAATTATGGCAATAGAAAAATAACACAGTATTTTTATCCTGGTTCGTTTGAACTCAAACTAATCCAGTCCACCCTACCAAGGTGATTTGCCTTTCTCAACAAGGACTTAATCCACTATATCAAACTGATTATAGTGTCAGTCACTAAGACAAACTGTCTTAGTCTTCTCAAGAAATTTTGACCACAACTTGGTCTTCTTAAGGAACTTTTACAAAAATGTAAACTAACAAAGTGTTTTGAATGCTTCTAAAAATCTATAATCACAACTGTGATTTTTTACACTAGTTTAAAGAACGAATAAAAACTATTCAGCTTTTGAAGAATATTTGTATGAGAGCTTGAGAGTAGTTTTTCAAATTGATCTTTCAATAATTCGTCTATTATGATTCGTCAACTTTGATATGTTGTTGGAGACTTGCTTTTATAGTATTGAAAGTCCATTGCTTAAAGACTGTGCACTGCTGAGTAGCTGTAGCCTTCTGTAGCCTTTTTTCTTCTATTGACTTTTACTTTCCCAGAAAAGGAATGTTCAGACAAATCCCTTTTGTCTGATTTCCTGTGCCATACACAAATAAGGAAAGAGTCGTTCAGATAAGGACAAGGAATATGCCAACGGATCTTTATTTGAATAACATCTTCTTCAACAAGCTTATTTCTCAAAGTTACTCTTATCAAAGTTTGTACATCAGAGTCTTGCAGTAAATGTGCTTCAACGTGAATATCTCAATAAGAGTTAGCTTGATTATCAGAGCCTCTGTACTTGCAACGTAAAGTACTTCCAGAGTCTTCTGAAACAATGCTTTAAGCTCTTTACTCAAATTCTTCAGCTACGCTTCAGAGTCTTCTACAGCTTCTGCTTCAGAGTCTTCTGCAGCTTCTGCTTCAGAGTCTCTTATGGCAGCGCTCAGAGTCTTCTGATAAGTTGCTTCTGATGCTCAGAGCCTTGCGTAGAATAACGTCCAGATGTATTTTTGCTTCAATAAGAATATTTAATATATTATCTGAAACAAAAAACACTTGAACAAAATTAGAGTATATATTTACTTAATACAAAATTTCATTAGTGTTATCATCAAAACATAGAGATATATTAAACATCAATCTCTGTTCTAACAATCTCCCCCTTTTTTATGATGACAAAAACATAGGAAATTTTGTTCAATAAGTAGAAAAAAATATATATCTCCCCCTGAGATAATGAATCTCCCCCTGAATTGAATACTATAAGAAAGAATAAAAACTTCCCTTTTTGCATAAGTATTTTTTTCAGAATCAGAGACTGGTTTGGATCAGAGCCTGATTTGGGAACTCTCAGAGTAATTATATGAATTTAGTTAAATGAAAGGCTATAATTCTGAAAGACTAAAAAATCAAGTTAAATATATTTTATCATGTTTGAATTTCATTTTGGTAACTGTTTATTTGAACAATCAGAATTTCATTTTCTCCCCCTTTTTGTCATATCAAAAAGTAAAAACATTTAAGATAAACAAAAAGGATAACAGAAGAAAAACATAGAACAGATAACATTAACATATGGAAAATTCAAACATTCAGATTCAACATTATACAGAGGATAAACTCAAACAAGCAGAACAAATAAGGCAGAAATGTGCTTAAATGGATAGAACAACAAAGACAACTAAGGTTGACGAGAGGCTATCATCTTCAGAAGGTTGATGATCTCAGAAGTAGACTTTTCTTGCCTAGCCATCCACGTCTTGATCTCATCTGTTGTCTGTTCTTGCTTGACCATCCAAGATCTGATCTATGTGTTACTAGCTTCTACCTTAGCAAACTTTTCTTCCAGATCAGTATTCTCTTTCTTGACTTCAGAGGATTCAGGAGCAGATGCAGATGCAGGAGCAGTCTCAACAACCATAGCAGATGCATTCTTTTGAATCACTGAATCAGATGCTTGTTCAAGAACTATCAGAGCAGACTGAGTAGACACAAGATTTTCTTCAGCAGATTCTACTGGTTGAACTTCTTCAGGCCTAGATTCTTCAGCATGCTCAAAGGCAGCAGATACTTCAGAAGTTGAAGGTGTATTCTCCAGAAGAAGGGTTGGAGATCTGCTAACACTCAGAAGAGTTTGTCTGATAGCTTCAACAAACTTACCTTTGCATCATCAGAGCAAATGGTTCGAAGGTTTGAAGCTACAGAATTGAATCTAGCAATGAAGTTATTCCAACTGTCTTCAGAAGCATCTGGATTAATGCTTGTAAGGCATTCCTTCTTAACAGAAGATAAGCACATCTTTATTTCTTTTTCAAAACTTGCAAACAGAACATTAACATTTAGTCTAGGTTATGGTTTAAGGTAGGCTTCTAAAGGTGATGGTTTAGGTTTTGCAGAAGGAGATGGTATGGTAAAAGTGGGAATAATGAACAGAGGACGAGGACATTGTGTAGAAGGGGTGTGGTTAGATGAGGGAGTAAAAATCTTAGGTTTGGAAGAAGAAGGTTTGGGAAATAAAAAGCGTTTGAATTCAGGTACAGAGGGAATGGCATCAGAAGGTATAGGACTATATGGAATAAAAGCAGAGGTAGGTTTTTGAGTTGGTTGAGAAAGGATAGGTTCAAATGTAGGGATATCAGAAAAACAATGTGAAGGGGGTGATGTCACATCTAGTGGTAAATTAGATTCAGTAGAATTAGATGGTTCAGTAGTGTGACAGGATGTTGATGAAATATCAAAGAGGGTCTTGAGGGGTTGTATGTCCAGAATATCAGAATCAGATATGTGTGATTCAGAAGGTTGAGGTTGTTCTGGTTGAGGGTCAGAAGGTAAAGGTTATTCTGGTTGTGGTTCTTGTGGTTCTGGTGATGTTGGTTCTTGTGGAGTTGGTTCTTCTGGTTCAGATTGTTCTGGTTGTTGATTAACAGAAGCAGGTTGTTCAGAAGAAAAATTTTCAGAAACTTGAACATTTTCAGAAGAATAATGTTCAGAGGTTACATGGGTTTGAGAGAGTGTGGGTATTGGTTCAGAGTGAGATTGAGGTGTGGGAACAGATGCAGTTTCAAGTTGTGGTTCAGAGGATGGTGGTTATACAGATGAAGATGGTTGAGAGTGAGAAGGTTCAGAACTAAAAGTTGGTTCTGTTGCATGTTTAGAAATTGAAGGTAAAGATGCAGAAGGAATACCTGACTTCTTTACTCTTTTGACTTTTTCAGATGAAGCTTCTTCAGAAGTTTTTCTCTTTGGCCTAGCTGATCCTTCCTCAGAAGTCTTCCTCTTCTTCCTCTTCTTCTCAGAGAATAAATCTGGTGCTGGTTCATTAGCACGCTTCAGGATATCAGCAGGAATGGGTGTTCCATCTTCTAAACACATTTCTATGTAATTCATAAGAGCTTCCTTGGGTTCATCTGCTGAGAAAATAAGAAAGTCATCCAGAGGAATTCTCCTTTGGCTCACTTCTTCAACATTGAGCTTCGTTGGTGCAGAAGCAAGTTCTTCTATAATTTTCATCCTGTGCAAACTCTTTCCGTCCATAGTTTTTCCAACAAATGACTCAAGTTTTGTAGTCATGCTCGCCTCAGTCAGATGAGCCACCAACTAATTTTCTTTCAGAATGTCTGAAATAAGTCTCCACATAGGAATCCATGTTCTGATCTTCTGATGCTTATTCTTGACAGATTCTCTAGAAGCACTTATGTGATTCCACAGATGTGAAAACAATAAGTGTGGCAAATCCACTTTGGTGTTTCTGCTCAGACAATACATGAAGTAGACTTGATATGTATTCACATAATCTGGAGAGTTTGTTGATTTTCCATGGTTGATGCATCCCAAGAAGATCTTAGCCCAGATTCTATATTGCACCTTTAACTTTCTTATCTTGCTTGAGGGTTGTCCAGAAATAACCACTTCTTTGTAAACTTCATCCATGTCTACACGCCCAGCAGGTAAATGTGAAACACCATCAAATTCTTCATAACCAATTAACTTCCTTATCAAATCTTATGTATTGATTATTTCTTTGCCCAAAACGAACAATTGAATGAACTTAGCATACAACTTAGCATGGATCCAAAATTATTTGACAAGATGAGGGTAAACAGGTCCAAATAATCTGTCAAAGTATTTGACCCAACCTTGAGCATCAACATTAGGACGTACATCAAACCCATTTCTAGCGATGCAGTCAAAGTCCACCATTGATTCACATAAGTCCTCAAGATCCTTCACTGGTGTGAGAAGAGTTCTCACAGGTTCTTTGTAAGGAACAATTTCCAGATTTGAAGATGAGACAACAGCCATGGAAGATGTGAAATGTGAAGAGGTTGAAGATGAAGTTGCCATTGTTGAAGTTGTTGAAGTTGAGAGAGAACGAGGGTTTCGTTTAGTTTTGGGTTTGGAGGAGAAGATGAAAGAATGCAATAAACAAAAATGCATAAATTGTGAGAGAGAGTGAAAAGTATGAGAGGTGTTGTGTTGTGGAATATATAGAGGCAATAATTTAGGGCACACGTTCAGCACATTTAACACTTAGCATTTAATTGCATTAATTAAAGAGAAGATAATCATTTCAAGCAATTAATGATTCTGAAAAATTGGGGGGAAAACGAGAAAAGATTATTCAAAACAGTACCTCAAACGTCATTTCAGTATTGTGCACTCAACCTTTGTAGATTCAGATGACACGTGTTTGATTGCATGTGCTTCTGAAACTCTTTGAGAAATGAAATGTTAGCCAACGTTCAGATCCTCTGAGGCTTGTTAGTTCAGATACACACACACAAAAAATAATCAAAGAAGGTATTAGATGCAATACTTTAGAGTTTAAACATTTTGCATCTGATAAACATTTTATTCTGGACAGAAATCCATACTAATATTTTTCAGAATAAATTTAAACCTATCTTCAGCAAGGGGTTTTGTAAAGATATCAGCCCATTGATGGTCTGTATCAACAAAGTTTAAGCTTAAAATTCCCTTATGAATATAGTCTCTGATGAAATGATGTTTAATTCCTATATGCTTAGCCTTAGAGTGTAAAATAGGGTTTTTAGACTTCATATAGCAGAAGTATTATCACAGAAGATAGAAATGTTTCTCTCATATATCTGATAATCTTCTAATTGACTTTTCATCCAGAGCATCTGAGTGCTACAACCAGCTGCAACAATATATTCTGCTTCTATGGTTGAAAGAGCTATTGTGGGTTGCTTCTTGTTGTACCAAGAGATTAAGTTGCTTCCCAGAAACTGACAGCTTCCAGAAGTACTTTTACGTTCCACTCTGTCTTCAGGGTAATCAGCATCACAAAATCTAACTAATTTAAATTCATCTGATTTTCTGTAACACAAGCCCACATTAGTAGTACCTTTCAGATACCTCAGAATCCTCTTAATAGCTGTTAAGTGAGATTCTCTAGGATCTGATTGGAATCTAGCACACAGACAGACACTAAAGAGGATATCAGGTCTAGAAGCAGTCAAATACAGAAGAGAACCAATCATACCTCTGTAGAGCTTCTGGTCTACCTTTTTACTTACCTCTTCCTTGCCCAGAGTGCTTGTAGGATGCATTGGAGTCTTTGCTAACTTGCTTTCAGTCATGTTAAACTTCTTCATAAGCTCCTTCACATACTTTGTCTGATGTATGTAGGTGCATTCTGGAGTTTGGTTAACTTGAATTCCCAGAAAGAATCTGAGTTCTCCCATCATGCTCATCTCAAATTCTGCCTGCATAGATTGAGCAAACTCCTTTCCAAGCATAATATTTGTTGAACCAAATATAATATCATCTACGTAAATTTGAAAAATTAACAAGTCTTTCTTAAATGATTTACAGAAGAGAGTAGTATCCACTTTTCCTCTGATAAAATTCTTTTCTAGAAGAAAATTACTCAATCTCTCATACCAAGCTCTGGGAGCTTGTTTTAAGCCATCGAGTGATTTTTTAAGTTTAAAAAGATGTTCTGGAAGTTTTTCATTTTCAAAACCAGGAGGTTGATGAACATAAACTTCCTCTTCTATAATACCATTTAAGAAGGCACTCTTAACATCCATCTGATATAGAGTGATGTTATTTTGTGCAACAAAAGAAATAAGCAAGCGAATAGTCTCTAACCTTGCCACAGGAGCGTAAGTCTCTGTGTAATCAATTCCTTCTTGCTGACTATATCCTTGAGCAACTAGCCTTGCTTTGTTTCTGACTACTTCTCCTTGCTCATTTAGCTTGTTTCTGAAGACCTATTTAGTTCCAATGATATGAAATCCTTTAGGTCTTGCAACCAGATCCCAAACGTCATTCCTAGTGAATTGGTTAAGCTCCTCATGCATGGCAAGTATCCAATCATTGTCTTGCAGAGCTTCATTCACAGAGGTTGGTTCAATAACTGACACCAGACCAAATAAAGACGTTCCAGATGATCTGGTAAAAGATCTTGTTCTGATAGGGTCATCCTTCTAAGCTATCCTTCTGAGAGCATTTGATTCTGGATGATCCTTTAACAGTTGGTTCTTTTGAAATGTTCAAGCTATCCATCTAAGCAGCCAAGGGAGTAGGATCTGGCGTTGCTTCTGGTTCTTTCACTTGAGCTTTGTCTGCCTCTGAATCTTTAGAGTCTGTGAGAAACACTTCTCTATCTGCAGAAATTTCAAGTTGCTTTGGCTTTTGATTGCCAAGCTTATCATCAAATCTAACATGAATTGATTCCTCTACAATCTGTGTCTCAGTATTATATACTCTTTAGCCTTTAGAGCGTTCAAAATATCCTAACATGAAACACTTCTGTGCTTTAGAATCAAACTTGTTCAGATTCTCTTTAGTATTTAACATAAAACATACAGATCCAAAAGGATGGAAATAAGAAATGTTGGGCTTTCTATTCCTCCATAATTCATAGGGAGTCTTCTCTAGAAGAGGTCTTACAGACACTCTGTTCTGAATATAACAAGTTGTGTTAATTGCTTCTGCCCAAAAATGCTTTGCCATGTTTGTCTCGTTGATCATGGTTCTAGCCATTTCTTGCAATGTTATATTTTTCCTCTCTACAACTCCATTCTGTTGAGGAGTTCTAGGGCATGAGAAATCATGTGCAATGCCATTTTCTTTAAAAAATTTATCAAAAAAATTATTTTCAAATTCTCCACCATGATCACTTCTGACTTTAACAATTTTAAATTCTTTTTTCATTTTGGACTTGTAAGCAGAAGTCAAAGAACACAGAATGTGACTCATCCTTGTGTTTCGGGAATTTTACCCATCTCCATCTGCTGTAGTCATCAACTATGACTAATCTATACTTCTTGCCTCTGATGGATGCAGTTTTCACTGGTCCAAACAGATCAATATGAAGCAGTTCTAATGGTCTTGAGGTTGAAACAACATTTTTAGCTTTAAAAGAAGATTTTGAAAATTTTCCTTTCTGACATGCTTCACAAAGAGCATCTGAGTTGAACTTCAACTGAGGAAGTCCTCTGACCAGATTGAGTTTATTAATCTGAGATATACGTCTCATACTAATATGCCCCAATCTTCTGTGTCAGACCCATTGCTCATCGTTAACAGACATAAGGCATTTTACATTTTGAACCTTAAGTTCTAAAAGATTAATTTTGTAAATGTTGTTCTTCCTTTTTCCATTAAAGAGGATTGAGCCATCTTTTTGACTCACAACTTTACAACATTTTTGATTGAAGATTATGTCATAATCATTGTCACTTAATTGACTTATGGGCAATAGGTTATGTGTTAATCCTTCAACAAGTAAGACATTAGATATGGAAGGAAGGTTACCATTACCAATAGTTCCAGAGCCAACTATTTTGCCCTTCTGGTTCCCTCCAAACTTGACTTCTCCTCTAGATCTAAGTTCCAGGCTTTGGAACATAGACCTTTTTCCCGTCATGTGACGTGGGCAGCCAGAGTCCAGGTACCATGATTGGTGTTTTGACTTTGCTGCTAAGGACATCTGCAACAAATATTATTTTGTCCTTAGGTACCCAGATCTTTTTGGGTCCTTTAGAGTTAGTTGCCTTAAAGTTTTATCTGAACTTCTGTCTTTTGACAACAGGTTTGTTCTGACGTACTTTAGGTTTAAACACAGGGGTGTTCTGATCAGAACGTGTGTGCTTAATATCATTAAGGTGACCATACTTAAAGTGAGTATTTAGAGGAGTATGCTTAATGATCAGTTTATCCACAGGTGTTGGATTTAAATCTTTTTCAGAAGAAGATTCATATCCAATACCCTTCCTGTTGTTTCAGCTTACGCCATAGATCATGGAAGCCATCTTGCTTCTATCTATGCCTCTGGACATAAACTTCTGGAAACTATAGTCATATTCTTCTAAAATGTTTTTAGAATTTGACTTAGTTTCAACTTCAGAATCTTGTTGAGCCTTTTTTAAATCATTTTTAATTTTAAAATTGTTTGCTTTAAGCTCAGCAACTTCTGATTTCAGAAGATCATTCTCAGATACAATGTTGCTTTGCAGCTTCTTGTATTTGAGCTTAATCTTACTATAGTTTTCCAGTATTTCAGATAAACTCTCAATAAGTTATGCTCTAGTAAGTTCAGAAAATACCTCTTCTAAATCAGATTCAGATTCAGATCCAGATGTTCCTTCATCATGATCTTCCACGTCTGCCATCAGTGCCTTGTTTGCACATTCTTCTTCTGACTCTGATGAGGATTCAGATGCATCTGAATCATCCCATGTAGCCATCAAAACGTTCTTCTTTTTATCAAACTTCCTTCTGGGTTTCTCCTTCAGAAGTTTTGGACATTCGTTTTTATAGTGCCCAGGTTCCTTGCACTCGTAGCAGACCACTTCCTTCTTCCCAGATCTTCTGTGTCCTGAAGACTCTCCATATTGATATGTTTTCTTGAAGTTTCTGAACTTCTTTTGTTTATGCTTCCAGAGTTGGTTGATCCTTCTGGGCAGCAGGGACAATTCATCTTCTTTAGAGGAAGATTCTTTAGAGTTTTCTTCAATAACTTGCAAAGCTGTAGCAGATTTATTAGACTTTAATGCAACAGACTTACCTTTCTTCTGAGGTTCGTCTTCTTCTAGCTCAATCTCATGACTCCACAAGGAGCTGATCAGTTCCTCCAGCGTGATCTTATTCAGATCCTTTGCAAGCTTCAGAGTTGTGACTATTGGTCTCCATCTTGTTGGCAAGCTTCTGATGATTTTCTTGACGTGATAAGCAGTGGAGTACCCTTTTTCTAGAACCTTCAAACCAGCTGTGAGAATCTGGAATCTAGAGAACATAACTTCTACAGATTCAGATTCCTCCATTTTGAAGGCTTCATATTTCTGGATGAGCGCCAGAGCCTTAGTCTCCTTCACTTGGGAGTTTCCTTCATGAGTCATCTTCAAAGATTCAAACATATCAAATGTTGTTTCTTTGTTTGTAATTTTCTTATACTCAGTATGAGATATAGCATTTAATAGAATGGTTCTTGCTTTATGATGATTCCTGAATTCTTTCTTCTGAGCTTCAGTCATTGACTTTCTGTCAATCTTTTTGCCATCCCCATCAGTGGGGTGAACATAACCATCAATGACCAAATCCAAAAGGTCAACATCATATCCTAGAAAGAAGCTTTCTATTCTATCTTTCCAGTAATCAAACTTCTCACCATAAAACATGGGAGGTTTGGTGCTTATTCTATCTCTGTCTTCATATTTTTTATTTGATGTTGAAGCTTCAGCCATAATGTATCAACAAAAATATATCAAGAGTTTTCCCACTGGATCTTTCTCTTTCACTGTTAAGTGATAGAACTACAGAGTCGGAGCTCTGATACCAACTGAAGGTGGGAAAAACACTTAGAAGGAGGGTTGAATAAGGGTTTTGAAATAATTATGGCAATGGAAAAATAACACAGTATTTTTATCCTGGTTTGTTTGAACTCAAACTAATCCAGTCCACCCTACCAAGGTGATTTTCCTTTCTCAACAAGGACTTAATCCACTATATCAAACTGATTATAGTGTCAACCACTAAGACAAACTGTCTTAGTCTTCTCAAGAAATTCTGACCACAACTTGGTCTTCTTAAGGAACTTTTACAAAAATGTAAACTAACAAAGTGTTTTGAATGCTTCTAAAAATCTATAATCACAACTGTGATTTTTTACACTAGTTTAAAGAACGAATAAAAATTATTCAGCTTTTGAAGAATATTTGTATGAGAGCTTGAGAGTAGTTTTTCAAATTGATCTTTCAATAATTCGTCTATTATGATTCGTCAACTTTGATATGTTGTTGGAGACTTGCTTTTATAGTACTAAAAGTCCATTGCTTGAAGACTGTGCACTACTGAGTAGCTGTAGCCTTCTGTAGCCTTTTGTCTTCTATTGACTTTTACTTTCTCAGAAGAGGAATGTTCAGACAAATCCCTTTTGTCTGATTTCCTGTGCCATACACAAATAAGGAAAGAGTCGTTCAGATAAGGACAAGGAATATGCCAACGGATCTTTATTTGAATATCATCTTCTTCAACAAGCTTCTTTCTCAAAGTTACTCTTATTAGAGTTTGTACATCAGAGTCTTGCAGCAAATATGCTTCAGCATGAATATCTCAATCAGAGTTAGCTTGATTATCAGAGCCTCTGTACTTTCAGCGTAAAGTACTTCCAGAGTCTTCTGAAACAATGCTTTAAGCTCTTTACTCAAATTCTTCAGCTACACTTTAGAGTCTTCTGCAGCTTCTGCTTCAGAGTCTTCTGCAGCTTCTGCTTCAGAGTCTCTTCTAACAGCGCTCAGAGTCTTCTGATAAGTTGCTTCTAATGCTCAGAGCCTTGCGTAGAATAACATTCAGATGTATTTTTGCTTCAATAAGAATATTTAATATAATATCTGAAACAAAAAACACTTGAACAAAATTAGAGTATATATTTACTTAATACAAAATTTCATTAGTGTTATCATCAAAACATAGAGATATATTAAACACCAATCTGTGTTCTAGCACAACAGTGACTTCAGCTGCTTCTTCTTCTTCGTCAATGACATTGACTTCAGCGTGTTCCTCGTCAGAATCACAAAAAACTTGAGAAGAATCAAGTTGTTGAGACAGTTGTTATAGTTGTAACATAACATGTAACACGATATCTGAGAAACCAGAATACTCGTGACTACGGAACATGTTACACACATCTTCATCGTCTCGCACCTTTAACGGGAAAAATTTGCATTCAACATGCCCGCCAAAAAACACTGGATTTTTGTATATTATTTGGCCAACTGGACCACATTGCGGTTTTTGCTATTCTTGACTTCAGGTGTATAAAATTAGACCTTCTGTCAATTAAAAATCTTGTAACATCAGTATTTCTGAAATTGTGACCCGATATTTCACATTGGAAAACTTCACCGTTAAGATGTGCGGAAATCATATATTATGGTGTTTGAGACATAGTGAAAATTGTGTTTGGAAAGACTAGGTGAGTAGAGAACCTCTGTTTATAATCCACGGATGCATGTGACCCCCTGTAGTTGCATGTAGAACAAGTGGCTTGATGCATGTGACTTGGAAGTGCATGCAGAGCAAGTGTCTTGGTGCATGGGTGAGTAGGCGCGTCACATGTAAGTTGCATGACAAGACAACACTATGCCAATTCACAGTGAAAATTTATGTCATATGACTACAGTAACAATCTGAACACCATATAATGCATTGGTTACCAGACAAGATTCCTGCATGACTACGATGACCCTGCAGGCCTACGAGATTCTTACTCTGCATGCAGCATGCTTGACAAGACAACACATTGGTTACCAGCTGCACACTGTTTGACGCTAATCCTCCCATTTATTTTTTTCTTTTTAGGGTTTACGATTTTATTTTCAATTTAAATAATAAAAAAAATTAAATTAAATTTAAATTATTTAAAAAATATATAAATATAAATAGGTTGAATTAAAATATTTATATAAATTGATACATGAGATTACAGGACAAGGCAACACTCTGCGGTTCACATGTGACCCTGCATGCCTACAATGACCCTGCAGGCTTACGAGATTCTTACTCTGCATGTAACATGCTTGGCAAGACGGGACATTGCTTACCAGCTGCGGTCTGTCTATAGTAACTGAATTCTTGCATGCCTATCAATGATCCTGCAGGCCTACGTCACTCTTACTAATAAATGTATGTCACATGGCCACAGTAGCAGTATGAACACCGTATAATGCATTTTTGAAATTTAATGTTGAATATACTTGTAATATTATGTTTGACGCTATCAATATTATGTTTATATTTATTAAGCCAATATTATTATTACACTCTTGTAATCTGTCTAGTGAACTGATTCCTTGCATGCCTACGATGACCCTGCCTCCAGACCTACGAGATTCTTACTCTACATGCAGCATGCTTGACAAGACAACACAACACTTACCCTGCATGCATTTACAAGACACATGCATCAAGACACTTGCCCTGCATTCATTTACAAGATACATGCATCAAGACACGTGCCCCGCATGCATTTACAAGACACATGCATTCGTGGAATATAAATAGAGGTTCTTTACCCAACAAAATATGCTCACACTTAAACTCTCAAACTCTCAAAGTCTGAAACTATCAAAGTCTCAAACTCTCAAACTCTTAAATTCTCAGTTTCTCAAACTCTCAAAGTCTCAAACTCTCAAACACTCAAAGTTTCAAAGTCTCGAACTCTGAAACTCTGAAACTCTACTCACCTAGTAAATTCATAAACCACAATGTCTCTACTCACAATGGGAAACTCTCATAGAGGCACGATTGAAAACATCACCGAGTTTGTAAGTTTTTAGTTTTTGTCTATGTTTACGATCTTTAGTTCTCTTATAAACTAACGAAACATTAATTATTTTGCAGGATGCATCAAAGTTTCGATGTCATGTGCATGATTACATACCACACGACCCCCCTCATAGAGGGATACCTTTGTCATTGTGGGTTTGGTGATTTGATTAAAATCAAATCATACTCGCTCGATGCGAAGTTCATTCTAGCGTTGTTAGAACGCTGGTGACCGGAGACACATACATTTCACCTACCTTTTGGTGAGTGCACTGTGACTCTTCAAGATGTCTACATGTTGCTCGGCCTACACATCAATGGTAAGGCTGTCAACGACAAAGTTGGTGTTAACGACCAACTTTGTGAAGATTTATTGGGCGCCCCTCTTTGTGTGGATGCAACTCAGGAAGAACGCGAGGGTCGCCCGAGGGGTTAGGGAATAAATCTTAAATACCTCAGACAACAATACAACAATATTGTCTTAACTGAGGATAGCACCGACTATGAGAAAATAGTCAAAACACGGTGCTATATTATGATTTTATTTGGTCACTTTTTATTTCCAGAGGGCACTCGAAATAGCGTAAATATTATGTATTTACCATTTCTACAAAACATAAACAAATGTGCGAATATAGTTGGGGATCAACTGTCTTCGCCCATCTGTATAGTGCACTGTGTAAAAATTCCAAAAAAAATTCCTGTACTTTTTATGGCCGCGCGTATCTCCTACAAACGTGGGGTTGGTCTAGGATGCCAACGCTTGCTCCAGTAAACCGGAATCCGTTTATATTCTCGTACGCCAACAAGTAAGTTTCTTTTCAAGTTTATTTAGCAACCAAATTTTCTTTGTAAGTTAATAATTTGTGAGATGTGTTTTAGATGCTAACTTATATGTGTTTATTTTTTTTAGGTGGTCTGTTCCAGGGATGAATTATCAGAGATATCCCAGGCACTCTTTAATTGTGTACCGGAACCTCATCGACCACCTTGGGCCAGATGATGTAAGTTATCTACCTTTAATTTGTCTAACTTATATGCATTAACTTGTCTATCTTTGTCTGACTAAATGTATCCACCTTTATTGTAGTTTGTCTGGATGCCGTACGAGGGTCTCGAACACCAGCCCGACCCCAATGATGTTGCTGTGTGGACATCAAAAACACCCATCATTAGGTTCACTATGGTGGAGATGCACCAAAGTGACAGGGTGAAGCTACAATTTGGGATGCATTATGATATTCCAGATGCTCCGACATCATTGGGGCAGTGGCATCAACAACGGGTGGACTACAGTGGTGTGTCAGTCATTGGAAGGAGTTTGCGAAGGAGATGTGTCAACACTGGAAGAACAGAAGGCAACACATCTTAACCGAACAAATTGTGGTAGGGGCTAAGGCAAGTTATCAATATATGACTTGGTTTAGGTCGGTCACAACATCTCAGCCAATTCTGTCTGAGCCAACCTATTTGATTGACCCAAGACAATGCGCTTCTTCATCAAGCATACAACAACAGTCAAATGCCCAACATCAGCCTTACCATTACCCATACATGCCACCAAATGCCCAACATCAACAACAACATCCTTACCATGACCCGTACATGCCACCCACCCAATCACATCATCAACTACCATACCAATATAGCCCTGATACGTCTTTTGAGCCTACTGTTGCACCCTAAAATTTGCTCAACCTTATTCACTTGGTTTATGTTTCAATATCATTAGCATTTGCATATAGAGTCATGTACATAGTCTAATCATCTGCATATCATAGCATAGCAAATCATCCAACAGGGGATCAAGCATTATTCTCATCTCTATGAGCCTATCAAGAGGTTATTATTCTAATTCAATCTCATTCAAGTCATCAGAAAGAATTTGAAAGCTAAGAAGTCAATGGATCAAGCAGTGCATCTATCTCCTATCTGAGGGTATCTAAAGATCATGTGAGCTGTGAATTGAGCATAGAGAGTATCTAGACATCATGGGAGACTTAGAAAGTCATTTGGAGAAGGAGACATGTCATTGATATGATCACAAGTATTGCAGTTGAAGACAGTCACCTAGGGTTTCATCTGGGTCAACCCTGGGTCAACCCTAGGTCAATTGACTGATTGAAAGGCATTAAGGGCTATTGGGGAGATGTGGGGTTCATCATTAATATATGGTGATATGCCAAGAAGAAATCTAGAGAAATCAAGGAGAAGAGGAGTTTCTAAATTAGGGTTTCTGTGTAAAATCCCCTAGTTTAGGTCAAATTTCCAAGCAAGATAAGTCAAAATGCAAGCTTCAAATGGATCCTTGGCCAACATGAAACTTGTAGAGGATCTCAAGACCTTTAATTTGAGTGGTGGAAGACACTAAGTAGATTTATATAACTCAAGTTATGGTCCTTACAAGTTACAGGTCATCTGGGGTATCTGAAATTTTGTCTGTGAAAGTGACTTGACTTCCAAGCAATTTTTACCCCTCAAGGAGAGTTCAAATGAATTTCTGGTAAACATAATAATTGTTCCTCATTGTCTTAGCTTTCTAGAATGGTATTGTATGACTTCATATGATTTGTGGAACTCTACTTATGGTCTTGGCAAGCAAAGGGTATTTTGGTCATCTGGTGATTGCAGGTCATTCTTAGCCTATGCCCAAAACTCATACAAGGAAGCCTCAAATGAAAAACTTCACAACATAAAAGTTGCTCAAAATGCCATTTTAAGCCTAGAAAAGTGGTCATGATTTGTTGGAAAAGCTTGTAGCAAGGATTTACAAGAATGGTTGAAAATGACCTAAAATGACTTATAAGTTAAATGGATCCATGTTGGAAATTGGTTTGGGAGATGTACAAATCCAAAATAGGTCATCCAATATGTCATTTTGAATCCAAACATCATTTTAAAAACAATGTTTCAAATAGATTTTTTATTTGAGGTCTTAAAATGGGGGCTACTTTGTAAAGTTCATGCTTGCATATTAAGGAACCTTTGCAAATCTTCACACAAGGCAAAACCAAGCTTGTTTTTTCACACATTCCTTCTCAATATCTCTTGTAAGGAGATTTTGGCACAAATTAAGAGCTTAATGCATGAGATGAAGGGATATACAATATGTCATTACAAGAGAAGTTCCATTACTTTCTAGATGATTCTCAAAGTTTCTATAAGCTTCTAGACCCTTCCATTGGTTTCTATATATTGGTTTGATCATAATGAAGAAAAGGTTGGTGACTCCATTGGTGAAGAGTGAGAGGAGAAAGAGATATTCAAGGTTTCCTTCAAGAACAAGCCATAAACGATTTGATCTCCACAAGTCTCTTCCATCAGAATTCTTGCAAACAGAAAGCTATACTCCATTGGAGGAGCATCTGGAAGAGATAGCAAGACTTGAATCGAGCTGTTCATACCTCCACCATTGATATTTGACAGGTTGGTGTTTTCATTGCCATCTCTTTAATTAGGTGCTAGATGTTTAGATCTTTAGTATAGAATGGCTAAGATAGGTTAGATGACCATTTCCATAGAGTTTCAGAGGATTTCATGAAGGTTGGTAACAGATCACGATTTTTTCAAGATTCAAGAGCAAGCTGTTTAGTGTGTATTGATTGATATGTGATAGCATAGAATGATGAGGGTAACATGTAGAACAAGTTTATGTCATTAAATTGAAGTTCTAGCAAGGTTGATGTCAGAAGAGTATGGTGAAACCCTAGCCTTCGTGCCCTCTGTTTGGGATCTACAGGGAGTGTTAGCAAAAACTAAGACCAGGAATGGATTCCTTGTGATTAGTAGATCATTTTAGGGTTTTGAATTCTTCGTTTTCATCAAGTGACCATGGAGAACGATCTGGTTGAATTTTCGTGCATGAATTCTGTTCTGATGAAACCCTAATGGCATTTGGAGAAGACGACGCGAGCACCATTGGATCATCCTGGTTAATTGACTCTTTCATCTAATCGCACGACCGTGATTTAATTTCAAAACGGAGGGAAAGACTTAAAGCCAAAACGCAGCGTTCTATTTAGTGGCGAATTCTGGGCTTAATGCAATTTGTGATACTCGCACCCCACCAGCGGCCCAGTCCAACTTTTAAACTGAAAATGGTTGCTATTCGTACCGTTTCCATTTCATTTTTCTTTTCAATTTTTCTGTTGATTTTCTGAGCGCACCTGGGCCTACCAATTGCTACGCGCACCCCTGGGTTCTTGGCCCACCATCATGAATAACTGGGCGCAGTTATGTTTGACACCCCTCCCCATTTTTATTCATTTCTTTTATTTTTGATTTCCTTTATATTTCTTGCATTTTATAAAAATCATATAAAAATGAAAAATGATTGTTTTTTAATGCTTATTTTTTCTACATGTTCATGATTCTGTCTAGAAAAATATGAAAAAATAAAAATGGCATTTTATTTTGTTTTAATATTTTTCATGCATTTTTCTTGTAAATAGCATGTTATTAAGTTTAGTTTAATACCCAAATTTGATGATTTTAGTTTGAATAGATGCTTTAGTATTTTTAATTCATTCTTTTTAGGTTGTTTAGTTTAGACGTTCAACTTGTATATACAATTTAGTTCATATTTTTAGGACTTAATTTTAGGTGATTTGATTAGGTGTGAATAACATGAACAAAACTAGGGTTTAGGTGACAACATAGGTGAATAAGTTCATTTCCCTTAGGAGTTAGAAATTGAATCTTTGGGGTATGGGACTATAGGGATTAGGGGTAGTTATTAGATCCCTTAGAAAATGTTAGGATTCCCCTACTGCTATTAATACTGTCTGTATTTGTTTGACTGGTGTGGTGTGCCCTCTCTGGGGATTATGATTTGTCTGTGTGGGTATTGGGTTTGCTTGGGGATTGGGAGAGCTGAAGACTTGAGTTGATGAAGCCCATTTGAAGATCAGAGACTGAAGACCAACTTCCAGAGTTGATGAGGAGATTCTGTGCTGGCAGCTGTTGAAGTTTGGTAGGATCTAGGAGTTAGGCAGAGCCCTAGAGTAGCAAGCTTGATTCTCAAACATGGAAGGTCTTGACTGCCTCCATTCTTCTCTGTGATGCAGAGTCTCTCTAAGACACTCACCCCCTTCCTTTGGAAGGCTTGGTGCTACTGTCTAAGGGATAGAACTCTTGAGAGAAAATATCCTATGTGTTGTTAGCAGTCTGTTCGCCACCCCTTGGTGGTCAACTAATTGCTTAACACCCAATTCACTCTTGTGATTGATCCCTCATCCTGGAGGTTTGAGACTTGAAGAAAAGCCATTGTATACTGAAGATTGATGACAAAGACCTTGCTTGAAGGTTGTGGAGATGGAGATTGAGGCTTGATGAAGCTTATAGCTGATTGGAGATGACTTGAAGATAGGTGTTGATGCAGAGCTGCTGTGGCTGTTTATTTTAGTTGTTATTCATTTCTGATGTATTGATTGGTTTTCTGGACTGTATTGTTTGTTGTTTACCCTGTTGGGTTGAAAGTGAATGCTTTTCACTTTTGCCTATTGTTTTCTAGGTTCGAGGTTGAGTGGGACTCCCTTGCCTCGCTTGTATTGTTACATCCATGAATTTTACTGCTACTGTATATATGCTATTGTTTCTGTTTCCGTCTATTCCCTTAGGATCTCTGTTTCTCTCTGCGCAAGAGAGGAGCATGATAGACACTAGGTCTTAACCCATGCATGATAACATTAGGTTAGTTTGATTCCCTTTTCAACCATAGGTTAGAGTTCTGTCTCTTCTTCCTCAAAACAAACAGAAAAATACCATAAGATTTCAAACACAATAAAAGACACTTCTTCCGTAAAAGACTGTGAACTCATCAAGACGTCATTTTTTGTCCGCTTGGACCAGTAATCAGAAAAACCCTTTTTCAGAAGGAATAAAAGCAATCAAGACAAGCCTGTGTCTTCCGTGGCCCGAACTACGTTTGCTCTGATCTTTCATGCTGTATGAAAGTACGTAGGCATAGGATGCGATATCCTAGCGAGCAACCTTCCCCTCCTTTCCAGTAGGTAGGCGAACTACGTTGACTCTGATTTCTCGTTCCAGACGGGAATACGTAGGCATAAAGTGCGATACTTTGCCGAGTCATTTTATTTTCTTTTAACCCGTGACCTTTAAAGTAGATAGAAATAACAATCCGTACCCGAAAACAAGCGTGGATCCCGTCGAGTACGACGGACGTGAGGGGTGCTAATACCTTCCCCTTGCGTAACCGACTCCCGAATCCAGGTTTTGGTTGCGATGACCATTCCTTTCCCGTCTTTGCGGTAGGTTTACTCTGAGCGTTTCCTTTCCCTCCTGTGGGATAAATAACGCACGGTGGCGACTCTTCTGTTCAGCCGGCGCCGATTTTCGCAGTAGCGACACCTACCTCCTCCACCTATAGCCCAGATAACTCATTTGACCTACCCCCTCCAACTATCCACTGTTTGACTACCAAACCCCATAACATCCAACACACCATTTCCAAACCAATTCGCTGTACGAATTTGGAAAACCATACCGTCCATACTCCACCCAACCTCCTCGACAATCCTACGAAAACATGGGCATTAGGCTTAACTACGGAAGCGCCGTTGACAGTGGACCTCACGGCTATTGGGGTCAAATGCTTCAAAATCCATCTGATACGCTGGGGCCGTCCCAACAAAACCCTCCTCCACAACTCAACACACAAAGACCAGACACACCACAACAACCTCGTCGTAGACCTCGTCGCAACGCGCATCCTCCGCAATGTGGCACTGGTGGTCGCTTGGATAGAGCCGACTATTAGTTTTTTTTTGTTCAATTGTAATTTTCAATTTATTTTAAATTAATATATTTTAATATTTATTACATGTCTATATTTTTAAGTTATTTAAATTTAAATTAATTATGAAAAACAAAAAACATAATTTCATATTTATTCCATTTCTTATTTTTTTTTAATATTATTTAAAATTCAGTTAATTATGAAAAATAAAAAACATAAATTAATATTTATTCCATTTATTTTTTTTATAAAAAAATATTTATTAATACATAATTTAATATTTTTTATAAAAACATAATTAAAATTAATTATTAAAACATTCAATAAAAATTATTTACTGTGTAAACACTTAAAAAAAACGTAAACTCTAGAACCAACTTTGCTTTAGTCACCAAATGTTTGGGTGACTTCATTAAGGCCCATTTTCAACTTTGCCTGAGTCGCCAATTGCTTGGACGACTTCATTAAGGCATATTTTCAATTTTGCCTGAGTCGTCATGTGATTTGACGACTAAATGTTGAATGTTGACCAATTTTTTTTTTTTTTTAAATCTTTCATTTAAATGGTAAAATTTTCCAACATCATAGTTATACTAAAAAAATTCTAAAAGTTGTATCTTAGTATATCGAGAACCAACATATTAAAAATAATTATATTGGTGAATCTTTCACTTTATTAACCTGTGAGACTCTAATGTTGATATTTGTTTAAATATATTTACATTTCTAACATATTAAAAAATATAGTAAAAAAAATATAGAACACCCTTCATTAGTTTTTTTTTACTGTGTAAGTAAAAAATCAGCTTTACTCCTACTACTTTCCAGCTTGTTCTCCCGGCTTAGAAATATTGAATATCAATTATAATATATTAAATTTAGGGTTTTACTAAGCAGTGCCTTCAGGGCACTATTTAAACATTCCATATTAAGAAATTATTCTTTAAAAAATTCAAACACTTCAATTTCCAATGCACATTATTACACATTATTGCACATACTTTTATAAAAACTTACTATTTACAATTTTAAAAAAATGCTCTGAGGGCATTGATTAGCATTTCCCTTAAATTTAATGCATTAAATAATATGGCGACATATCATCATTTAAATCTTTTAATTAGTTTACATCATCTTAATTGCATATATGTACAAATTGTCTATTTAACGCACAATAATTATACTTAAAATAATATTACATTACAGTTTCCCTTTATTTTGTTTATGCATAACTATTTATGAAAAAAAAAATAACTACAAACATCTTTCTTTCTCCATAGTTTTTCCGTTACTTATGAATATACTTCGACTTATTCTTAAACTAATATGTTACATTAATTTCATATATATAACTTTTAAACATTATTATATAAAATTTTATTCAATTTTCAAATAACATTGTAAAAAAAATTGAGAGTTAATTTAGTCTACATTATATTTTTATTCTTAAAAGATGACTTATTCACTATTTAAACACCCTTAAAAATGAACAATTAGGTGCTTAACAATAAATATAAAAATATATCTAATATTCTAATGTTAATTAAAAATATACAATTTGAATCCTATATTTTTTTATAATCAAATTGAATTTCAAGGGGTACAAAGGGTACCCCAACCTAAACAAACACCAAGAAGTGCAAGTTTTACAGCATCACCAACAATAACAGACAACAATTATACAATACTCGATCCTATTACAAAGAATTCGTCGAACATTTAAACCATTCATAAAAATTTCACCTATTAGAGAGAAGTGAATCAAAGGCCCACCACCACCACGAAACATGTCAGATTCTATAGAAAATATCAGTGGGATTTTCTATACGATCATTAAATATCACTTGATTTCTTGTCCACCAAATGCTTCAAGTTGTAGCTAACCAAAGCAAACACACACTCGATTTCGAACTTATCCGATTTGCTTCCAAAAACCAAGCCAACATGTGATCTCCACCATTAACCTGCTCAATAGTAGGCATGCCTAACCGATTCACAACCTTCTTCCATACCAAGTTAATGCAATGTCACAAAAGAAAACATGATCATTGTGTTCATCAACATGGAGCAACCAACAAAAACCTTCTCATGGCTATTAGTGATAACACCTCTTTTTGCTAAATTCATGCGTGTAGGAAGTCTATTAAGTAATAATCGCCAACCAAAAATCTTCACTTTCAATGGCACCTTCGTTTGCCATAAGATATCCAAGGCCAAAAAAATGTTTGCTTCAAGTACTTGTTGACCACCTTCCAGTAGCAAAATGGCATAATAGGATTTGACAGAGTAAGCTTTCAAAACTTCCTTCGGCCAGACAACAACATTTGTTGTATAAAGAAGTGATTGAACTTCTTCTAGCAGCAACAACAACTCGTCTAATTCAATACCAGCGCAACCTGTAAGATCCATCAAGTTCATACCAATCACCCACTACCAAACATCTTTAGACCAGCTACCCAATTCACAAACAGTCACATCATTCAGCAGCACAAAATCATACAACGCTGGGAAAAGAATCTTCAACTTTGTGAGACCAAGCCAAATAGAATCCCAAAATTAATTAGAGCTAATGTTTCCCAATTTCCATGCTATATGATTAAAGAATCCAAATTCCTCATTTGAATCACCAAGCAACATTATATCTTTCCACCAAAGGGATTCAAATTTCGCTCCTCCTTGCCATATTTAAACTCAAGAATATCTCTCCAAATTGCTTTTGGTTCAAGAAGAAATCTCCAAAGCCATTTTAAGATAAACGCTTTATTAAACAAACTGATATCCTTAATTCCCAATCCGTCAAGCTTCCTAGATTTGAAAACCGACCTTCAAATCACCCACAAAATACTTGCCTTGTCCATTGATCCTGCCCATAAGAATTTCCTTTGAATACTAACAATTTCCTTGATAATTTTAATCAGAGCTATGAAAAACAAAAGATGATGAACCAGTAAATTTGTGAGAACCGAGTTTAATAGAACAAGCCTCCCACCAATAGAAAGCATTTTCCATTTCAAAGAGGACAAACGCGATTTGAAGCAAGATAAAACTGGTTTCCAAAAGGAAAACCTTCTATGATTTCCATCAATGGTAAGGCCTAAGAATTTAAAAGGCAACTTACTTGAATTACAAGAAGGAAATTTGAGCAGCCGCCGAATTGAAAAACTCTTCGATTCCGACCTCGTACAAGCAACTCTTATAAAAATTGATTTTGAGGCCAAAGATCATTTCAAATCCCCTAAGCACCGCCTTGATTCCCTATAAGTTAGACCAAGAACCTTTGCACGTAATGGTCGTGTCATCAACAAACTGAAGGAGACTAATAGTTTTATCACTATGTAAATTGACACCCTTCAACATACCTAATGTATTTATACTTCTCATAATATGAGCCAATCCTTCAACCACTAGACTGAACAAGAAAGGAGACAACAGGTCTCCTTGTCTAAGGCCCATTGTGACTTTAAAATCACGGTATTGTCAATGTTGATTTTCAATTGCAACTCATAGTTTTTGTTTTGTTGTGCAGGATTGTGAAGCAAGGTGGTGCGATGGTGTTAGAGTGTAGCGCATGAATTTAGCAGATTTGGCATTGATGTGTTGCTGTAGTATGGTTTGTGTTGTTGAAAGTCACAGGATGTAGGTAGCAATAGCAGTATTCTGGGTCAAAGTTTGGATGCCGCTAAAAAACTTTCATATGTGCAAGTAATTTTTTTGCACCATTGAGGAAAAAACGTGTGCAGGATATTATTTGTGTGCAGAATGCTGCTTTCACATGGCCTAGGATGTGGGAACTTCCCTTTCTCTTGTTTTTGTTGTAATAATATAGAGGAAGACAAATTAATGAGCTTTATGGACTTTGTTGGGCTTTTGTATTTTGTGTGTTAATTTTGTAATGGTAAATGATGATTTTTGAATTATGAATTTGTGAAAATAACATATGGACAATGATGAAATAATTAATAAGAAATGGACAATGATGAATGAGTTTGGACTAAATGAATAAATGGATAATTGGAAATGTTTATGTGTAATTGGATTATAAATCAGATAGTTAAAATAAAAAGTGGATAAGAAAAAACAAATGGGTATTAACAATGGGTAATGCGTAAAAATGGTTAGGGGAATGAATATGAAGTATAGAAAATGAAATGGATTTAAAAATTTAAAAAAATGGTTTAGAAATAGTTTATAGATAGTTCTGAAAGGATAACTAAAAATGGGTAATCGACAAAAATGGGAAAAAGTTGTTATGGGAATGGATATGCACTTCCACACTTGAACAACCCCTAAACCTCGACAATTGCACTTGAATGCCATTAATCCTGAATGATATCACAATCTTGAATCCATCTCAAAATTATATTCAATTGAACAATAAACTTGAAAAACCCTTGGATCAATGACGAGAACTGGAACCACATAATTAGGACTTTGCAAACAACTCGATTGCTTTGAACTTTAATGATTATGCAATTTGACCTCACCAGATGACTTAAACCTGACATTGAGACCCTGATTTGATGATCTTCATATGTACATCACCGATCTATGTCAAATCCAACTTGAGAATGAAACAATCCCCTTTTTCTTAATCAATATCACATCAACAGAACTGAACCATACTGCACACACATTTAACCTGCTATCCTCGAATGAAATTCAATTGAACGACACTTGTTCATCTTAAACACAAAGGGTGAGAAAACTTAATCTTCATGCATTGAGTACACACCGACGAAACAATGACTTGATGAGAACCAAAACCCTAATTCAGAATCCTTGCCACAACCTGCCAACCTGATAGTGAAATAAACCACACGATCCTTGATTCAGTCCTGTAAGACCTGGGCGTCGAAGAACTTGCAATAAAGCAATATTGCACTAGATTATTGAGGAAGATAGGTCTCTTAATAGTATGAGGACTTGATTGGTTGGTGATCTATCCAAAACCTTGATTAATCACCCTTGAAGCCTCTAAAGCAAACCCTAATTCCAAAGGTGAAACAAAGCAAAACAAAGTCTGGTAATTGGTTAACTATGCAATATGATTGACCTAGAATAATATGCAAAAGATCAAAGAATCTAAAGGTAAAATTTGGGGTATGACACATGCTTTACTCCTTACCGTAAGAACATCATCAGACACTGTTTCATCAGTTTATGACATCTTCATTTCGATTTAGTTTATGATATCAACCTCATCTTCAATCCTTAAATCCAACCACCAAAAAAATTTATTCCAACAACGAAGTCTCTCTTTCAAATCATTGAATTTCGCAACGGTGATTCGACACGCACTACCCCATACCTGAGGCAGGTCCCACGATTCTTTGACAAATTGATGGAATCTAGGATGATCAAACCAACATTGAAATAGCTTGAATGGTTTGGGGCCCCAATCAAATTTATTAGGTATGATCCAAACCGGGCGATGGTCATATATATCTCTGTCCCCCACATATTGAGCCATCACACCCCATTTCTGAGCCAAATCTTCAGACAGCAAAAAATGATCCAATCCACTCTTTATTCTACCATTCGAATTGAACTAGGTATATTTATTACCCACAACAGGTACATCAACAAGATCCATGAGTTCTATAAAATGTGAGAAGTCATGAATTTCTGCAGTAGACGATCTACTCATCCCTTTTCTTTCTTCCTCCGTTTTGGCTGCGTTGAAATCACCACCTATTAGCCATTCTCCATTTGAATACTTTCTTTTTAAATCAATTAGGGTTGTCCATAAAATCCTTTACCTTTGATGTTTACACATTGACTATGTAACATTTGGTGTTCTTCCACATACCATAAATTCCGAAATATCCTTTACCTTTAAAACTTAATATGGGATTAAAGACATTTTTCTTCCAACAGCTGAGGATCCCACCCAATTGGCCTTCTGCCCCTAAAGTAGACCAGTCAATGTCTTCATTACCCCCACATACAACGCACCATAACATCCCCCATAACCTGTACCTTGGTTTCTTGCAGTAAGTAAAAATTTGCTTTCCCAATCGATAACATATGCCCAATACTTCATCTCTTAATTGATAACCCACACCCACACACATTGAAGGTCATTATATTCATGAGACCCTCAATTTTGTCCCCCTTTTTTCAACAAATACTTTCTTATCTCTGCTTCCCATTTTTCTAATTATTCTTTCAAATAACTCGTCCATTTCATCTCCTTCAATTCCCAATTCTTTGATAAATTGCCATACCTTTTTCGGAACATCCTTAGTTTTCCTTCTAATTCAATCATTTCCTCGATTGACATCAGTGTCGCTAATTGATTCGCAACAAAGAACAGACCCCCTGAGCGTCTAGAGATGGAATCCTCCAAAATTGGGTAATTCTGTGAATGAGTTTGTGAGAATACTGGTGCCAAATTCATAGATTTGCAGTTTCTATCAGAATGTAGTAGAATTTTTTTCTTTTTTGGCCTTACAAAACTTCCATGCCTAATGGGCCAAATTGGACAACCAGAAATTGGGCTTGAATTGTCAATAGTCAGGTTCACAACTTTGTAATTTGTAAGTCCCAAAGGAACAACGAATAGTTCCCTAGACACATCTGCATGTCCCATTACTATAGTTCCCTTTTCCCCGACATTAAATGTATCCTCATTATCTGCCATGTTATCAGCGTAAAAGTTATTCTTTTTACTTCTAAAAATCACCTTTTTGTCGCTACTGCGAAAATCGGCGCCGGCTATGACAGAAGAGTCGCCACCGTGCGTTATTTATCCTAAAAGAGGGAAAGGAAACACTCAGAGTAAACCTAACGTAAAACGGGAAAGGAATGGTCGTCGCAACCAAATTCCTGGATTCGGGAGTCGATTACGCAAGGGGAAGGTATTAGCACCCCTCACGTCTGCCGTACTCGACGGGATCCACGCTTGTTTTCTGGTACGGATTTTTATTCTATCTACACTAAAGGTCAAAGTTAAAAAGAAAAGAAAATGACTCGGCAAAGTATCGCACTTTATGCCTACATATTCCCGTCTGGAACGAGAAATCAGAGTCAACGTAGTTCGCCTAACTACGGAAAGAAGGGGAAGGTTTCTCGCTAGGATACGACATCCTATGCCTACGTACTTTCATACAGCATGAAAGATCAGAGCAAACGTAGTTCGGGCTACGAAAGACACAAGCTTGTCTGACTGTTTTTTATTACCTTCAAAAAGGGTTTTCTTGATTAAGAGTCCAAGCGGACAAGAATGACACTTTGATGTTTGTTTTGAATCTTTTACGAAAGAAGTGTTTTTTTGTTTGTTTGCAATCTCTGACGCACTAGAGACTATGATTTGAGAGTGACTATGTCGCGTGTCACCCAAAGGGTACCATGCTAAGCAGCTAGACTACTGGAAAGAAGCTCTCCAGCAACCCTTTCTCAAATAGCTTAAGGCTCGTAACATACGACATCGATTAACCTTATTACTGTATTTTTGAGTCGTTTTGAGATAAGAAGAGAAAGAAGCTCTAAAAACCTAAGGTTGAAAAGGGAACAAAAACTAACCTAATGTTGTCATGCATGGATAAGAATCCTAATGTCTGTCATAATTCCCTCCTGCACAGAGGAAATCAGAGATCCTAGGGGATAAACAGAAAAGAAAGCAAGCAAATACGGTAAAATGCATGCAATGCAGCAATACAAGCGAGACAAGGGAGTCCCACTCAACCTCGAACCTGGGAAA
The DNA here is from genome assembly GCA_963859935.3 of Lathyrus sativus. NCBI lineage: Eukaryota > Viridiplantae > Streptophyta > Magnoliopsida > Fabales > Fabaceae > Lathyrus > Lathyrus sativus. The sequence goes on along the minus strand of OZ012739.1, from coordinate 600,834,303 downwards.
ACAACAGGAAAAGTGAATCAACATTCACTTCAAAACTAGGGGCAAGCTACACAAGCCAACAAACAATACAGAAAAACCAAAACAGAGGAGGCAGCCCAAGCAGCAGCACCAAACTCTTACAACAAACAACACAAGCAGCAGCTCTGACAGCAACAATTGATTAAACAGCAAAGAGTTGACAACAACAACCTTCATCTCCATGAATAGCTCCTATCTTTAAGCTCCACTAAACCTCAACCAGCACCAAACTTCAACAATCTTCAATCTTCAACTTCAACAAGCAGTAAAACCCTAGCTTCAACAAGCAACCAACTTCAACAAGCTTCTAGCTTCACCCAGCACAAACTGCAACCAGTAAACAGCTTCAACAAGCTCCTAACTTCATCTTCAACAGTCCGCAAAACCCTAGCTTCAACAAGCAACCAGCTTCAACAAGCTTCAACAAGCACTAAACTTTCTCTTTACCAAGCTTCAACAAGCACTAAACTTTCTCTTTACCAAGCTTCAACAAGCGCCTCCAAGGGAGAATCATGTAATAAGATCAAGTTGGAATGTTAAGGAACTTACTGACAACCAAAGGAAGCCACTAAGAACTTAACATTATAAGAGAATGACATCCTCAAAGTTCTACTCTTAAATCATGCCACTCATACCTCCAAAGGAGAGATGTGACTTCTTTAAGAGGACTTTATGTCATTGGATTGAATGGAGATGAACAATATACTCCATGTTTGAAGAAACAAGCAAAACTAGTCTACTGCTCTTTCTAAAACCCTAGTTTCCCTAAGCTCCTGACAAGCACTCCACAAGAGGACAAGGCTTCAACTCCAAGCTTCATCAAGAACTCCAAAGCATCTTCAAGTGGTCTTCATCTTCATCCAAGCACAAGAGCACCACCACCCTAATCTAAGGGGAACTATTGAATTAAACTAGTCAAGTTAGTTCATTAGAAACACCTAAAAGTTAGTCCTAAAACTAATTCTAATTAAAATACCAAAAATGATTGTAAAATCCTACAAAAAATTCTAAGGGTTCCTAAGCCTCTTAAGAATCACTCCATATGAAAATCAGGGGGTTAACCATTCATTAAGTGCTAAAACTATGCCCTAAACCTAAGGGTACTATCTTAAAACCCTAAAACTACAACACCTAATGTTTAATGTTCAAACTAGCCTAAATTTATCTCACAAAAATATGAGAAAATTACTAGGGGTACATGCATATCTAAGCTATCTATCCCAAAAAAAATCACTCCAAAAATCAACACCAATCATCCATACTAAAATCAACAAGAACAAGCATCAAACATATCCAAAATAAAAGCAATTAAACTATAAAAAATGCAATTAAATCCAAAAATGCATGAATTAATAATTTCTCAATCCTATTAAATTCTAGACTCTTTAAGGAGTCAGGGGAAAAAATCTAGCCTAAAAAGATTAATTTTTCTATTTATGGTGAACTAATTCCTAACTATATGAAAATGACAAAATAAAAAGAAAATAATACAAAAATAACAAAAGTGGCGTGCTGAATAGCAAGTAAACTATGTTATAAACCAAGTTGGGCCCAGAAGGGGGGTGTGGATAGTGCGCAGGTTACTAAGCCCAAAGCAATATAATAGAAAATAAAGGAAATCACTGTAAATTGAAAAATGCTCGTGGCAAATAGCAATGCTTTCTAGTTCAGAATCCAACTTGGGCCAAACCTGGGGTGTGATTAGCAAGCAAGTCTTAAGCCCACCCAAACTGAATTAATGAAACGGTGAGTTTTGATTACTTCAACTCTCTTCAGACTTTCAAATCAAATCCTGGCCGTGTATTGGTAGCTTTGGTCAAAGGTCAAGCACAAATCAATGGTAGGAGATTCATCTTCTCCAATTGAGTTTGAATATAGGAGGGAAACTCAGACGATGGCCTGAGCTGCAGCGCCACCGTCGTCTCCGGTGAGGGTTTGCCTAAAACATACCAAACTTGACACTTAAACATCCTATCTCCCTCAGAATTTCATCCTGAACTCAAATCCATCATCCAAAATTATTGATTCTCACCCTAACTCAAAACCCGATAGAAGTTTCAGAAAATTCACCAAGTCTTGATTGTTGCAATTCTTAAAATTAATTATCCTAGCATGAACTACACTCTTCAGGCTTCAAAACTCACTATCCAAACATGCTTCAAACCTCAAGAATCGTGAGTTATTCTTCTCAACAGAAAATGGCATCACACTTAAAGTGTCTCTAACTGCTCAATTCTTGTGCCTAAATCCATCCTAGCATTAATACTAACCTATCCTTATATCAAAATCTACTCAATTACCTATAAACTAAAGAAAAAAATTGAAAGTTGCAAACCTGGTTTTGAGGGATGAACAGATGAGGTTATGGCTCGAATCAACCTCCAATTTCTTCCAGAATCACTCAAGAACCACTTCCCAAGCTACTCCACTGATCAATTTGCACTGAATTCTCCTTAATCTCCAATCACGATTTCTGATGTAGATGAAGAAATTTCAATGGCTTCCTCTAATTCCTTGCTCAATCCTTGCCAAAAAAATGATCTGAATCAGTTGCAAATAATATATAGAGTGTGTTAGAACACTCTAGAAAGTTCTGTAACTGCCACAATGAGAAATTGAATTTCTCTTGCTCTTTGAACTTCTCCTCCACCACAGTCGTGTTTTGCCTTGCTACAGATCTCAATTTCAGTTGAATTTCTCCTCTCATGACATTTTGAATTGAATGGCTATGGTATTTCCCTTGTTTTTGATCTTATGGTGTGCACTTCAAATGTTACTTCCACTTTAAGTTACCAAATGGAAATGCTTGAAAATGACCACAAATCCAAAAAGTAACATTGCCATCATTCTCAAACTACATTTTCTGATCAAAATAACATATAATGTTGTTCAATTTGGCCACAAAACAATTTTCCCCAAATTTTGGCCTTTTAATGATTTTAATTTCCTTCTTTCAAAGCCATTTCAAATGAATTTGTGTTCCAAGCCAATACAAGCTCTCATGACCACTTGATTACACCCAAAACATCATTTTGAACAAGTTACATGTTGAACAATTTTCCATTTGAAGCTTGCAAGTTGGAGTTATGGACCTATGATCACAAATGACCTATAATCACCAATACCCAAAATACCCCTGGATTGCAAAGACCATAACTTGAGTTCTACAAATCCTATCAAGGACTTCTAGTACTCTATGGAATCAATATCTATAACTCTCATGTTGGACAAAAATCCATTTGAAAACTCCTTGAAGGGCAAAAGTTTCTTGGAAGTCAAGTGACTTTCACAGATAAATTGCATAGTCATCTGATGACCTGTAACTTGCAAAGACCATAACTTGAGTTCTATAAATCCTCTTGAGGACTTCTAGTACTCAAATTAAAGGTATTGAGATGCTATACAAGTTTCATGTTGGTCAAAGATCCATTTGAAACTTTTATTTTGACTTATGTGGCTTTGAAGTTAGGCACTAAACAGGGGATTTTACACTAAAACCCTAATTTAGCAACTTCCCACATTCTTGATTCTTCTTTGCTTAACCTTGGCACAACACCACACATGTATCAACATACCAATCCATGAATCCCATGACCTCAAAGTAGGCTTTGATGCTCTTCAATTACTCAATTGACCTAGGATTGACCCAGATGAAACCCTAGTTGACTGCACCTCAACTATGGCTCTTGTACTTGAATCAATGACTTGTCTCAGCTTCAATAGGGCCCTCTAGGCATCCCATAAGATCCATACACACCTCAAATTCACATTCCATGTTTCACATCCCACTGATGATTCTCAATATTCCTCAAGATAGGAGCAAAACCCACATGTAGGCACTCAACTTCCCAAGACTTCAAATCCCTTCTTGATGGCTTGGATGATCTCTCAAACTTGGATAAGACCTCTTGCTAGGCTTCTTCTGATAAGAATCACACTTGGACCCCTGCTGGATGAGTGATATGCTATGATATGCCAATGATTGAACTATGTACATGATGTAACTATGCAAATGAAATGCAATGAAACATAAATCAGGCAAGAAAAGGTTGAGCAAATTTTGGGGTGCAACAGTTGCCCCTATTCAAACGGCTTGGACCCGACTGGGTGAAGAGCGAACGACCTTCAAACAATCGAGGTACGATACGGTTGAATACCAAGAAAACCCGGAAATTTGCCAACCGCAGAAATAAACTGCACAACTGCTTGGGGAACGACATCCCCTATTTGAATCTGGTTGTTACGGCAATAACTGATCCAACGTCTGATAATAATTCTGATTTCAACTTCAACCACCTATGTAACGCCACAGGTACTGAACAATTTTGCAAAAACACCTCCGTCCACAACTAGACTAACCTTGTTAACACAAGAAGAGAAACAAATTCGTCAACACGAATAGAGATTCTGTCACCACAGGAGTAACCTTGTCCACATCTGGACCCAAATTTCGTCGAATCACGAATGAACACAAATTTGTCCATGTCAGGACTCACATTTCATCAACCCGAAGAAATCTCAACAATACAGGAATAGAACTTTGTCCACGTTAGGACGCTGGTTTCGTCAACACGAAGAAATCCCCTCAATAAGAGCACAACTTTGTCCACGTTAGGACGCACACTTCGTCAACACGAAGAAATCCCATCATAAACTTGTCCACGTTAGGACTCCATATTCCGTCAACACGGAGAAATCCCGGCGACTTTGCTAGGGATGAGTGGTCTGCATCTCGTCAACACAAGGAGATCCTATCAACATAGGAAATAAGATCTTATTTGCGTCTCGTCAACACGAGGAACTCCTATCAACATAGGAATAAATTGTCCACGTCAGGACTCCGTTTTGTCAACACGCAGAGACAAATCCGTCAACACGGAGACAACTCCCATCATCACGGGCACAAACCTATCCACGACTGTGCTCAAATTTCGTCTACACGAAGAAAATAAACTCGTCAACACGAGAAGAAATCCTATCATCATAGGCACCACTCTGTCCATCACTTGTACTCAAAGTCATCAACCACAAAGTCATAAATTCATCAATACGAATTTAAACCCCATCAATACAGGAACAACCCCGTCCACATCCGGACACATATTTTGTCAACCCGAACAGAAATAAATTCGTCAACACGAATAAACCCTATCATCATAGGAACCCTACTTTTGTCCTCATCAGAAGTCTATATCCCGTCAACACGGAGAAATCATCTCGTTAACTCGAAGAAAAGACATATCATCCCAGGAATAAAACTTGTCCTCATCAGGACTCCACATTCCGTCAACACGGAGAAAGGTAAATTTGTCCTCATCAGGACTCCATATTCCGTCAACATGGAGAAAGGTAAATCTGTTGGGGATAAATGGTCCACGTCAGGACACCATTTCGTCAACACGAAGAGTAATAAATTTGTCCATGTCAAGACTTCACATTCCGTCAACACGGAGAAATCAAATCTGCCCACGTTAGGACTAGCACATCTCGTCAACACGAGGAAATAAATCTGTCCACGTTAGGATGCACACTTCGCCAACACGAAGAAATCCCGTCAATACAGGAATAAATTGTCCACGTCAGGACTCATATCTCGTCAACACGAGGAACTCCTATCAACATAGGCAATAAAATTTTGGCGATTTCCGAGGAAAATACTTCTGTCAACCAGTAGAAAAATACATCTGTTTATCCATACGGGAAGATACTCTGAATACAATTTCTCTGTTTATCTCTGCAGTAGCTAACTCCATTGGTCCCAACCCACAAACCTTTTAGTGCTGACGTGACGGCGACTTTGAGGCGGACTCTACTGGGGATATTTGGAAACCAAACTGCCGAACGCCTGTTTCGATAACTGGCGGCAGCTTTTGAAATTTTGATTCATGAAACCCTTTGACACTGACGTAACAGTAAATTTGAAGAAAATAATCCGCTGGCCGGATAAGAGAAACTTCACCAAGCAACTCTGTGGGGAGAATAGTAAGATGAACCGTATCATCACACGTCTCACGGCGAGATCTCGAATACCTGGTAATAGATCTGAGCTAGAACTCCATACTCCTGCTGAGAAAACACACCTGAAAGCAAAAGGTTAACCAACCAGATTTATGTTTCAAGATGCGTATGTTTGAAAATGGCGTAATGCTCCGTACGGCACGGAAATGCTACGCGTTTGAATAGATGCAAATATGACGATATATGCAAATGCAAATGCAGGTTCAAGCTGTCAGGGTCACTCTGATAATGATGTCTCAACAACATGAATGCTGAGGATAAAGCCAACTCCACTGGGGAGAACAAGTATCATAAAGGATTCCGGTAAAATAAATGCCGGAAACACAGTCAACTTTGTCAGGGAGAGATTAAACATCAATTTCCACTGGGAGGAAAGAACAAACACCCTGCTGGTGAACAAACTTAGCTGGGGAAGAAGCAACACTTCGGGGCAAAGCACACTGTCTAGGCACAGTTTACACATTCAGAGTTACCACTCCGCTGGGGACAATCATCCCGACGGTGGCAAGACGACCTGCGGGGAGCAAGAAAACCATCCTTCTCCGATATAAACCTTTCGAACCAACAACTTGGTTAACTATTGCAGGAATCTCCCATGCTGGAGATTGAACGTGCACATCTTCGATTCGCCGAGGAGCGCAACCTCTGCAGGGGACATTGATCTTGACTTGGCGGGGTTAATCCTATGGACGGCTTTCCATGAGGGCACTCTCCTGGGGAAAATAATTCCCTCCTTCGGGAAGGGATAAATGTCATTTCAACTCTCTGGGGATAAGCTGCGACTAGCCGAGAAATGACATCAACTGAAATCAGGCTCTTCATCAAGAGATTTTGGCTGGGGAAACACGAGTTCCATCCACCTTCTCGGATATTTTCCCCAAAAATACCAACATGCCCCAGTCTGAACACTTCGCCTTGAAAGGAAAAGCTATCCATGGTGCTACCTTACAATACCTTGCCCCTGAACCGACATCAACTTCCTGATAAAGACTCTTCGATTTCTGTACCATGACGGTTAGATATGAATTGTTTCTGCACGTCAAACCCCAAAAGGATGTCCCAACAAAATCTTTTGTTCTTAGGGTTGTCGCTACTGCGAAAATCGGCGCCGGCTAAACAGAAGAGTCGCCACCGTGCATTATTTATCCCAACAGAGGGAAAGGAAACGCTCGAAGTAAACCTACCGCAAAGACGGGAAAGGAATGGTCATCGCAACCAAATCCTGGATTCGGGAGTCGGTTACGCAAGGGGAAGGTATTAGCACCCCTCACGTCCGTCGTACTCGACGGGATCCACGCTTGTTTTCTAGTACGGATTGTTATTCTATCTATTCTACAGGTCAAGGGTTAAAAGAAAATAAAATGACTCGGCAAAGTATCGCACTTTATGCCTACGTATTCCCGTCTGGAACGAGAAATCAGAGTCAACGTAGTTCGCCTACCTACAGGAAAGGAGGGGAAGGTTGCTCGCTAGGATATCGCATCCTATGCCTACGTACTTTCATACAGCATGAAAGATCAGAGCAAACGTAGTTCGGGCCACGGAAGACACAGATTTGTCTGTTTATCTTTTATCCTTCTGAAAAAGGTTTTCTCCTGATTACGGGTCCAAGCGGACAAAAATGACACTTTGATTAATTTTCAGTCTTTTACACAAGAACTGTCTTTTATTGATGTTTAAAATCTTATTACTGTGTTTTGAATGATTTTGAGACAGAAGAGAAAGAACTCTAAAACCTATGGTTGAAAGGGAATCAAAACTACCCTAATGTTATCATGCATGGATTAACACCTAATGTCTGTCATATTTCTCTCTTGTGCAGAGAGAAACAGAGATCCTAGGGGATAAACGGAAAAGAAACATCATATATACAGTAAAGCAGTAAAATGCATGAGATGCAGCAATACAAGCGAGGCAAGGGAGTCCCACTCAACCTCGAACCTGAGAAAACAACAGGCAAAGTGAAATGGCTTCACTTCAAACCTATGGGAAAATTAACAAACAATACATCAAAGAAAATAAAACCCCAAAACCAGTTCTGACAACACACCAGCTCCTACAGCAGCAGCTCTGAACAAACATCAAACTCTGACAGTTGATTAACTGCAAAACAGTAACATCCTCAAGTGAACCCCAAAATCAACTCTTCAATTATCCCCTACACTCCAAGCAACACCAAGCTTGAGCCAACAATGAACCCCAACAGTTGACAGCTTCAGACAGCAGTAAAACCCTAATTCAACAGTTGAGCAGCTTTGACAAGAATAGGTATCATCTTTATCAATCTTTAATGCAATGAATTTCATATTCAATGAACTTCTATCTTCAAGGCAAGCACTCCAGAAGAGAATCACTTAACCGAATAAGTTGGATGCTAAACAGCTTATTGACAACCAAAGGAAGCCTATAAGTGTTTAACATTATGAGAGACAGGTTCCCTCAAAGTTCTACTTCCTAGATAAGCCACTTATCCCTCCAAAGGAGGGATGTGAATATCTTAGAGGGACTTTTAGTCATTGGGAGGAATGGAAGCACAAGATGCTTTCCATGTTTGTGGAAAAATTCAGTCTAATCTAAAGCTCTGCCTATTTCTCCTATTTCCTATGTCTTCAAAAACCATCCTCAAGCACAAGAATCCCCAAGCTCCAAGTATTGATAATTTCCTTAAATCTTCTCACATGCTTCCCCATGCTCCACAAGCCAAGCCCAAGCCACACATCCCATAGAAATACCCAAAACCCAAGCAAACAAAGCAATACCCCAAGTGGGAAACACACCAATATCAACCAATTTGCAAAACCCAAAAAAAATAGCAAACTAAATTGTAAAATTCTAATAAAATTCCTATGTGAACATGCATGTTTGAACATTCTAACATTCCAGAATCAGGGCCTAAATCACTTTCTAGGTCATCTAAACAATTACTAAATGAAATTTGATCATGGGAAACCATTATTTGGGAAGACTCTAAACTACACGCCTAAAACAGAATCTAATAAATTTTAAAAATTCTAAGAAAATTCCTGGGGAAACCTATGGATGTCCTATAAATCATATAGAAAGAATCAGCTCAAAATCATAAAGCATCAAAGATAAAAAAATTAAACAAACAGCAATATCAATTATGCATAACAATGGATATTAGCACAAAATAAAATTCGTAACTAATTCAAATAAAATCCTAAAAATGCAAACTCAACTCTTACAGTTTCTTAAGACAATCAAGATCTACAGAAAAAAATTTCATAATTTTTAGATTATTTTTACTATTTTTAACGTAATTAATCCAAACAGCTATTAAAACAGAAAAAAAAAGAACGAAAATGAATTAAATTAAATTTCACATACCAGCTTCGGAGCGTCGAAACGGAGTAGTTGGAGCTCGTTTTTTCTTGCCAAAAAGTGTGGAAAACCTTTGTTGAAGTTTGTTGGAGAAGATTAAATTCTTGATAACTCTTGAAAATGCTTGGATCTCTCACTTTTTCTCTTCCAAACTCCAATGTCAATCCATGGTTTTTGCACAAATGAATCACCAACCCTTGCTTTGAACCTCTTCACAAGTATATATAGAATGTATTTGAAGACCCTAGAAAGTTCTAGATTGATCCAAGGAGAAAGTATTTGAAGACCCTAGAAAATTCTAGATTGATCCAAGGAGAAAATCAACTTCTCATGTCATGAAAATCTCTTCTTATGCTATGCACATACCATCTCATGTTTTTGGCTTGCAATTCACTTGGTTATGAGTTTAAATTCTCTCCAAATGAGATATTGGAGATGTATGGATGGAAAGGAGCCTTGCATTTGCTTGGAAGTGTGGTTTTGCAATTGTGCCTTATGGTTCAAGTAACCAATTTACAAAGCAAGTCCTTGAAATAACCCTCAATTCAAAATTGTGGCAATGCCATTGTCTTTAAAATGCATTTTACAATCAAATTGGTATGTCATATGGCTTGTTTGTGACCTCTAACCCAAAATTTGATTTTTTCCACCAAACTTTATTTGACTTATTCCCTTTTTTTAGGCCATTTTAAGTGACTTTTTTGAAATAAGCTGATCAATCCACCATGATGACTTATTTGACCTAAAAACATCATTTTAAGCACATTCCATGTTGAACAATTTTCCATTTGAGAAGTGGAACATGGAGATTTTGACATATGCTCAAAAATGACCTGTAATTCAACTTTCCCAAAATACCCCTGGATTGCCAAGACCATAACTTGAGTTCTACAAATCCTATTGAGGACTTATAATACTAAAATTAAAGCTAAGATCAAGATATACAACTCTTATGTTGGCCAAGAATCTATTTGAAAACTCCTTGATGGGCAAAAGTTGCTTGGAAGTCAAGTGACGTTCACAGATAAATTTCAGTATCCTCTAGGGACCCATAACTTGCAAGAACCATAACTTGAGTTCTATAAATCTCCTTTAAGACTTCTAGTACTCAAATTAAAGCTATTGATATGTTCTACAAGTTTCATGTTTACCAAGACTTCATTTGAAACTTGCATTTTGACTTATCTGGCTTGGAATTTAGGCCTAAATTAGGGGATTTTACACTGAAACCCTAATTTAGTAACTCCTCTTCTTCTTGATTCCTTTTGATTTCTCCTTGGCACGACACCACACATGTATCCACATATTAATTCATGAATCCCATATCCTTCAACCAAGCCTTGATGCTCTTCAATCAATCATTTGACCTAGGGTTGACCCAGATGAAACCCTAGTTGACTGCATTCAACTGTAGCTCTGGTACTTGTATTAATGATTTTTCTCATCTTTAAAATGACCCTCTAGGTCTTCCATGATCTTTGTACACCTTCCATGGCTCACACACTCATTGATGATCTTCAACATATCCCCCAAATTGGGAGAGAAATCCACTGGTTGACCTTCAAACTTCTCAAAGCTTCAACTCATTTCTTGATTACTTGGATGGTCTTGATCTTGAATAAAACCCCTTGATGGGCCTCTTTCTGATGAAAATGGCATTTGATCCCTTGTTAGATGCCTTGTTATTCTATGTTATGCAAATGATTAGACTATGTACATGACTTATTATGCAAATGACAATGCAATTGAAACATAAACTAAGTGAAATAGGTGGAGCAAATTTTGGGGTGCAACAGCTGCCCCTATTCAAGCGGCTTGGACCTGAAGGGTTGAAGAGCGAACAACCTTCAAACATTCAAAGGTGGAAGACAGTTGAATACAAAATAAACCCTAAAATTTTCAACTGCAGAAATAAATTGCACACTCGCTTGGGGAAAAAAATCCAGAGAACTGAATCTTGGTTGTTACAGCAACAACTGATCAATCGTCTGGTAAAACCACAAATCTTAACCGACCACCTCTGTTGGGGAAACTGGGAAAGGTCGGAACCTGAATGTTCAACGAGCACAAAGTTTGAATCTTTCTAAGCAATTAGCCAGAGTGTGAGCACTCAACGTAATAGCATGATCACGTCATAAAAATGAATATCTATCAGAGTCGGGATACTCAACGTAATAACTGGGACCAGAATGCTCGACGAACCATCGGAGCCCGCATACTCTACGTAAACAACAACCAGAGCAATATCGCTCAACGTAACAACTATCGGAGCCATAAAACTTCAACGAAACAATAATGCATCGGAGCCTGGCTACTCAACGAAGCACGTCCGACGAAAAGAGAATACTACTACTGTTTATCAATATCACATCACACGGGCTTTACCGGAGTCAGGATACTCGACGAGAGAACGAATCCATACAAACTGGAAATTACCGGAGCTTGGGTTCTCGCCGGAATAGCCACGAATACCAAATAGGGGTCTGGACCCTCGCTTGATTTTACCGGAGTCTGAACATTTAACGCAGCAATCAGAGCCAGAACACTCAACGAACAACAATCATCGGAGCCAGAACACTCAACGAACAACAATCATCGGAGCCAGAACACTCAACGAACCACAATCATCGGAGCCAGAACACTCAACGAACAACAATCGTCGAAGCCAGAACACTCAACGAACAACAATCATCGGAGCCAGAACACTCAACAAACAACAATCATCGGAGCCAGAACACTCAACGAACAACCAGAGCCAGCACGCTCAACATCATCAATCATCGGAGCCAGAACACTCAACGAACAACCGGAGCCAGCACGCTCAACGAACAACCGGAGCCAGCACGCTCAACGTCATCAATCATCTGAGCCAGAACACTCAACGAACAACAATCATCAGAGCCAGAACACTCAACGAACAACCGGAGCCAGCACGCTCAACGTCATCAATCATCGGAGCCAGAACACTCAATGAACAACAATAATCGGAGCCAGAACACTCAACGAACAAAAATCATCGGAGCCAGAACACTCAACGAACAACCGGAGCCAGCACGCTCAACGTCATCAATCATCGGAGCCAGAACACTCAACGAACAACAATCATCGGAGCCAGAACACTCAACGAACAACAATCATCGGAGCCAGAACACTCAACAAACAACAATCATCGGAGCCAGAACACTCAACGAACAACAATCATCGGAGCCAGAACACTCAACGAACAACATTTGAATATCACAACTCCATGCTGGGGATAATACCTCCGAACAACTTTGGAGGATATGAGCCCAACTTCGCTGAGGGCAAGAGAAACTTAACCAAGAATCTCTGTGGGGAATATAAGAAGATGAACTATATCATCCCGTGTCTCACAGCGAGACCTCGAATATCTGGAAACATGTCTGAGCTTTAGAACTCCACACTCCCGTTGAGAAACACACCTGAAAGCAAAAGGTTAACTAACCTGATTTATGTTTCCAAATGCGTATGTTTGACAATGGCATAATGCTCCATATAGTATGGAAATGCTACGCGTTTTCTGGGTAGATGCAAACATGATAATGCATGCAAATGCAAATGCAGGCTCAGACTGCTGGGGAGCTCTGATAAGCTTGCTTCAACACGGCTGCTGAGGACAAATACCACCCTGTTGGGGAATGAACGGGTACCATCAAATATTCCGGCAAAATAAATGCCAGGACATACGCCCGACTCTGCCAGGGGGAGAGCTTTAAACCTTCGATTTCCACTGGGAGGAAAGAGTAACACCTGCTGGGGAGAGAAAACTCCGCTGGGGAAGAAACGACTCTCTTGGGGAATATTAACCGACTCCGATGGGGAGAATAAACAACCCTACTGGAGATAGGGCATCCTTTTGGAGGAAACAATACTGTGTGAGCACGGTCTACCACTTTAGAGTTATTAGTCTGCTGAGGACAGAACATCTTGATCACCGGCCTGATAACCTGTGGGGAGAAAGGAAACCATCTTCTACGGTAAAAAAAATCCTTCTGAACCAACCCTGACTTGGTTAAACACCGCTGGAATCCTCTCAGCTGGGGATTGCGCCTGCACATACTCTCTCTGGGGAGCGTCCACCCTGCAGGGGATACTGATTCGACTTGCTGGAGACATCCTGTAGACTGCTTTCATGAGGATACTCTTCTGGGGGATTATCCCTTTCTTCGGTAAAGGCTATCATTATCTCAACTTCGGGGACGAAGTACGACCTGCATGGGGATTAGCATCGCATAAAGTCAAGTTTTTCATCAAAAGCCTCTGGTTAGGGCAGCATGAATTCCATTCACCTTCTTGGAACTTTGCACCAAGGATACTAACATGCCCCAGTCTGAATTCTGGAATACTTCTCCTCGAAAGGAACCCTGGTCAGGACACTATCTTGAAATAGCTTGCCCCTGAATCTGCGACAATTTTGAAACATACCTTACAGTCCTTGTACCCTGACGACCAGACATGAACTGCTTCTGCATCTCAAACCTCGAAGAGGTGTTCCAACAAAACAGCTTTCATGCTCTTAGGGTGACCTGCCCCAGTCTTGCAATAATCTTTTGCCCCTGATTGACTGATTCGTGGAGCAGCGCCCATAACTGCGAGAGATTTGCCAAATCTCGACCTGATTGCCCCAGATTGGCTGATTCTTGGATAGCTGACTTTACTAGATTAATCGACATATCTTGCCCCAGCTCATGAAACATTCGGGCCTTCTGCATTCTGTCCTGGTCAGGCCTTCCACTGTAGGAACCTTTCCTGCCGACATGCGCTTACTCGCAAGTAACACAAGTTGTTCTGCATAAAAGATATATTAAATGCAATGCATATGACAGTTTCAAAAATCCAAGTCTGTTCACTGGAAAAAATTTTGTGACATATAATGAATCAAACTGTCAATATTAATGCTGATAAGAGGAACCCTTTTAGGAGTCAGTTTCGATGCGATCTTTTACCGAAGTATGCTCTCGAACTAAACCTGTTTCAATTAGGACTTTTTTGGGTTGTAACGTGGTCAGGTTCACGGTTAACAAGGAAGGATATAGGCTCAAAGTTTTATTTTAACCCACCCATTCTCCATGATGTTCTCGAATCCTATGTTCAGATAATTTAACTTCAGCGTTCACCTACTAAAGGTGGAACGATAGGAGTGATGGTTCAGGATACCACACATTTTTCGGAGGGACAGTCACTTACTTTTTCGTCTTTGGGTGCCTAGAGTCATACGACTTTGTCCTTTTCGAGGATTTTTTTTGATAGTCCTTTTCGTCTTTTTTTTTCGTTCCCTAACTTTTGCCTGGACCGACTCTTTTGAGTTTCTTTTGATTATTAAGTCCAGCGGGATGCCCTCTTTTGTGCCTAAGTCATTTGCTTTCAAGTTTTGACTTAGCGGGCTTTTGATTCTTTTCGCTTTTCGTTTTCTTTTTTTTCCGAACAAGTCGTGTGACACGGGCTGTCTGACTCTTTGTGGAATAATGTGACTGTTTCACTCTTGGGTCGGCGAGCCTTAACCATTGTGGTATTTAGGCACGACCTATATGGATGTAATTTATCCTTGAACGGACACTCCTTTCGCAATTTGAACGCTTGGCCAAACTAACTGACACCTACCCTGCCCCAGGTTGAGATTTAGGTTTTTTCACTTTTAGAAAGAAACTCCTACAACTAGGCTCAAAGGGGTTAGCAAGGGATTATCTTCCTTATATCTCTGGTGTTTATGGATTGAAACAATGCCTGTACATCATCAACAGGTTTTTTATCCAAAAGCATACGATCAGAAGTTTTTTCCATCATCTGTTTTCGTCATCCTCCCCGGATTCCACTTAACAAGCGTTTGAAATAAATGAAAACACAAAGAGTGACCACGACTGGATTAATTCAAACATGCATATTTATTTCATTTATCAATATCAGTTGAGAAAGCAACAAGTTTTACAAACAAAATTTGCAATTAAACAGAAAGGCAACTACAAATGCAAAGACATGAACAAGATAACATGAACAATGCCAGTGTCTCAGAACAGGACTTCTTGCACTTTGACTTATTGGCGAGTCAACCATCCTCAAACCAATGTTAGGGGTAGCCTGCTGGTGTCTTGACCTTCTTTCAACGGCCCTGCCAAACCAAAGAACCCCTTTTTGTCATTCAGACTCTGGCTTGTCCGTGACCCTGCGCCGCATTGGGGACATCATCGGAGAAGTTGATTGCCTTGCTGTCGATCAAGTCTTGCACCTTGTGCTTAAAGGCCTTGCATTGCTCAATCGAATGACCAGGTTCCCCTGATTGAAACTCACATTGCACATTCTCATCATAACCAGGTGGCGGCGGCCCTGTCAAGGGTGCCAAGGTTCTCTTCTGAACAAGCTGTAATCTCAACAAGGTTTGGAGTAGCTCAGCATAGGAGGAGTTTGGTGTGTCAAAATGTCTGTTTGCTGGTCGGACTGGATACTTCCTATACCCCTGCTGATTCTGCGGCTGTTGTGGAGCCACGAGAATGGTGACATTAGCGACCTGTTGCTGCTGGTTGCCCCAGCGTTGATTCCTCCTTCTTCCACGAGAGCTGGACACGGAGCTCGTTTCCCCTTCTCCTTTTCTGCCACCGAAGGCTTTCTTCGTTCCTCCAGCCGAGGTAGACTCACTTGCTTGGAACCTTCCAACTCTGATCCCGTTCTCGATCATCTCCCCCATAAGAATTAAATCTGAGAAACTGCCCAGCGCCACAACAAACAATTTTTCATAGAATATCCCCGTAAATGTCCCAATGAACATGTCATTCATCTCCCTCTCAGTTAAGGGAGGATGCACTCTTGCTGCCATATCGCGCCACCTTTGCGCGTACTCTTTAAAACTCTCCCCACTTTTCTGAGACAAGCCTTGCAATTGGACTCTGTTCGGTGCCAAGTCACTGTTATATTTGTAATGTGTCACAAACGCATCAGCCAGTTGCTTCCAGGTTTTGATCTGAGTGGGTTCCAGCCCCATATACCACTCAAGTGACGATCCGGATAAGCTGTCTTGAAAGAAATGCATCAGCATTCTTTCATCATCTGAGTACGCGAACATTCTTCTGTAATAAGAGCGGACGTGCACCTTTGGGCAAGTGTCCCCCTTATATTTATCAAATGTGGGCGCTTTGAACTTCATCGGTACCTTCAGCCGAGGCACTAAGCCCATTGTAGTCATGTCTAGCCCAGTAGTATTCTGATTAACAACCCTCTTCATCTGTTCTTCTAACATTTTGATTCTCTGCACAGGATCCACAGGCCCTTCAATACCTCTACCCGAAAAGGCATCTTCTTGTTGGTCTTCACCCCAATTGATATTTTCATTTCTGTACCCGTCATAACCAAAATTACGACCGAATCCTGGCTGATTCCTCGTAGGACCTCGTCCTCTGTTACCATACCCTTGATTGACCCTGGCGGGTCCAAACCCAGCGTTGATATGCATCAGTCCAGCACCATTTCCGTTACCGAATCCACCATAACCCTGATTAGCATTACCAAAACCATCATATCCGAAACCCTGGGTGTTGAAGCCGAACTTCCCATCCTGATTGCCATGATCAAACCCCTGATCGTTATAGCCGAATCCGTTGTTACCAAAGCCATTACCTCCATTGTTATCACCGCCCAGATTGGCATCTCCGAACCCAACATTGTTAATGACAGTCTCATTACCAATTCCTGTATTACCATTTCCGGCGCCAGCGCCATTGTTCACATTCACAACAGGTATATTCACCACAGGTGGAGCTACAGGCGTAGGAGTACCATCCCCATGAATGGTTTCAACACGTACAGAATTGTGGTCTTCGTTTCCATTCCCATTAGTCTTCGCCAGCAATGGCTGCACCAAAGTCTGCAGGCTTTCCTACCCCTTCACAACTGCCTCCATCGTCTGCATGAACAGCGCCAGCTTTTCACGCATCTCCTGCATCTCGTTTTGCATCTGGTCCATGACTCTTTTGCAGTTGGTACGAGTAAAGTATCGGTGAGGACGTTGACTTTCAATCCTGGAAGAACCTGGCGAGATGCAGGAAATGAGATACAGTTCAATAATTACCTGGTAGTGCAATATGAATGTGTATGCAAATGCAACATGTGTCTGTGCATTAGGGAATATCACTCCCCAATTCTAGTGCCAATATGCTTTTGTGTCGTACAGTGTTGTGACAATGCGGTGATAAGAAGCTCAGATACATTCACATAAGAAACAACTCATTTATTGCTGAAGGGCCCCCCGAACCGGGAATACAATATACAATAACAAGGGGGCATGACCTCAACCAACAATCCTGGTGATGATCAGCACGATGCAAATAAAGCATACACAATAGTACATAAAACGATCACGTGCGGCCATACGCCCGATACTCTTCCAGCAGCCTTTTGGTCTTCTGATGGTCTGGCTGAGAAAGCAATCCCTTGATAAGTAGATCTCTTTGCTTGAGAACACGTCATAAATCACCAATAGATTCCTCCCATGCCCCTTCTCCAAAGCAGTCATCTAACTTCCGTTTCTGGGATGCAGACTCCTTCTTGCACTTGATAACTTTGTTCAAGGAATTCTGGACATCATACCTCCGCGTAACCTCTTCTGGCTGGCTTTCAACTGACCCTTCAGCTCAGAGATCTGCAGCCTCAGTTTGTCTTCTCTTTCCTTATTGTCGGTCAGTGTGGCGTTCCAGGTTTTGTTGAATGCAGAGATCTCCCGGTAGGCGATATCGAGTGACTTCTTCTTGGACTCTAACATGTCATGAGAGCTTTTGAAGTCTTTTCCCAGGCGTTCACGCTTCTTTTTCTCTTCTTCCAGTTCAGCACCTGACCTTCTTACCAACTCAGTCTGCTGCTGGAAGGAATACGAAACCTCGTTTTTCTCCCTCCGGATTTGAGACAATTCCTTCTCTAACTCTTCATTGATCTTTATCAAGTCTTCTTTTTCTTTTACTACCTGCTCATAGACCTCAATAGCCACAGAAGTGGGCTCCTCGACTAGAATGGGAACAGGACGTGATACTGCTGGAAAAGGCATCTGCACCTGTCTTACCCTCTCTTGAATCCACACCTTGTAAGGCATATAGGCTTGACAATCATTCTTGCCTATTAATGGTTCCCCTCTTCTGCAGATATGATTCCAAGTGTGCTGAAGTTTGGCCAATAATTCCCCACTCAGGTCACCAGTGAAATACAGAGATTCCTGTACTTCTTCCTCCTCCGGTGGACTCTTCAAAGCATACCCAAACTTTCGAACCAACAAAGATGGGTTGTAGTTAATACACCCTTTCCTTCCAATTAGATGAACGTTGGGAAACCCGGCGCAACTGAAGATAATCTCTGACCCCAATAAATCTCTATCGAACCAGACAATGTCTTCTGAAGAAAGTCCCATTAGACGCTCGGACCATTCAGTTGTATATGCATATTCAACAAAAGGACCCTTCTTGGGCAGATGGCTCTCAAACCACATATTCAGCAAAGGTACACAACAATGGACATTTCCCCCCTTCTGTTTTCATTCTTATAATGCAAGGAATGATAGAAATCTCCAATCAAGGTAGGCACCGGGTTGCCTACAGCAAACAAGTAGAATGCATCCAAATCAACGAATTCGGGCAGATTAGGGAACAGTATAATCCCATAGATGCACAAGGCAAGAACAACGTTAAACACGATCCAGCAGCCACTTTTGGCATATTATTGAGCTTTGCCAACCAAAAGTTTGAGAGAAAACCCCGAAACTCCATGCCAGGAAGTCAACAACAATTCTGCAGAATCCATATGTAAGGGAACAGCTAAGTCCTCCAGCTGAGGCTTGGCATCAAAGTGAATGAAGGGCACTTTGTTCTGAACTGGCAACTCTAGAAACTCAGCGTACTCCTCCACGGTCGGAGCCAAAATGAAGTCCTGAAACATAAAACACCTCAAGGAGGGATCATATAACTGCATCAATGTGTATAACCCATTCAGCTCATACGTAATTGGCCTGCAAACCAAACTCAGTAGCTTCCCATAGCTCTTCCTAAAGCTTCTCTTCACATCATCGTCAGCTAGGGAAATCAGACCCAACCGGGAAGTCACATCAGGGGTAGGCAACTTATACGCAACAGTCTTCCTCAAAGTACTCATAATAACAGATAGAAGTCCGGAGCACTAGAATCGGGAAGTATGAAAATGCACCTGGAACACAGACACACGTTAATCATATGCATATGATGATGCAAACAATGCAATATGCAAGCAATGCAACAAGGGATCAAGTGCCCCAGGCTGAGAAGTCCAATCCATAATATTGACCTCAAATAGACCCACAAACTACTCAAGACCATCCGCAATGCTCCAACCCGGTCTCTGACAGACCTAATAACACTGTCCTCAAATATCACTAAACCTCAATCAAGAAAACCGGTAATCTGGAGGTCAAGTTACCTGCATGTCCCAACCCCTCTCACAGGTAGGTGTCCTAATAACTGACACAAGGTATGGCATCCTATGTGCTCGTTGGCGTCACAGACTTTCAAGACGGATGATACGATACCCAGAAGGTGTGGCATCATCATGTCCTGAAGAGGCCTCACTTAGCCAACTTCCAAATGATCGGTCCCCGGAGTCGACAATCCAACTAACCAACAACCCCCTCAACCCAAAGGGTTGAAAAAGAAGTCAACCAGAAGAACCTCGTCCGAGCGTGGATTTCATGAGACACTAGTGCCTGCAAAGCAAGCACGCGCCCACTAATTTCCACTCTAATTCTAGGTGCACGCAAGCCCAGGTCCGGCTTATCTCTCAATCATAGAACCCCATCATACCCACAGCAATAATCACAATAAAATAATGCTGAAAGTAAATACAGAAACGTAAATCATACAAAACCCACGACGGGAAAACAAGCGCTAGGATTGACTCGCGTAGGGAACCGTTGGAATCCCCAGCAGAGTCGCCAGCTGTCGCTACTGCGAAAATCGACGCCGGCTAAACAGAAGAGTCGCCACCGTGCGTTATTTATCCCAACAGAGGGAAAAGAAACGCTCGAAGTAAACCTACTGCAAAGACGGGAAAGGGGTGGTCATCGCAAGCAAATCCTGGATTCGGGAGTCGGTTACGCAAGGGGAAGGTATTAGCACCCCTCACGTCTGTCGTACTCGACGGGATCCACGCTTGTTTTCTAGTACGGATTGTTATTCTATCTATTCTACAGGTCAAGGGTTAAAAGAAAATAAAATGACTCGGCAAAGTATCGCACTTTATGCCTACGTATTCCCGTCTGGAACGAGAAATCA
Source organism: Lathyrus sativus (assembly GCA_963859935.3). Lineage (NCBI taxonomy): Eukaryota > Viridiplantae > Streptophyta > Magnoliopsida > Fabales > Fabaceae > Lathyrus > Lathyrus sativus. The sequence goes on along the minus strand of OZ012739.1, from coordinate 600,813,634 downwards.
GAGTCAACGTAGTTCGCCTACCTACGGGAAAGGAGGGGAAGGTTGCTCACTAGGATATCGCATCCTATGCCTACGTACTTTCATATAGCATGAAAGATCAGAGCAAACGTAGTTCGGGCCACGGAAGACACAGATTTGTCTGTTTATCTTTATCCTTCTGAAAAAGGTTTTCTCCTGATTACGGGTCCAAGCGGACAAAAATGACACTTTGATTAGTTTTCAGTCTTTTACGCAAGAACTGTCTTTTATTGATGTTTAAAATCTTATTACTGTGTTTTGAATGATTTTGAGACAGAAGAGAAAGAACTCTAAAACCTATGGTTGAAAGGGAATCAAAACTACCCTAATGTTATCATGCATGGATTAACACCTAATGTCTGTCATATTTCTCTCTTGCGCAGAAAGAAACAGAGATCCTAGGGGATAAACGGAAAAGAAACAACATATATACAGTAAAGCAGTAAAATGCATGAGATGCAGCAACACAAGCGAGGCAAGGGAGTCTCACTCAACCTCGAACCTGAGAAAACAACAGGCAAAGTGAAATGGCTTCACTTCAAACCTATGGGAAAATTAACAAACAATACAGCAAAGAAAATAAAACCCCAAAACCAGTTCTGACAACACACCAGCTCCTACAGCAGCAGCTCTGAACAAACATCAAACTCTGACAGTTGATTAACTGCAAAACAGTAACATCCTCAAGTGAACCCCAAAATCAACTCTTCAATTATCCCCTACACTCCAAGCAACACCAAGCTTGAGCCAACAATGAACCCCAACAGTTGACAGCTTCAGACAGCAGTAAAACCCTAATTCAACAGTTGAGCAGCTTTGACAAGAATAGGTATCATCTTTATCAATCTTTAATGCAATGAATTTCATATTCAATGAACTTCTATCTTCAAGGCAAGCACTCCAGAAGAGAATCACTTAACCGAATAAGTTGGATGCTAAACAGCTTATTGACAACCAAAGGAAGCCTATAAGTGTTTAACATTATGAGAGACAGGTTCCCTCAAAGTTCTACTTCCTAGATAAGCCACTTATCCCTCCAAAGGAGGGATGTGAATATCTTAGAGGGACTTTTAGTCATTGGGAGGAATGGAAGCACAAGATGCTTTCCATGTTTGTGGAAAAATTCAGTCTAATCTAAAGCTCTGCCTATTTCTCCTATTTCCTATGTCTTCAAAAACCATCCTCAAGCACAAGAATCCCCAAGCTCCAAGTATTGATAATTTCCTTAAATCTTCTCACATGCTTCCCCATGCTCCACAAGCCAAGCCCAAGCCACACATCCCATAGAAATACCCAAAACCCAAGCAAACAAAGCAATACCCCAAGTGGGAAACACACCAATATCAACCAATTTGCAAAACCCAAAAAAAATAGCAAACTAAATTGTAAAATTCTAATAAAATTCCTATGTGAACATGCATGTTTGAACATTCTAACATTCCAGAATCAGGGCCTAAATCACTTTCTAGGTCATCTAAACAATTACTAAATGAAATTTGATCATGGGAAACCATTATTTGGGAAGGCTCTAAACTACACGCCTAAAACAGAATCTAATAAATTTTAAAAATTCTAAGAAAATTCCTGGGGAAACCTATGGATGTCCTATAAATCATATAGAAAGAATCAGCTCAAAATCATAAAGCATCAAAGATAAAAAAATTAAACAAACAGCAATATCAATTATGCATAACAATGGATATTAGCACAAAATAAAATTCGTAACTAATTCAAATAAAATCCTAAAAATGCAAACTCAACTCCTACAGTTTCTTAAGACAATCAAGATCTACAGAAAAAAATTTCATAATTTTTAGATTATTTTTACTATTTTTAACGTAATTAATCCAAACAGCTATTAAAACAGAAAAAAAAGAACGAAAATGAATTAAATTAAATTTCACATACCAGCTTCGGAGCGTCGAAACGGAGTAGTTGGAGCTCGTTTTTTCTTGCCAAAAAGTGTGGAAAACCTTTGTTGAAGTTTGTTGGAGAAGATTAAATTCTTGATAACTCTTGAAAATGCTTGGATCTCTCACTTTTTCTCTTCCAAACTCCAATGTCAATCCATGGTTTTTGCACAAATGAATCACCAACCCTTGCTTTGAACCTCTTCACAAGTATATATAGAATGTATTTGAAGACCCTAGAAAGTTCTAGATTGATCCAAGGAGAAAGTATTTGAAGACCCTAGAAAATTCTAGATTGATCCAAGGAGAAAATCAACTTCTCATGTCATGAAAATCTCTTCTTATGCTATGCACATACCATCTCATGTTTTTGGCTTGCAATTCACTTGGTTATGAGTTTAAATTCTCTCCAAATGAGATATTGGAGATGTATGGATGGAAAGGAGCCTTGCATTTGCTTGGAAGTGTGGTTTTGCAATTGTGCCTTATGGTTCAAGTAACCAATTTACAAAGCAAGTCCTTGAAATAACCCTCAATTCAAAATTGTGGCAATGCCATTGTCTTTAAAATGCATTTTACAATCAAATTGGTATGTCATATGGCTTGTTTGTGACCTCTAACCCAAAATTTGATTTTTTCCACCAAACTTTATTTGACTTATTCCCTTTTTTTAGGCCATTTTAAGTGACTTTTTTGAAATAAGCTGATCAATCCACCATGATGACTTATTTGACCTAAAAACATCATTTTAAGCACATTCCATGTTGAACAATTTTCCATTTGAGAAGTGGAACATGGAGATTTTGACCTATGCTCAAAAATGACCTGTAATTCAACTTTCCCAAAATACCCCTGGATTGCCAAGACCATAACTTGAGTTCTACAAATCCTCTTGAGGACTTCTAGTACTAAAATTAAATCTAAGATCAAGATCTACAACTCTTATGTTGGCCAAGAATCCATTTGAAAACTCCTTGATGGGCAAAAGTTGCTTGGAAGTCAAGTGAGTTCACAGATAAATTTCAGTATCCTCTGGGGACCCATAACTTGCAAGAACCATAACTTGAGTTATATAAATCTCCTCGAAGACTTCTAGTACTCAAATTAAAGCTATTGAGATGCTCTACAAGTTTCAAGTTGACCAAGACTTCATTTGAAACTTGAATTTTGAGTTATCTGGCTTGGAAATTAGGCCTAAATTAGGGGATTTTACACTGAAACCCTAATTTAGTAACTCCTCTTCTTCTTGATTCCTTTTGATTTCTCCTTGGCACGACACCACACATGTATCCACATATTAATTCATGAATCCCATATCCTTCAACCAAGCCTTGATGCTCTTCAATCAATCATTTGACCTAGGGTTGGCCTAGGGTTGACCCAGATGAAACCCTAGTTGACTGCATTCAACTGTAGCTCTGGTACTTGTATTAATGATTTGTCTCATCTTTAAAATGACCCTCTAGGTCTTCCATGATCTTTGTACACCTTCCATGGCTCACACACTCATTGATGATCTTCAACATATCCCCCAGATTGGGAGAGAAATCCACTGGTTGACCTTCAAACTTCTCAAAGCTTCAACTCATTTCTTGATTACTTGGATGGTCTTGATCTTGAATAAAACCCCTTGATGGGCCTCTTTCTGATGAAAATGGCACTTGATCCCTTGTTAGATGCCTTGTTATGCTATGTTATGCAAATGATTAGACTATGTACATGACTTAGTATGCAAATGACAATGCAATTGAAACATAAACTAAGTGAAATAGGTGGAGCAAATTTTGGGGTGCAACAAGGGTGACCTGCCCCGGTCTTGCAATAATCTTTTGCCCCTGATCGGTCGATTCGTGAAGCAATGCCCCTAGCTGCGAGAGATCTGCCAAATCTCGACCTAATTGCCCCAGATTAACTGATTCTTGGACGGTTGACTCCCACTGGGGATTAATTGATATATCCTGCTCCGGCTCATGAAACGTTCAGACATTCTGCATTCTATCCTGATCATTCTTCCCACTGTAGGAAACCTTCCTGCTGCATGCGCTTACTCGTAAGTAAAACAAGTTGTTCTGCATAAAAGATATATTAAATGCAATGCATATGGCAGTTTTGAAAATCCAGTCCAATTTGATGGAAAAGTTTTATGACCTACAACGAATCAATCATCAACATATCGACATTAATGCCATGCCGCGAGAGGAATCCTTTTAGGAGTCAGTTTCGATGCGATCTTTACCGAAGTATGCTCTCGAACTAAACCTGTTTCAATTAGGACTTTTTCGGGTTGTAACGTGATCAGGTTCACGGTTAACAAGGAAAGACATAGGCTCAAGGTTTATTTCGACCCGCCCATTCTTCGTGATGTTCTCCAATCCTATGTTCAGCTAATTTGACTTCAGCGTTCACCTATTAAAGGTGGAGTGATAGGAGTGATGGTTAAGGATACCACTTGCTTTTCGGAGTGACAGTCATTCGCTTATCGTCTTTGGGTGCCTAGAGTCACACAACTTTGTCCTTTTCGAGGATTTTTCCTTTGGTAATCCTTTTCGTCTTTTGTGTTTTTTCCTTCCGTTCCCTAACTTTTGCCCGGACTGACTCTTTGGAGCTTCTTTTGATTCTAAAGTCCAGCGGGATGCCCTAATTTTTGCCTAAGCCACTTGTTTTGAAGTTTCGACTTAGCGGGCTTTGGATTCTCTTCTTCTTTTTGAACAAGTTGTGGGACACTGGTTGTCTGACTCTTTGGGGAATAATGTGACTATCTTACTCCTGACGTTCAACCATTGCGGGTTTTTAGGCACGACCTATACAGGTGTGATTGATCCTCGAACGGACACTCCTTTTGTGATTTGAACGCTTGGTCAAACTAACTGACACCTACCCTGCCCCGGGTTAAGATTTAGGGTTTTTTATTTTCAGAAAGAAACTCCTACTACTAGGCTCAAAGGGGTTAACAAGGGATTATCTTCCTTATATCTTCGGTGTTTATGGATTGAAACAATGCATGTACATCATCAACAGGTTTTTATCCAAAAGCATACAATCGGAAGTTTTTCCGTCATCTGTTTTCGTCATCCTCCCCGGATTCCACTTAATAATCGTTTGAAATAAATGAAAACACAAAGAGTGAACACGACTGGATTAATTCAAAACATGCATATTTATTTCATTTATCAATATCAGTTGGAAAAAACAACAAGTTTTACAAACGAAATTTGCAATTGAACAGAAAGGCAACTACAAATGCAAAGACATGAACAAGATAACATGAAAAATGCCGGTGTCTCAGAACCGAACTTCTTGCATTTTGACTTATTGGCGACTCAACCATTCTCAGAAACAATTGTTGGAGGTAGCCTGCTGTTGTCTTGACCTGTTTTTCACGGCCCGACCAAATTTAGGAACCTTTTTCATCAACCCGAACTTTACTTATCCGTGGCCCTGCACCATATTGGGGACCCTATCAGAAAAGCTGATAGCCTTGCGGTCGATCAAATCTTGGACTTTATGCTTGAAAGTGTGGCAACCCTCAATATCATGTCCGGGTGCCCCGGAGTGAAACTCACAATGCTTACTGGCGTCGAAACCAAATGGAGGTGCGCCCGTTGGTGGGGCCAACATTCTCTTTTCAACAAGGTGCGACCCCAACAAGGTCTGAAAGAGTTCAGCATACGTTGATGCAGGTGCCTCAAATACCCTCTTTGACTTTCCCTCCTGAATTCTTCGCTGAGCCGGATGCTGGCGTTTCATGCGCTGCTGGTTTTGATCAACCCGCTCCTTAGGCTCATGCACTGTCATCCTCAAATTCAGCCCAGGCATTGGCAACTGTTGTGGACCTGGGGATTCAGTTTCCAATGATTCCAGGATATGCCTCGATTCTTTTGCAACTTCCGGTGGGGAAATAGGAATGTCGGTCCCTGAGACCTTTATACCGCCTGACACAAATTCAATTGCCTTCTCATCCAGCAAATCTTGAATCTTCTGCTTGAACGACTTGCAGTTCGTGATGTTATGCCCCGGAGCACCGGGGAAGACACAATGGGGGTTCACATCATAGCCTGGTGGTGGCTGCCCAGTCAATGGAGCCAAAGTGCGGGGTTTAATCAGTTGAAGTTGGAACAAGAGTTGCACCAACTGATCATAATCCACCGGAATCTCATCAAACACCCTGCCAGAGAGCTTCATCCTTTTACCATACCCCCTTGAGTTATCTTGAGAAATCAGTCACGACTGCCAACGAGGAGAATCCCGAGCTTCGAATTGTGTAGAGGGTCTTTTAGGCCTATCATGCCTGGGCACTGGTTCCTCCGACCCCTGTGGGGCAAGTAAACCGACCGTAGCTTCGGACATTTGCTCACCTTCTCTTCTGAGTACATTCCTCAATATTTCAGCCATCAATCCTACCTGAGCCTTTAATCAGTAATTCTCCTCTTCGAGCGTCTCTTGATTCGAGCGCAACGCGTGCATGTTCTTCATGAATTGCCCCAGTTGGCCTCGAACTTCAATTAACTCAGCTTGAACATGCTCCATGTCTATCTCTGCAAGTCGGCGTCCAAAACCCTGGAGGAAACCCTGACGGTTATGAAGAGTAATATCAACAGTACTATCATTAGCTCGTGCAATCAGAGGTTGTACAATAGCCTGCAGCTGCTCCTGGACCTTGGCCATGGTTTCCATTGCTTGTATGAACTGCGTCATGTTGCCGCGCATCTCCTGCATCTCATTCTGGACTTGATCCATTATCTTTCTTACAGCTGTTTCTGGTTGAGTAGCGGTGGATTCTTTGGTCGTCAACCCTGGAAAACCTGTGAGATGCAGGAAATAAGATACAGATTCAATAAGTAACTGGCAATGCAAAATGAATATGCAGATGCAATGTGTGTCTGTGCGTTAGGTAAATCGCCCCCGATTCTAGTGCCAATGTGCCAGTGCAATGACGATGATAAGAATCTTGGATCCACTCATGGAAGAAACATCTCATATATTGCTGCAAAGAGCCCATCAAGTTAGAAATACAATATCACTGAGTGTACACAACAACAAGAAGGCATGACCTCTGTAACACCCATTTTAATTATTTAGTCACTTTATTATTATTTTAAAAATTATATGTTGGTGTGCCCTTTGGTGGGGGTGTATTTGATGATGTTTGGTGGGTGTCCCTAATGTGGGAGGACTATTGGTGATATTTTGGTGTGAAATATAGTAATATAAAAATAATAGTAACATTGGTGGGGGTGTTATTATTATTATTATATTTATTATATTTGTTACTATTATTAATATTATTATTATTTTGGTGAAATAATAATATTAGTATTATTATATTATTATTATATTATTTTTATTAATATTATTATTATTATTGGTGTGATAATATTATTATTATTATAATTATAATTATTGTTGGGTGTATCACTATTATTATTATTATGTTGAATATTACTATAATATTATAATAGTATTATATTATATTATATTATTATTATTATTATAATGATTATTATAATTATTATTATTAGAATTATTATTGGGAATATTAGTGGTTGGAATAAGTAAAATAAGAGGTGAAAGGGTTATTGGGAAGTTAGAATGGAAATATGAAAAGTCACGATAGAAACCGTGAGGAAGGAAATATGAAGGGGTAGCAAGGAGATATTAGAAAAGTTGGAATGGAGAGGAAAGGGATTACCATAGGCGTGGGATATTGGTGTGATAATAATAATAGTATTATTATTATTATTATTATTACTATTATTATTATTAGTGTTATTATTATTATTATTAAAAGTATTATTATGATTATTGGAGAGATAATAATATTATTATTATTGTTATTATTAATAGTATTATTATTATTAAGATTATTATTATTATTATCATTATTATTATTATTAGAATTATTAATATTATTATTATTATTATTATTATTATTATTATTATTAATATGTGGTATTATTAATATTAGTAAGATTATATTAGTATTATTATTATTATTAAGATTATTAATATTATATTATTTTATTAGTTATTATTATTGGGATTAGAATAATTAAAAAGGGAAATAGAATATGAGGGGTTAGGAGAGTTACGATACATTTTAGAAAATTGAGAAAAAAGAGCGATAGAAAGAGAGAAGAGGAAAAAACGAGGAAAGTGAAAAAGAACGAAGGAAAAAGGGAACGAAGAACGGAAGAGGAAGGAGAAGGCCAAGAGACCAATTCTAGGAGGAATTCTATCGATCGACCAATTGTCAAGGTAAGGGGGGAGAAATTTGATTGGGAATGGTTTATACATGTATAGGGTAGAGGGGATTCCTTAACCCCGTAGGAATTTATCGTTATATAAAGTTTTATATTGGCATGCTATGATTATTGTTGATGTTGGGGGATTGATGAATGCTGATGATGCATTTTGGGGTATATATATATATGGTGATGATGTTACTGTAGTATTGATCCATTTTGTTGGATTGTTGATGTTACTGTAGTGTTGATAGTAACTAGGAATATAAAGCTGATGAGATTATGTGTTGTTACCGTAGTGTTGGCAATGACCGTGATTATAGCTTTGGGAAAAGTTATGTGTTGTTTCCCTATAGCGTCGTTAATGACTATGGTTAGGACCTTGGTGAGATTCAGAGTGACTCTGAAATGTCGGTAATGTACCGTAATGTCGGTTCTAGAGTAGAAATTATAGGATAATTGGTAAGTATAATATCTATTGGCATGTTTGTGATTGTGGATTGATGTTGATGAATTATTGATTTTGGTGTATAGGCTGAGGTGTTGGTTTAGGGAGGTTCTGAGTAACCTCAGAGACTTTTGGTGAGATGTCTGAATTGGTCTCGTGTGATCCTTCTAGCCTTGCTGTAGTGTGAAAATGATGAGTATGGGATATAACTTGTGTACTTGGGGATAGTACGCGTTTCCCTTAATATTGTTGGTGAGCAATTAGTAATGTATATGTGTGTAGTGATCAGTAGGATCGTGTATCCCCGAGTGGGGGGGGGACGTAGTTATATCCGGTGTGATAGTATGAATTCGTTTACTATCTGATTGATTTATATGGTGTTGGTGTAATATATCTATACATATGCATTGTTGTATGATGATATGATCAGGAGGATCGTGTGCACTTAGCGTGCCAGAATATAATAATTATGCATTGGTGTCTTGCATATCATGGTGTTTTGGTGGGATGAATCATGTCTCAGGAGGAGCGTAAGTGATTCATCCGTACTCCTTTGTGGAGAATGGTGGGGGATAGATCATGTCTCAGGAGGAGCGTAAGTGATCTATCCAGGTTCGATTGAATGAACCAATGAGTCGGTACCGCATGCATGGTGTTGAGTTGCATAATTGCATTATAATATGTTATATTGTAATTTGAACAGTAGGTTCGTTATATGGTGTTGTTGGGGTGAATAATTGATGTGTTGGTGTGTTTTACTGCCTTATTACATGTATTACATTACCATTATATTTTTGATCATGATTTCTCACCCCTTGTTGTTGTTGTGGTCTGTGCTTCTTCGGAAGTACAGATAATCCAGGTGCTTAGCTAGCTTGGATATTGGTGTGACTGTCGAGTCTAGGATGCTCTGATACGTAGCACGGGACTTGGGCATTTTTATTGTTTCATGTTGAACTCCTATTTTTTTCCTGCGAACGTATCAAAATTTTTATTTAATTGTATTATTTAAATATTCCGCTGTATTTGGAGAAAAACCTTTTTATAAGGAAACGTGATTTTTATGTGATATCCCACTTGGGAAGGAAACTCTGATTTTTATTATGTTATTCATATTTTATTTGTTTTGGGAAGTGGGGTGTTACAATTGGTATCAGAGCAGGTCGGTCCGTCCGGCCAGTGTTGTTGAGTCGAGTTGAGTCTGTCCTTTATGATGTAGTTGAATATCTTTTAACCTGGTGTTGTTATGTTTTGAGCAGTATGGCAGGAAGGAACGATGCTGCATTAGCTGCTGCTATGCAAGCAATGGCGCAAGCTGTTGCTAATCAGAATCAAACTGCAGATGCCCAATTCAGGAGTTTGGCGCAGTTTCGGAGCAACAAGCCGCCAACGTTTGAAGGAGGAATTCTGGACCCAGAAGCTGCTCAGAAGTGGCTGAAGGCAATTGAGAAAATCTTCAGAACTATGGATTGTACTGATGAGCAGAAGGTGAGGTTTGGTACTCACATGCTGGAGGGTGAGGCTGAAGCTTGGTGGGACAATAGTCGCCAAAGATTGGAAGCTGCTGGAACTGCCATTACTTGGGAGGTAGTTCGGAAGGGTTTTCTGGAGAAGTATTTTCCGGAAGATATTTGGAGTGCTAAGGAAATTGAATTCTTAGAGCTGAAGCAGGGTAGTATGACTGTAGCAGAGTATGCTGCTAAGTTTGAGGAGCTGGTGCAGTATTGTCCTCACTATAATGTGGAAGGGGCAATGACTTCTAAGTGCTTAAAGTTTGAGAATGGACTGCGTCCAGAGATTAAGCTGGGGATTGCTTGTCAGAAGATCAGGAGCTATCCTGAGCTGGTAAGCAGGAGCAGGATCTATGATAACGATAACCGGGCAAGGATTGCACACTACAAAGCTGTTAATGACCGTAAGGGTAAGCAGAGGTTTAGTGGTACTCCTTATGGTGTTGCTGCTGATAAGGGAAAACGTAAAGCTCTTGTTGATAAGAAGCCTAGAGATGGGAGAGCATCTGCTGAAGGGAAATGTTTTCGGTGCGGTGGTATGGGACACCGTGCTAATGATTGTCCTAATGAAGCCAAAAAGTGTTTTAAGTGTGGAAAACCAGGTCATGTGATAGCTGACTGCAGAGCAACTATGCCGACCTGTTATAACTGTGGTGAGAAGGGTCACATCAGTACCCATTGTGAGAAGCCGAAGAAGCCTCAGACGTCTCCGGCTGGTGGAAAAGTGTTTGCTTTGGCAGGAACTCAAGCTGCCAGTGATGAGCGTGTTATCAAAGGTACTTGTATTATCAATAATATTCCTTTAACTGCTATTATTGATACGGGTGCAACACACTCGTTTATTTCTGTGGATTGTGTGGAGAGGATAGGATTGGTGCCGTCTACTCTGGAGAGACGAATGACTATTGAGACACCCTCTATAGGTTCAGTGACTACTTCTTCGGTATGCCTGAAGTGTCCGCTGACTATTTTCGGTAGAGAATTTGAAGTGGATTTGATTTGTCTACCACTTGGTAAATTGGATGTTATTCTGGGTATGAACTGGTTAGAGTTCAACCGAGTCTACATCGACTGTTTTCGGAAGGAATTGTTGTTCTTGACCCCTGAAGAGGAAGCTTTAGCAAGTTCTTTGTCTAATAAAGAATTGAGGGCCTTGTTGGAAGATGAAACTAGAGTGTTTGCTTTATTTGCAACTTTATCGGTGGATAGCAAAGTGTCAATGGAGGAATTGGCAGTGGTGAATGAATTTCCGGAAGTGTTTCCTGACGACATTACGGAATTGCCTCCGACGCGAGAAGTGGAATTTGGTATTGATCTTGTTCCTGGTACGAGGCCTATTTCTATGGCGCCGTACAGGATGTCTGCAGTGGAATTGGCTGAGTTGAAGTCTCAGATTGGAGAATTGTTGGATAGAAAGTTTATTAGGCCAAGTGTATCGCCGTGGGGAGCTCCAGTGTTGTTGGTGAAGAAGAAGGATGGTAGTATGCGTTTGTGCATCGATTACCGTCAGTTGAATAAAGTGACGATTAAGAATAAGTATCCTCTCCCGAGGATTGATGATTTGATGGACCAGCTGGTGGGAGCTCGTGTGTTTAGTAAGATTGACTTAAGGTCGGGTTATCATCAAATAAGAGTAAAAGAAGGTGATATTCAGAAGACTGCTTTTAGAACTCGATATGGACATTATGAATATGCTGTAATGCCGTTTGGAGTGACTAATGCGCCGGGAGTATTTATGGAGTATATGAACAGAATTTTCCATTCTTATTTGGATTAATTCATTGTAGTGTTTATTGATGATATATTAATTTATTCTAAATCTGATGAAGAACATGCAGGACATTTGAGAATTGCCTTGCAAGTGTTGAAGGAAAATAAATTATTTGCTAAACTGTCAAAGTGTGACTTCTGGTTGAAGAGAGTGAGTTTCTTGGGGCATGTAATATCTGAAGATGGAATAGCGGTGGATCCGTCAAAAGTAAGTGCAGTATTGCAGTGGGAACCGCCGAAGACAGCGACAGAAATTAGGAGCTTTCTGGGTTTAGCTGGTTATTACCGCAGGTTTATTGAAGGGTTCTCTAATTTGGCGTTGCCATTAACTCAGTTGACGAGAAAGAACCAAGTTTTCGTATGGGACGCTGCTTGTGAAGAAAGTTTTGAAGAGTTGAAAAAGAGATTGACTACGGCACCGGTGTTAGTGTTACCGACTCCGAGTGAACCGTTTGTGGTGTACTGTGATGCGTCTAAGATGGGATTAGGAGGAGTTCTTATGCAGAATGGTAAGGTAGTAGCATATGCTTCGCGGCAACTGAGAGTGCATGAACGAAATTATCCTACTCATGATCTTGAGTTAGCTGCGGTTGTTTTTGTGTTGAAAATTTGGAGGCATTACCTGTATGGTTCAAGATTTGAAGTGTTTAGTGATCATAAGAGTCTGAGATACCTGTTTGATCAGAAAGAGCTGAATATGAGGCAGAGAAGATGGTTAGAATTTTTGAAGGATTATGACTTCAGTTTGAGTTATCATCCGGGAAAGGCCAATGTAGTGGCAGACGCTTTGAGTAGAAAGACAATTCATATGGCAGCTCTGATGGTGAAAGAAATTGAGTTAATTGAACAATTCAGAGATTTGAGCATGGTTTGTGAAACTACTGCAGAGAGTGTAATGTTGGGTATGTTGCAGGTAAATAATGACTTCTTGGATATGATTAGAGAGAATCAGAAGTTGGATGTGAAATTGGTAGATTTGATGCCTGGAGTAGGAAGTGACTCCGATAGTGACTTTAAATTGGATAGTACAAGTGTGTTGAGATTTAGAGGCAGGATTTGTGTACCAGATGATGAGGAACTGAAAAAGCTGATTTTGAGTGAAGGACACCGTAGTAATCTGAGTATTCATCCCGGAGCTACGAAGATGTATCATGATTTAAAGAAATTATTTTGGTGGTCTGGTATGAAAAGAGACATTGCTCAATTTGTTTATGCCTGTTTGACATGTCAGAAATCGAAGGTAGAACACCAGAGACCTTCTGGATTTATGCAACCGTTGGAAATTTCGGTTTGGAAATGGGATTGCATTTCTATGGACTTTGTTACAGGATTGCCAAATACGGCGAGAGGTTTTGATGCTATATGGGTGATTGTGGATCGGTTAACGAAGTCTGCACACTTTGTGCCAATTAATATTAGTTTTTCGTTGACGAAGCTGGCGGAGATTTATATTCGGGTAATTGTGAAGTTACATGGTGTTCCGTCCAGTATTGTGTCGGATAGAGATCCGAGGTTTACTTCAGAATTTTGGAAGAGCTTGCAAGAAGCTTTGGGTACTAAGTTGAAATTAAGTTCAGCTTATCATCCACAAACTGATGGTCAATCGGAAAGGACTATTCAGTCGCTTGAGGATTTATTAAGAGCTTGTGTATTGGAAAAGGGTGGTGCGTGGGACACTCATTTATCATTGATTGAATTCACGTACAATAATAGTTACCATTCGAGTATTGGAATGGCACCCTTTGAAGCTTTGTATGGGAGGAGGTGTAGGACTCCTCTGTGTTGGTATGAGACCGGTGAGAGTGTGGTGCTTGGACCAGAAATTGTTCAGCAGACTACTGAGACGATTCAGATGATTCGTGAGAAAATGAAAGTGTCTCAGAGTAGGCAGAAGAGTTATCATGATAATCGGAGGAAAGAGTTGGAATTCTGTGTAGGTGATCACGTATTCCTAAGAGTTAACCCGATGACTGGTGTGGGTCGGGCGTTGAGGTCCAAGAAGCTGGATCCTAAGTTTATTGGACCTTATGAAATTTTGCAAAGAGTTGGTGCTGTGGCCTATAGGGTGGCGTTGCCGCCGGAGTTGTCGAATCTACATGATGTGTTTCATGTGTCGCAATTGCGAAAATATGTTTCTGATCCATCTCATGTGATTCAGAGAGATGATGTTCAGGTTCGGGAGAATCTTACTATTGAGACGATGCCGTTGAGGATCGAGGACCGTAAGATGAAACAGCTCCGAGGGAAAGAGATACCTTTGGTGAAGGTAGCTTGGGGAGGTGCTGCAGGAGGCAGTGTGACCTGGGAGTTGGAAAGCAGGATGCGAGAAGCGTATCCGGAGCTATTTCCATCAGGTAATTTTCGAGGACGAAAATAATTAAAGTGGGGGAGAGTTGTAACACCCATTTTAATTATTTAGTCACTTTATTATTATTTTAAAAATTATATGTTGGTGTGCCCTTTGGTGGGGGTGTATTTGATGATGTTTGGTGGGTGTCCCTAATGTGGGAGGACTATTGGTGATATTTTGGTGTGAAATATAGTAATATAAAAATAATAGTAACATTGGTGGGGGTGTTATTATTATTATTATATTTATTATATTTGTTACTATTATTAATATTATTATTATTTTGGTGAAATAATAATATTAGTATTATTATATTATTATTATATTATTTTTATTAATATTATTATTATTATTGGTGTGATAATATTATTATTATTATAATTATAATTATTGTTGGGTGTATCACTATTATTATTATTATGTTGAATATTACTATAATATTATAATAGTATTATATTATATTATATTATTATTATTATTATAATGATTATTATAATTATTATTATTAGAATTATTATTGGGAATATTAGTGGTTGGAATAAGTAAAATAAGAGGTGAAAGGGTTATTGGGAAGTTAGAATGGAAATATGAAAAGTCACGATAGAAACCGTGAGGAAGGAAATATGAAGGGGTAGCAAGGAGATATTAGAAAAGTTGGAATGGAGAGGAAAGGGATTACCATAGGCGTGGGATATTGGTGTGATAATAATAATAGTATTATTATTATTATTATTATTACTATTATTATTATTAGTGTTATTATTATTATTATTAAAAGTATTATTATGATTATTGGAGAGATAATAATATTATTATTATTGTTATTATTAATAGTATTATTATTATTAAGATTATTATTATTATTATTATCATTATTATTATTATTAGAATTATTAATATTATTATTATTATTATTATTATTATTATTATTATTATTAATATGTGGTATTATTAATATTAGTAAGATTATATTAGTATTATTATTATTATTAAGATTATTAATATTATATTATTTTATTAGTTATTATTATTGGGATTAGAATAATTAAAAAGGGAAATAGAATATGAGGGGTTAGGAGAGTTACGATACATTTTAGAAAATTGAGAAAAAAGAGCGATAGAAAGAGAGAAGAGGAAAGAACGAGGAAAGTGAAAAAGAACGAAGGAAAAAGGGAACGAAGAACGGAAGAGGAAGGAGAAGGCCAAGAGACCAATTCTAGGAGGAATTCTATCGATCGACCAATTGTCAAGGTAAGGGGGGAGAAATTTGATTGGGAATGGTTTATACATGTATAGGGTAGAGGGGATTCCTTAACCCCGTAGGAATTTATCGTTATATAAAGTTTTATATTGGCATGCTATGATTATTGTTGATGTTGGGGGATTGATGAATGCTGATGATGCATTTTGGGGTATATATATATATGGTGATGATGTTACTGTAGTATTGATCCATTTTGTTGGATTGTTGATGTTACTGTAGTGTTGATAGTAACTAGGAATATAAAGCTGATGAGATTATGTGTTGTTACCGTAGTGTTGGCAATGACCGTGATTATAGCTTTGGGAAAAGTTATGTGTTGTTTCCCTATAGCGTCGTTAATGACTATGGTTAGGACCTTGGTGAGATTCAGAGTGACTCTGAAATGTCGGTAATGTACCGTAATGTCGGTTCTAGAGTAGAAATTATAGTATAATTGGTAAGTATAATATCTATTGGCATGTTTGTGATTGTGGATTGATGTTGATGAATTATTGATTTTGGTGTATAGGCTGAGGTGTTGGTTTAGGGAGGTTCTGAGTAACCTCAGAGACTTTTGGTGAGATGTCTGAATTGGTCTCGTGTGATCCTTCTAGCCTTGCTGTAGTGTGAAAATGATGAGTATGGGATATAACTTGTGTACTTGGGGATAGTACGCGTTTCCCTTAATATTGTTGGTGAGCAATTAGTAATGTATATGTGTGTAGTGATCAGTAGGATCGTGTATCCCCGAGTGGGGGGGGACGTAGTTATATCCGGTGTGATAGTATGAATTCGTTTACTATCTGATTGATTTATATGGTGTTGGTGTAATATATCTATACATATGCATTGTTGTATGATGATATGATCAGGAGGATCGTGTGCACTTAGCGTGCCAGAATATAATAATTATGCATTGGTGTCTTGCATATCATGGTGTTTTGGTGGGATGAATCATGTCTCAGGAGGAGCGTAAGTGATTCATCCGTACTCCTTTGTGGAGAATGGTGGGGGATAGATCATGTCTCAGGAGGAGCGTAAGTGATCTATCCAGGTTCGATTGAATGAACCAATGAGTCGGTACCGCATGCATGGTGTTGAGTTGCATAATTGCATTATAATATGTTATATTGTAATTTGAACAGTAGGTTCGTTATATGGTGTTGTTGGGGTGAATAATTGATGTGTTGGTGTGTTTTACTGCCTTATTACATGTATTACATTACCATTATATTTTTGATCATGATTTCTCACCCCTTGTTGTTGTTGTGGTCTGTGCTTCTTCGGAAGTACAGATAATCCAGGTGCTTAGCTAGCTTGGATATTGGTGTGACTGTCGAGTCTAGGATGCTCTGATACGTAGCACGGGACTTGGGCATTTTTATTGTTTCATGTTGAACTCCTATTTTTTTCCTGCGAACGTATCAAAATTTTTATTTAATTGTATTATTTAAATATTCCGCTGTATTTGGAGAAAAACCTTTTTATAAGGAAACGTGATTTTTATGTGATATCCCACTTGGGAAGGAAACTCTGATTTTTATTATGTTATTCATATTTTATTTGTTTTGGGAAGTGGGGTGTTACAACCTCAACCAACAATCCTGGTGATGGTCAGCACAATGCAACTAAAGCATATACAACAGTGCATAAGGTAATCAAGTGCGACCATATTCCCGATACTCCTCTAACAATTTCTTAGTCTTGGGATGATCTGGCTGGGAAAGCAACCCTTCAATGAGCGAGTCTCTTTGCCTGATAACACGCTGGAGATCCCCAATGGATTCCTCCCAAGCACCCTCTCCAAAGCACTCCTCCAGCTTCCGCTTCTGGGATGCAGACTCTTTCCTACGCTTGACAACTTTGTTCAACGGATTCTGAACGTCGTATCTCTGCATAACCTCTTCTTCAAATTTTCTCTGGCTAGCTTTCAACTGATCTTCCAGTTCAGAGATCTGCTGCTTCAGTTTGTCTTCTCTTTCTTTATTATTGGCCAGTGTAGCCTTCCAGGTTTTGTTGAATGTGGAGATCTCCCGGTAAGCTATATCAAGTGCTTTCTTCTTAGACTCCAGCATATCATGGGAGCTCTTGAAATCTATCCCCAAACGTTCACGCTTCTTTCGTTGTTTAGTCAGTTCTGTGCCTAACTGGCTCACCAGCTCTGTTTGCTTCTTGAAGGAATATACGGCTTCATTCCTTTCGCTCCTGAGTTGAACTAGCTCTTCTTCCAACTTCTCGTTGGCTTTCGTCAGCTCTTCTTTCTCCTTCACAACCTGCTCATATCTCTCAATAGACACAGTAGTTGGCTCCTCAACCACGAGGGGAGCAGGAGGTAATACTGCAGGAAACGGCATCAGCGCCTGCTTTGCCCTATCTTGGATCCAGACTTTGTACGGAGCATAGGCTTGACTATCGTTCTTACCCAACAATGGCTTACCCTTCTTGCGAATGTTATTCCAAGCATGCTGAAGCTTGGATAACAATTCTCCCTTCAAATCACCTGTGAAGTACAGAGATTCCTGCACTTCCTCCTCTTTTGGCGGGCATCTCAAAGCATAACCGAATTTCCTGATCAATAATGACGGATTATAGTTAATGCACCCTTTCCTCCCCATCAGAGGAACGTTGGGATATCCTGTGCAGCTGTAGATAATCTCAGATCCTAGTAAATCCCTATCAAACCAGACAACATCTTCTGAAGAAAGCCCCATCATACGCTCAGACCATTTCACCATAGCTGCAGACTCAACAAAGATACCCTTCTTGGGCAGGTGACTATCAAACCACATATACAACAAAGACACACAACAAGAGATGTTCTTGCCCCTCCTATTCTCGTTCTTATAATGCAGAGAATGATAGAAGTCTCCAATCAGTGTAGGCACAGGATTGCCTGAAGCAAATATATGGAATGCATCCAAATCAACAAAGTCAGACATATTAAGGAACAATACAATGCCATAGACACACAAAGCAAGGATAGCATTAAACACAATCCAACAACCACTCTTGGCATACTCTTGTGCTTTCCCAACCAAGAACTTGAGAGAAAAACCAAAGACTCCATTCCACGAGGTTAACAGCAACTCTGAGGAGTCTAAATGCAAAGCAACAGCCAAATCCTTCAGCTTGGGCTCAACACCCATATGAATGAAGGGTACCCTGTTCTGAATGGTTAACTCCAAGATCTCAGCATATTCCTCCATGGTCGGAGCCAAAATGAAGTCAGGGAAAGTAAAACACCTCGGCGGGGGATCATAGAACTGCATCAGCGCGTACAATTCATTCAGCTCATACGTGGATGGTTTGCAAACCAACCTAAGCAGTTTCCCATAACTCTTCCTGAAGCTTCTCTTCACATCATCATCAGCTAAAGACATCAAACCAAGCAAAGAAGAAACATCTGGAGTAGGCAACTTGTATGCCACATTCTTCTTCAAAGTATCCATGATAGCAGCAGACAGAAATTCAGGCAACTAGGATCAGAAGGTATGAAATGCACCTGCAGCACAGACACACGTTAATGATATGCAAAATTAGTATGCAACAATGCAATATGCAAACATGCAACAGGGATCAAGTGATATATTGCTGAAGAGATCCATCCACAATATCTGTCTCAACAGACCCACAATACTGCTCAAACCTGGTCTCAACAGACCCATAACAATGCTCCAACCTGGTCTCAACAGACCCATAACACTGTCCTGATGAAGAACCCCAAATAACCACACATACTGATCCAACATTAAGAAAACCGGGTAGTCTGGAGGTCAAGTTTCCTGCATGCCCCAATCCCTCTCACAGGTAGGTGTCCTATCAACTGACACAAGGTACGACAGCCTATGCGGTCGTCGGCGTCACAGACTTTCAAGACTGATGATACGATACCCAGAAGGTGTGGCATCATCATGTCCTGAAGAGGCCTCACTTAGCCAACTTCCAATTGATCGGTCCCCAGAGTCGACAATCCAACTAACCAACAACCCCCTCAACCCAAAGGGTTGAAAAAGAAGTCAACCAGAAGAACCTCGTCCGAGCATGGATTTTGCGGGACACTAGTACATGCAAAGCATGCACGCGCCCACTACTTTCCACAACTAATTCTAGGTGCACTCAAGCCCAGGTCCGACTTATCTCTCAATTTGAACCCCTACCCAGCATAACAACAATAATATAATGCTGAAAGTAAATACAGAAAGGTAAATCCATACAAAACCCACAACGGGAAAACAAGCGCTAGGATTGACTCGCGTAGGGAACCGTTGGAGTCCCCAACAGAGTCGCCAGCTGTCGCTACTGCAAAAATCGGCGCCGGCTATGACAGAAGAGTCGTCACCGTGCGTTATTTATCCCAAAAGAGGGAAAGGAAACGCTCAGAGTAAACCTAACGCAAAACGGGAAAGGAATGGTCGTCGCAACCAAATTCCTGGATTCGGGAGTCGATTACGCAAGGGGAAGGTATTAGCACCCCTCACGTCCGCCGTACTCGACGGGATCCACGCTTGTTTTCTGGTACGGATTGTTATTCTATCTACACTAAAGGTCAAAGTTAAAAAGAAAAGAAAATGACTCGGCAAAGTATCACACTTTATGCCTACGTATTCCCGTCTGGAACGAGAAATCAGAGTCAACGTAGTTCGCCTAACTACGGAAAGGAGGGGAAGGTTGCTCGCTAGGATACGGCATCCTATGCCTATGTACTTTCATACAGCATGAAAGATCAGAGCAAACGTAGTTTGGGCTACGGAAGACACAAGCTTGTCTAACTGTTTTTTATTACCTTTAAAAAGGGTTTTCTTGATTAAGAGTCCAAGCGGACAAGAATGACACTTTGATGTTTGTTTTGAATCTTTTACGAAAGAAGTGTTTTTTTGTTTGTTTGCAATCTCTGACGCACTAGAGACTATGATTTGAGAGTGACTACGTCGCGTGTCACCCAAAGGGTACCACGCTAAGCAGCCAGACTACTGGAAAGAAGCTCTCCAACAACCCTTTCTCAAATAGCTTAAGGCTCGTAACGTACGACATCGATTAACCTTATTACTGTATTTTTGAGTCGTTTTGAGATAAGAAGAGAAAGAAGCTCTAAAAACCTAAGGTTGAAAAGGGAACAAAAACTAACCTAATGTTGTCATGCATGGATAAGAATCCTAATGTCTGTCATAATTCCCTCCTGCACAGAGGAAATCAGAGATCCTAGGGGATAAATAGAAAAGAAAGCAAGCAAATACGGTAAAATGCATGCAATGCATCAATACAAGCGAGGCAAGGGAGTCCCACTCAACCTCGAACCTGGGAAAACAACAGGCAAAGTGAATCAACATTCACTTCAAACCTAGGGGCAAGCTACACAAGCCAACAAACAATACAGAAAAACCAAAACAGAGGAGGCAGCCCAAGCAGCAGCACCAAACTCTTACAACAAACAACACAAGCAGCAGCTCTGACAACAACAATTGATTAAACAACAAAGAGTTGACAACAACAACCTTCATCTCCACGAATAACTCCTATCTTTAAGCTCCACTAAACCTCAACCAGCACCAAACTTCAACAATCTTCAATCTTCAACTTCAACAAGCAGCAAAACCCTATCTTCAACAAACAACCAGCTTCAACAAGCTTCTAGCTTCACCCAACACAAACTGCAACCAGTAAACAGCTTCAACAAGCTCCTAACTTCATCTTCAACAGTCCGCAAAACCCTAGCTTCAACAAGCAACTAGCTTCAACAAGCTTCAACAAGCACTAAACTTTCTCTTTACCAAGCATCAACAAGCACTAAACTTTCTCTTTACCAAGCTTCAACAAGCGCCTCCAAGGGATAATCATGTAATAAGATCAAGTTGGAATGTTAAGGAACTTACTGACAACCAAAGGAAGCCACTAAGAACTTAACATTATAAGAGAATGGCATCCTCAAAGTTCTACTCTTAAAGCATGCCACTCATCCCTCCAAAGGAGAGATGTGACTTCTTTAAGAGGACTTTATGTCATTGGATTGAATGGAGATGAACAATATACTCCATGTTTGAAGAAACAAGCAAAACTAGTCTACTGCTCTTCCTAAAACCCTAGTTTCCCTAAGCTCCTGACAAGCACTCCACAAGAGGACAAGGCTTCAACTCCAAGCTTCATCAAGAACTCCAAAGCATCTTCAAGTGGTCTTCATCTTCATCCAAGCACAAGAGCACCACCACCCTAATCTAAGGGGAACTATTGAATTAAACTAGTCAAGTTAGTTCATTAGAAACACCTAAAAGTTAGTCCTAAAACTAATTCTAATTAAAATACCAAAAATGATTGTAAAATCCTACAAAAAATTTTAAGGGTTCCTAAACCTCTTAAGAATCACTCCATATGAAAACCAGGGGGTTAACCATTCATTAAGTGCTAAAACTATGCCCTAAACCTAAGGGTACTATCTTAAAACCCTAAAACTACAACACCTAATGTTTAATGTTCAAACTAGCCTAAATTTATCTCACAAAAATATGAGAAAATTACTAGGGGTACATGCATATCTAAGCTATCTATCCCAAAAAGAATCACTCCAAAAATCAACACCAATCATCCATACTAAAATCAACAAGAACAAGCATCAAACATATCCAAAATAAAAGCAATTAAACTATAAAAAATGCAATTAAATCCAAAAATGCATGAATTAATAATTTCTCAATCCTATTAAATTCTAGACTCTTTAAGGAGTCAGGGGAAAATAAATCTAGCCTAAAAAGATTAATTTTTCTATTTATGGTGAATTAATTCCTAACTATATGAAAATGACAAAATAAAAAGAAAATAATACAAAAATAACAAAAGTGGCGTGCTGAATAGCAAGTAAACTATGTTATAAACCAAGCTGGGCCCAGAAGGGGGGTGTGGATAGCGCGCAGGTTACTAAGCCCAAAGCAATATAATATAAAATAAAGGAAATCACTGTAAATTGAAAAATGCTCGTGGCAAATAGCAATGCTTTCTAGTTCAGAATCCAACTTGGGCCAAACCTGGGGTGTGATTAGCAAGCAAGTCTTAAGCCCACCCAAACTGAATTAATGAAATGGTGAGTTTTGATTACTTCAACTCTCTTCATACTTTCAAATCAAATCCTGGCCGTGTATTGGTAGCTTTGGTCAAAGGTCAAGCACAAATCAATGGTAGGAGATTCATCTTCTCCAATTGAGTTTGAATATAGGAGGGAAACTCAGACGGTGGCCTGAGCTGCAACGCCACCGTCGTCTCCGGTGAGGGTTTGCCTAAAACATACCAAACTTGACACTTAAACATCCTATCTCCCTCAGAATTTCATCCTGAACTCAAATCCATCATCCAAAATTATTGATTATCACCCTAACTCAAAACCCGATAGAAGTTTCAGAAAATTCACAAAGTCTTGATTGTTGCAATTCTTAAAATTAATTATCCTAGCATGAACTACACACTTCAGGCTTCAAAACTCACTATCCAAACATGCTTGAAACCTCAAGAATCGTGAGTTATTCTTCTCAACAGAAAATGGCATCACACTTAAAGTGTCTCTAACTGCTCAATTCTTGTGCCTAAATCCATCCTAGCATTAATACTAACCTATCCTTATATCAAATTCTACTCAATTACCTATAAACTAAAGAAAAAATTGAAAGTTGCAAACCTGGTTTTGAGGGATGAACAGATGAGGTTATGGCTCGAATAAACCTCCAATTTCTTCCAGAATCACTCAAGAACCACTTCCCAAGCTACTCCAATGATCAATTTGCACTAAATTCTCCTTAATCTCCAATCACGATTTCTGATGCAGATGAAGAAATTTCAATGGCTTCCTCTGATTCCTTGCTCAATCCTTGCCAAAAAAATGATCTGAATCAGTTGCAAACAATATATAGAGTGTGTTAGAACACTCTAGAAAGTTCTGTAACTGCCACAATGAAAAAGTTCCATTTGAAGCTTGCAAGTTGGAGTTATGGACCTATGATCACAAATGACCTATAATCACCAATACCCAAAATACCCATGGATTGCAAAGATCATAACTTGAGTTCTACAAATCCTATCAAGGACTTCTAGTACTTTATGGAAAGCTAAGATCAAGATCTACAACTCTCATGTCGGCCAAAAATCCATTTGAAAACTCATTGAATGGCAAAAGTTGCTTTGAAGTCAAGTGACTTTCACAGATAAATTTCATAGTCATCTGATGACCTGTAACTTGCAAAGACCATAACTTGAGTTCTATAAATCCTCTTGAGGACTTCTAGTACTCAAATTAAAGGTATTGAGATGCTCTACAAGTTTCATGTTAGCCAAAGATCCATTTGAAACTTGTATTTTGACTTATGTGGCTTTGAAGTTAGGCACTAAACAGGGGATTTTACACTGAAACCCTAATTTAGCAACTTCCCACATTCTTGATTCTTCTTTGATTAACCTTGGCAAAACACCACACATGTATCAACATACCAATCCATGAATCCCATGACCTCAAAGTAGGCTTTGATGCTCTTCAATTACTCAATTGACCTAGGATTGACCCAGATGAAGCCCTAGTTGACTGCACCTCAACTGTGGCTCTTGTACTTGAATCAATGACTTGTCTCAACTTCAATAGGGCCCTCTAGGCATCCCATAAGATCCATACACACCTCAAATTCACATTCCATGTTTCACATCCCACTGATGATTCTCAATATTCCTCAAGATAGGAGCAAAACCCACATGTAGGCACTCAACTTCTCAAGACTTCAAATCCCTTCTTGATGGCTTGGATGATCTCTCAAACTTGGATAAGACCTCTTGCTAGGCTTCTTCTGATAAGAATCACACTTGGACCCTTGCTGGATGAGTGATATGCTACGATATGCCAATGATTGAACTATGTACATGATGTAACTATGCAAATGAAATGCAATGAAACATAAATCAGGCAAGAAAAGGTTGAGCAAATTTTGGGGTGCAACACTTTTCTCCTGCGTTTACATCTATCAAGGCTTCAATCCCTCTTTCTGTATCACATAACTCCACATGACTCCCCATTTGACCTTTTCCTCCGTTCCATCATTATCACCTTTCTTATGGTATGGATTACCATGATTGTTAGCTTGATCACCTTGGTAATCACCTTCCCTTAGGCCATATTCCTCCACATCCTCCGCCGTCTATGATTCATCATCTTCCTCTTTGTTTTTGAAACTTCCATCTCACTTTCCGGCAACACAGATTTGGGATCACTATGCTTTTTCGTCCATGATAATCTTCTACAATCTTAATACCGAAAATCTTGTCATTGATTTCAATATTAAAATTTTCATTCAGATTAATTGCGAGCTTCTTCTTGATTAGAGATCTCGCCACATCTATATGCTTGTGCAATTCAGTCTCCTCATCACAACATATATATTCTCCTACCCTTCC
Organism: Lathyrus sativus; assembly: GCA_963859935.3. Taxonomy (NCBI): domain Eukaryota; kingdom Viridiplantae; phylum Streptophyta; class Magnoliopsida; order Fabales; family Fabaceae; genus Lathyrus; species Lathyrus sativus. The sequence continues at coordinate 600,788,728 of OZ012739.1, read as the reverse complement.
AAAGATAAACTTGTAAACGTCAGGACACCATGCATGACATGGAAGTCCAAAGCATTTTAGCCATGTCAATCTTTCGTTATCGATGTTATCTTGTGACCACAAATGCATGTCTGTAAACCATTGTGGAATCCACTCTTTATCTTCTTTAATGATAGTGCGGATATCACCTTTAGCAATCTCTTCTAGTAGACACAGATTTGCCCCTAATGGGGTAGCCTTAATCTGGAAATCACCTTCTGCGTGAAACGCTTCTTGTATGTTGTAAGTGTTCCCAATTTTCCTCACAACATCCACAAATGCCCTTTCAAATCTGTCTAACTCTTTCTTATCAATGTTGAATTAAAAATTAGAAAATTTTGGTTTTTCCTCAGCTTTTGATTTCCATCGAGACTTATTCCATTCATCAGCATTGCCTTTGATATTTGAAGGCTTCCTCCCTACCACTTGAGCATATGTTGTCGCATTGTTGTTACTATATAATTTGGTATTTGACGTCTCTTTTTCACGACCATTCTTTCCACTAAAGTGTTTGTGTTGAAATCCTGCATCATTACCCTTGAAAGCACGACCCTCCAAGTTACTCTGTTGAAATCTTGGGATATTCGCGAAAATCTTTTTGCCTTGAATATGAATTCTATCAAGCTTGACCGCCATTAATCTATCATCCAACACCTTTCTAAATCTCATGAAACCATATCGTTTACCTCTTTTATCACGTCTCGCCGGAATAAAAACCTCCATAACAATACCAAACTCTTTGAACATTTCCATCATCTCCATAGCTCCAAAAGACTCCAAAAATTCAATGAAGAAAAAAGACGATAACACTTCATTATCCCGCACACCCTTTCCTCTCGATGCATTCTACATAGAGCATTTATCAATACGGTCATGAAATTTCTTCCTCTGAACTTCCACCCAACCCCCGTTCATCATACTAGGTCATAAAACCAACGATACCGATTAAGCAAGCGAAACCAGAAAAGTCGAAACAACAGCAACCCACACAGACAAACTTAGAATAGAAACTACTGAGATCCCTAATTCTAGGATTATGAGTTTAAACCTCAGTAGATTGAAGATCCCTTGTTTGATCTAAATGTGTACCATGTTAATTGTTTCCTTACAAATTTCTTTTAAAAAAAGTGTTACGAATGATGAGAAATTAATTTGAATCCTATATAAAAATTTGCTTATAAGATGAGTCAAAAAATTTTATTTTTCTGTTTTGAACACTAACTATTCCTATAATTTTCTCATGCACTTATTTTTATTCATAAACATTCTCATAACTAATAAAATTTTACCAAAGAATTTTCTGACTTTTTAATTGTGACATAAGATTTATATAAAAAAGATTAAAAAAATATGTATGATAAATACTTATTAAATAATTTAAATACGAGTTAAATATACATTCACAAATAAAATTTTTAAGTTACTACATTGACATAAATTTTTTGAAATGACTCTTTTGAATGATAAAGACCAAAACAAAAAAGACATGAAATAATAAATAAACTGATTAGAATTTTTTTAAAATTATTTTACAATTTCATAATTCTAACACTTTTTCTTATCTATTTTATTTCACATGAAATGATTGAATATTTTCACTTATATTATTTATTTTAAATCTCACAATCAAATTAAATCACAATAAAATAGAAATTTTATAGAATTTTTCAAACTTATTTTATATTTTCACTTAAAACTTTACAATTTACTTTTTTTACTCTCCTAATTTTATTGTCAGAATTACTCAACTATAAACCTTTATAATAAATAATATAAAAATTGATTTTATTTAATATTAGTTAAATAAATTATTCCCGACGCATCAATCACATTCACTAAAATAAATATAATAGCTTATCATATATAATATTAATTTTCTTGGTTGATTTAGAGCAACTTTAGCGCATGATTGTTAAACCAAAATTTTGTATAGCTTGCTAGTAATAAAGAATTTGCATTATATTAGAGCTGACATGACATTTAATAAACTAAAGTTTAGTTTCTATTATCTATATAGTTAACGTTAACTATTCAATGAAATACATATTATAATATTATTTAATATTAATAAAATATTCCAATAAGTTTAACTACATGATATTTATATATACATTCTCACTTAAAACCAAAACCATGTTTATAAATGTTTTTTTCTAAATAACACAAATTTAACTTGTTTGATTTTTTAAAAATAACTTTTGATTTTAAATCACTTTTACATGTTTAAAAAATTGTATGTATTTTATTTAAAATAATTAAATTAATAGTAACTTAAATAAAAAATATAAAATGTGAGGTCAAATTTTGGTTTCTTATAGGCAACCTTTGTTAAAGTAAAAACTAATCAAATCAACTATAAATTCAAATAACTATAAATTTTTTAAATTTTACTAAACACTTTGGGCTCAAAAATATATTAGTTTACCCATTGAATATGCTCTTGCATTGAATATGCTCTTGAATAGGTTATATATGTGTATATATATACACGTGAACTCTTAGAATGAATATATAAAGACGAAAGAAATAAACCCTATTGGTTTCCATCCAGAGCCACCGCCACTTCTGAGGTTGGTCGTATTCATTACTGTAACAGGTCGTATTCATTACTGTAACAGTCGTATTCATTACTGTAACTCGATTTTCTTTTCTAGCTTCTAATTGCAATAATAATTACTATCATTCTCAAATCATCAAGAATGAACAGGGTTAAAAAACTCAAGAGGGAGTCAACCGAGTTGCCTGACTGTATTATATCGTATATCTTTTCCAAGTTAAGTTTGAAGAATTTGGTGAAAACTAGTGTTTTGTCCAAACAATGGTATCACGAATGGGGTTTAAAGAAGGACCTCAAATTTGATCTCTTTAACATGTTTGATTATGATACAATTCCAGACTCACCAATAACCCTTCCACTCTTTCAACAACTTCAATCTCAATTTGCCGCAAGTTTGGATACTTTCATGCACAAATATCCCGGTGACACCATCCGTTCAATCCAAGTTAGTTTTCCATTAGGTGTCGATCATACTTATGCCATCGATGGATTGATTCACAATGGACTTCTTAAGGGTGTCAATCGTATTGAGCTGCTATTAGCAAATAAAACTAATTTTAAAAAGCCATACATAACTGATTTAAAAATAGAGCCATACAAATTTTTATTCCCTTTCTTGTCTGGCCCTAATTCTCTCACATATCTACACCTACAGAACTGCCATATAGCAGCAAGTATGAAATTTTCTGGATTGAAGAATTTGACAACTCTTGTGTTGACTCGAGTTCCTGTGGAGCAGAATATGCTTCAGGATCTGTGTTTTAACTGCATCCGTCTTGAGAACTTCACTCTTAATCAATGTTGCTTCCTATCTCACTTAAAAATAACTAGTCCAACCTTGCTTCATTTGAACATTAACTGCAAGCCTCTCGTCACAATGCCGTGGAATATTGATATCATATCACCAAGTCTCTTATACATAGAATATTCTCCCAAATTTTTCCCAAATCTATTACCCAAGGTGAAAATTGACTCTCCTATGTTATCCAAGCTTACCTATAGAAGTGCTAAACTTTTTAATCTCGAGTTTTCTAGACTGACAAATGTTACAACAATTGTGTTGGATCGACTCTGTGAAGATGATGATGCCATAACACATTTGTTTTCTAAATGTCTCCAACTGGAAGATGTCACCTTAAACATGTGCCGCTTCACGTCTGATGTCAACATTATCAGTGCAAAGTTGCGTCACTTGAGTTTAGTTCATTGTTACCATAGGTATAGCCGTACTTGTAAGATTGATATTCATGCTTTGAATCTCTCATCTTTTCAATATAGAGGTTACAAGCATATGAGGAGCATGGTTTCTCTTGAGGCTCCAAAGTTATTGAAGGTTTTTTGGGATGCCGGTTTTAACCAGATAAATGTCTATAACTTTTCTACAACTTCAAGATTACATCAACATGAGAATTTCGCTATGCCAATGACCCTTTCACAGGTGAATCACTCAAAGTCCATACATTGCTTGTATATGTTTATGTGTTTGTCAATAATTGCTTTTAATTCACTTTAAATGTTACTTGTGTAAACAGATATCCAAGTTGACGAACGAGTATTTGATTCAATATCCAAAACTTACACAATTGGAATTATTTACTGGTGGAGCATATAATCCTAATATGGATAACTTTTGGATTTTAGATATTGCAATGGCTTCTCAGGATCTCCTAAAACTTTCTCTAACAATTAGTTATTCAACCCTTTAGTTTTTGGTTGCTGTTTTTTTTTTTTAATGTTACAATTTACTATTTTTATGAATAATATTTTTCTAAATCAATCTTATGAAATTACACTTGATTTGAACATCAAGTTTTAGTTTCCTTTTTTGTCTACATATATAAAAAGTTTACAAACTGAAATTTATTTTTGTTTAATATTAGAAAATAAATAGATAATTTTGCAAATAGAATCACATTTAAATAGTTTAATATGCTTAATAACTAATGACTGTAACTTTTCTTAGCTGCCTGAATAAATTTTCAGAATTATAGATTATAGAAATAGTAAAGTATAATTTAAAGATCAAGTAAATGAACGATGTCGCGTCATAATTTTGTAGTGTTATGTTATTTATTTATTGAATTATGTCTTGTTTCTGTTGCTAGTTAATTCTTTTTTTCCAACCTTGTATGATTTATACCTTGATATGAATTACAATACTATTGAATGATCTGATTCAATCTACAACTGAACACTATCTCCAAGATTCTGTATGCTTTCATTTTATAAGATGAAGTTCTAGGCAAAGCATTAGTATGATCTGATATTTAGCATATCATGTCATGCAGGAGCCCTGCTGAAATTAAACTTTGTGTTAGAATAATGAGAAATACAGATGATTGAACTACTAAGCACTTGTTATTTGAGCCCTCAGTGCTAAACTATTTAAACATTATATTTAATCTTTATCACAATTCTAATACACTATGAAATATATACTTAATAATGTATATGAGGATTTCAATGGCAAAAAATTTGTTTAGAAACGTTAAATTGGATAGTGAAGATTTCAAGTTGAGAAATAGTTTACAGTGTCATAGTTGATCTTGTTAGTATATTTTAGTGGGTAATATATAAGTATTTCTATAAGTGTTCTTTAAGATTTGAAACTTGTTATAAGTTTAGTGAGTTTCCGTATTTCAACTCACCTCAACTTAAAAAAAAAAAAACCAACCTGCAACAGTGAAAAGTAAAACAATAATTTTGTATTAATGCAAATAACTTGAATTGTGAATGAAAATAAAATTTTAACTACAAAACTTATTTTATTTAAATGTAATAATTTATAGATTGTCAATCATTTATGTGTATTCAATAGTGTAAGTTTTTTTTCATTTTTTTGGTTGTTACTCCTGATTTTTTTTCCGATAAACATAAAAATAACTAATACAAGGATCACACTGGATATGTAAATTACAACAGTCATATTAAAGGAACTCTCACTTGCACCAATCGTAATAACTATGTGAGATACTTTTAAAAAGCCACCACAAAAAATTAAGCACAATTCTTTGCATCACCAATACCGAATCTCCAATCTCGTCGTTGAAAAGGATTTGGTTTCTAAAAAACCACAAACACCAACATACAATACACCATAATTCAATTGCATTATATACTGAAATTTTCTCCCTAACTTTCTCAATTCACAATTTCAAGCAGTTGTTACTACCGGATACACAAAAGTTATCGACGTTCAACACACCACACACCAAACACCAAACAAAATCCGTTTTAACACAATCAAAGAAAAAACACCAAACAAAATCCGTTTTAACACAATCAAAGAAAAGATGATTGATATCTTCATCACCATCAAAACAAAAAATACATACTCGCTCATGCACATTATTGATGACACCACACTTGACAAGATTGAGACGAGTAAGGAGCCTGTTTAAGATCAAACGCCACGCAAATGTCTTCACTTTGATAGGAACAGACGCCTTCCAAATCCATTGCAGTGAATTCTTGCTGACACAACATCTAAGTTGTCATGAGCTTGTGCTGTCAAAAGTCTTCTATAGTAAGATTTTGTTGAGAAACATTTGTTCGTATCATAAAGTCAAATTATCTTATCAGTTGCCACACGATTTGGTTGAGTATTATGTAGTAAGCAGATCAGTTCTTGCAGGTCCTACGCTACTGTTTCATCGTGAAAACCTGCTATTCTGTCACAATTCCATCGCCACTCATCATCAAACCAATCTCCCATTTGCTCGACCAACCCAACTTTCATATTGGAAAAATTGTATAAGTTCAGGAATACAAACTGTAATGGTCTACCCCCAAGCCATTTTGATCTCCAGAATAAAATCCTACTACCCTCACGAAGCTTATGAGACAAAAGATCTACGAAACTGTCATTACCTTCGACCTCACAAAGAGAAGTTATATCTTTTCACCATAAAGAAATATCTTTCCAAATCGCATCCATGTCAATAAGGAACCTACATAACTAAAGGAAATAGAACAGAAATGAAAGCTAGAATTCTTGATACTTTATTCAAAAGACTGTTATAGCTTTTATAAAGCCTTACAATTTAAATGTAACTGAAACAGAGAAAAACAAGGAAAACAGAATATAACAAACTTGAATAAATCAACTCTTAAAAACTAGCTTATTAAGACCTATTCTCTAACTTTAACGGTAAACCCAACAAATTCTTCCCCTTAAACTGACACATGCTTAACGAGCATCAGTTTACTCCTCGGGTCGTTGAACACCAAGCAAACCTCTAAGTTTCACAAACCGATCCAACTTAATAGGTTTAGTCATGATGTCTGCCACTTGATCATCAGTTTTACAAAATGCTAACTTCACAACTCATTCACTTGATAAATTGCGTAGATAATGTTATCTAACATCAATGTGTTTTTTCCTTCGATGCATCACTGAATTCTTGGATAGTTTAATTGCCGAATTGTTATCACACATTATGTGAATGCAATTACAGTCTTTGAAGCTTAACTCTTTTAAAATTCCTTTCAGCCAGACGCAATGACATGCGCATGCAGTGGCAGCTACATACTCAGCCTCTGTAGATGAGAGAGTCACTATCCCTTGTCTTCTTGAACTCCAACAGATTGCTGCTCCATTTAGTAGAAATACATAGCCCGAAGTACTTTTTATATCGTCCACATCTCGTGCGTAGTCGCTGTCTGTGTATCCCAGCAGATTCGCATTTGTGCTTTTCTTGTAAAATATTCCCAGTTCCAGTGTTCCTTTCAAGTACCTCAGTACCCTCTTTACAATCGACATGTGTTCTTCTTTAGGTTCAGCCATATAACGAGAGATTAAGCATACCATAAACATTAAATCCGGACGCGTTACCGTTAGATACATTTAGCACCCTACTAGTTGTTTGTACAACACTGCATCAGCACCGTTGCTGCCTTCCTTTGACATAACAGTACCAGGAACAATTGGATTCTTGACAGCATTACAACTCCACATATGGAACCTTTGCAAGACTTCCTTAGCATACTTCTTTTGGCACAAGTGAATTCCATCTTTACGCTGATAGATTTCAACTCCAAGAAAAAACTTCATTTTTCCCAAGTCTATCATCTCGAACTCCTTCTGGATTGACAACTTGAACTCTATGCACATATGCTCATCATTTCCAGTATATATTAAATCGTCAACGTAAAGACTTACCGCCAATAGCTTGTTTCCATTTTTCTTCAAGAACAAGGAGTGATCATAGTTGCTTTTCTGAAACCCTTCCTTCTTAAAGTGACTCTCGATTCTGCTGAACCAAGCTCTTGGGGCTTGCTTTAAGCCATAGAGCGCCTTCTTTAGCAGATACACCTTATCTTCCTCTCCCTTTTTGATAAACCCTTCCGGTTGATCGATGTATACCTCCTCCTTTAATTCTCCGTACAAAAAAGCACTTTTAACGTCAAGTTGGTAGACACACCAACCACGCTGAGCTGCTACTGCTAGGAGAATTCTTATGGTATCCCAACGAGCCACCGGTGCATACACTTCATTGTAGTCTACTCCTGCTGTTTGCGAATACCCTTTAGCAACTAGTCTAGCTTTGCATTTGCCCACCTTACCTTCTTCATTCAATTTTGTTTTGTATACCCATTTAACACCAATTTTTTTTGCTTGATGTGGCAATGACACAAGCTCCCAAGTCTGGTTTCTCTCTATAGCTTGAATTTCAAGCTTCATGGCCTCCTGCCATTTTTCTTCCTTCGCAGCTTCATCAAAACTCACTGGATCATCATGAGAAATATACAAGGCTAAGTTTTGTTCTGGTACCTCTTCTTCAGATAAGCCTTCGCCGCTTTCATAATTACTCATCCAATTAGGCTTCCTTCTCTCTCTTCTTGTTCCTTCTTCAGGTGCTGACTCTTCAGTTTCTGGAAACTCTGTTGTACTGTCGTATTTAATTTCTTCAACATCCTCATCAGTATCTTCTGCTTCAGGTTCTTCTGTCACAGTTTCGTCTTCTCCCCATGCAAGAACATTATGCTTTACGTCTGTTGCGTTCAAGTTCCAATCCCATTTACCTCCTTCTTCGAATATGACATCCCTACTTATAATTATCCTTTTTGTTACCAGATCATATAGCCGGTAAGCTTTAGATTCCTCACTGACCCCAAGCAAGATGCATTTGTGACTTTGATCGTCAAGTTTGACTCTTTTCTGTTCAGGGACATGTACATGTGCAATGGAGCCAAATACTCTGAAGTAGTCCACCTTTGGTTTTATTCCTGTCCACCTTTCTTCAGGTACCATATCTTTTACCGCCTTTGTAAAACTTCGATTCAAGACGTGAGCCATCCATCTTGCTGCATCTGGCCATAGGGATCTCGGCATCTCCTTCTCAGATAACAAACAGCGCACCATGTTCATGATGGTTCGATTCCTTCTTTCTGCCACTCTGTTTTGCTGTGGAGTGTATGCCGCTGTCAATTGTCGCCTTATGCCATGATCCTTGCAGAACTGGTTGAATTTATTTGACGTAAATTCTCCTCCCCTATCAGTTCTTAGTCCGCATATGGAAGTCCTTGCTTCCTTTTCAACAAAACTTTTGAAGGTTTTAAATGCCTCAAAGGATTCTGCTTTCTCTGCAAGAAAATAGATCCATGTTTTCCGAGAGAAATCGTCTACAAACACTAACAAATACCTCTTACCACTGTGAGAGGTTGGAGTGATTGGTCCATACAAATCTCCATGAATTAACTCCAATTTCTCTGATGCCCTCCAACCACTTTTCTTCGGAAATTTCCCCCGCTGCTGCTTTCCCACGTTGCATACCTTGCAAATCTTGGTTGCTTCTTTCAACTTTGGTAACCCTTTTGTCTCCTATCATATGGTTTGAACACCCAGAGTCGAGAAACCAAATACCTTTTCCTTCAGCTTTACTGACTTCTGTGTGTGCCATTAAAAGGAGTTCTTCTTCCTCGTCGAACTCGGTATAATTGACTCCTTTTTCCAGACTTGAGCATTCAAATTGATAATGTCCTTGCTTTCCACATCAAAAGCAATTAATGGCTGACCTGTTGACGAAAGATCTACCTCTTCCTCGTCCACTAAAGTTGACGCCTCTGAAGTTACCACTTCTGGAGTTGCCATTTCCTCTCTGATATATGCCTCTACCTCTTCCTTGTACATTCCTTTGCTCGTTCTCCACCTGTAGAACTTGTTCTTCACTTCTTTTTTCAATCACCTTTTGTTCATGTACAAGCAGGGATGCTTGCAATTCATCTACTGTCATATCATCAATGTCCTTGGACTCTTCGATGGAGCATACCACAAAGTTGAAGTTGTCCGTAAGACTTCGAAGTATTTTTTCAACAATTTTAACATCGTTCATGTTTTCTCCATAGTTCCTCATTTCATTGGCAGTAGACATGACTCTTGCGAAGTACTCAGACACACCTTCTCCCAATTTCATTTCTAGGGTTCCAAATGTTCTGCGAAGCCGTTGTAGCTGTGCGCGCTTCACTCTAGCACCTCCCTGATACTTGACTTTCATTGAATCCCACAACTGTTTGGCTGTTTCCTTCTGGGTGATGGTTTTCAAGATGCTCTTGTCTATGGACTGAAAAAGATAGTTCTTTGCTTTGAGATCTTTGAGTTTTGCTTCGTCGAGTTCCTTCGCGCTTATACCTTTGGTCCCCTTCAACTCTTTGAGCCCTGGTTCAATGACGCTCCAGTACTCCTTGGAGCAGAGGAGATTTTCCATAAGTAAGCTCCAGTGATCGTAGTCACCATCGAACTTCGGAACGCATGGTGTTGAGAAACTTTCTGCTGCCATTTTTCCTTTCTTCTGTGTTTTTCCTCTCAAACACTATTGCAGACTTTCCCTACTTCCTCTCAATGTTTTTCCTCTCAAACACTCAATTTGTATATTACTATTATCAGACCCTTTCGAGCTCTGATGCTAGATAAAGGAAATAGAACAGAAACGAAAGCTAGAATTTTTGATACTTTATTCAAAAGACTGCTATAGCTTTTATAAAGCCTTACAATTTAAATGTAACTGAAATAGAGAAAAACAAGGAAAACAGAATATAACAAACTTGAATAAATCAACTCTTAAAAACTAGCTTATTAAGACCTATTCTCTAGCTTTAACGGTAAACCCAACAATAACCACTTTGTTAAGAGAGTTGTATTGAACAAACCAATATGTTTTATCCTCAAACCTCCTTCCGTTTTCACCTTGCAAATGTCCCGCCAACTAACCCAAGCAATGTCACGACCTTGTTTCAATCCCGACCACAGAAACTGTCTCTGTATAGCTATTATAGACCTCATGACATTCCTAGGTAACTTATAGAAGGATAAGAAATGAACCGAAAGATTAGTGAGAACCGAATTGATGAGGGTGATTCTCCCCTCCCCCTTCCTCCCCCACCCCCCGCCCACCCATGGGAAGAAGTTTTCCTTTCCACAATGACAATCTTGCCTTCAAGCACTCTATTAAAGGTTTCCAAAACAAAATTCGGAAGTAGTTGCCTCCCATATACATGCCCAAAAATTTGAAAGGTATCGCGCCTAACTTGCAACCAATGAATTGTTCTGCTGCCCTAAGAAAGAAATCTCCCACCAAAATGCCAACCAACGAAAATTTCCCAATATTTATTTTGAGACCAGAAATCATTTCATACCCCTTCAAGATCGCTTTCAGTGCCCATAAATTATCCCACGAACCATCGTAAATGATAACCGTATCATCTGCATATTGTAAGATGTTATATGATATTGTTTCATTAATCCTGAAATCCTTTAGAAAGCCTATAGAAACAACTCTATGCACCAGTACTGTCAAGCTCTCGCCCACCATTTCAAATAAGAAAGGAGATAATGGATCTCCTTGATGTGAACCTCTTGAAACTTTGAAATCATGCATAGGACTACCATTGATTAGGAATGACAAGTAGTTGTTCATAACCGTTCCTTTCATCCATTTCAACAATCTCGCACCAAATCCTATTGCCACTAATAGAGTTTTGTAAGAGGAGCATGTTTCAGAGAGAAGTGTATTTTGTATTCATTGAATCATTTTGTAACTGATACACTGCAATGCTTTATATACTGAAAGCAAAGCATAATAGAAAGGTAGTTCAGCATAACTAACTTTATTAGTTAGTTATGACTTACAACAGAATGAATAACTAACTCCAGTCTATACTATAATATTTCCCCTTCAAATGCTGCTACTTTGAGAGTTGTCAGTTGCATCCTTGAAGTGAGGATTTGTCCACAACCTTCAAGTGATCTTTGAGAGTGAGAAATCTAGGAGCTGAAAGAGGTTTAGTTAAAATATCAGCTGTTTGTGAAATGGCTGAAATATGTTTGACTGCCAAGGTGTTGCTAAGCACCTTTTCCCTTAAGAAAAAGATATGCAGCTCCATGTGTTTGGTTTTGGCACGTAGGACAGGATTTTGTGAGAGAGCAACAGTGCTTAGGTTATCACAAAGCAGAAGAGGAGTTTGGGATGGAATCTGAAGTTCTGCTAGTAGTGATTTGATCCAAAAAACTTCTGCAGCAGTACTAGCTAAACTCCTGTATTCTGCTTCAGTGCTGGATTTGGCAACTAGAGTCTGCTTTTTAGACCACTAGGAAACTAGATTAGAACCAATGAATATACATGACCCTGATGTAGATTTCCTACCATCAGGGTCAGAACCCCAATCAACATCAGAATAAGCTGTGATAGACACAGAAGGTGAGGTAGTGTAAGGAGACATTTGCAGACCATGATGAAGTGTACCTCTGAGGTACCTAAGTATTCTCTTAACTGCCACCCAGTGGCTTTGCATTGGTTGAGATAAGAACTGACAAGCTTTGTTGATAGCAAAGCTGATTTCAGGACTGGTAATGGTTGCATATTGCAAAGCCCCCACAACAGATCTGTAGTAAGTAGGATCTTGAAGGTAATCTGTCCCTTCCTTGGTGAGTTTGAGATTTGAAACCATAGGGGTGGGAAAGCTCTTTGCTTCACTCATGTTGGTCTTGACTAAGAGATCTCTCACATATTTGTTTTGAGAGAGAAATAGGCCACCTTGAGGTGTTTTGGAGACTTCAATGCCTAGAAAATAGTTTAAGTCACCCAGCTGTTTGAGGGAAAACTGGTTACGAAGTTTAGTGACTAGGGTCTGAATGTGAGTAGGAGAGCTGCCAGTGACAATGATATTATCTACGTATACTAGCATAAAGATAGTATAGGTAGAGGTGGATAAAATGAATAGAGAGGGGTCACATTTGCTAGTCACAAATCCAAGTGAGTGAAAAGCACCTGTAAGTCTCTCAAACCAGGCCCTAGGTGCCTGTTTTAAACCATAGATAACTTTGTTTAGCTTACAAACTGAAGTGGTATTAGTGTGGACAAAGCCAGGAGGTTGTTGCATATAGACTTCTTCAATGGGAATACCATTTAAGAAGGCATTGTTTATATCAAGTTGAGTGATTTGCCACTGCCTAGTTAGAGCAATAGAGAGCACCACCCTGACTGTGACAGGTTTGACCACAAGGGAGAAGGTTTCTTGGAAATCAAACCCCTGAATTTGATGAAACCCCTTTGCAACGAGCCAAGCTTTATACTTAAGGATAGATCCATCAGGATTTTGTTTGATCCTGAAAACCCATTTGTATCCTATTGCTTTTCTGCCAGGAAGAAGGGTAGTGATAGTCCATGTTTGATTATGTAACAGTGCATTATACTCAGCAGTCATGGCTTTTAACCATTTAGGATCTTTGAGAGCCATTTTATAGGATGTAGGTTCAAGTTCAGTTAAGAGCAGAGTGGGATGTATGATCTTTGGCTTGACAATTCTAGTCTTTGCTCTAGTGATCATGGAGTGAGTGTTTTGAGGAGGAATTGGGGGAACAGACACGTGTTCAGAACTAGAGTCTGATGAAGGACTGGTGGATGAGGAGCCAAGAAGACTGTTGGACATTGAGGTTTGAGAAGATGTTTGGGAAGGAGATAAATGTGACACAATTGTAGGAGTGGTGATAGGTATTGCAGTAAGGGGCATAGGTTGAGGCAAATGAGAAGGAGATGACTGTGGAAGTTGTCACACCCTAATTTTTGACCTTAAGATCCCACCTCCTTGTGTGTTTTTTGTGTAATATTTGTTTTCTTTTGTATATATGTCTATTACGGCTAACCAGTTCGCGTAGGTGAGGTAATGACAAGTATAGTTTTTTACAGCGGAGCATCCCAGAAACGTGGCTAGTACAGTTGGGTTTAAAGTCCACCATCCAAGAATTCAAGCTTAATTTAAGGAGATTTTGCACATGAATAAATCTATCAGATTCAATTCAAATTCAGGGTGCACCAACCGTTTTCAAGACTCAACTTGCAAGAATTCGTGACTAGAGTGAATTCAGACTATATCATTAAAGCTCTATCTCTCCATGGCCATTTTCTTCTACTCACGCTTGCTTCTCACGTATTCGGGTTAATGTTGGACATTCGCATAAAAGTAAATCCACTTCGCGAGCTCCCTTTTATGCTGGTTATGGCCCTTGATGGTTCAATTTACCTCGACTAGGTATTGGTGATGAATACCTCTTTACAGTTTAAGTTTAGAGCATTATCTTCACATGTGTTGGTATTTTATTTAATGATTTCAAGATGACAACTGAGGACATTATTATATCCATTTATTTTGTTAAGGATTTAAGGGTCCTCAGATTACAACAATGTTAAATCTTTACAAATCAACAAGGCCTTAATCATGCGAAGATGGAGATCCCAAGCGTGTTTTATTTGGCAAGACCATGAATTCATTTTGAAGTGCGCACAAGGGGGGAAATTCCATGCAAGGCAACTGTTTATTTACAACACATATGACTTTCTTCACAATACATTACAACTCTAATCAAAATCTTTTGAAGTCACTCAACCAAAAAACATCATGTTGCAACATTGCCCAATTAACCGCATATGGATAATGTCACTGTGTTCAAAGCTTTTCCCAACTTAGCATGCCGACTCTCTATTGTGTCCTAAGCTCCTAAAGTGCACGTCGAACTATGAGTGCACCGAAGCCACCGAAATATTACCTGTTACAATAAAGCAAAGATATCGATTAGCATCTCCATATATCATTCAAGACACCATACTCTTAATTCTGAATTACCTATCAAAGACCCGCATCATTGGCTGTTTTTGTTCACAAGCATATCCTAATGCTCTTACAAGACTTTCAAAGAGAAAAAGAGGAAAGACCGAGTACGAGTTGCGTGTTACCACTAACGCCTTATAGAATGAACGAGCCTCGTCCAATATTTGCATTTGCCATGGATTTCCGCAACACAATCACACCAAAGCATGAATAAACCAGGAACAGTCCTATATACCTGTGTATAATATTTCACTTCTTGGTTTTTAATGTCCTAAATCATGTTTGAACACAACTCATGGTTTGAAGTCCAGAACAGAATTAACAACCTGTGACCATTGAATGAACATCAGGATTCTAAGTTGATATCGGTCCTTAAAACAACATTGACTTAGTTCTTGCTTCCATGGCAGCAGCGGTAGCTTAATTATCTTGGGAATAACACTTGGAGGCCAACATTTATCGACACATGAACTCCAAAACACCGTAGGGCGTCGGCATTGAACAGATGGATTGACGGGTGTTTAACGCGTAAAACTGCAAAATAATAAGGCTATTAATAAAGGTGTTTCCTGTCTGATACGATTAAATTATGCAAGAGGAAATGACAAGGATTTTTATGAATACGTTAAAGGTGTTTTTTGGGACGCGTGTTCAATCTTCGTACGAGCCGGTTGCGGATTGGCGGAGGTAGAAATCTTGAACCGGGCATTTTGCATTGGTTCATAACCAGACTCTTACTCCGCCAGTGCAATTTAAATAAGAATACAAGTTTCCGTTAATACTTTTTTTCCAGCAAAGAAGCAATCTCAAAAGAGATCAAGGAGCAGTAGAGGAGCTTAACTTTTGATATCTTCTCTCAATTTTCCTACCAAAGCAGTGGCGCTGCTGCGTTTTTTCTGCCTGTGATCCGATTGAAGATGATGAATTGGGAGAGTAATTACCGCAACTGGTGGGTACACCCTTGCCTATCAAAACCAGAACTTAAGTGAGAGCAAATTCTTATGCAGATAACAAGAT
The DNA here is from genome assembly GCA_963859935.3 of Lathyrus sativus. Classification (NCBI taxonomy): domain Eukaryota; kingdom Viridiplantae; phylum Streptophyta; class Magnoliopsida; order Fabales; family Fabaceae; genus Lathyrus; species Lathyrus sativus. The sequence continues at coordinate 600,773,034 of OZ012739.1, read as the reverse complement.
AGAGTTAGTCTTGGGAGAACTTACCAGTAGAGGAAGGATTTATGTCGAAACCTTTACTTTCAAAAAGAAACTGAGAAAGACTTAATCAAACCAAAGTAAGCAGCATAACAGGGGCTCTCTATCTAAAATAAAGCTGAAGTTCGCGGCTACTTCTGCGGTAATTTGTCCTGCATCATAAATGGCCAAGAATTAGTACCGTTGAATACAAATCTCGCCACTTTCAAACAATCGAAAACACAATCAAGTATAAGAGGGAAGTTTTTTAATCTGTCAATCTGAAAACGGAAAGGATCGGCAAGTGTTACACATTTTCAATTTGTTTCCAAAGCGGTTGCCGACATAACTTTTAGAAAGGGAAATAAACATCACAACTTTTAGTATCTTTCTGTGACAAAATCGGTATGTTTGAAACGAAGATGGAAAGAATTCATTGTTTTGGTTTCTCGTTCAGCTATAAAAAAGAGAACAGTCAACAACAGAAAGGGACGGCAATTGGCACCAACAACCCACTCAAATCCATTCCTAAATAGCAAACACAGATGAAAATTCCCCAGAAACCCCCAAATTAAAAAACCAAAGATTCGAAAGCAAGAAACTTATCTGTTTTGAAGTTTCATCACCGGAAACCCTCGCTCCGCCGCAAAACCTTCGCGCCATCGAAACCACCTTGAACCTCAACCGTTTACACTTTGCTGGTGATCGCCATTTCACCTCCATCGAAGCCTTTGTTGTCGGAAACCTCCATTTCCGTCTACGAATCGCCCCGTCGAGACTTCCGAACTCCAAGCCTCCACCAAAAAACATGCAAATCCATTTTCTGTTAGTTTTATTAATATTTTTTTGGTGTTTGTTTCAGATTGAAAAGGAAATGACAGAGAAGACAATAGTGGAATTGCGGAGCAAAGGAAATGAAGGAGAAGAAATGGCGGATGAAAGAGATCGAGAGAAACGACGGAAATGGGGGGTCAATTTGGGATCGGGGTTTTAATTTTTTGGTTTATTTGTTGTAATCCTATACCTGTATATACACCGCATCACCATACACCTTCACATCACAGACACACACCCCGCGATCAGATCGGATCACACGGCCCATATCGTTGCGTCCCCACCATAACCCACACAGCCTGCCGCATCAAATCCATTGCCCCTTAATCACCTCATTAGTCTTATTAACCAGTTAATCAACCATTAATCTGTTTTAATTCACCCAATCCTCACTTATTTTATTTTATTAATTAATTAACCCTAATTAATCCATTAATCAGTACTTAATATCAACTTAATTAATTTAACCATAACGTTAATAAACTTTTTTTTATATAAATTGAACCAATAAAACCTCTTAATTACCTTCTTTTTATTATTCTTTTTTTATTTAACCTTTTATAACATTTTCTATAAAAATCAATTAATAATTTTTCCTATTTAAATCACCTTTTAATTAACCTCTTTTAAAAGCAGCTCAATATAATTCTTTTTTTAATAATAAAACCCATTTTTTCATAATTTAAAAATAATCTATATTATTTTGTTAAATTTAAAAAACCCTTTTTAATAAGAAGCAATTTCATAATTTAATTAACTTATATCCACTTGTTAATAATAATCACCTTTTGTTAACTTTTATATAATAATAACTAAAATCAATTTATTTAATAAGTTTGCTTATTTAAAATCATTTCTGGAATCACTCAATTAATTCGTATTTTACTAACAAAAACCTCTCACCCTATTTTTAAAATCACCCGTTTAGAACTTAATTAATCCCTCACCTAAACCTTGTATTAAAACTAATAAGCTAGTCCAACCATTCACCTAAAATCAATTCAACTAAGATTAATCAACTCAATCAATCATGCACGCTTCCGTCTCCTAGCACTGATTCTATTCACATACTCACTCACTTGTACACTTCAGCGCTTTCATGCGCGTGTATGCCTTTATGTTCCGCCATTTATACTTATCGTTATTTATCCTTACCGCAATTTATCTTATCGCATTGCATAAGCGTCCAAAGGAAGAATCTACGCGTAACGTAAAACTTGCGCGTATGCATATCATTTGCATCATATTCCCCATTGATCCTTGATCCCATTCAAGTCGATCCTTTAAGATAGATCCTACCCCATAGGAAGGACCTTTTTCTTTTATTTTTATAACATAGAAAAAACAACAACAACTCAATTCAAACATATTAGAGAATAAGGTGTTAATCATCTTAAGCGAGATAAAATTTCTATCCCATAACAATTCAATCAATATGTAGGGACTTTTCCGCTTAAGAGAGATAGAGGCATACTTGTTGACGAGCCGAGTACTTGAGCCCTTCTCTTAAGACGATGCAAAGACTATTTTCCTACGAAGTGTGGTGGTTAAATCAAGTAATCTCCCTTAAAATGACAACTCGTCTTTTCTCCTAGAACTAATCAATCAACTACCCTTATCCCTTAGGAACTTTGACCACAGTCAAAGAACTCCTCAAACCCTTTAGGGGAACTACAGATACTCTGATTCTATTCCTGTCAGGATATGTAGGCGCAAGATGTGACGTCTTGGCAAGTATACTTAGAAATAAATCCCTAGGTCTCCTTTATTCTTAAACAGATAATCCATAGCAATAAACAACATTAAAACAAAAGGTTCCTGTAGAGTACTACAGAAACTTAGGATGCTAGCACCTTCCCTAAGTTTAACCAACCCCCGAACCTATAACTCTCTAGCTTTTGCATTTGCATTGCATTATGGGTATTTCGATCTTTTTCCCTTTCTTTGGACAAATCAAAGACTGGTAGTGAAATAAAATGAATTAAGATTCAAATTAATTAATAATTTGGCATCCAATTCTCACCGCGACAGAAATGACGACTTCACTAGGGACCCTCCTTGTGGGTTTCCCTAACTTGTTTATTATGTTTATTTATATCTGCTTATTTGCTTATTTTTATATTTGTTCATTATTTCTTTAGGTTGATATCTTTGAGTGGTGAGACAAAGTCCTACACCCGTATTTGAGAGAACATAAGATAGGATGGTGGTATATTCGACGAGGCTTATAGGGAGTTGAATCCCGACCAAGTTGACTCGAGAATCCCTCTCAATTGAGACCCTCTTGAAAACAATACTGTTAAACGAGTAATCGTGAAAACATTCACTATTTTCAACCTTAGATTCTATGGTATTGAGGACTGTAGTTGCCTTTAACCCCACTTTGGCCTTTATTAGGACGTAGTGCGGGACTATGAGGGAGTACTCCCGAAATAGTGCTACGCGACGCTACACTCAAAAGAGGTTCTCTTGAGAATATTATTAACCACCAAGTAATTGGGAAATTGATAATATCCGAAAGATGGGCTAATGATTTTGGGCACCCCTTTAGAACCTTGTTCTGCAGGTACAATCAAACTTTAGTCCACATCCTTTGGGAATAGGTATACCTTTGCTCCATGCTCGTTGTAAACCTAGGGTCCCCCTCGTTTGCTTATCTTTGTGTGTCTCTATGTGCTTACCTGTGTTTGTTGCATCCATAAAGCATCATATTGCATTGGTTTCATGAAATTCGAGTTTATTTATAAACATTACAGAAACCAATATAGATTACAAAAGAAAATATTTTGAAATATTCTTTTAAGAGTCCTAACTTGGATGACCTAAGGAAGTTAAGGGCACTGATTGAAGAATCAAGAAAATTCAAAAGACAAATACAAAAGGCTTCCATTATCATTGAAGATCAATAGAAGTTCAAGAGACTTTCCATTATTATTGAAGGTCCAAGTAAACAAGGGAGTCTTTCCTCACTTTCCAGCAAGAAGAGAAGAGAGATGGATGATTTATTTTCCTCTATCAAACTACTCTTTAGACGTTAATCATCGACAAAACTTATATTCAAGAAAATCCAACTAGAAGAGCATATCAACAAGCACGATGAAGGACTTCCTTAGGGCTTTGTTAGCTTTTATTTAGCTATTATGTCAGAACTCTTATAAGAATGTTTCCTTGTAATCCATTATTAAAAAAAAATATAAATGATTTTTCTTTGGTACTCTGCGACGTTTATGAAAACTTGAGTTCCATGAAACCTTTCATTTCTGCATTCTTGCATTAGCATTATTGCATTTAGCATCTGCATATGCATGTGTCTCTTCTCCGTTGCATCCTCATCTGGCTCTCTGTCTTTGTCTATCAGCTGACATCTTGACCATCTGACCAAGCTTGAAGTAATCACTGAAGGATAACAGAGAACAAAGGATATGGATTCCATGACATGTTTCAGAATTATGACCAATCCGTTGTTTGATCTTCCCTCTGATGATAATATTCAACAAACGAATATTCCTACGCAACCTCAATCTATGCAAGATAATCTGGTGGTTCAAGTTGATGAAAGAGATTCCTAGTTTCCACGGTATTTATCAAATCCTTCGAATGTTCATGCTGAGACGAAGATGAACGATCCCAAAATTATAGCAATTGAGAAAGGATTTTGTGATCTTGAAGAGCAGTTGAAAATGATGAAAGGAGTTAATGCATCTGGTCTTAATGCTCAAGACTTATGTTTAGTTCCAGGTGTAATTATTCCTCCAAATTTTAAGATGCCTATCTTCGAAGTATACAAGGGTATTAGATGCCCAAGATACCATTTGACGATGTTCTGTTGAAAGATGACTGCTTATATTGACAACGACAAACTGATGATTCACTGCTTTCAAGAAAGTTTATTTGGGGCATCCTAAATATGGTATATGAAGCTACAAAGGAATCACATTCAGTTGTGGAAAGATTTATCTGAGGTTTTTGAAGCAATATAATTACAATTTGGATATGGCTCCAGATAACGATCAACTGATAAGTAGGAATAAGAATTACAACGAATCTTTCAGGGAGTATGCCCAACGATGGAAAGAGTTGGCCGCCCAAGTTCATCCACCACTTCAAGAGAAAGAATTAAGCAAGATGTTTCTAAGAACGCTGTCAGATGCTTATTTGAGAGGATGGTGTCGTACCTCGAAAAATACGATCCTCGCGATGGCCGCGGAAAATACTGTTCGAAACAGAGTCGCCACCGAACTTTATTCATTCCAAGGGAGGAATAGGAAAATATCGATAAAACCTTTAAAGGGATAAGAACATGGTCATCGCAACCAATATTCTAGGTTCGGGAGTCGATTACATAGAGGGAAGGTATTAGCACCCCCTACGCCCGTTGTATTCAACGGGAACCTCTTGATTCGATTCGCGAGAGAAAGTTAACTATGTTTGTTTATCTTCTAAGGAATTGCTTGCTAATGGGAAAAGGGATGGTTTTTTTTAAGATAGGGTGCTCGCCAAGGATTGGGGCCCTTGCGCCTACGTATCTTCACTTGTAAGAAGTGAAAAATCAGAGCATTCGTAGTTCGTGGGACTACGGGTAAAGGGGGAAATGTGCTCGCTAGGATTATCGCAATCCTATGCCTACGTACTCTCAACAGATATGAGAGATCAAAGCAGCCGTAGTTCGGCCAACTACGGGTTACGGGGGGAAGGTTGTTTGACGAACAAGTGTTTAGGTCGCATTCTAACTGCTAAACGTTGGCCTGTCTGCTCGCTAGGGGAGGCTGAAGCACAAGTTTGTTATGCGCGGAAGAAGGGACTAAACAATGTTCTTGGTAGAAGGTGGGTATGAGTTGAACGAGAGTTTAGGTCGCATTCTAACTGCTAAACGTTGGCTTGTCTGCTCGCTAGGGAAGGCTGAAGCACAAGTTCATATGCGCGGAAAAAGGGACTAAACAATGTTCTTGGTAAAAGGTGTATTTGAGTCGTAGGTCGCGCGAGGGCGAGGGATTAGGTTTTGGGAAGTATCAAACGCACGGGGGCGAGTAGAGTTTGATTGGTTAAGTATTTTGGTTTTGAAAAGAGGGTATATTTGAATAGGTTTTAGGGTTGTGGTCGCACGTGGCGAGGTATTTGGTTAAATGTATCAGATGTTTAGCTAGAGGTGACAATTACCTGAAGCTTAAGAAAAACTTCTCGGACCCAAGTAATCGGGAGAGTGAACCAAAGACTTGGAGCTCTCTCTTTTTCAACCTCAAATGCGAGAGGATAAAATTGAGTATGGTTTGAATAAGTTGAACGGATGACGATTACTTGAAGCTTAAGAAAGACTTCTCGGACCCAAGTAATCGGGAAAGCGAGTCAAAGACTTGGAACACTCTCTTTTTCATCGTAAAAAGGAGTTGTTTGAATGGAATTTGAAAGATAGGATGTGATTAAAGTATTTTAACAGATGAGGATTACTCGAAGCTTAAGAAAGACTTCTCGGACCTTAAATAGTCAGAAGAGTGATCCAAAGACTTGGAACTCTCTCCTTTTCTCATCTAATATTATGAAAGATGTTTAATAATATTATAGTGTATTAATCGGATGACAATCACTCGAAGCTCAAGAAAGACTTCTTGGACCTTAAGTAATCGGGAGAGTGAACCAAAGACTTGGAGCTCTCTCTTTTTCATCTATGTGTTTAAGGAAACGGGTTTGAATAAGTTTATCGTTTTTAGAAGGTTTTTTAGATGACAATTGTTCGAGCTTAAGAAAGACTCCTCGGACCCAAACAATTGGGAGAAAGAACCAAAGACTTGGGACTCTCTCTTTTTTCATCTAATATTGAGATTGTGTTTAAATAGTTATTAAGTATTTTAGTTTGATTTAAGAAAAATTGCTTGATATGGATCAAGGTTTGAAAAATTGCGTGAAACAACTTAAGGGTTTTCAGGAAAAAAATTGTTTAAGTATGAAGAAGACTCCTCACACTTAAGCAATTGGACAAGTGAACTGAGAGAGAGAATAGAAGACTCTAAACTCTCTTTCAATCAAATAACTTTGAAGATGATTTGAGAAAATGCTCGATATGAATCGAGGTTTGAAGTTAGAGTTTTAACGTGTACACTAGCAAAGTGGGCTAGTCTTCTAAGTGACCAATTAGAAATAATTGATCAGATAGGTATCACTGTAAGGAAGCCCAGGCTTCTAAGTGTATTATGATCAAAGGTTGATGGCGAGGCTTTGAAAGCACTCGACTTACAAGGTAGAAAGTGGCTCGATGAATCGAGAATTTGTTCTTAAAAAGGTTTTAAAGCATTAAAGCATAAGCGATAAAAAAATATATATTACACTTTGGGGGGATGAGGGTACATTTGATCAAATGAAACAAATCAATGAGATAAATCGAACCCGCAACATATCAAATAATTCTTAAATCAGAATCCATGGATTAAAATCCTTATTAATAAATAAATAAGATCAAAACTAAAATTTAAAGTTAATCTAAAATTAAAAGCAAGATTAAATTTAACAATTAATCAATATTTTTTTGCAAAAATCACACTAAATCATGGTTAATATGTAACCAGAAACAACAATAAAAAAACACCATCGAATGTCGCAAAGTGGACGCACATGAAACTAACAGTATCAAGTTTAGCATTTAAAATTCTAGCATATGAATTTCTATCATATAAGCAAGTTCTAGTATAATAAGTTCTATCATGCAAAGTTCTATTATGCAAATAATTTCTAGTATACAATATCAGTATATGATACAATATTAACTTAACAATATCGCTCCAATGCAGGTTTATGTATAATAAGTCAGTCTAGCATACAAAATTAACTCATACATGACTATAAGGAATAACCTGTCAACCTTAACATTCAAAATTGAAAATTGAAAACCATATTAATTCATAAATCAGAATCAGAAGCACTAAAATGGAATTGAAAGTGAAAGTTGTAACAGTAGCATGCAAAATGTATCATCATGAACCTTAAATTATCAATAACAAGACCAAAAATCATAAACAATTTTATATCATAGCGTTTTTACAATCTCTGCATGACCAAGATTGAAACCGACAGGACATAGCTCATATTGAAGCCTCATACAACAGTAATAGCATGGTACTAACAGATCAGGTGCAGAATTTAACAGCATTAAAGCAGCAGGATTTGATTCATAGGCACACGATATCATTGACACACAAACGAAATAAAACTGAATAGAAATGGTTTATAGTTCATCCGGCGTGCATGAGAAAACAAGCTTGTAGCAATCCAACAGAAAATGATCAGAGCGTCTACTCCAATATAAACAAAACCGAAACGGCATGGCTCAAGCCTTAGGCTCGTAATCGAAATAACATTATAACTGCAAATTCAGTTTCAACAGCTTAAACCTACACTAGCAGCAAGCAATTTGCAATTTGTTCATGATAGTGTGATTACAAACTAGCAGCACAACATGAATAAATTCGATTCATACCATATCAAAAAAAAACCTGTTACGGTATGACCAAAAGTTACGGGATATAAACGTCAAATACAATCATGAACAAATTCAGTTTTTTAAAACAGTAATGTCATCTCTTCAGAAAAAGAAAAAAGACTCGAAATGTTACCGAAGGCGTGAGTCGGATTCGTTGCTTAGTTGATAACGGTTTCGAGTTTTAAAAAACTGTTGTTGCTGGTTTTGTCACGTTGCGGAATTGCTGCTACAATGTTCCTGCTTATAGAAGAAACTCTTGAGCCCGCCTTCAGATACTGCTGATGGGAAACGCATTTGCGACGCCGCAGAGTGTGAACAGAGCGATGCACACCATCTCTCGATCAAGTGCGGTTTACTTGAGTTGCGAGATATTACTTAAAACGAGTCAGACTGACATTGGATAAACAACAACAGTCACTTAAACCAGTTAGTAATTACAAATTACTCAGAACAGATACATCTCGAAAGGTATACGACACATGAGTTGTTGCTGCTCTATTTCATTACTACCGATGTGGATACAAATCATTGGGTTGCTTTAATAATGAGAGGGAAGAATAAATCAAAATAGAAACACTAGCTTTTTTACTATATCTTCGCTTCAAGTTGTTGTTGATGTTGAACTTGTTCGTTGAAGCGATTACAGTTCGTAGAAGGTGAAGAGGAAACAAAAGCGGAGAAAGCTCACGAGGTTTGTAGTAGTGAAGAAGAGAGGGAAAGGTTAATGGTCTCGGGGATAGTTTTAAAGGAGGAAGAAGTGGTCGTTAAGGCAAGTAACAACGGTGGTGGGGTGTGCTTTCGCAAGGTTATTGCTTAAGCACAGGTTCTATGGTGGTTTGAAGAGTGTTTTTCCTTTGGTGATGGTGAAGTTAGGGATGATGATGTTCCACGACGGGGAAAGGTGAGGAGGGAAAGAACTAGGGTTCTGTGCGAGCGGCAGTGGAGAATGAGGGCGTGATGAATTTTCGAAGGTTGGATATGGAGGTTTTAAGTGGTGTTTAAGACTGTCTGTGGTTGAGAATGAGGGTAAGGTGATGATTTGAGTGAAAACGGCGATGGATTTCACGGTGGCGTCGAGGAACGAGGAAGGGTTTGAAGGCGCCGACAGATTTGGCACATGGGAGATGATGAACTTAGGATTTTAGCGTTTCCCAATTGGACTTGGCGGCTAGGTTTTCTTTTTAGAATTCCCCCCCATGAACAGTGCAAAAAATCCCCTATTTATCCCAATCTGATACCCTAATTTCTCCTTCAATTCAACGTGTCCTCTATCTTTCTTTCCAATTCTTGTCTCTTTTTTTTTAATTAATTAATAATATTTTTCAAATATGATTTCCAATTATTATATTAACTATCCTAATCTAATTTTTAATATAAATCCTGACTAAAATTCTGGCTCTAAAAAATCTAATTAAATATTCTAATATCATTTATAATTTAATTCTAAATCTAAACTAGTTAATTAACTAATATTAAAACTATATTATATTTACACATTAAAAATAACAATAAATTATAAAACAAAAATAACAAAATAAAATAATAACAAAATAAGAATAATAATAATAAAAAGTCACGTGTCACAAATTTATTGGGTAAAAAGGTAAAAAAATACGTTAAGTTGTACAAGCAACGCAAATTAAAAAAAATAAAGTCGGACGAATGAAAATTTTGAAAAAGGTAGGACAAATTTGGGGTATGACAGATGGCCCTATCTAATTGTCTTGAACCTGAGAGAATGAACAGCTGCAAGGCGTTCATTTTAAGGTGGAAGTCAATTAGATACAAGAAGACCCCGAAATTTGTCCGACAAGTAAGTAAAGTGCAGAGATTAGGTATACCAGAACGAGATGACATGATGCAAAAGATGAACAAGATAACCTGATATTCTCTGGGTGGTCGAAGCAGTCCCTTATCTAATAAGGTCCTTCGCGATACCAGAGTAGTATAAACAATCCTCTTTGGGTGGTCGAAGCAGTCCCTCATTCGTTAAGGTCCTTCGATGATACCAAAGTGGTATAAACGATCCTCTTTGGGTGGTCGAAGCGGTCCCTCATTCGTTAAGGTCCTTCGCGATACCAAAGTTGTATCTCTGAACACATGTTTTTGGGGAATAGTTGAGCAAAATTCCTATTAGAGGAACATTGTTGTCTGAACTCTGCAGGAGGAAAGCCTTCAAGAAACTTTTTAAGAGAACCCCTGCTTGGGGATCCATAAGAGCAGCAGTCGTGGAGACTATCATTATCAACTGCATGGTTGACGAATGACTTGCTGGGGAGTAAAATTCCTTTGGACTCGCGGGGTATTGACTCTTTTCGGAGCCATACTGTCAACTTTGATGTAGGACTGGCCAAGATGCTTGTGAACTGATCCTGGATCCTGTTATGCTGTTATGCCATGCTATGCGTTACGATGCTCAACATGCAACTAAAAATGCAACTGCTAGGGAATGCAAGATGCGTATGCAAATGATGTATTAATGCTGGATATGATTATGATATTATCTTATATGCCATGCTTATGACAATGCACATGATCAGGTATGTTGGGGATGAACTTCCAGTGGAAATACCACCAGGGACTGGATTTGGTAATTGCCAAATGAATTTGGACTTTAGTTATTGAGGTTGCCATCGAGGGTGGACTTTTATTGGTTGCCAATGAAGACTGGACTTTTTAGGGTAAATTGAAGATGCTAACTAGAGTGGCTTTTTGTAGTTGCCAATAAAAGATTGGACTTTAGTTATTGAGGATGCCATCGAGGGTGGACTTTTAATTGTTGCCAATGAAAATTGGACTTTAAAATGGTTTGCCAGACGGGAACTGGACTTTAAAATGGTTTTCCAGATGGGAACTGGACTTTAAAATGATTGCCAGACGAGAACTGGACTTTAAAATGATTTTCCAGATGGGAACTGGACTTTAAAATGATTACCAGACGGGAACTGGACTTTAAAGAGTTTTCCAGACGAGAACTGGACTTTAAAGGATTTGCCAGACGAGAGCTGAACTTTAAAATAGTTTCCCAGACGGAAACTGGGCTTTAAAATGATTTGCCAGGCGGGAATTGGGCTTTAAAAAGGTTTCCAGACGAGAACTGGGCTTTAAAAGGTTGCCAGACGGGAACTGGGCTTTAAAGAGTTTGCCAGACGAGAACTGGGCTTTAAAAGTGATTTGCCAGACGGGAACTGGACTTTAAAAAGTTTCCCAGACGGAAACTGGGCTTTAAAATGATTTGCCAGGCGGGAACTGGGCTTTAAAAAGGTTGCCAGATGGGAACTGGGATTTAAAGAGTTTGCCAGACGAGAACTGGGCTTTAAAAGGTTGCCAGACGGGAACTGGGCTTTAAAGAGTTTGCCAGACGTGAACTGGGCTTTAAAAGTGATTTGCCAGACGGGAACTGGACTTTAAAAAGTTTCCCAGACGGAAACTGGGATTTAAAATGATTTTCCAGGCGGGAACTGGGCTTTAAAAAGGTTGCCAGACGGGAACTGGACTTTAAAATGATTGCCAGACGGGAACTGGACTTTAAAGAGTTTTCCAGACGAGAACTGGACTTTAAAGGATTTGCCAGACGAGAGCTGGACTTTAAAATAGTTTCCCAGACGGAAACTGGGCTTTAAAATGATTTGCCAGGCGGGAACTGGGCTTTAAAAAGGTTGCCAGATGGGAACTGGGCTTTAAAGAGTTTGCCAGACGAGAACTGGGCTTTAAAAGGTTGCCAGACGGGAACTGGGCTTTAAAGAGTTTGCCAGACGAGAACTGGGCTTTAAAAGTGATTTGCCAGACGGGAACTGGACTTTAAAAAGTTTGCCAGACGGGAACTGGACTTTGGAAGCTTAACTTTGGTTACAAAGCTCTGACAGGTATCAGGTCCAAGTTGTGGGGATGAAACCCAATGACAGAGAGGCTCTTTCAGGAGGTTAAGGTTATTTGGTGGGGTGATGGCATGATTCCCCGACACCCAACTCTTGCTGACGAGAATAAACTTGCTTGACTAGCTGCCCCAGTGTAGCTCAACTTGCCCCAGTCTGGGTCCATGAAGAAATTTTCCTTGAACAAAAAAAGGAAGCAGTCGTATCATAAGATGAACTCGAGATGGCCTGCCCCAGCATTCCCAGTCCTTAAAGGGAGTTGGAAACAATTATACCATGAGATGAACTCGAGATGGTTTGTTCCAAAATTCTATGTCATGAATGAAATTCGGAAGCATATATATACCATGAGGTGGTCTCGAGATGGTTTGTTCCAAATTTTAGTCATGAAGGGTTTTGACCTCGATTAACTGACCCTTGGGGTAATTGGCTTCAATTACTCTTGAGGTAGTCTGCTCCAAAATGAGCGTCGAAGCGACATGACTAGTGCTGATTGAGCGTTGGAGGGTCTCTCCCTTAATCAAAAGAAACTCTGGGTAGCCTGCCTCTAGTCGGATCTTTTGTAGAAGTGGTATACTTGTTATGGCAAGAACCTAACTTCTAGCTGATACGTCATGACGGCTTCCAAATGTTGAGCATAGCGACTTATCCAAAGCATGTTGACTGTGCGAGCGTAGCGATTTAACCAATGCATATGGGTTACGCGAGCGTAGCGACTTAACCAATGCATGTTAGTCGTACTTTTGCTTAGCCCTAAGGATTTTGACACTTGTTGACCTCTACCATTGCTGGTCTCTGGCATGGTCAGCTTGACCAATTTGAAAGCATGAAGGAAAATTTCCCCTGTTCAACTAATCTGCCCCGGTTCAAATGGTTTGCCCTAGTCTGCCGGGTATTTGAAGGATTTTCTTCTGGGATGAGAACTTTAGCAATGATTATACCAGGATATGGCTTGAACCCATTTGCCCCAGAGTCTGGACTTTGTAGTGGTTTGCCCCGGTTTAAACCTCAGAAGGACTTGCCCTAAATTCTCAGGGTTATGAGAAAGTCTCGATTCAGGTCAACACCAATGATTGATCAAGTTCCTCTTTGATTGCACTTTGTTGGAATTTTTATAATGTTAAGTGTTGATTTGCAGTTTAAAATTGTTCATTCAAAAAATGGTAATTTTAATGCGACATTCATGTAAGTTTTGAAAATATTATTTATTGGAATGATGTGAAAGTGTATGACGAGTGGACTATTAATCCAAATGTAGTGCTGATTTACTGGTGTGTGAAGAATACGACATCAATACAGGTGATTAGCAAATACGTAAGAGTCAGTTTACGCAACCTTGCTGTAGCATGCTTTCAGAACAAACCCGCCTCAATTAGGTCTTTTGAGGGTTGTATCGTGGTCTGGTTCACGGTTATAGAAATAAAGGATATTAGACTCAAAGTATTATTTGTACCCACCCGTTCTTCGTAATGATCTTCATACCTACGTTCAGTTAATTTTGCACCTGCTTGACGGTGTAAACTTGATGGTTCAAAGTTTGCTTGAAATGGCAACCACCTTATTTTGATGGATGTCAGTAACCCCTTGATTTGGGTGGCCACTGAATCTTATTTTGTTTTTGTTGTGGGTTTGAGGACCTCTTTTTTGGTTTTGTTTTTGATCCCTAACTTTTGCATGGACTGACTTTGCTTGTCAGATCCATCGGGATTGCCTTGATTTTTGCCTAAGTCTCCTTTTGAGGTGTTCGACTTAGCCGGCTTTTGATTTTTTTGGTTTGTGACTGCCATGTCAAGGGTTATTGATGAACAACCCTCTTGTCTTTGGGTTTTTTCATGATTCGAGTGCGTAATCAAGTTAACTGAATACTACCCATGCCCCAGGTTAAGTATAAGGGTTTAGAAATCCGAAGGAAACCCCTACTTCTAGGCTCGAAGTGGTTAACTAGGGACTAACTCCTTATCTCTTCAGTGTTTGGGAATTTGAAGCAATGCTTGTACATCATCGACGTGATTTTATCCAAAAGCATACTTATCAGCAATTATGGGTATTTCGTTTGCGTTATCCTCCCTCAAAACAGCAGTGCGACAAAGGAAGTGAAATATTTTTGTGATTTTTGCAATAAATGAGAAACTGTGAGTGAATACGAATGGATTTGATCAAAACATGCATGATTATCACATTAACAATACCATTAATACGAAACAATGTCTAAGAGCAAGTAGCACTAAACATAAAATAAATTACAAATGCAAATGATATAAAAATGTCCTGAAGCTGTGAGTGTTGAGGATGGCTTCTTGTCCTGACCACGGGATTTAACAAATGCCTCTTGAAGTGTTGGAACTCATTTCGGTGAGAAGCTGACGTGCACAACCAAATCTCCTTCTGGAAAGGATATGAATTTCTTGTCAATCAATTGTTGCACCTTAGCCTGAAAAGCTTTGCAATCTTCTGTCGAATGCCCCATTGATCCAGCATGGTATCCACAATGAGCATCGGGATCATACCCAGGCGGGTATGGTTTTGGCAAAGGCTTGATAGCTTTGGGTTCTACCAGCGAGTTTCGGATCAGATGCGGCAAAAGTTGACTATACAACATAGGAACTAGATGAAGAGGAGCAGTCCTTCTTTCCAAGTTATTTCGAGGCCTATGCCGATTCTGACACTGGTTCTGATAACCTCGGCCACGGGTTTGTTGATTTAGATGAGGAGCAACCCGGGGTTTCTGGTATGGTGCCCTAAGCTTGATTGGTTGCCTATAAGGATGATATGGCGCAGACAATTGTTGAGAAGATGATGAACCATAAATTTTTCCTGGTGCACCTTGAGAATACTCGACATTTGCTATAACCACATCCATTTCATTATCCTCTCCCTCTTGAGGATTGCTAAAGGATTCAGTCTCGCCTGTCTGTCTTCCCGAAGCATCCTGGATTTGTTTAGTTTTGAGGTAATCCTCGATGCGTTCTCCTACTATTATAAGGTCAGGGAAGCTCAAGAATGCACTTCCAGCCATTCTTTCATGATAGGATTCATGCAGGCTGTCCAAAAACATGTCAATCAATTCTTTGTCTGAGAGTGGTGGTTGCACCCTGACTGCTAACTCTCTCCACCGTTGTGCATATTCCTTAATGGATTCATCGCTCTTTTGAGATAGGCTTTGCAACTGCGTACGACTGGGAGCCATGTCCAAATTATACTCATATTGCTTTAGGAAAGCATTGGCTAAATCCTTCCATGATTGAATGCGGCTTTTCTCTAAATCCATGTACCAATTCAAAGATGCTTCATTCAAACTGTCTTGAAAACAATGAATCATCAACTTGTCATCAAGGACATGAGAAGTCATCTTTCGGCAAAACATTACCAAATGACGCTTCGGGCAACTGAGACCAGTGTACTTCTGGAAGTTAGGTACTTTGAATCTCGAAGGAATTACTAGGTCTGGCACGAGGCACATATCAATAGCATCGAGTCCAGAATTATCGCGCGCTTTCAAAGCTTGAACTTTTTCTTCAATGGCACAAAATCTCTCCTCCATAGACTTAGTAAATGGCATCATCTGAGACTGGGCAGGAATATTCATTGGCACAATATTACTACTAGCCAGATGATCATACAAGGGATTGGTCGACATAGTGAAACCTGATGAGGAGTTAAGGTTCTCCATCCTAACATGCTGAAAATTATCCTCTGACATAGCTACCCGAGTTTTCCACTTGATTAGTCTGAACAGTTCTTCGAGTTGTTTGTGCTCCTCTTAACTCCACTTGAACTCACTTCAACTTCTTTGCGGCTACCACAAGTTCAGTATGAGTGTCGGGAAATCACCTGAGGGTTATGGACAAAGGATGGATAAGCTTTCTAGTTAAGAGAATGATATGTAATGCACATGAAATGCGAATGCAATGGTATGCAAATGTAATGCAGGCGCAAACAGGATCACAGGTTCAATCACGCTATGAGGTCAGATAGAACAACGGGTAAATAACAAATATCTCCGATTAAAGGAACCCCATTGGTAGGCTCTAAGCGGGTAGGTGCCTAGAGTCATGGATCTTTTCAAAGATATTATTACCATGACAAAGACTCGTCTGATAATAATACCCTCGAAGGATCTCCTCTAGGTGAGGTTTTCATGTTGTCGCACGAGAAAGAAACCTCACGAGTCTCTACTACACAACCATCGAGTCCAAGGTTCCTTAAAGGGACCTCAGAGTCATAGATCGAGGTTGAAAATATCATTGTCAGAATAACGATACGTTCAAGGGATCTCATCTGATTGGGGCGTTCGCATCAACCCAAAAAGGAGTGACCCTCATGAGTTAACACTACCAACCACCATGGTTTGAGGGTAAAAGGTCCTTAGAGTTATAGATTCAAACTCAAAAACATCATTGCCATGGCAAAGACTCACCACGACAGCAACATCCTCAAGTGAATCAACTCTAAGCGGGGCTTTCGCTTCCTCCCAACGAGAAAGACTCCTCGAGGGTTTCCACTACACAACCACCATTCTAAATCCTATGTTTTTTCTCGGACTCGGGTGTAGAGTCATCTCACAAAGTTCCAACAATCAGAGAACCCCCAATAGTATCACCAGAAACAACATTAAGATATATAAAAGCAAGCAAGTAAATAAAACAAGTAAACAATAGAAGAAGATTCTCAAACAAACGGATCCAACTCTTGCGAATCGAGTCAAGTTAGGCTTGACTCTCTCTAGCATAGGGCTATGATGATATCCCAGCAGAGTTGCCATCTGTCGTACCTCGAAAAATACGATCCTCGCAATGGCCGCGGAAAATACTGTTCGAAACAGAGTCGCCACCGAACTTTATTCATTCCAAGGGAGGAATAGGAAAATATCGATAAAACCTTTAAAGGGATAAGAACATGGTCATCGCAACCAATATTCTAGGTTCGGGAGTCGATTACATAGAGGGAAGGTATTAGCACCCCCTACGTCCGTTGTACTCAACGGGAACCTCTTGATTCGATTCGCGAGAGAAAGTTAACTATGTTTATTTATCTTCTAAGGAATTGCTTGCTAATGGGAAAAGGGATGGTTTTTTTTTAAGATAGGGTGCTCGCCAAGGATTGGGGCCCTTGTGCCTACGTATCTTCACTTGTAAGAAGTGAAAAATCAGAGCATTCGTAGTTCGTGGGACTATGGGTAAAGGGGGAAATGTGCTCGCTAGGATTATCGCAATCCTATGCCTACGTACTCTCAACAGATATGAGAGATCAGAGCAGCCGTAGTTCGGCCAACTACGGGTTACGGGGGGAAGGTTGTTTGACGAACGAGTGTTTAGGTCGCATTCTAACTGCTAAATGTTGGCCTGTCTGCTCGCTAGGGGAGGCTGAAGCACAAGTTTGTTATGCGCGAAAGAAGGGACTAAACAATGTTCTTGGTAGAAGGTGGGTATGAGTTGAACGAGAGTTTAGGTCGCATTCTAACTGCTAAACATTGGCTTGTCTGCTCGCTAGGGGAGGCTGAAGCACGAGTTCATATGCGCGGAAAAAGGGACTAAACAATGTTCTTGGTAAAAGGTGTATTTGAGTCGTAGGTCGCGCGAGGGCGAGGGATTAGGTTTTGGGAAGTATCAAACGCACGGGGGCGAGTAGAGTTTGATTGGTTAAGTATTTTGGTTTTGAAAAGAGGGTATATTTGAATAGGTTTTAGGGTTGTGGTCGCACGGGGCGAGGTATTTGGTTAAATGTATCAGATGTTTAGCTAGAGGTGACGATTACCTGAAGCTTAAGAAAGACTTCTCGGACCCAAGTAATCGGAAGAGTGAACCAAAGACTTGGAGCTCTCTCTTTTTCAACCTCAAATGCGAGAGGATAAAATTGAGTATGGTTTGAATAAGTTGAACGGATGACGATTACTTGAAGCTTAAGAAAGACTTCTCGGACCCAAGTAATCGGGAAAGCGAGCCAAAGACTTGGAACACTCTCTTTTTCATCGTAAAAAGGAGTTGTTTGAATGGCATTTGAAAGATAGGATGTGATTAAAGTATTTTAACAGATGAGGATTACTCGAAGCTTAAGAAAGACTTCTCGGACCTTAAATAGTCAGAAGAGTGATCCAAAGACTTGGAACTCTCTCCTTTTCTCATCTAATATTATGAAAGATGTTTAATAATATTAGAGTGTATTAATCGGATGACAATCACTCGAAGCTCAAGAAAGACTTCTTGGACCTTAAGTAATCGGGAGAGTGAACCAAAGACTTGGAGCTCTCTCTTTTTCATCTATGTGTTTAAGGAAACGGGTTTGGATAAGTTTATCGTTTTTAGAAGGTTTTTTAGATGACAATTGTTCGAGCTTAAGAAAGACTCCTCGGACCCAAACAATTGGGAGAAAGAACCAAAGACTTGGGACTCTCTCTTTTTTCATCTAATATTGAGATTGTATTTAAATAGTTATTAAGTATTTTAGTTTGATTTAAGAAAAATTGCTTGATATGGATCAAGGTTTGAAAAATTGCGTGAAACAACTTAAGGGTTTTCAGGAAAAACAATTGTTTAAGTATGAAGAAGACTCCTCACACTTAAGCAATTGGACAAGTGAACTGAGAGAGAGAATAGAAGACTCTAAACTCTCTTTCAATCAAATAACTTTGAAGATGATTTGAGAAAATGCTCGATATGAATCGAGGTTTGAAATTAGAGTTTTAACGTGTACACTAGCAAAGTGGGCTAGTCTTCTAAGTGACCAATTAGAAATAATTGATCAGATAGGTATCACTGTAAGGAAGCCCAGGATTAAGCTTTAAAATGTTGTGTATTATGATCAAAGGTTGATGGCGAGGCTTTGAAAGCACTCGACTTACAAGCTAGAAAGTGGCTCGATGAATCGATAATTTATTCTTAAAAAGGTTTTAAAGCATTAAAGCATAAGCGATAAAAAAAAAAATATTACACTTTGGGGGGATGAGGGTACATTTGATCAAATGAAACAAATCAATGAGATAAATCGAACCCGCAAGATATCAAGTAATTCTTAAATCAGAATCCATGGATTAAAATCCTTATTAATAAATAAATAAGATCAAAACTAAAATTTAAAGTTAATCTAAAATTAAAAGCAAGATTAAATTTAACAATTAATCAATAATTTTTGCAAAAATCACACTAAATCATGGTTAATATGTAACCAGAAACAACAATAAAAAAACACCATCGAATGCCGCAAAGTGGACGCACATGAAACTAACAGTATCAAGTTTAGCATTTAAAATTCTAGCATATGAATTTCTATCATATAAGGAAGTTCTAGTATAATAAGTTCTATCATGCAAAGTTCTATTATGCAAATAATTTCTAGTATACAATATCAGTATATGATACAATATTAACTTAACAATATCGCTCCAATGCAGGTTTATGTATAATAAGTCAGTCTAGCATACAAAATTAACTCATACATGACTATAAGAAATAACCTGTCAACCTTAACATTCAAAATTGAAAATTGAAAACCATATTAATTCATAAATCAGAATCAGAAGCACTAAAATGGAATTGAAAGTGAAAGTTGTAACAGTAGCATGCAAAATCTATCATCATGAACCTTAAATTATCAATAACAAGACCAAAATACATAAACAATTTTATATCATAGCGTTTTTACAATCTCTGCATGACCAAGATTGAAACCGACAGGACATAGCTCATATTGAAGCCTCATACAACAGTAATAGCATGGTACTAACAGATCAGGTGCAGAATTTAACAGCATAAAAGCAGCAGGATTTGATTCATAGGCACACGATATCATTGACACACAAACGAAATAAAACCGAATAGAAATGGTTTATAGTCCATCCGGCGTGCATGAGAAAACAAGCTTGTAGCAATCCAACAGAAAATGATCCGAGCGTCTACTCCAATATAAACAAAACCGAAATGGCATGGCTCAAGCCTTAGGCTCGTAATCGAAATAACATTATAACTGCAAATTCAGTTTCAACAGCTTAAACCTACACTAGCAGCAAGCAATTTGCAATTTGTTCATGATAGTGTGATTACAAACTAGCAGCACAACATGAATAAATTCGATTCATACCATATCAAAAAAACCTGTTACGGTACGACCAAAAGTTACGGGATATAAACGTCAAATACAATCATGAACAAATGCAGTTTTTTAAAACAGTAATGTCATCTCTTCAGAAAAAGAAAAAAGACTCGAAATGTTACCGAAGGCGTGAGTCGGATTCGTTGCTCAGTTGATAACGGTTTCGAGTTTTAAAAAACTGTTGTTACTGGTTTCGTCACGTTGCGGAATTGCTGTTACAATGTTCCTGCTAATAGAAGAAACTCTTGAGCCCGCCTTCAGATACTGCTGATGGGAAACGCATTTCCGACGCCGCAGAGTGTGAACAGAGCGATGCACACCATCTCTCGATCAAGTGCGGTTTACTTGAATTGCGAGATATTACTTAAAACGAGTCAGACTGACATTGGATAAACAACAACAGTCACTTAAACCAGTTAGTAATTACAAATTACTCAGAACAAATACATCTCGAAAGGTATACGACACATGAGTTGTTGCTGCTCTATTTCATTACTGCCGATGTGGATACAAATCATTGGGTTGCTTTAATAATGAGAGGGAAGAATAAATCAAAATAGCAACACTAGATTTTTTACTATATCTTCGCTTCAAGTTATTGTTGATGTTGAACTTGTTCGTTGAAGCGATTACAGTTCGTAGAAGGTGAAGAGGAAACAAAAGCGGAGAAAGCTCACGAGGTTTGTAGTAGTGAAGAAGAGAGGGAAAGGTTAATGGTCTCGGGGATAGTTTTAAAGGAGGAAGATGTGGTCGTTAAGGCAAGTAACAGCGGTGGTGGGGTGTGCTTTCGCAAGGTTATTGCTCAAGCACATGTTCTATGGTGGTTTGAAGAGTGTTTTTCCTTTGGTGATGGTGAAGTTAGGGATGATGATGTTCCACGGCGGGGAAAGGTGAGGAGGGAAAGAACTAGGGTTCTGTGCGAGCGGCAGTGGAGAATGAGGGTGTGATGAATTTTCGAAGGTTGGATATGGAGGTTTTAAGCGGTGTTTAAGACTGTCTGTGGTTAAGAATGAGGGTAAGGTGATGATTTGAGTGAAAACGGCGATGGATTTCACGGTGGCGTCGAGGAACGAGGAAGGGTTTGAAGGCGCCGACAGATTTGGCACATGGGAGATGATGAACTTAGGATTTTAGGGTTTCCCAATTGGACTTGGCGGCTAGGTTTTCTTTTTAGAATTCCCCCCCATGAACAGTGCAAAAAATCCCCTATTTATCCCAATCTGATACCCTAATTTCTCCTTCAATTCAACGTGTCCTCTATCTTTCTTTCCAATTCTTGTCTCTTTTTTTTTTAATTAATTAATAATCTTTTTCAAATATGATTTCCAATTATTATATTAACTATCCTAATCTAATTTTTAATATAAATCCTGACTAAAATTCGGGCTCTAAAAAATCTAATTAAATATTCTAATATCATTTATAATTTAATTCTAAATCTAAACTAGTTAATTAACTAATATTAAAACTATATTATATTTACACATTAAAAATAACAATAAATTATAAAACAAAAATAACAAAATAAAATAATAACAAAATAAGAATAATAATAATAAAAAGTCATGTGGCACAAATTTATTGGGTAAAAAGGTAAAAAATACGTTAAGTTGTACAAGCAACGCAAATTAAAAAAAATAAAGTCGGACGAATGAAAATTTTGAAAAAGGTAGGAAAAATTTGGGGTATGACAGATGGTAGGAGTGGTGCCATTAGATTTCTCCATGATTGTGGAAATCGGAGTAAACATCGGGAACGCATTCAAAAGTGGAAGAATTTAAGATGACTTGAATAACCAAGCTAGTGAAGAAATTTCAGTTGATGATTCCCTAGAGGAAAGAAGTGTCGATGTTAATGCAATTTGGGATTCCTCTCAAATCCTGCCAGATTCAGTTCTAGTACCTTATCCTCAACATCTGTATGTGGCGTCTGCTCAGCACAAGCAACGACTATCTCATAAACGAAGGTTGACTTCTCCAGATCAACATCAGAATCGACGGGTTCAAAGATGGTTTCAGAATCAGAAGATACCTCTGAGTCTTTCGAAAGAAGAAACTCGTTGGTTTGATTTTATCCCAATGACTTACCGTCAGCTATGGTTTTATTTTGCTAGAAACTCGGTGATGACACCTAGAAAGACTAGAATCATGAAGTCTCACCCACCGTGGTTCAACCCGAATGCCAGCTGTGAATTTCATGATGGAGTATTGGGGCATTCGATTGAAGAGTGCAAAGTTTTTCCAGAGAAAGTTCAAGAAAGGATTAATGATGAGGTGCTTACCTTCAAAGAAGGAAGCTCATTCGTGAATGGAACACCATTATGCTAATATATGTGAAAACTCCAGAAAATCGTCAGACCATTTTGTTTGCTTATATGTGCTTTTTATTTCTTTGATTAACAACATAATTCGCATATAAGAACTTGTTATTTTGAACGTTAAGGCAATAAGTGTTTGTCTTGAAGAAATCCATTCGTATTCACTCAAGATTACTTTTCATAAGTTTATAATGCCGACTTTACCCAATCTTTTCTCACTCTGATAAAGAATTGGAAGGAGGATGACGAAGTGAAACGTAAGATCTATTGATGTATGCTTTTGAATAAAACCCTACTGATGATGTAAGGAATTGTTTCAAACCTCTTAAAAACCAAAGATATAAGGCGGTTAATTCCTCTTTAACCCTTTTCAACCTCATTTTTAACCAAAGCAATTTTCAATCAGCTTGATTGAACACTTAAAACCTTTCAAAAAGATAGCGAACATCTTTCAAAATGGGTACAAACAAGCTTTGACCCTTATTCATCTGTTTTACAAATCATAAACTAGGCCCAGATATAACCTTCAAAAATCCTAATTGAAGTAAAGTTACTTCGAAATCATACTCACTGAGATAACGTTTCTTGACTCCTATGAGCTATGCTCAATTTGATGTTTGGCTTTATAAAATAAATCTATATCCTAACTAGTGATATCGGTCAAAAGTTATTATGATATCTCTTTTCAAAACTTCAAGACAAACATATACATTGCATTAACAGTTTCAGGAATAACATTTCATACGTGTTGATTTCTGCCGATTCATAGAAGGTGTATATATGAGCATCCGCATTAGGTTTGTTCTATTGGAACTGGAAGATTCTGCTAGATAGGGGAAACTTTGTTTCCAAGTGGTTTGTTCTAATGCAAGTTTGAATTTCTAAAGAGTTGTTTTTGAAGACTCAGTCGTAATACCGTCAATCAGGGCCAGTTACGTCGAGATTCGACGAATCTCTCAAAGAGTTTGAAAATAATGGGGCATGTTGAACGCCATATTTTCTGTAAAATCCTCTTGGGATGACCCTTTCTCATGATCCATGTGACTTGGGGAATTCAAGAACGAAGATTATTCTTTATCCACTCACAACAAGTTTTTGTCCAAAAATGGCGACTGTCATGCAGTTCATCAATACAGAATGCTTCAACACAAAACATTATTTATTCATGTCCCCGATAATTTTTTACTCTAGGTGGTCATGACAATTCTCCGATGAATATTTTAATGCAAGAATTCCTAATGATTTTCTTAACTTCACTTCCCCAATGAAGTGGATGGTATTTTAATCCTCAGTGGATCTTCTTAATTTCACTTTCTCGGTGAAGTGGATGTTTTTTCTACTCCCCGGTGGATCTCTATCAACGTCAGTCTTCCCCAGCGAAGCGGATGTTTATTTCATCCCCATTGAAGTTTCGACTCCGACACTTTCAACAGCTATGTTAACCCAGGTTTCCCCATTGAAGCGAACACTTATTTTATCCCCTGTGAAACCTCAGCTCGGGTATCCCCGTCTACAATTCCAGTGTGAATCTCTCCAGTGAGATGGATATTTATTTTATCCATGAAGTTTCTCCAATTATGAGTTTGATCCGCTCCCAGCAGGCCTTTATTCTCATCTTCAACAAGACATCTATGATTCGTCTTGACAAATTCTTCAATGTAAGATCAAGATGTTATACCCCAAGCAGAATGTTTTCTATTCCCCCAGAGAAGATTTGAAACCTCGAAGCAGGTTTGTGATCCCATACTTGGTTCTCCACCTATCCCTAGTGGTACTTCTATCTTTGAAGATAGGTCAGATATTCGTTCCGAGATGTTTATTTCATCTCCGGTTGCTTCTGTTCGTTCGTTTTGTCAGCATAAGCATACACATAACATATAGATAGATAGCATGGCATGTGCATTTTGCATCTTTGTGTTCGTTTGTTCTGGTTGTGGTTATCCCCGAGTGGCTGGGTTTGTCTTCTCCTTCCAAGTAGAGTTGTCATCCCTAAGCAGAAAGAGTGCAATAGTTCTATTTCCCCACGAAGTTCGACCCTCGTGGATGACGGTTGTTTTAGTACACCCCATCTGAGTTCATACCTCAATGGTCGAGTCTTGCTTGACAGTTTCTCTTTAGTTATTTCCTGCATTGAACTTCGGTCCGTGGCAATCACATTGTGGACATGTCCAACTTTTGAATATGGACTAAGTGTGCATTTATTTTGCACTTGGCTCCCCAAGAAGGGTTTTTATGAGGATAACTATTGAAGATGGGTATTTCTCCAACAGTATTATCAATTTACATCTGGACTGCAAGCAACCTCTTCATTTGAGCAACTCGTTTTGATCAAGATTTTATTCAAAACGACAAAGGGCAGTCTCCACAAGACAATTTGTTCATCCCTAGTGATTTTATCAAGATTATCAACCTGACAGATTGCATCTCTTTGGAAATCTACTAGAGAAGTTTTTTGAAGACTTTACAAATATTTTCTCTTTATTTGAGAATCTACAGAGTTTCAGACATATTTTATAACTACAACAAAGAAGATACTCCTCAGGAATTTACTCCCAAGTGAGTTTGTTACAAAGGTTTATTTCCATCAAATGGCATCTCTTCCGAGAAGTTCGATGAAGTTTATTACAATTGGTCTCTCTTTATTTGAGAAGACATTTTTCCAAATCAACCGGCCTACATCTCTTATGGATATTACCGTTGAAGCTTTAGAACCTCCAGTACGTTACCGGTCAGACACCTTTGGCTTAGGCTACCCTGTTTGGTAGTAGGTCATCTTTCCTTTATTGTGTTCACCTTTGGCTTAGGCTACCATGTTTGGTAGTAGGTGATCTCTACATCTTTTGGTTATTACCTTTGCCTTAGGCTATCATACTTTTTGGTAGTAGGTAATATACCAACTTCTTTCTGGTCAGACACCTTTGGCTTAGGCTACCCTGTTTGGTAGTAGGTCGTCTTTTCCTTTGTGGTGTTCACATTTGTCTTAGGCTAGTAGGTGATCTCTACTTCTTTTGGTTATTACATTTGGCTTAGGCTATCATATTTTTTGGTAGTAGGTAATATACCATCTTCTTTTGTTCAGACACCTTTGGCTTAGGCTACCCTGTTTGGTAGTAGGTCGTCTTTCCTTTGTTGTGTTCACCTTTGGCTTAGGCTACCATGTTTGGTAGTAGGTGATCTCTACATCTTTTGGTTATTTCCTCTGGCTTAGGCTATCATACTTTTGGTAGTAGGTAATACACCATCCTTTTTGGTCAGATGCCTTGGCTTAGGCTACCATGTTTGGTAGTAGGTCATATTTCCTTTGTGTTGCCTGTGCTTAGGCTATCATTTAATTGATAGTAGGTAACATGCGTTTCTTTGCTCCAACCGGATACCTTTGCTTAGGCTACCATGCGTTGGTAGTAGGTTATCCTTCACTTTTAAGTTTCTGTTTCACCGTCCAAGCTACTGTACTTCTGGTGGTATTATTATATCTTATCTTCATTTTGGGAGAATCCACAATGCTGATTATTGTCTCTTCTCCTGGTGTCTCGCATCATCGAGTCTATTCTTTGGATGTCGTATCCAGTTATTCCCCTGCGGCGTCATGTCTCCACGGTATCGTTTGTCTTGCATTTTCATATCATTGCATATCTTATGCATTTGGTGGTATCTTAGGGCCAAAAATTTGTGCAATGTTTGTATTTAAGCCCCTCCTATCGCGTCGAGACGAAGATTTCAATCTCCATATCTCTGGATAGAAGAAACTTAAATAGGGGCATCTGTCACACCCTAATTTTTGACCTTAAGATCCCACCTCCTTGTGCGTTTTTTGTGTAATATCTGTTTTCTTTTGTATATATGTCTATTACGGCTAACCTGTTCGCGCAGGTGAGGTAATGACAAGTATAGTTTTTTACAGCGGAGCATCCCAGGGACGTGGCTAGTACAGTTGGGTTTAAAGTCCACCATCCAAGAATTCAAGCTTAATTTAAGGAGATTTTGCACATGAATAAATCTATCAGATACAATTCAAATTCAGGGTGCACCAACCGTTTTCAAGACTCAACTTGCAAGAATTCATGACTAGAGTGAATTCAGACTATATCATTAAAGCTCTATCTATCCATGGCCATTTTCTTCTACTCACGCTTGCTTCTCACGTATTCGGGTTAATGTTGGACATTTGCATAAAAGTAAATCCACTTCGCGAGCTCCCTTTTATGCCGGTTTAGGCCCTTGATGGTTCAATTTACCTCGACTGGGTATTGGTGATGAATACCTCTTGATAGTTTAAGTTTGGAGCATTATCTTCACATGTGTTGGTATTTTATTTAATGATTTCAAGATGACAACTAAGGATGTTATTATATCCATTTATTTTGTTAAGGATTCAAGGGTCCTCAGATTACAACAATGTTAAATCTTTACAAATCAACAAGGCCTTAATCATGCGAAGATGGAGATCCCAAGCGTGTTTTATTTGGCAAGACCATGAATTCATTTTGAAGTGCGTTCAAGGGGGAAAATTTCATGCAAGGCAACTGTTTATTTATAACACATATGACTTTCTTCATAATACATTACAACTCTAATCAAAATCTTTTGAAGTCGCTCAACCAAAAAACATCATGTTGCAACATTGCCCAATTAACCGCATATGGATAATGTCACTGTGTTCAAAGCTTTTCCCAACTCAGCATGCCGACTCTCTATTGTGTCCTAAGCTCCTAAAGTGCACGTCGAACTACGAGTGCACCGAAGCCACCAGAATATTACATGTTACAATAAAGCAAAGATATCGATTAGCATCTTCATATATCATTCAAGACATCATACTATTAATTCTGAATTACCTATCAAAGACCCGCATCATTGGCCGTTTTTGTTCACAAGCCTATCCTAATGCTCTTATAAGACTTTCAAAGAGAAAAAGAGGAAAGACCGAGTACGAGCTGCGTGTTACCACTAACGCCATATAGCATGAACGAGCCTCGTCCAATATTTGCATTTGCCATGGATTTCCGCAACACAATGACACCAAAGCATGAATAAACCAGGAACAGTCCTATATACCTGTGTACAATATTTCACTTCTTGGTTTTTAATATCCTAAATCATGTTTGAACACAACTCATGGTTTGAAGTCCAGAACAAAATTAACAACCTGTGACCATTGAATGAACATCAGGATTCTAAGTTGATATCGGTCCTTAAAACAACATTGACTTAGTTCTTGCTTCCATGGCAGCGGCGGTAGCTTAGTTATCTTGGGCCTAGCATTTGGAGGACGACATGTATCGACACATGAACTCCAAAACACCGAAGGGCGTCAGCATTGAACAGATGGATTGACGGGTGTTTAACGCGTAAAACTGCAAAATAATAAGGCTATTAATAAAGGCGTTTCCTGTCTGATACGATTAAGTTATGCAGGAGGAAATGACAAGGATTTTTATGAATACCTTAAAGGTGTTTTTTTTGGACGCGTGTGCAATCTTCGTACGAGCCGATTGCGGATTGGCGGAGGTAGAAATCGTCAACTGGGTGTTTTACATTGGTTCATAACCAGACTCTTACTCCGCCACTGCAATTCAAATAAGAATACAAGTTTCCGTTAGTACTTTTTTCCAGCAAAGAAGCAATCTCAAAAGAGATCAAGGAGCAGTAGAGGAGCTTAACTGTTGATATCTTCTCTCAATTTTCCTACCAAAGCAATGGCGATGCTGCATTTTTTCTGCCTGTAATCCGATTGAAGATGATGAATTGGGAGAGCAATTACCGCAACTGGTGGGTACACCCTTGCCTGTCAAAACCAGAACTTAAGTGAGATTAGATTCTTATGCAGATAACAAGATAGAGTTAGTCTTGGGAGAACTTACCAGTAGAGGAAGGATTTATGTCAAAACCTTTACTTTTAAAAAGAAACTGAGAAAGACTTAATCAAACCAAAGTAAGCATAACAGGGGCTCTCTATCTAAAACAAAGCTGAAGTTCGCGACTATTTCTGCGGTAATTTGTCCTGCATCTTAAATGGCCAAGAATTAGTATCGTTGAATATAAATCTCGCCACTTTCAAATAATCTAAAACACAATCAAGTATAAGTGGGAAGATTTTCAATCTGTCAATCTGAAAACGGAAAGGATCGACAAGTGTTACACATTTTCAATTTGTTTCCAAAGCGGTTGCCGACATAACTTTTGGAAAGGGAAATAAACATCACAACTTTTAGTATCTTTATGTGACAAAATCGGTATGTTTGAAATGAAGATGGAAATAATTCATGTTTTGGTTTCTCGTTCAGCTATAAAAGAGAGAACAGTCAACAACAGAAAGTGACAGAAATTGGCACCAACACCCCACTCAAGTCCATTCCTAAACAGCAAACACAGATGAAAATTCCCCAGAAACCCCCAAATAATAAAACCAAAGATTCGAAAGAAAGAAACTTATCTGTTTTGAAGTTTCTTCACCGGAAACCCTCGCTCCGCCGCAAAAACTTCGCGCCGTCGGAACCACCTCGAATCTCAACTGTTTACACTTTGCCGGAGATCGCCATTTCACCACCGTCGAAGCCTTTGTTGCCGGAAA
Source organism: Lathyrus sativus (assembly GCA_963859935.3). Lineage (NCBI taxonomy): Eukaryota > Viridiplantae > Streptophyta > Magnoliopsida > Fabales > Fabaceae > Lathyrus > Lathyrus sativus. The sequence goes on along the minus strand of OZ012739.1, from coordinate 600,743,890 downwards.
CCTCCATTTTCGTCTACGAATCGCCCCGTCGAGACTTCCGAACTCCAAGCCTCCACCGAAAAACATGCAAATCCATTTTCTGTTAGTTTTATTAATATTTTTTTGGTGTTTGTTTCAGATTGAAAAGGAAATGAAGGAGAAGACAATAGTGGAATTGCGGAGCAAAGGAAATGAAGGAGAAGAAATGACGGATGAAAGAGATCGAAAGAAACGACCGAAAGGAGGGGTCAATTTAGGATCAGGGTTTTATTTTTTTGGTTTATTTGTTGTAATCCTATACCTGTATATACACCGCATCACCATACACCTTCACATCACAGACACACACCTCGCGATCAGATCAGATCACACGACCCATATCGCTGCGTCCCCACCATAACCCACACAGCCTGCCGCATCAAATCCATCACCCCTTAATCACCTCATTAATCTCATTAACCAGTTAATCAACCATTAATCTGTTTTAATTCACCCGATCCTCACTTATTTTATTTTATTAATTAATTAACCCCAATTAATCCATTAATCAGCACTTAATATCAATTTAATTAATTTAACCATAACCTTAATCAACTTTTTTTTATATAAGTTGAACTAATAAAACCTCTTAATTAACTTTTTTTTATTTAACCTTTTATAACCTTTTCTATAAAAATCAATTAATAATTTTTCCTATTTAAATCACCTTTTAATTAACCTCTTTTAAAAGCAGCTCAATATAATTCTTTTTTTAATAATAAAACCCATTTCTTCATAATTTAAAAATAATATTATTTTGTTAAATTTAAAAACCCTTTTTTAATAAGAAGCAATTTCATAATTTAATTAACTTATATCCACTTGTTAATAATAATCACCTTTTATTAACTTTTATATAATAATAACTAAAACCAATTTATTTAATAAGTTTGCTTATTTAAAATCATTTATGGAATCACTCAATTAATTCGTATTTTACTAACAAAAACCTCTCACCCTATTTTTAAAATCACCCATTTAGAACTTAATTAATCCCTCACCTAAACCTTTTATTAAAACTAATAAGCTAGTCCAACCATTCACCTAAAATCAATTCGACTAAGATTAATCAACTCAATCAATCGTGCACGCTTCCGTCTCCTAGCACCAGTTCTATTCACATACTCACTCACTTGTACACTTCAGCGCTTTCACGCGTGTGTATGCCTTTATTTTCTGCCATTTATACTTATCGTCATTTATCCTTACCGCAAGTTATCTTATCGCATTGCATAAGCGTCCAAAGGAAGAATCTGCGCGTAACGTAAAACTTGCGCGTATGCATATCATTTGCATCATATTCCCCATTGGTCCTTGATCCCATTCAAGTCGATCGTTTAAGATAGATCCTACCCCATAGGAAGGACCTTTTTCTTTTATTTTTACAACATAGAAAAAACAACAACAACTCAATTCAAACATATTAGAGAATAAGGTGTTAATCATCTTAAGCGAGATAAAACTTCTACCCTATAACAATTCAATCAATATGTAAGGACTTTTCCGCTTAAGAGAGATAGAGGCATACTTGTTGACGAGCCGAGTACTTGAGCCCTTCTCTTAAGACGATGCAAAGACTATTTTCCTATGAAGTTGTGGCGGTTAAATCAAGTAATCTCCCTTAAAATGACAACTCGTCTTTTCTCCTAGAACCAATCAATCAACTACCCTTATCCCTTAGGAACTTTGACCATAGTCAAAGAACTCCTCAAACCCTTTAGGGGAACTACAGATACTCTGATTCCACTCCCGTCATGATATGTAGGCACAAGATGCGACGTCTTGGCGAGTATACTTAGAAATAAACCCCTAGGTCTTCTTTATCCTTAAGCAGATAATCCATAGCAATAAACAACATTAAAACAAAAGGTTCCTGTAGAGTACTACAGAAACTTAGGATGCTAGCACCTTCCCTAAGTTTAACCAACCCCCGAACCTATAACTCTCTAGCTTTTGCATTTGCATTGCATTGTGGGTATTTCGATCATTTTCCCTTTCTTTGGACAAATCAAAGACCGGTGGTGAAATAAAATGAATTAAGATTCAAATTAATTAATAATTTGGCATCCAATTCTCACCGCGACAGAAGTGAAATAGGTGTAGAAAAGGAAAGTGGAACTGGGACAGGAGAGGTAGATACAGTAGGAGTTGAGGTTGTGGCTTTGGATAGTGTGTGCTGATAGGGAAACCTAGATTCATTAAAAACAACATCATTGGATATATACACCCTCCCATCAGAAGCCATACACTTGTAACTTTTGTGATATGGAGAAAAACCAAGAAAGACACATTCCTTGGAATGGAAGTCAAATTTATGAGGGTTGTAAGGTCTGAGATGGGGATAACAGGCACATCCAAAGACTCTAAGTGTCATGTAATCAAGTACAACATTATAAAGCAAATGGTAGGGAGATTTCATAGATAAAACAGGAGTAGGGATCCTGTTAATGAGAAAGATTGCTGCTTGGAAAGCATAATCCCATAATTTGAGGGGTAGAGATGCTTGTGCCAACAGTGTGAGGCCTGTTTCCATAACATGTCTATGTTTCCTCTCAACAACACCATTTTGATGATGAGTATGAGGATAGGTAAATCTGTCTGTGATGCCTTGTGCAGTCAAAATAGAAGTGAGAGGTTGAAACTATCCACCTCCATCAGTTTGTAAGGCTTTGAGTGTGTGTTTGAACTGTGTGGTAATATAGGCCAAAAATAACTTAAAGATAGATGTTACCTCTGATATTTGAGTCATTAAAAATACCCAAGTATATTTGGTAAAGGCATCAACATTGGTGAGCATATATTTAGATCCAGCATCAGATGCTACTGGTGAAGGCCCCCATACATCTGCATAAAGTAATTCAAAGGGAGCATAGTATTGTGTAGTGGATGTGTGTGAGGGTAATCTGTGCACTTTTCCCAAACAACAAGCAGAACAGAAATCAAACTGAGATTTAACCGGTACAGGAATATTACAACTGGTAAGAACAGTTTTGAGGACCTCATGATGAGGATGCCCTAACCTGTTATGCCACTGTGAATACAGAGAAAATCCAATACCAGACAAGTTATTTCTACTAGTAGTTAATGAGACAGTTGGTACATGAGGTTTGGTGTGTGTGTGTGTGTGTGTGTGTGCACATAGTGTGATTTATTGGTGGGGCTAGTAGTTAGTGTGAGATTGCCAAACGTATAAAATGCATCCTTCCCAAGAGTGCCTTGTAGTAGAACTTCAGAAGTAGCCTGGGATTTGACATAACAATAATTAGGATGAAACTCAAAAATGACCTTGTTGTCTCTTGCAAACTGACTCACAGATATCAGATTTTTAGTAATTTGGGGTACCAACAAGAGATTATTTAAGGCAAGTGTAACATGTGGTTTGTGTGCAGGTGTGAAGGAAGTGTTACCAACTGAGGTAATTGACAAACTTGACCATTGCCAAGCATAACTTGGTCTGAGCCAGAGGTAGGAATGCTTTCCAAAAAATGATCAACAGAGTTGGTGACATGATGAGTTGCTCCTGAGTCTGCATATCACTGATTGTTGCCAGCTAAAGCTTGAATATTAGTGCCTGCAAGAAAAGCCTGTGGTTGTTTGCTACCAGATGCAGAGTTAGAAGGTGTGGAAATGAAGCCTTACGCAGGACCACACTATTGAGTGGGAGGCATCCACTGATGAGGCACTTGTACTGAGGGATTTCCTTAAAAATAGGGCACAGCAAAATTCGCCATTGGTATTGGAGCTAAAGCTGGAGCACGCTATTGTTGAGATCTTGATCCAACAACTAAAATCCTGAAGTAGAAGAACTTTGCATCGTGTCCAATTTTAGCACAAATCTGACATTGCACCTTGGATCTACCACTGTTGCGACCACCACCACGTGCAAACCGGCCACAGCGATTGCCTTGGAATGGATTTTGCGCCGTCTCATCTGAAATGGTGGACGATTGCGCTTCTAATGATGATTGCGAGACAGATACTTGCGTTAGATTAACTGTTAGGGCCTCGTGTGTGGCTACACGTGTAAATCGTTCTAAACGAGCTTCATGAGAGAGAAGCATCGTCTCTACAACTACAATTTCACAAGGCTGATCTTGATACTGAATAATGGATGCTAGGGCTTGGTATTCTTGAGGTAATCCATCCACAATAGTCTCAAGGTGATCACGATGCGTGACTAGATCACCAATGGATTCAAGAATATCTACAATTTGTTGAATTCGCCCTAGGTACTGAGATATAGTTTTGTCACCTTTCTCCATGGTACGCAACTCAAACCGTAATTGACGTGACTTTGCATACACCTGAGTTCTCTGAAATTGATCAATTAATATCCATACTTCATGCGCATGAACACACATCACAACACGAGGGAGAACATCATCAGAAAGAGTGGTGAGAAGTCAAGTGAAGAGGAGAGAATCCTCTTGCTGCCATTGCACATATGCAGGATTTTCTAGATCTAAAGCACGATCGTTGGTAGAAAGGTATCGAGGAGGAATATCAGGATTTGCAAGGTGATGGTGAAGTTTATGAATACGAATAATACCTTCGACTTGTTGCTTCCAGGAGAGGAAGTTGTTGTTATCAAGCTTGATGGTGATGTGTTGCCCAAATGTTTTGAACGCATTCTTCAGGTTTGAAGTTTCTGCGTTGGATATTGAAGAAGACGGTGTGTTACTTCCCAGAGTTGGAGGATCCGTGAAGAATGGTGGAAGATCAGAAGCGGAAGCCATAGCTGTGATGAATCACAAGCTCATGATACCATAATAGAGTTTTGTAAGAGGAGCATATTTCAGAGAGAAGTGTATTTTGTATTCATTGAATCATTTTGTAACTGATACACTGCAATGCTTTATATACTGAAAGCAAAGCATAACAGAAAGGTAGTTCAACATAACTAACTTTATCAGTTAGTTATGACTTACAACAGAATGCACAACTAACTCTAGTCTATACTCTAATAGCCACCATAGTTTTCCTAAAAAACTTCCAATCAACACAATCATATGCCTTTTCAAAATCATCTTTCAATAAGACACAAATCTTCTTGCTTCTTTTTGCAAAATTCACAATTTCGTTTAACACCAATACCCCTTCTAACATTTGCCTACCTCTAATGAAAGCAGTTTGTGTATTTGAAATCAGTTTCCCCATCACCCGTTTTAATATCGCTGCCAAGAGTTTCGTAATTATCTTATAGATACAACCAACGAGAGTAATGGATCTATAGTCACCCAAACCTTGTGGATTCTCGCTTTTGGGAATCAATGCTAAAAAAGAAGATGAAAGTGTTTTAGGTAGCCAACTGGATGAATGAAACTCATTAATAAAATTAACGACCTCATTTCCCATAAATTCCCAACAATATCTCTAAATGAATTCCGTATTAAATCCATCCAGTCCCGAACTTTTGTTACCTCTATCTTCAAATACTACTTCTCTAATTTCCTCTGCAGAAAATTTTTCTTCTAACATGAAATAGTCTTCCGACGATAGCCTGTTGATACCTGCAAAGTCAAATTTTGGTCTAATAATTGAAGCAACCTATAATCTTGCTTGGAAATGTTCTTTGGCCATCTGCTTCATAACATGTACATCCTTTACATAAATCGAGTTAACCAAAATGGATGCAATAGTATTCTTCCTTGTCCTATTTCTAAGCATGGCGTGAAAAAATTGTCTTTTGATCTCTGTCTTAAATCCATTTAATCCTCGATTTCTGCTTAATAATGTTGTCTTTGATACGCAGGTTCTTCCATAAATCAATTTGAGCTTGTCCTCTCCTTTGTAATTCTGCCTCTGTAACATCTACACCACCCATAGACCAACCGGTCTCCACCTTATTGATAATGTCAACCTCTCACTCCATATTTAGATCAAGCCAAACCAAATACGATTTTGTTCCACCATCTAAGTCTCTTTTTACAATAACAACCTATCTTACAAAGTGATTGACCTTGAATTTTGTTAAATGTCATAGCAAAATAAAGACTTATTAAGAATTGTCTTCTTTGAAGTTTAAATAGTAGATCAAATTAGATGGTACCAAATCCAATCTTAGTATCAAAGTTTTTTACCAGCATTTTTCTTTGTAATACAATTATAATGTTTTTACCATGTTCATTAACCATGAATGGGCATCGTTTCACAAATCACTTACTTGATCAATATTTCATAGCTTTTAAAGCAACTTCACTAGAAGTTATAGAAAATGGAACAATCTCTAGTGAAGCAGCTTTTGAAGAGTTGATAGAGTCTGAAGATGCAGAGTTTGAAAGTAACTCTAAAGTATCAGTTTCTGATGTATATCATTTGGTTAAAGTTTAAATTAAGGGAGTGTATTGTATATTAATTAAAATTTAGTTAGTTAGTTATTCCTTATATATATATATATATATATATATATATATATATATATATATATATATATATATATATATATATATATATATATATATATATATATATATATTCACAAAAATCTCTCATAAAAAATTTGTCTCATATTTTTCTTATTGTTAAAACCTCTCCAATACTTCATTTATCTCATGTTTTTTTTATTGTTAAAGATAAATGTTTTTCTGCAACTCATCATTTATCTCATGTTTTTTTATTGTTAAAATCTCTCCAATACTCCTAGTTTTTATTCAACTTTCTTTCATAAAGAATTTGAAACATTAGAGATATTTTAACAATAAAAGAACGTGAGGTGAATGATGAGTTAGAGAATGCTAAAAAAACATTTATTAGTTTAAGTTGTTCTTCATATATAACACAATTGTTCATATAATTATTTTTCTAATCGATTTTGAGAAGTTATATATTTCGTTAGGGTGAAATAAGCAATTTACATTAAATATAATAAATTCAATCTTATTTAACCCGTAGGTTAAATGCCAAAACCATTGAAAAAAATAAATTAACAAACTATTTATTTAATTATTTTAAAATAAATTAATTGTTTGTCTATAAATGTTTAACAAACTATTTGAGCCTCTTAAGTCACACGTTTTAACAAACTAATTATTTAATTATTTTAAAATAAATTAAATTTTTTAGTCTATAGTACTTTGTAATTATGTTATATTATATTAAAAAAGTTCGTGTTAATTATTTACGCTATGTTTTTATACTAAAGTGGATGTTCATCCAAATCTTAAGTCTGAGTAATATGAATAAAAAGAAATAGAGCATTAGTGTAAATTAAAATAAATGGTTTGAGTTTTTTTAACCATAATGACTATACCATCTCACAAGTAATGACACTATAAGAAATTCTTCCTCCAGCCACGTGAAATTTACATGGCAAATTAGACAAAATAACCTTTTTAGTCCTTTAACTTTACCTCGAGGTCCACTTTGGTCCCTTATCTTTAAAAAGTGTCAAGTTGGTCCCTTAACTTTTAAAATTGTGTCATTTTAGTCCACACCGTCAGTTGCCCCCAAACGTCCGTTTGTTTTGTATAGCTGGTAGCTGAGATGCCAATCTTGTTCATGATGTGTCTGCATTCTCTCTCCTCCTTCTGTTGAAATCCCTAATCCCAAATCTCAATCCCAATCACGAATCCCTAAATTAATCTAGGGCAAGCATGAAATCTGGATGTTCCTCTTCCATGTCAAAAACGAAAAGTCGGGATTTGGATGTTTGTAGTCGGTCACGATGGAAGCCCATGTGCCATTGTGGAGACGTCACTGTTCTTCAAAGGCAACTACTGTTAAGAATATGGGAAATTTTTTTTGGGGTTGTCCAAATTATAAGGTATGGAAGCTGGTTTTGTTCTCTATTGAAGTTATGGTTTTGTTTAAATTATGTTTCTATTTCTGTTTTTTTATGTTTCTCTTTATTATTCATCATCCTCTAAACAATGAATCTTACAGTGAGGTATGCAAGCTGGTAGACTTGTTCCAAAACGACAGCAGTATAGTACATAAACTTGTTCTAGGTAACTAAACATGTTCCACAACTTAGAGTTTCTTCTTTGGCGTGGTCCTCTTTGTTGGAGTAGACCTCCTTATTACTAGGCCAACAACATTCTTCGCAACACTCAACCTAGTTGTAGGACCAGGTGGCACAAAAGGTCTTGTTGGCTTCCTTACAGACAACTTTTGTGTCTTGCTTGGATGAGATGCTTGGCAAGATTGTTGAGTAGGCTGAGATGGAGTCTGAGTTGGAGTCTAAGTTGAAATAGGAGTGTGTTGACTAGTTTGTTGAACAGTCTGAGTTGGAGTTTGATTGAGTTAGGCTGATTGTTGGCTAGTTTGTTGAACAGTCTAAGATGGAGTCTGAGTTGAAGTTTGATTGAGTTGGGCTAATTGTTGGCTAGGTTGTTGAGTTGTTGTGCCCTTACAAGTAGATTTGTAATGTCCTGCTTTCTTACACCTACTACACTTCACCAGAAAACCTGTTCTTCTCAATTTGCGAGCAAACCCATCAATTTCACCTTGTTCTAGGTTCCTTCTCTTTTTAGGTCTACCTGGCATCTTCTTGAACTTGGGTGGTTTCACATCTGGGTATGGTGTCTTAACCCACAAGTTTGCTCCATTAACAGGGTAGATCACATGCTTATAAACTGCCTTGTACCTTGAAACCCTATAATAATCTGGAATGTAAGTATCAATTTTGAAATTCCTACTCTTCATAGCAGATTGAGCATGAACACATGGGAGCCTTGTGAGTTCCCATCTTCTGCATGAACATATCTGATCTTTCAGGTTCACAATAAATTTGTCAGCTTGATTTTCTATGTGCCTTACTTCAAATATATGTTCATCAGACATCCTAAATGATTAAACAAACAAAAGTACATTAGTCACATGTATGTCATAAACAAACAAAATACATTACTCACATGCTGTGACATACCTTACTAGCTCGTTGTTGGTGTATGCGCTTGTGACATCAAGTTTCTTTCTAATATTGGGAAAAATATCATTCTCATCCAAAGTTCCAAATCTCATTCTGTTATTTGCCCATCTCTCCATCATGTATGTTCTGATGTCTTCTAACATAGTGATTAGAGGTTTTGCCCTTGCTTCAAGAATGACACTATTAAAGGTCTCAGACATGTTGTTGAGAACAACATCACATTTGTTTTCAATCCTAAAGTAAGATCTACTCCAAAACCTTGGTGGGGTCTTCATCATATGTTTAAATGCTTCTTCATTGATGGCCCTCATTCCCTTCATCTCTTTTTCCCATGCCTGTGGGTATGTTGACTTGGCAACCTTCCATATTATGTCCTTCAACATCTTTCCAGGAAACTTTTTTCTAAAATTGTTATAAAGGTTCCTAAGACAAAACCTGTGCTCCACCCTTGGCAATAACTCATCCATAGTAGGTAGCAGGCCCTGCAATATCATACAATGTAGCATATAAGTTTGAATACCTACAACAACATCAGGATTATATTTGGTATATAACAGCAACATACATATAACAGTTTGGATTATATTTGGTTCATATTTGGTATATAACAGCAACACACTTAAGTTTGGTATATAGCAGCATACTTATAACAACATACATAAGTTTGGTTCATATTTCGTATATAACAGTTTGGTCTATAGCAGCAACATACATATAACAGTTTGGATTATATTTGGTTCATATTCGGTATATAACAGCAGCACACTTAAGTTTGGTATATAACAGCAAGATACCTACAAACAACAAGATACATATAACATCATATTTGGTATATAACAACATATTTGGTCTGAGATGAAAAACAACATAAGAATAAATGAAAAACTTGCCTTTTGTTGTTCTGAGATGAAGGTGTAAGTCAGGCATTCATCTTTGCCTCCAAGGTCATCATTTAACAGCTCTAAAAACCAAGTCCAGCTATCCTTGTTTTCACTCTCCACAACTGCATATGCTATGGGAAGCATCTGATCATTAGAATCCCTCCCAATGGCAGCTAGTATCTGCCCTCCACACAATCCCTTAAGAAAACACCCATCTAGACCTATTACATGCCTGCACGCAGCAAAACATATGTAAAGCCTTTTAAAATATGGTCTTTCATCCTCAACACCTACTTGTACAGGTTCAACATTGAGCTTAACTGTTGACCCTGGATTGGCTCTTAATAGTTCATGACAGTAGTCATAAACCCTTGTGTAATCTCCCAAAAAGGAACCATCTATATAGTCTCTAGCTGCGAATCTTGCTCTTATAGCTTTGGTTTTGTTGACCCCAACATTCCAATTTTTGTGTGCCTTCTCCTTGATATCCTTTATACTCAACCTTGGATTGTTTTTCAAGCTATTTTGAATTCTTTTACTCAACCACTTTGTACTCATCAGCTTCACATTATACTATCTACTGCAACTGTGTTTATCAATTACTTTCCTGAGTTGCCAAGTGTCTTCAGTTGACAACTTGCTACAATAAGCCTCCCACTCACAACCAACTTTACATCTAACCCTTACCCTAACTTTGTCATTTTTTAGAAACCTTAGGTCTCTACCATTTTGAACAACATAAGTTGTTATTGCTTCCCTAAAATCATCCTTTGAACTAAAGTACATTCCCACATCCCACTTGTAATCTGACATGTCTTTTGGCTGTATGAAAATTTGATGTTTTGAACTAAAGTACATTCCCACAACTCCACTGCTATCATCACTGTCGCAACCACTTTGCATTTCCTCACTGTCATTGTCACATCCTTTACCATCATTTTCTACAGCTTCTCCTTTACCATCATTTTCAAGACCAACTAGGGCATCAAGTTCATCCTCCCTAATCTCATCACACCCATCAAACTCATCCTCAAAAGCAACATCTTCTGCGCTATCATAATTTTAGTCCTCATCTTCACTATCATCAGATGATAGATTTAAGTCATCATACATTGCAGCTTTGCCTTTTCCAACTCCAACATTATCTTGTTCTCCTGCAGCACTCCCTTTTTCAACTCCAACAGTATGATCATCCACTGCAGGAACCTCATCAACTCTAACAGCAGTGGCTTCATCAACCCTAACATTGGCTTCATCAACCCTAACATAACCTTCCTCCACAACTTCTTCATGTAGTTTACCAAGTAACTCCTCTACCTCATCTACAATTTCAGCAGGGTCCTCAACAACTTCATCAACAACAACATCACAATACTCAGGTTGAGAAAATGTGTGTTCAATATAAATATCAACAGTTTGGTGCACCCTATACAGATCTACAATTTCTAAAGCACCATTGTCATCAACAAGTTGGTTCATCCCAAATTGAGGGTCCTTGTAAAATATTGTTTCAAACTCCCTATAACCTAAGTCTTTCAATACACCAACTAGCTCAAAATAACTCCATTTGTCTACATCTACCTTCAAATCATCTACTACTCCATTCTCATATACACTATGACCTTCATCTGTGAACTCACCACTATGATGAATTTTCAGAGTTATGTATTCATCCATGATACCTAATCATACCATGTAACTAATTAACGTTTAAATCAGAGAACCCTAAATCAGAGAACCCTAAATCAGAGAGAAATGAACTAACCTTTTGAGATTGGCTCTTGAATCGTCTTCAGTCTTCAATAAAAAAACCAGGTCTTCTTCTTCAATCGTCTTCACTCTTCAATCGTCTTCACTCTTCAATCGTCTTCACTCTTTAATTGTTCCTTCTTCTTCTGGGTAATGGTGGATAATGAACACCAGAAACGTCTTCACTCTTCAATTGTTCCTTCTTCTTCTTCTTCTTCAATCTTCCACTAAGACACTTCACTTCACTTCCACCTTAGCACTCCACTTCACTTCACTTCCACCTCAACACTCCACATGGACAAACATGGCAACTTTTTCAAACTCAAACTAACGGCAACAGACGGAAGGATAAACATGACACCATTTTAAAAGTTAAGGGACCAACTTGGCACTTTTTAAAGATAAGGGACCAAAGTGGACCCCGAGCTAAAGTTAAGGGACCAAAAAGGTTATTTTGCTGGCAAATTAAGTATGTTGTGACATGAGATACACGTCACAAGTGTTTTTAATAATTTAATATGAAAGACTAATTTTAAAACGTACGAGATTTAAAAAATAACGTTCGTGTAAAACACATTGCAACTTTTATTTTCAAATTAAAAAAAAAGTCACAATTTTCAGAAGGAGGGAGATTTGAATTTTAAAAAAGTTACGTTGTGAAGTGATACTCACGTCGCAACTTATTTTGCAGAAAAAGTAAAGCAGTATTTACTCCAAGGTCTGACTGAGTTGATGATTCGGTCAGACTTAAATGATCGTTCCATATGGTCTGATGTAGTCACGTAGTATACACGTTACAAGACAACGGTACAAAAAAAAGTTGGCACGTGAATAACACATCGCAAGTTGCGACGTGAAATTTATGACGCAAATGTGAATATAAATATCACACTTCAGTTCCCATTGCTCATGCATTTAGTTATTTTGTTTCTTTGCATTTTCTTCTGCCTCTTCATTTTTCCTCTGCATCTTCTTCCTCTCCATTCTTCCTCTTCATTCCAAATAAATTCTCTCTTCAACTTCAACTTCAACTTCAATTCAAAATTTATAAGGTAAAATTATATTATTATTTTTTTCTTTATTTTATATTCTGTAAATTAAATTTTAATTTTTTATAAATATTTTGTTTTTGTTTTTAATTTAGATTATTTAAAAGAGGATACTCCACATAATATATTTGGTGGCTTTATAGAGGTATTTTTGCAATTAATGTTTTTTCTTCAGAAATTCATAAATATTTATATATATATATATATATATATATATATATATATATATATATATATATATATATATATATATATATATATATATATATATATATATATATATATTAAATTTAGGTTTTATGTTAGATTTAGATTTATATAAATGTATATTTGTTGTTTAGCTTATTTTAGTATGTTAGATTTAGGTTAAATGTTACATTTGTTGTATTATTTGAGTTTTGATTGTTAGGTTTAGGTTATTCATATGTGAACTATAGTGATCATAATGGACCGTCCTAGCTTTTAAAATAGGCTAGAAACAATAGTTGTAGGAGAGGAGGGGGTGTACCTACAAGGTACTCCCATGCCAAAGTAAGTTTTTGGGCTAGAGAGAAAGCAAGTACAATTGTTTAGGTATGAGCAAGAATGATTAGAATACCTGACCCTCTCACGAGAGAGGGTATATATGAGATTCCCCTCAGTGCGGGGCCAAGGTCTTCCATGTTACCGAAATATCTGGTCGGTCAATGGGGGACTGCCAGGTGGAAGATCTAGCGCGTGATCTTTGACCTGGTCCAACTGTCCTCGTGACTTTCGGAGGGGCAGTTGGCTGCGTGAACTGTCAAGCGCGTGAGGGGGATGTTCCCAACGACTATATGCTCCAACGGCTATATTATGCCCAACGGTCATATTCTTCCCAACGGCTAGATTGTCCTAACCTCTTTATTGGGCCTGGCCTTAAGCTAAACTGGATTGGGCCTTGCCCAACTGTAGGGCATGTGCAAGTCTAGTCCAGAACAAGAGCCTTCCAAGTCGTTGCTTCGAGGTGAGGAGTAATGACTTAAGTTAGCCTAACTGGTCGACCAAGGGGTAAGAACCATATCGCGGGGAGGTCTTTGAAGTCGCCATTAAAAAAAAACTTAGCCAAACAGTGGTCTAGTTACCATGAACTACGTTTTCTCTGATTTCTCATACCAGATAAGGATATGTAGGCCAAGACGATGATGTCTTGGCGAGCAACATTCCCCCCATCACCCGTAGCTTTCCGAACTACGTTGACTCTGACTTTCCCATTATACGAGGGAATACATAGGCATAGGGCGACGATGTCCTATCGAGTCTCTTTTTTCTTTTCCACCCCCGTTTAGCAGTAGCTTTCAAATAACACACCCTTTTGTTAGACAACAGGTGTGGATCCCGTTGAGTACAGCGGACGTGAGGGGTGCTCATACCTTCCCCTTACGTAACCGACTCCCGACCCAAGATTTGGTTGTGATGACCTTGTCTTTTCCCATTCTTCAGGTTTTCTTCGATCGTTTCCTTTCCCTCTCTTTGGGATAAATAAAGTTCGGTGACAACTCTTCTGTTTGTTTTCGCCGGCCCTTTTTCGCAGTTGCGACAACCCCCCTTTAGAAAAACCAAGAAAATTATCCATATCATTCAGCTCCTCCACTGAGTCTTCAACTTTCAAATCAGTCTACCCGAACACATTCTTATTCCACCATTTCAATCCGCCCTTCAAGTTTTTCAACTTTTCCTTAAGAGCAAAGTCACCCCTCCCTGAAACTGCAAAAATCTCCCATTTTTCCTGAATGAAATCATCATAATTCTTATGTTCTAACCAACCATTATTTAACCTCAAAGGTTTTGGTCCTCAATCCTGATCATTAGCCTTTCAACCATATGGGGGAAATGATCATATAAATCCCTCATCCCCACCATCTGAGCTAAAATTTCTAATTGATAATGAAATTCTATGACAAACAAAATTTGTCCAGCCTACTCATAGTAGTCCTTCCTCCATTGAACCAAGTAAAACTACCTCCACAACACATAACATCAATCAAATCCGTCTTCTCAATGAACTTGTTGAATTCCTCCATTTCACCTTGTCTACTTCTTCCCCCAACTCCAACTTTTTCCTCCTTACTACTAACAACATTAAAATATCCCCCAAAACCCAATCTCCCATATACTACCTCTTCTAACTTTTATCAAATCTTTCCATAATTTTCTTTTTTTCACAACATAACAAGGACCATAACTATTGACAAAAGTATACTCTAAACCCTTTAAAATAGAATTAACTCTCATATAAACCTCTCATCTGAAACTATAATTTAGAATCAAAGAACTATTTTTCTACAAGATCACCATACCACCAGCTGCCCCAACGAACCCAATATAGGTTCACTCTACCTCCTTATCACCCCACAGATTAACAACTAGGTTGCTATCAATAATTCTTAATTTTGTTTCTTGAAGAAAGCAAAGATCTACTTTACCTGATTGAATGAGGAATCTTACACTCTTCTTTTTAGTGCTACTGCATCCACCTCTGATGTTGTAGGACAAAATATTTATTTTAACGGAGCATTTGATTTCCTTATCGTACCCTTTTCAATTCTCCGGTCCAAAAATCCCAAACTTTGTGATTGTCTCCCACACCTTGCTCGCCATATTTTATTCCATGTTCTCCATATTTTTTGTTCCATGTAATGATATCTGAATCATTTAAAGATTCACAACACTTCACGGATCCTCCCAAAAATTGTTCCTCCTGAGAATCAGATGACGCCTTGGACGTTTTTAATCCTTTCTCTTTGGCCATCCCTTTTTATCGATCAATGATCTTTGATGTCTTCTTCATAGCTTCAAATTTTTCTTTTTCTTTTTTTATTTTATAATTTTGCTACGTTTTCTACTTTTATGTTGAAGAATGACGAAATAAGAGGGGTGAAAGTCCGCTTGGAAGTCGTCATACACTTCCCTCAGAGATTTCTTTCCTCTCCTCTTTTTGGGCTTAGCTTTTTTCCTCTTTTAACATTTTTCATCAAAGACTAGTGGGCCTTCATCCCCTAAGCCCTTTTCGATAGACCCAATTATAAAGTCTGGTCCATTACCTTCTAAATGTGCCTTTTTCTCACTACATCCACCTCTAATAATAGGGGCATTCGAAGTCTTTGACATAGACTTCTGGGCCCTACTATAAGAAGTCTGAGAGTCTAGACAAATATCACTGAAGTTAGCAAATTCACTTGTCAACTTATAGTATTCCTCATCACTCTTCTCGAAGGTTGTGCTTCTATCTTCTTTCTCTAACTTATAGTACCTGGTTCGGAGGAATAAGTCACATCCTCCTCTGATGAATGAACATCATTATCGTCGGCCCATGGAAGTATTGTACCATCTTGATTCTAAACATGTTATCATTAAGAGAAATGTTATTCTTACACCAACATATACACTACACTGTATTTTACTGTTCACCAATACGGTGAACAGTAAAATAATATTTTAAAAAATATATATAATTTTTTTTTATTTTTATATTTGGACGTTTATTAACCAAGTTTATAACTTTATTAATCAACTTTTTACATTTCATTAACCAACTTCATTTTATTATTAAAAATTATTTTTAATATCTGAACGTTTATTAACCAACTTCATCACTTCATTAACCAATTTTTTACATTTCATTAACCAATTTTATTTTACTATAAAAGATTACTATTCACGCACCGTTTCCGTACACTGTTCACACGACACTATTCATGCACTGTTCACGGTACTATTTATGTACGATTTTACTGTTCAGCGTATTTGTGAATAGTATATACGGTGTAGGTGTAAGTGTGGGTGTAGAAATAGCAATGTTGATTTGTTAATGAGTAAAAGTTAAAAAATATGAAAAGAAGTGAATTTTTTTTAATATAACTATGTTTTTTAACAAAAATACCAAACAATTGGCGACATAGTCCCAAAATGGCTAGGTTTGAACGTTGGGTCGCCAGCCCAATTGGCGACATAGTCCAAATGAAGTGGACTCGCCATTTCAAATGGCGACATTGCCCAGATGGCCCAATAGGGAGTCGCCAATTGGTTTGGCTACTCCTCCCATTTATTTTATTTTGTTTGCTTTTTAGGGTTTACGTTTTTTATTTCAATTTAAAAAATAAAAAATAATTAAATTAAATTTAAATTATTTAAAAAATATATAAATATAAATAGGTTGAATTTACATATTTATATAAATTGCTAAATTTTAATTAAATTATTTTGTTATAAATTTTATAAATTAATAAGCATAGTTTAATAATATAAATAAACGTAAATTGATTTAGGTTTAATTAAATTTATAATAATAAATATATTTGTAATATAATTTTAAAATGTATTTTAAATATATTAGTGATTGAAATAATTTTATTTATTTAAAGTGATTTAAATAATAATTATTGTTTTTAAATTATAAATATTTTTAAAATTTTAAATTATAAATGAATTTAAATAAAAAATAAAAATTGATTTAAATATAACTTTTAAAAACAATAAATATAAATAGGTTTAAACCTTAAACCATAATCCCTAAACCCTAAACCCTAAACTACAATCCCTAAACCCTAAACCCTAAACTAGAAACCATAAACCATAAACCCTAAACCGTGAACCCTAAACCGTAAACCCTAAACTCTAAACCCTAAAACTCTAAACCTTGAACCCTAAACTCTTTGTAAGGGTATTTAAGACATATCATTAGGGGCACGTCCTATTTTGTTTTTCTATAAATACGATTGCAAACACATATATGTATCCATAACATTGTATACCAAAAGACTGAAGTCTTAATAATTTTGAGTGGAGTGGAGTCTAGAATGTGTGCATTTCTAAATCAACGTTCTTCGTCGTTGACATCAACATCAGAGGTGCTGTTATGGAATATGCAGACGTTGGAGCACTTGCATAGGGAACTGAACCGCTGGCTAGAAGGAGATATTGCTCCAGGAGAAAAGATTAGGAAGATTGAGAGGTTGGTCGAGGAGGCTGGGAGAAACGGAGTTACTCGTGAATGGAGAAAAGTGGAAAATGATGCTGGTGTCCTTGTGATGATGTTAACACCAAAGAAGATAACGTTGATGGTCATGATATCGTAGACGCGTTGGTGCATTGTTCTGCTTTATGTCTTTATGTTGTTGTTACTTTCGGAATGTTGTTGTGATATTAAGTTATGTTTGTTTAATTTATGTCGCTTGGTAATTGTAATCGGTTAAGTATGCTTTAAATAGAATGAAATTTGCTATTGATTGAAAGGGACACGGTTACATATGAAACTATGATCTGCTGCTTGATCCTACGTTAGGACATTTTGTATGATTGTGTCCTGGTTGCCGACACGAACTACATAATCTTACTATCTTGTCTGCGGTATCCATCTCCGTTCGAATCTGCGTGCTGTTAGGGCGACCTTTTTTCTTTCTATGCATCAAGTCATTATGCTAGACAATTTCGCCTTCATATTGAGGCCAATAGTTCTCCTTTCCCACCACCTGAAAGTTGCATGTGTAGACATTGCATAGATTTACCACTTGGTGAACTACAGAGAGAAGGTTGGCTGGGTCCTATCGCGCCTTCGGACATGCTGCTATAACATGAGAGCAAGGCATACGAAATGCCTGAAACTTCCCACAATCACACCAGCTCCTATCCAGTTCAACACTGTAACATCCCCTAGGCCTTCCTTCGTTGTGATCAATCGACTCGGCAACACTGAACCAACCTTTATTACGGTCAAAGATTGTGACCACATGTGTGTTGGCTTTGGCAGCTTCGTCTTTCATGAATTTCATCGAAGTATCACTGTACAGCTGACCCGATTGTAATACTGAACCCACTTCGTACGTCTACTATCAAAGAGTGTGCCTAGCCTAAAATATGTAGCCTTTACCAAGGAAGTTATTGGTAGGTTTCAGATTCCCTTGAAAACAGAATTCATTGATTCGACGAGGTTAGTTGCCATGTGGCCCCATTGCACCCCATTTTCGTATGCCCATGTCCATCTCTCTTTATCAATGTTATCAATCCATCTTAATGCATCTGTGTTTGTTAGTCTGATCTCATCACGGTAGTACTTGAATGTGGGTTCTGTTAGTGCATATCCCGCGTTCACAACCTTCTTCCGTAGCGTTTTGTCTTTGATTTCCCGCATGAAATTTTGGGCGATATTGTTGTGGTGAGAATAGGATATCAAATTATTAATTAATTTGAATCGCAAATCTTTAATTCACAACCGATCTTTGATTTATCTGAAGGAAAAGGTCAAATGAAGGAAAACCTAATTTTTGCATCGTAAACAATGCGGGGAGAGCTCTAGGTAAGGGGTTGGTTAAGCTTAGGGAAGATATTAGCACCCTAAACTTCTGAAGTACTCTACAGGAACCTTTTGTTTAAAGTTTACTATTTTTGCTTGATTATCTGATTGAGGGTATATTGCTAAGGGTTAGAGGTGACAGAAAGACCTAAGGGTTAGTCCTAAGTTTACTCGCCAAGACTCGCATCTTGTGCCTACGTATCCGAGGTAGGGGATGGAATTAGAGTAATTGTAGTTCCCCTCGAAAGGGAGGTCAGAAACTTCTTGACTGTGGTCAAGGTTTCAATAGGGAATAAGCGTTCTTAAGGAAGCGCTTATATAGAGTGCAGCGACTCCAATTTCTACTTTGAAAGTTGAATTAAAATTAGGGTAAAATAGGTATTCCACGGCGGGAAACCTTAATACAGAGCGCGACAACTCCTTAACCTAATGCTAGGGTAAAGGGTAATTCGGTCTGCGGCGGGACGCCTATGCAATTAGGGTTTGAGCGGTGAAAAAGTCAATGGTAAAGGACTATTGACGCGGAGATCAAACGGCTAAACCTATTCCTTCGGAAGGGATTTAACGATAAATAAAATAATGAAAATACGATTAAGCATCAGTATGAAAATACAGGAAATATACGAAAATGGTAAAGGAATTGCACAACGACGATATCCTCGCATAAATTACAATCCAAAGAAAATAAAATGCGGAAAATAAGGGAATTGCAAAGCGACAATATCCTCGCGTATATTACAACCAAAATAAAATACGAAAACTAAAAACTATAACTGTACAACTGAGAAAGCAACGAATGGAACGACATAACCTCTAAACGAAAATGAACGGGCGAGGTCAATTTAGAATTGAAAGCGAAATGTCATCCATAATTTTAAGAAAGGTTTTAAGATGGATTTTAGGAATTTACAACAAGAGTTTGAATTAGAAAAAATTAATTATGTTGAGTTTTAATTTGTTAGAAATCTTAATCTTTCAAAAAGGTTTTTCAATTTACAAATGCTAAATTTTAAAGGAATGTTCTAATTAAATTTCAAAAAGTTTTTTAAAAAAAAAGGGTTTTAAAAAAGGTTTTAATTAAAAAAAGATTTTAATTTTTAAAAAAGGTTTAAAAAAAAGGTTTAATTTAACCTAATTAAACTAAATTGTAAAATATAATAATAAAAAGGTTTTAACTTTATGAAATATTTAGATTTACGAAAGGTTTTAATTTAACCTAATTAAACTAAATTACAACATTAGAAAAAAAATAAGGGATAAGGTTTGACCAATTCTTTCCCTTCCACACGCGGCGCCGCAGGCCTCCTTTGTTGCCTTCTTTGAAGCTTTTGCTTCTTCTCCGCCACCATTCTTGCTCTTCCCGATAGGATTCTGAAAACACAAAGTGAAATAAAAAACAGGTTAGTATCAAAATTTTCACCTTTTTCGTGAGGTTTGAAGCGATTTGAGTTGGTTCTTTTTCGCCTCCTTTTCCATTTTTTTCCGCTGATTGAACTTCCCTTTTTCTTCCCCCTTATGGATTTTCTTTTTTATTCTTGAATTGATGGTGAGGCTGTTGTTTGTATAATACTTGTTTGCTTGGGCCTGGGCATACTGGTTGTTGCAATTTTTATGGCTAGTTTGTTGATTTCTTTGACCTTGTTTTGCTAAAATTTTGGGATAGTTGTTTCTATCCTATTTGGTTGCAAGGATTTTGGGAAAGCTGTTTCGATATTCATTTTTCCTTGATGGATTTGGATATCCACTTTGGTTCTATGGATTTTGGATGTCTTAAGTCTTGTTTGGCTAAAACAAAAAAACCACTTTTTCCAAATAATCCTTTCTAAAAAAAACACTTTTTCAACTTAGAAAAATTAGGCATTTTAGGACACTTAGGATTTAATTTTGTAATTTTTCTTATCCTTGTAATAAAAGAAAAAAATATAATTTAAATAAATAAATTCAATTCTTTCTTTATACTCTGAATTTATTTTTCCGATCTAATTTCTCCGTGCAAACTCATCTGATTAAACTCAAACAACTAAATTCATTTAATTAAATTGGTCTGACTAAATTACTCCAAATAGACTCAAACAACTAAATTCCTTTACTTGAATTT
This sequence comes from Lathyrus sativus, assembly GCA_963859935.3. Lineage (NCBI taxonomy): Eukaryota > Viridiplantae > Streptophyta > Magnoliopsida > Fabales > Fabaceae > Lathyrus > Lathyrus sativus. Next base: position 600,722,916 of record OZ012739.1, on the reverse strand, counting down.
AATCGATTAAGCTCCTCCAAATAAATTCGTCTGAATAAGTTTGTCCGATCAAATCTGTCCGATTACATCCATACCAATAAACTCATCTGATTCCATTTACCTGACTAAGTTCATCCAATTTAAACTCACCCAAATAGATCAAATTGATTAAATTCCTCTAATGAGACTTATTCAATTAAGTTGTGACGTTTTGCACGATTCAAATCTGACGGAACTGAGTTCAAACAAAACATCTTGCAAATTAATTTGTGCCCGATATTAACGATGAATATGGCCCTGAACGGATAAGCAAAGAAATTTAGTTAAACGGTAAAATGAAATTGCCTTCCGTATTGAAAATTCTGATCACGTCTCGACTACTTTAACCCGGTAACCTGAATCAGCTCGACTAACAGTCATGATCAAAACAACAAATGTTCATTATAAATCCAACGCTCACCGAAATCCCAATGTTTTCTTTAAGATCGACCGTTGATTGGCAGAAAGCAGGAAATACGCATGTGTCACAATAAATTCCTCAAAGCATATTCCCATACCGATTTAACCCGAATCCACTAATATCTTAACACATTCAGCTCCATATAGTTGCGGAATCAAACAGTATTTCTGAAATCCTTTTGACGAATGAATCTCGGCTCTTGAATAAAATGTCATGTGTCACGAGACGTGTGACGTCAATATTGTCGCAAACCTCAGCTCTTCCTCAACAAAGCCCCATGACTCGGAGATAGGAACCCTAATCATTCGAGGGATTCCTAATGAAAACTCTACCTCATCAATCATCAACATACTGCAACTTAATGACCATTTTGCCCTTCACCACTTAAATTATGCACAGTGTGATTTTTCCTTCAAAACTGACGGACTGAGCAAACCGGTTAGCGGTTAGTTATAATACAATGCAAAATGAAACGACTAATCTAAAGGTAAATTTTGGGGTATTACAGTTGCCTATATTTAAATAGCTTCATCGGATGATTTGAGTGGCGTAGGCTCGAGAAATCATGGTGATAGTATTTAAATACAAATAACCGAAAATTTTGCCCTTAGATGCTGTGGTATGCAATGCTATGGACAAAACGAAAATAAACTATAATGCTGATAATGCCATGAATCTAGTATGATACGTATGATGAAAATGATAAATGCAAGGATGCAGATGATACGACGACACAGGGGACAGATGCGACGAACAAACACTGGGGGAATACGATGTACTGAAGAAACAACACGACATTGGGGAATTCTAAAGTGATGGCCAACAGGTGCGAACACGATCAATTTTCACTTTAGAAATAAACGTTAAGAACGGCCCTCAATGGAGATGGCACCGTTGAGACGACCTTAAATGGAGAATATCTAAGAGTAATTGTTCAACAGATTTAGGCGTGACCGGCTAATACTCTAGGATAAAAAAGGTAAAACTGGATCCGCACGGCTATATGATCAAGTAAACAGAATGCTGGAGCATTGAGTAAAGAATAACATCCGAGCTTTTGGAAACTTTCCTCGTGATGAGATCGAACTGAACTTTCGGGAATTCGTAGAAAATATACAGGGCAAAACCGGTTGTATGCCAAAATAAATGGACTTTAATGGGAAATGCCCTGATAAGTTTTTTCGAGAGAGAACTCCCACTTATCGTTGGAAGGGACTTAAATGCCAAATTGGATAAGCTTTCAAATAAAGAGACTGGTGCTTATTTGTGAATAATAGACGAAATGATTGATAAGCTCCACTGGAAGGACTGTCGCTCATCTGATAAAATAAGCTTCCATGATCGAAAACATGATTTAACTTCTTCTTTTACTAAAGGATAAAATAAACTTTTTCACATTTCAGGTCTGTGCTCCCTGAATATGATTCATTTTCTGCTTTTACTAAAGGGTAAAATAAACTTCTTCATACTTCAAGGTTTGTGCTCCCCTGAATATGATTTAGTTCCTTCTTTTACTAAAGGGTAAATTAAACTTCTTCATAATTCAAGGTCTTTGCTCCCCTGAATATGATTAAGTTCCATCTTTTACTAAAGGATAAAATAAACTTCTTCATACTTCAAGGTTTGTGCTCCCCTGAATATGATTCAGTTCCTTCTTTTACTAAAGGGTAAAATAAACTTCTTCATACTTCAAGGTTTGTGCTCCCCTGAATATGATTCAGTTCCTTCTTTTACTAAAGGGTAAAATAAACTTCTTCATACTTCAAGGTCTGTGCTCCCCTGAATATGATTCAGTTCCTTCTTTTACTAAAGGGTAAAATAAACGTCTTCATACTTCAAGGTCTGTGCTCCCCTGAATATGATTAAGTTCAAACCTCCCCCTCTTCAAGATGAAAAGGAAATGGAAACCAACTTCTCGATGGAGATGGCCACTTGCTGCTACTCATGATGAAGATAAGATAAACTTCTCAGGCGAGAAATACCGCTTATTTGGAAGAGTAGCAAGGATAATCTTCTCGGATGAGCACTGCTTGTAGAGGCTGTAAAATGTAAGGTAAATTGTAATGAAGGTTGTAATGAAGATTGTAATGAAGATTGTATGGAAAATTATAATGTAAGATTGTGTAATGATAGGCTTCTTGTACGAGAACTGTCGCATACCGATTGAATGTAATGATAAGCTTCTTGTACGAGAACTGTCGCATACCGATTGAATGTAATGATAAGCTTCTTGTATGAGAATTGTCGCATACATTTGTTGTAATGTTTGTAATTTAAGGAAAGTTATGATGTAATTATAAGCTTCTCGGACGAGAACAGTCACTGATCGACGTTGAAAGACGTAATAATGATATAATGATAGGCTTCTCGGGTGAGAGCAGTCGCATACCGCTGTTGAAAGATGTAATGATAGGCTTCTCAGGAGAGAACTGTCACGTATCGACGTTGTAAAAATGTAATAATATCAAGATCATAGAGTTTAATGATGATAAGCATCTCGGCTGAGAACTGTTGCTTGTCTACTGTGCAATGTAGTGATAAGCTTCTCAGGCCAGAACTGTCGCATATCTGAAAAGAATTGTAAAGGATCTTCTTGAAAGATAGTGCAAAATAAATGCATGTCCAGGTAGGTTCGACGACTGACGGGACCAAAGTTCGATCTAGAATTGAGCTAAAAAGAACTGTCAAAAAAGACTCCATTAAGGGAATGAACTCGAATGGGGATTATCTTATCCTATCACAGAAAGATAACAGAAATAACCATCATCTACGAGGGTTGAGATCTGTGGGGAAACTGGAAACAAATGATTATTTTGTGCTTAGGGCTGACGATCTACTTGGAGAGAGAGTGGACAAACCTAGTTACTCGGCGGTAACGACAAAGGATGACGAAAAATAGCAAACATGCAAATTCTAATGCGTATGTCAACTTGCATATGTAGATGAAATAGGTATGTAATGCTCATGCTAACACTCATGCATATGCTGACAAAACAGGCGAGAGAGGAAACACGATATGAAATAAACATCTCGACGGGGATACCCTGGCGACCTCTGCAACCGTGCATCCATCAAGGGATAGGAAACGTTGATGGTAGAACCGAATCTGGCTTCAAATTTCTACTTCTCCGGGGAGGAAAGAATCCACTTGGGGATACGACATCATGACATCCTCATGGGGATACAATATTACCTCACTGGAGAGTACAATATCCGGGCTTCACTGGAGGGATTTCTATCATGAATCATAATCAGCCAAAGAACTCATAAGGTTAAAAACTTCTGGGGATAAAATAAATATCCGGTTCATGGGGAAGAAATGGAACTAGGCAACTTCGTGGAGATGGTGTAGCAACCTCCTTGGGAATAGTATCTCAACTTCCTGGGGAAAAGGTACATCCGAATGGGGATACAACATATCGAACTTCCCTGGGGAGAGTTCATCAGACTTACTGAGGAGAAATCACTAAGACATTCTTGAGCAACGTGTCCCGACTTCTTGGGGAGAATTTCCTAAGGAAGTAAGGAAATTTCACTAAGGAATAAATGATTCCACTGGGACTGGGTCTTCAAGACCATGGATCATTTGGGTAATACCGGGGATATCTCTGCAGTCTTGAGAGTCACTGGAGATTCATCGAATTAATCCAAAGTGTTGTAAGCTTAAAGTCTCGCTGGGGATTGTGTCAGCTTAAAGTCTCGCTGGGCACTGCGTCGACTTAAAGTCTCGCTGGGGACTATTCCAAGGCGAAGGTTTAGATGTGTTTCTGTAACGATGAGATTTACTGGGGAATGAAGACCGTCGGGAGTAAAAATTCATCGGGCACATGAAGCATGTTGTGAAAACACAGTAGTTTTGATCTTCAATGGACTTTGTAGTAGTCGCCATTTTGAAAAACATAATGCCCCAGAGTACCTGCTTCATGAGAAAGTCATCTCAAGAGGATTTTACAGAGAATGTGGAATCCAAGTGCCCCACTATTTTTAAACTCTTGGAGAGATTTGGTTGGATCTCGACGTAACTGGCTCAAATCGACGGTGTCATGACTGAGTCTTCCAGAAGTAGCTCTTAGGAGAGTCAGTCTTACATCAACAAATGACTTGGAAACCTCCTGCCCCTGTTTAACAGGATCTTCAAGTTTTATCGTCGACATCTATATGTAAGTTTCTAAGATATCAGGCAAAACCAACACGCGTGAAATGCTAATCCTGAAACCATCAATGCAACATATATATTTGTCTTGAAGTTTTTTTGTTTTTGTTTTGAAAAGATATCGCGATAACTTGTGACTGAAATGACTAGTTAGGATATAAGTTTAATTTATAATGCCAACATTAAATTAAGCATGGCTCATAGGAGTCAGGAAACGTTATCTCGTCGAGTATGCGTTCAAACGAAGTCCTACTTCAATTAGGTCTTTTAATGGTTGTATCGTGGCTTGGTTCACGATTTAAGAAACAAAAGATAAAGGCTCAAAGTTTAATTGTACCCACCCCTTCTTCGTGATTTTCTCCAATCCTATATTCAGTTAACCGGATACGGGCACTCATATCTCAATCGGATTTGATATGGTCGAGAACTTATCAAGGCTTTGGACATGGCAGTCACTCACATATTTCCTTGGGTGTTTGATCACACGACTTTATTATTTATTAGGGATTCTTTATTGTAACCCTTTGTTTTTGCTTTTTGCATTTTATTCCCTAACTTTTTCCTGGACGGCGTCTTTTTGATTCGACATTGGAGTCCAGCGGGATGCCCCAGTTTTGCCTAAGTCTCCTTCATAGGTTTTGACTTAGCGGGCTCTATATTTTTGTGAACGAGTCGTGTGACTCTTTTGAAGGCTTGTGACTGCCCCACTCTTTAGGTAGTAGAGGGATATTTTGACTTCTTAAGATGCCAAGGATAGATCCTTGAAGGTCCTCTCCTTCTTTTTGAAAGTCTAAGCGCTTGACCAGCTTAACTGAAAAACTACCTTGCCCCAGGTTAAGATGAGGGTTTTTACTTGGAACAGAAGAAACTCCTACTTCAAGGCTCAAAGGGGTTAAATAGGGGTTATCATCCTTATATCTCCAGTATTTGGGATTGGAAACAATGCCTTACATCATCAGCAGGTTTCACTCGAAAGCATACGACAAGAGATCTAACGATTTTGGTTCATCATCCTCCTCCCAATTCTCTATCAAAGCAAGAGATTGGGTATAGTTGGCATTATAGATTATAAAAAATATTTTGTGTGAGTGAATACGAATGGATTTATTCAAGACAAACATATGCACCGCATTAACTAATCAAAATAACAAGTTTGTACATGCTAATTAGGCTTAATCAAAGAAATAGAATATAAATAAATAAACAAAATGAACTGTCAAAAGGAGCTTATGAAGTCTTTGTATTCAAGGTAGGCACAGTAGTAGTGGTTTCCTTTGGTCGATCCTCATTGGAACGGGAAGTATGAATACGATCACTGCGAGTCGTCTTGCTCGCCCCGACTATATCTGTCACTGCTTCATTATTAGTCTTCACATCTTCCTTCGGAATAACCTTCCCATATGCTTTGTCGATCATGGTCATATCATCTAAAGGATCACTGAGACGAAGTGGACTCGGCTTCTGAATAATCACCGGCTTCAGCTGATTCACTGAAGGAGTAGACATGTTGAAAACATGCTTAGATATATTGAAAACAACCTTTGACATATTGAATACAGCCTTTGCAGAGCTTGAACTTGGCAGACGAAAAACCCGAAGAGGAGTCCCGATTTTTGGCTGAGGATCGTCAAAAGATAGTATCTTCTTTTCCAATAAGTCTCTGGCAATGTTCTTAAGAGCGTAGAATTCTTCTAAATCATGGTCGGGCGCACCCTCATGAAATAAACAATGAGCGGTGGCGTTGCAATTGGTAGACAAAGGATCACGAGGTGGACCCAAAGCTCTTGTGGTAATAAGACCTTGTTGCACTAATGAGGGGTACAACTCGATAAAAGTCATCAGAATCGGAGGACAAGGCTTGTGTTGTCTCCTATTCGGACCGTTTTAAAGAGGTGTCGGCTCCTCTGATGGTTGGCACACGGGAGTGTTAGGCACTCGTTGACAGTTGATAGGAGTTTGTGCAGGCTGATAACCGGGAGGTTGTTGATAAACCGGATGCTGATAGACTGGAGCCGGTTGCACAGGCTGATAAGTATGAAAATGTTGATTGAAGGGAGGTGCAACAGTAGCCACATAGGATTGTTGAGCATACTGAATCGGATAACCTTGAACATAATTCTGCTGATGTTGCAAAGGTTGATGAGCAACCATTTTACGGTTATACCTGATCGAGAGACTCCCCCGGCGTGTAGCTCCTTTATGATGGTCGAAGCTCGGAGTTTTGAACTCTAGAGGAGTACCTTGTTGAACTGATTGAGCAATAGTAGGAGGCATCAAACCGGGTGGAAGACCATGAGGAGGTATGTTCTCAACAGTAACAGCTGGTTGGGGATCTGCAATAATATTGGTAGTCTCAAAGACAATAGCAGGCTGAGTATCCATCTTTGCATTAAGAGCTTGCAGCATCTCTATAATCTGCCCCACACTTCCTTGAAGGTCTTTGAGTTCATTATTGATACGGTCAATCTCTTGAATATGCTCTTCCATCCTTTTCCTAGCTTGGGCTCCAGTGTTGTACTGATGCGGATGACCCAGGGTGACAGAATTGGAAGGCGAGAGAACCGATAATGAGAAACTAGGAGATAAACGCAACGCAAAAAAATATGATGCTAAAATGCAAAACGCGAATGAAATGATTTCATGGAATTCAAATATTTACGAATATCGCGGAATACCAAAAATTTATTCATTAATGTTTAAAATGGATTACAAATAATATTCTTAGAAGAAATTCTTAACAAACTAGCTAACAAAAGCTAATAAAGCTCTAAGGAAGCATTGTCCACAACATCAAGGAGTAGGTGGACATTTGGAGGAAAAAAATCCTCGTAGATTCTTCTCTGTAGGAAAGTACCTCTTCATACTTCGAATGAAGCTGCTTTTGAAGTTCGACATTCTCACTAACGACAACCTGATATTTGTTCTTCCATGCTTCTGCCTCATGTTGGGCTTTATTTAAAGTGATCTTCAACGTTTCAGCTTCGGACATGAAAACCAGAACAGGCTCCCTTCTCGAAGGAAAAGGATCTTGGCGAGGATAAGGCATCTTCAGCTTAATTGCTCGTTCTTAGACCCAATGAAGATATGGATCCATGGACACACAGTTAAGCTTTCCCAGACTTTCTCGACCTTTCCTATGCAAGTGACGCCAAGCGGATACGATCTGATCTTGAAGTTCTTTGTCATCCTTAAAGAAAAATTTCTCCACGTGAACATTTTTAGGTGGTTCCTTCAAAGGATATCCTAACTGTCGGCGAGCTAGAACCGGATTGTAGCTGATTTCTCCATTAAAACCAAGTAAGGGTATGTTGGCGAAGTCTCCACAACCATCAATAATCAATATCCCATCATACACACAGTTATACCAATCAATATCCGAGTGCATTAGAGCCATAACCCTTTGTGACCAACATCTTTTATTGAGATCCCAAAAAGGACCAGACTTAGGCAAGTGCAAAATAAACCACTTGTACAATAAAGGTACGCAACATGTAACCATCCCTCCACCATGAGAGTTTCGGAGATGCACTAAGTGATAAGTGTTACCCAATAAAGTCGGTATTGGATTACTCATTATGAATATTTTGATGGCATTAAGGTCAATGGATACTTAAAAACTTGGGAAAAGCATCACTCCATAAATAAGCAAGGCAAGGATTGCCTCAAATGCAGGCATGCTCATATGATCGGCATAATATTGGGCTTTCTTGATTAAGAATTTTGTAGGTAACCCAAAAGTTTCACCTTTGTTAGTCATATTACCTTTGATATCGGAGACTTTCAAGCATATGGCTCTAGCGATGTCTTGCTCTTTAGGGTTCTTCTCCAAGAAAGGGAAAGGAGATCCATCCAAAATTGGTAACCCCACCAACTAAGAGTATTCCTATAAGGTAGGAAATAACTGGTAATCTGGGAATATGAAGCAATGATAATCTGGGTCGTAGAACTATAGAAAAACAGAAAGAAGTCTGTCATCCACTTGGAGTCCCAACAAAGATAGCAACCTTCCATATTTGTTTCGAAAACCTTCTTGATCTTGGACCAAAGCTCCTAACTTCCTTATGTAATACAACTTAAGACTCTTAAAAGAATATTTCAAAGTGTTTTTCCTATTGTAATCCATAGTATCCTGCAATGTTCATAAATAAAGTTTGAATTCCATGAAACTTAATGCAATGGATGCGTTATGAATGCACAAATATACACAAGTCCTAGGAACAATGTATGGAGTTAAGGTCTACCCATCCCCATAGGGTATGTACTATAGGTTAGTTATACCTACAAAACAAGGGTTCTAAAGAAGTGCCCAAAGTCATCAGTCCATCTTTCGGATATTATCAATTTTCCTACTGACTCGGTAGTTAATAATATTCTCGAGAGAACCTCTTTTGAGTGTAGCGTCGCGTAGCAACTATTTTGGAACTACTCCCTTATAGTCCTCGCACTACGTCCTAGATAAGGCAAAGGTGGTGTTAAGGTACTACGGTCCCCAATATCATGGACTCCTAGCTGAAAATAGTAAGGGTTTTCACGACTGTACTCGTTCAACCGAACTATTTTGCGGGAGGGTCTCAATTGAGCGGTGATTCTCAAGTCAGCTTGGTCGGGACTCACTCCCTATAAGCCTCGTCGAATATATCACCTTAAAAGTTAAGATACTCCCCAGTGAAGTCGTCATTTTCTGTTGTGGTGAGAATAGGATATCAAATTATTAATTAATTTGAATCGCAAATCTTTGATTCACAACCGATCTTTGATTTATCCGAAGGAAAAGGTCAAATGAAGGAAAACCTAATTTTTGCATCGTAAAAAATGCGTGGAGACCTCTAGGTAAGGGGTTGGTTAAGCTTAGGGAAGGTATTAGCACCCTAAACTTCTGTAGTACTCTACATGAACCTTTTGTTTAAATTTTACTATTTTTTCTTGATTATCTGCTTGAGGGTATATTGCTAAAGACTAGAGGTGACAGAAAGACCTAAGGGTTAGTCCTAAGTTTACTCGCCAAGACTCGCATTTTGTGCCTACGTATCCGAGGTAGGGGATGGAATCAGAGTAATCGTAGTTCCCCTCGAAAGGGAGGTCAGAAACTTCTTGAGGTCAAGGTTTCAATGGGGAATAAGCGTTCTTAAGGAAGTGCTTATTGAAGGTGAGAAAATACTTAGTAGGGGGGTTGAATAAGTATGAAAGATTAAAACTAAGAATTAATACACAAGTATTTTTATCCTGGTTCGTTGAACTCAACTACTCCAGTCCACCCTTCCTAGAGTGATTTGCCTTTCTCAATCAAGGACTTAATCCACTATTTAATCAAACAGATTACAATAGTAACACCTAAGAACAATTGTTCTTAGTCTTCTCAAGAGCAACTGATCCCAACTGGATCCTCTTAAGGAAATCTTTTACAATCAATGTAAAACTATTACAAGAGTAAGAATGCTTCTAAAAAGCTTTTATCAAAACTGTGATATTTCTCTTAGGTTTAAGTACAATGAAATAAATTCTTAGAAAGAATATGAAAGTATGATAGCTTGAATGTTTTTGATTTCTTTTCAATAAAACGTCAACTGAAGAATTTGGTGGAGTCTTGCTTTTATAGCCAGCTGATCCAAGGTGAGCTGCACATTGAGAAGAGTGTCCAAAAGGTCTGAGCCTTTTTGTCTTCACATCAAGTGACCTTTCATAGAAGAAGGAAGCACAGAAAAATCCTTTTTGTCTGTGTTCTTGTGTCTAGCATAAATAAGGAAAGAGACGTTTAATTTACTCCAACAGATATAATCTTTGAATATTTCTTCTTCAGTTTTCAGCAAATATATTAGAGTCTAATTGGGTCAGAGTCTTCTGATGATGATTAGAGTCATGCTGAATCAGAGTCTTCTGCAGCAGGCGTGCTTTCAGCGTGTTAAATATCAGAGCATATTTGAGACAGGACTTCAGTACTGGCAGCTTTAGTACTTTCAGAATCTTCTGTAGAAACTATGCTTTGAAAAGGCTCTTCATACAAAATTCTTCTTCACTTCAGATGCTTCTGACTTGCTTCAGATTCTTCTGGAGCTTCTGCTTCAGATCCTTCTGGAGCTTCTGCTTCAGAATCTTCTGTAGGCTACGCTCAGAATCTTCTGTTGGCAGCAATCAGAATCTTCTAATGAGTGCATCTGGCGCTTTAGAGTCTAATTGATTTCTTGTGTTCAATTCTGATTTGCTTCTGGAGTGTTAATTTCTTTACTATCTGCAGTAAAAACTCTCAAGCAAATTTTAGAGTATATAATTCTTAAATACAAAATTTCATAATAGTTATCATCAAAACATAGAGATATTATTAAGAACCAATCTGTGTTCTAACAATCTCCCCCTTTTTGATGATGACAAAAACATCAGAAATTTTGTTTAATTGAGAATATTAAAATTATAACTCCCCCTGAGATGATGAATCTCCCCCTGAGTTAAATACAGATAAGGAATAGAAACTTCCCTTTTGTCTTGAGTAATTTCCAGAGTTAGATCTTGATTGTCCTTTTAACATTTGAAGGTCAGAATGTCTTGCAAATATCATATTCAGAGTTTGATAAAGTCAAAAGATCTGAGAGACTCAGAGTTTCTTTTATAGAGTGTACTTATCAAATGTTCTGAAATACTCAGATTAAATGTTAGATAGAGTAGATATGTCTGAAGTTTCATTCTGGTAAAGTTATATTAAACAGTTCAGATCTATATTTTCTCCTCCTTTTTTGTCATAAGCAAAAAGTAAAAACTTTAAAAAGACAAATAAAAGGAAACAGTAAATGAGATAATTCAGTGGAGAAAACTTTGATTCATTCAATAAGTTCAGATAAAGAGTACATGCATCAGAAGATATAACAAAAAGTACATAATCAAACATCAGATGCAAAAACATCAGAATGAAAAAAAAATGAAAATCTAAGAGTGTTTTGACAAAAGCATCTTCAATAGATCTGTGATCTCAGAGGAGGACTGCTCTTGCTTGGACATCCACTTAGCCATTATTTCATTCTTTTGATCCTGCTTTGACATCCACTCTGTCATGTCTTGAGATTTCTTATCCTGTTTTGCCATCCAAGACTTGATCTCTGACTGACCAGCTTCCAGAGCAGCAATTTTATCCTCAAAATCTGGATGTTCTTTCTTAATCTCAGATGATGAAGGTTGAACATTTTCTGGAGCTTGAACAGAGTCAATTTCCATAGGATCTGTAGAGTCTGGAGCATTGGAGTCAGAAGGAAATTCTACCAAAGTCATGGCCAAAGGATTATCTTCAGATGCAGGTTCAGTAGTTTCTTCTGATGGTGGAGGAGCATCTGTAAGGAGCAAAGGTTCAAATCTCTTGACAGTCCAGAACAAATTTCTTCCAGCTTCAGCAAATCTGAGCTTCGTATCATCAGAACATATGTTCTTCAAATTTGAGGCCACAAAGTTGAATCTGTTGATGAATCCATTCCAGATGACATCAGATTCTTGTGCATCCATTGTTGCTGAGCACTTCCTCTATACAGTACCTAAATACAACTGTATTTCTTGCAAAAAGGATTGAAATAAATGATTAACATTAAGTCTGGGCTTGGGATGTAACAGAGTCTCCAAGGTTATTGGTTTTGGTTGGGGAGTAGGTGGAAAAAGGGATTTCTGAATGGAGATCAGAGGAGGAGGATAGTATGGAATGAAAGGAATTTCAGGGGCTTTTTCTTTGGATCTGTTTAAGGCATTTAACAGATGAGGTTTTGCTCTGGTGTGAAAGGAAACCACATCAAAGGGCTTATTTGAGTAGGATTGGAAGGCAGATTTTGGAGGTTCATCAGAGGCAATAGTCTTATCAGATGAAATAGGTATAGCTGAAGCAACAACTTTGTCAGATTTAGCAGAATAAGATATAGTTGCTAATGAACCTACATCTGACATGGATTGAATGTAGATGAGAAGGACAGATGGAAGGGTCATTGTGAGTTTGGGTTTCAGAGGGGTGATAGGATCAGATGGTTCAACTCTGTCATAGAAGTCTTTGAGTTTGAAACCATAAGCCAGATTATGAAATAGTGATGAGACTTGTGCACAGGAAATAGATGTTCTTTGGTTAGGTGTTGGGTTTGAATTGGGAATCAGGATTTCAGATGATGGTGCAGGTGTGGGAATAGGATCTGAAATAGGAACTGTTAATGATATAGGAGGTTCTGGTTGGTTTACTTCAGAATCTCTGTGAGAAGGAGAGATTAGAAAATCTGGGTGAATGTCAGATTCTGAAGAGTTTGATGAGGTGGTTGGTGTGCAGGAGGTAGAAGATACTTGAAACACAGTTTTTAATGGTGTGACATCAAGAACTTCTGTCTCAGGAATGTTGGGTTCAGAAGTATTGGTTGGTTCTGAAGGAATTTCAGAGGGTTTTGATAGTTGTTCTGAGGTAGGTGGATCTGATGAAATTGTTATTGGTTCAGATGAAACTGGAACAAATGTTGTTTTTGTAGGTTCAGAAGTAACAGGTACAGATGCAGTGGGTTCAGATGATTTGGATGGTGGATTATCTGATGGTGGTTGATTTTCAGTGGCTTTTTTTTGTAGGGTTTCAGATGATTTTTCTGGTTGCTTTTCTTGTGGGTGCTTTTGTTGTTCAAATGGTTTTTGTTTAGATGGTTCAGAGGATTTTTGTTGCACAGATGGTTGTGGTTGTTGTTCTAATGGTTGTTTCTGTGGTACAGATAGTTTGATTTGAAATTTTGGTTGAGTTGTTTGTGGTACAGAGACTTGTGGAGTTTGAGTTGTTTTTGTTGTTATTGGTGTTGGAACAGAAGATTATTTAGGTGAAATGGGAATTGGATTAGAAGATTTTTGTGGTGATGGAGTAGAAACATGAGATGGAGCAGTAACAGATGTATTTTGTGTAGAGGGAGGTTTTGGAATAGACTTAATATTAGAATCATTTAAAAAAACAGGATTTGCAGAAGATACATAAGATTTAGTACCTTTAATCTTGATTCTTTTAGCAGTTACAGAAGGAGTGTCTCCAGATTCTTTCCTCTTTAAGAGCTTCTGTGGCTTCTCAGCAATCTTGACCTTCTTCTGAATAGGTGCAACTTTTGCTTCTGGTTGAGTCCTCTTTCTTGGTGGTTCTTCTTCTTCTTCTGCTTCAGGCAATGGTTGTCTTGCTAGCTGTATAATGTTTGCAGGAACAAGCTTTCCTTCTTTCTTGCACTCATCAATATACATTACAACAATGTGCATTGGTTCTTCACCATAGAACAGAGGATAATCATCTATAGGAATTCTCTTCTTACTCAGTTCAGAAACATTCAGCTTCTTGGGAGCTGATGTGAGTTCATCCACTATTTTAAGTCTCTGAAGACTTTTGGCATTCAGAGGCTTTCCCATAATGAATTCCAATTCCTCTGTAACTCCAGCAGCGTACAGAGCAGTAACAAGTCCATTCTCAGTTAGAAGATCTGAGATTAACCTTCCAAAAGGAATCCAGGTTCTGATCTTCTGTCCTTTTTCTTTCACATACTCTTTAGAGGCATTTATATGATTCCACAGATGCATAAAGAGAATATATGAAAGATCTACCTTGGTGCTCTAACTGAGGCAATACATGAAATAGAATTGTTCATTATTGACATAGTCTGGAGAGTTGGTTGACTTCCTATGATGAATGCATCCCATGAAGATCTTAGCCCAGATCTTGTAGTCAGGCTTCAGATCCTTGAACTTGTTAGAAGCTTGACCAGCAGTCATCACTTCTTCATACACTTCATCCATATCCACACGCCCAGCTGGCAAGTGTGAAACTCCATTTGTTTCCTCATAGTCAATAAGTTTTCTGATCAGATCTTCTGTTATTATAATCTCTTTGCCCAGAATAGAAGATAAGATAAACTTAGGGTAAACTGAAACATGGATCCAGAACTCTTTCACAAGAAGGGGGTAAACTGGTCCAAACAGTCTATCAAAATATTTCACCCATCCTTGAGCACCTATGATTGAACGAAACTCAAAACCATTCTCAGCAAGTGAATCAAATTCCACCATTGATTCACACAGAACTTCCAGCTTTTCAACAGGGGTTAACAAAGTTCTTTTAGGTGAAGAGTAAGGAGTAACACCCATGTTAGCAGAGGTAACTGCAGCCATTGAAGATTGAAATTGTGCAGCAGTTGATGATGAAGTTGCCATTGAAGATGGTTTTGTCACACGCTTAGGGTTTTTATGCAGAGAGAAGAGAAGATGAAAATGCATAAATTTTCTGAGATGTGAAAAGTGTGAAAGTGAAGAGAGGTCATGTATTTATACTAAAACAAGTAGGCATACAAACAGTCAGATTTTGCACATTTGAACAAAGCATTAAATGAAAAGAATAAAAATCATTTCAAGCATTTATTGCTTCTGACAATTTGGGGGGAAAATCAAGATTTTCACTATTCAAACTTCACCTCAAACGTCTCTTCAGTAGTGTACACGCCACCTTTGCAGAAATGGAGTGATACGTGTTTGCTTGCATGTGTTTTGAATTCTCTTGAGAAATGAAACGTTAACCAACGTTCAGATCCTCTAAGGATTGTTAGTTCAGAGTTTCACAAAAAAATATTAAGAAGAATAAATAAGCAACCAGAAGAAATACTTCAGAGCATTAGGCATTATTGCATCTGTAAAAATTTGCTTCTGACAAATATCATTCTGGACAAAAATCCATACCAATATTTTTCAGAATAAATTTGAATCTATCTTCAACAAGGGGTTTTGTAAAAATATCTGCCCATTGATGATCTGTATCAACAAAGGCTAAATTTATGATTCCCTTCTGAACATAGTCTATGATGAAATGATGCTTAATTTCTATATGTTTTGCCTTAGAGTGTAAAATGGGGTTTTTAGACAAACATATAGCAGAAGTATTATCACAAAAGATAGAAATGTTACTTTCAAATATTTGATAATCTTCTAGCTGACTTTTCATCTAGAGCATCTGCGTGCTACATCCAGCAGCAGCAATATATTCTACTTCTGTGGTTGAAAGTGCAATTGTGGGTTGCTTCTTGCTGTACCAAGAGATTAGATTTCTTCCTAGAAATTGACAACTTCCAGAAGTAATTTTCCTTTCCACTCTGTCTCCAGCGTAGTCAGCATCACAAAATCCAACTAATTTGAAATCATCAGATTTTCTGTAACACAAACCCACATTAGAAGTACCTTTCAGATACCTTAGAATCCTCTTGACATCTGTCAAGTGTGATTCTCTAGGATCTGATTGGAATCTAGCACACAAGCATACACGAACAATATGTCAGGTCTAGAAGCAGTTAAGTAAAGAAGAGAACCAATCATACCTTTGTAGAGCTTCTGGTCTACTTTCTTACTTACCTCTTCCTTGCCAAGTGAGTTAGTTAGATGCATGGGAGTCTTTGCCAGCTTACTATCAGTCATGTTAAATTTCTTCAGAAGTTCTTTAACGTATTTGGTCTGATGTATGTAAGTGCACTCTGGAGTTTGATTGACTTGGATTCCTAGAAAGAATCTGAGTTCTCCCATCATGCTCATTTCAAATTCTGCCTGCATACATGTAGCAAACTCCTTTCCCAGCATAGTATTGGTAGATCCAAATATTATATCATCCACATAAATTTGACAAATTAGAAGATCTTTCTTAATTGATTTACAAAAGAGTGTTGTGTCCACTTTGCCTCTGATGAAATTTTTCTCCAGAAGAAAATTGCTCAATCTCTCATACCAAGCTCTGGGAGCTTGTTTTAAACCATATAGAGATTTCTTTAGTTTGAAAACATGATCTGGAAAATTTTCATTTTCAAAACCAGGAGGTTGGTGGATATAAACTTCTTCTTCTATAATACCATTAAGAAAGGCACTTTTAACATCCATCTGATACAGAGTGATGTTATTTTGTGCAGCAAATGAAATAAGAAGACGTATAGATTCTAACCTTGCCACTGGAGCATAAGTTTCAGTGTAATCAATACCTTCTTGTTGACTGTACCCTTGAGCAACAAGCCTTGCCTTATTTCTTTCAACTTCTCCTTTCTCATTCAGCTTATTTCTGAAGACCCATTTTGTTCCAATTATATTGAATCCTTGTGGTCTTTGAACTAGATCCCATACATCATTTCTGGTGAATTGATTTAACTCTTCTTGCATGGCAATAATCCAATCATTGTCTTGCAGAGCTTCATCTACAGAAGATGGTTCAATTTCTGACACCAGTCCAAATAGTGATGCTTCAGATGATCTTAGAAAGGATCTTGTTCTGATGGGATCATCTTTCTTTCCAATAATGACATTCTCTGGATGAGAAGTTTTAATTCTGGATGATGATCCTCTAACCGTTGATTCTTCAGAAATGTTTAGATTGTTCATCTGAGAAGTTAAAGGAATAGCATATGGCGTTGCTTCTGGTTCCTTCACTTGAGCTTTGTCTGCCTATGGGACTTCAGAGTCAATGAAGACTACTTCTCTATCTGCAGAGTTTTCAGACTGCTTTGGCTTTTCAGAGCCAAGCTTATCATCAAATCTGACATGAATGGATTCTTCCACAATCTGTGTCTCAGTGTTGTATACTCTGTAGCCTTTAGAGTGTTCAGAATATCCAAGCATGAAACACTTCTGTGCTTTGGAATCAAACTTGTTCAGATTTTCCTTAGTATTTAACATATAGCAAATACATCCAAAAGGATGAAAATATGAAATGTTGGGCTTTCTGTTCTTCCACAGTTCATATGGAGTCTTTTTCAGAAGAGGTCTTACAGACACTCTGTTCTGAACGTAACAGGCTGTGTTGATTGCTTCTGCCCAAAAGTGTTTTGCCAGATTTGTCTCATTGATCATGGTTCTGGCCATTTCTTGCAGAGTTTTGTTTTTCCTCTCTACAACCCCATTTTGTTGTGGAGTTCTACGACAGGAAAAATCATGAGCAATGCCATTTTCAGAAAAATATTTTTCAAAATATTTATTTTCAAATTCACCACCATGATCACTTCTGACTTTTATAATTTTGAAATCTTTTTCATTCTGGACTTGCTTGCAGAAGTCAAAGAACATAGAATGCGACTCATCCTTGTGTTTTAAGAACCTTACCCATGTCCATCTACTATAGTCATCAACAATGACTAATCCATACTTCTTGCCTCTGATGGATGCAGTTTTCACTGGTCCAAACAGATCAATATGAAGTAATTCTAGTGGTTTGGAAGTAGAAACAACATTTTTTGATTTAAAAGATGATTTTGAAAACTTCCCTTTTTGGCATGCTTCACAAAGAGCATCTGAAGTGAACTTCAGATTAGGGAGTTCTCTGACAAGATTAAGTTTATTAATCTGAGATATACGTCTCATATTAATATGGCCCAATCTTCTGTGCCAGACCCATTGCTCTTCATTAACAGACAAGAGGCATTTAACATTTTGAACTTTAAGTTCTGAAAGATTTATTTTATAAATGTTGTTTTTCCTCTTACCACTAAATAGGATAGAGCCATCCTTTTGACTAATAGCTTTACAACATTTTTGATTAAAGGTAATATCATAACCATTGTCACTTAATTGACTTATGGACAATAAGTTATGCTTTAACCCTTCAACAAGTAAAACATTAGTAATATAGGGAAGTTTACCATTTCCAATGGTGCCAGATCCAATGATCTTGCCCTTCTGGTTCCCTCCAAACTTCACATCACCTCCAGATCTAAGTTCCAGGCTTTGGAACATAGACTTTTCTCCTGTCATGTGTCGTGAGCATCCAGAGTCCAGGTACCATGATTGGCGTCCTGACCTTGCTGCTAAGAACATCTGCAACAGGAATTATTTTACTTTTAGGTACCTAGATCTTCTTGGGTCCTTTAGGGTTAGTGGTTCTGAAGGTTTGTCTAAACTTCTGTTTTTCAACATAATGTTTATTCTGACTTGCCTTGGGTTTAAACACATAAGTATTCTTCTCAGAGCTTGTGTGTTTAATGTCATTTAAGTGACCAAACTTAAATTGAGAGTACAGAGGTGTCTTCTTGATGAAGAGTTTGTCAACAGATTTTGGATTACTTCCAGAGGAAGATTCATATCCAATACCTCTTTTGTTGTTCCCACTAACACCATAGATCATATAATCCATCTTGCTTCTGTCTATGCTCTTAGTAAGGAATCTCTGAAAGCTAGAGTCATATTTTTCTAAAATGTTTTCACATGACGTAGCCTCAGATTCAGATTCTTGTTGAGTTATTTCAAAGTCATTTTTGATTTTCAGATTAATTTCTTTTTGCTCAACAAGTCCTGTCTTCAAAAGATCAATCTCAGATTCAAGACTGCTTTTCAGCTTCTTGTATTTGAGTTTGATATTGTTATAGCTTTTCAGAACTTCTGATAAAACTTTGACAAGTTCTTCTTTAGTAAGTTTAGCCATTACCTCTTCAACGTCATCGTCAGATTCAGAATCAGATTCAGATCCTGAAGTTCCTTCTTCCTGATCTTCTGTGCTGGCCATCAGTGCAACATTAGCACATTCTTCTTCTGATTCAGAAGATGATTCAAATTCATCTGAGTCATCCCATGTTGCCATCATAACCTTCTTCTTTTTGTTAAACTTCTTCTTGGGTTTTTCTCCTTGAAGTTTGGGGAAATCATTCTTGTAATGCCCAGGTTCTTTGCACTCATAGCATACAACTTCTTTCTTGCCAGATCTTCTGTGCCCAAAAGATTCCTTTCTATGATTAGATTTTATGAAGTTGTTGAACTTCTTTCCCTTGTGCTTCCAGAGTCTGTTGATCCTTCTGGACAGCATGGATAACTCATCTTCTTCTTCAGAAGAAGATCCTTCAGAGCTTTCTTCAATAACCTGCAAAGCTTTAGCAGATTTATTAGATTTTAAAGCAATTGATTTACCTTTCTCTTTCTTTTGAGGTTCATCTTCCTCAAGCTCAATTTCATGGCTCCTTAGTGAGCTGACGAGTTCTTCTAAAGAGATTTTGTTCAGATCTTTAGCCATCTTCAAGGCAGTCACCATTGGTCTCCATCTGGTAGGTAGACTTCTGATGATTTTCTTTACATGATCTGACGTGGAGTATCCCTTGTCCAGAACCTTTAGTCCAGCTGTAAGTATTTGAAATCTGGAGAACATAGCTTCAACTGATTCAGAGTCTTCCATCTTGAAGGCTTCATACTTCTGGATCAGAGCCAGAGCCTTTGTTTCCTTGACTTGAGAGTTTCCCTCATGAGTCATCTTTAAGGATTCAAACATGTCATATGCAGTTTCCCTGTTTGTAATTTTTTCATACTCAGTATGAGATATTGCATTCAACAATATTGTTCTGGCCTTGTGATGATTTCTAAAATCTTTCTTCTGAGCATCTGTCATAGATTTTCTGTCTATCTTCTTGCCATTCCCATCTGTGGGATGAACATATCCGTCTATGACTAGATCCCATAAATCAGCATCATATCCAAGGAAAAAACTTTCAATTCTGTCTTTCCAATAATCAAATTTCTCCCCATCAAACATAGGGGGTTTGGTGTTGATTCTGTCCCATTCTTCATATTTATTGTTAGCGTTAGATATTGTATTATCAGCCATAGTAACAACCAAATATATATCAAGGTATTTCTCTCTGGATCTTTACTGTCATTGTTAAGTGGTAGCACACACAAAACCGGAGCTCTGATGCCAACTGAAGGTGAGAAAATACTTAGAAGGGGGGTTGAATAAGTATGAAAGATTAAAACTAAGAATTAATACACAAGTATTTTTATCCTGGTTCGTTGAACTCAACTACTCCAGTCCACCCTTCCTAGAGTGATTTTCCTTTCTCAATCAAGGACTTAATCCACTATTTAATCAAACAGATTACAATAGTAACACCTAAGAACAACTGTTCTTAGTCTTCTCAAAAGCAACTGATCCCAACTGGATCCTCTTAAGGAAATCTTTTACAATCAATGTAAAACTATTACAAGAGTAAGAATGCTTCTAAAAAGCTTTTATCACAACTGTGATATTTCTCTTAGGTTTAAGTACAATGAAATAAATTCTTAGAAAGAATATGAAAGTATGAGAGCTTGAATGTTTTTGATTTCTTTTCAATAAAACGTCAACTGAAGAATTTGGTGGAGTCTTGCTTTTATAGGCAGCTGATCCAAGGTGAGCTGCACGTTGAGAAGAGTGTCCAAAAGGTCTGAGCCTTTTTGTCTTCACATCAAGTGACCTTTCCTAGAAGAAGAAAGCACAAGAAAATCCTTTTTGTCTGTGTTCTTGTGTCTAGCATAAATAAGGAAAGAGACGTTTAATTTACTCCAACGGATATAATCTTTGAATATTTCTTCTTCAGTTTTCAGCAAATATATTAGAGTCTAATTGGGTCTGAGTCTTCTGATGATGATTAGAGTCATGCTGAATCAGAGTCTTCTGCAGCAGGCGTGCTTTCAGCGTGTTGAATATCAGAGCATATTTGAGACAGGACTTCAGTACTGGCAGCTTTAGTACTTTCAGAATCTTCTGTAGAAACTATGCTTTGAAAAGGCTCTTCATACAAAATTCTTCTTCACTTCAGATGCTTCTGACTTGCTTTAGATTCTTCTAGAGTTTCTGCTTCAGATCCTTCTGGAGCTTCTGCTTCAGAATCTTCTGTAGGCTACGCTCAGAATCTTCTGTTGGTAGCAATCAGAATCTTCTAATGAGTGCATCTGGCGCTTCAGAGTCTAATTGATTTCTTGTGTTCAATTCTGATTTGCTTCTGGAGTGTTAATTTCTTTACTATCTGCAGTAAAAACTCTCAAGCAAATTTTAGAGTATATAATTCTTAAATACAAAATTTCATAATAGTTATCATCAAAACATAGAGATATTATTAAGAACCAATCTGTGTTCTAACACTTATGTGGAGTGCGGCGACTTCTATTTCTACGTTGAAAGTTAAATTGAAATTAGGGTAAAATAGGTATTCCACGGTGGGAAACCCTAATACGGAGCGCGGCGACTCCTTAACCTAATGCTAGGGTAAAGGGTAATTTGGTCTGCGGCGGGACGCCTATGCAACTAGGGTTTGAATGGTGAAAAATTCAAAGGTAAAAGACTATTGACGCGGAGGTCAAACGGCTAGACCTATTCCTTCGGAAGGGATTTAACGGTAAATAAAATAATGAAAATACGATTAAGCAGCAGTATAAAAATACGGGAAATGTACGGAAACAGTAAAGGAATTGCACAACGACGATATCCTCGCATAAATTACAACCCAAAGAAAATAAAATGCAAAAATAAGGAAATTGTAAAGCGACAATATCCTCGTGTAAATTACAACCAAAATAAAATACGAAAACTAAAAACTATAACTGCACAACTGAGAACGCAACGAATGGAACGACATAACCTCTAAACGAAAATGAACGGGCGAGGTCAATTTGGAATTGAAAGCGAAATGTCAGCCATAATTTTAAGGTTTTAAGATGGATTTTAGGAATTTACAACAAGAGTTTGAATTAGAAAAAATTAATTATGTTGAGTTTTAATTTGTTAGAAGTCTTAATCTTTCAAAAAGGTTTTTCAATTTACAAATGCTAAATTTAAAGGAATGTTCTAATTAAATTTCGAAAAGATTTTTAAAAAAGATTTTAATTTTTAAAAAAGGTTTTTAAAAAAAGGTTTAATTTAACCTAATTAAACTAAATTGTAAAATAAAATAATAAAAAGGTTTTAACTTTATAAAAGGTTTAGATTTACGAAAGATTTTAATTTAACCTAATTAAACTAAATTACAACATTAGAAAAAAAATAAGGGATAAGGTTTGACCAATTCTTTCCCTTCCACACGCGGCGCCGCTGGCCTCCATTGTTGCCTTCTTTGAAGCTTTTGCTTCTTCTCCGCCATCATTCTTGTTCTTCCTGGTAGGATTCTGAAAACATAAAGTGAAATAAAAAAACAGGTTAGTATCAAAATTGTTCACCTTTTTCGTGAGGTTTGAAGCGATTTGAGTTGGTTCTTTTTCGCCTCTTTTTCCTTATTTTTCTGCTTTTTGAACTTCCCTTTTTCTTCCCCCTTATGGATTTTCTTTTTTATTCTTGAACTGATGGTGAGGCTGCTGTTTATATAATACTTGTTTTCTTGGGCCTGGGCATACTGGTTGTTCCAATTTTCATGGCTGGTTTGTTGATTTCTTTGACCTTGTTTTGCTAAAATTTTGGGAAAGTTGTTTCTATCCTATTTGGTTGTAAGGGTTTTGGGAAAGCTGTTTCTAAACTTGGATATCCATTTTTACTTGATGGATTTGGATATCCACTTTGGTTCTATGAATTTTGGATGTCTTAAGTCTTGTTTGGCTAAAACAAAAAAACCACTTTATCCAAATAATCCCTTCTCCAAAAAAAAAACACTTTTTCAACTTAGAAAAATTAGGCATTTTAGGACACTTAGGATTTAATTTTGTAATTGTTCTTATCCTTGTAATAAAAGAAAAAAAAATAGAATTTAAATAAATAAATTCAATTCTTTCTTGATACTCTGAATTTATTTTTCCAATCAAATTTCTCTGTGCAAACTCATCCGATTAAACTCAAACAACTAAATTCATTTAATTAAATTGATCCGACTAAATTACTCCAAATAGACTCAAACAACTAAATTCCTTTACTTGAATTTAATCGATTAAGCTCCTCCAAATAAATTCATCTGAATAAGTTTGTCTGATCAAATCTATCCGATTACATCCATACCAATAAACTCATCTGATTCCATTTACCCGACTAAGTTCATCCGATTTAACTCATCCAAGTAGATCAAACTGATTAAATTCCTTCAATGAGATTTATTCAATTAAGTTGTGACGTTCCAACTCCGAACTCGGTAATTAATCGTTTTGCACGATTCAAATCTGACGGAACTGAGTTCAAACAAAACATCTTGCAAATTAATTTGTGCCCGATATTAACGATGAATATGGCCCTGGACGGATAAGAAGAGAAATTTAGTTAAACTGTAAAACGAAACTACCTTCCGTATTGAAAATTCAGATCACGTCTCGACTACTTTTACCCGGTAACCCGAATCAGCTCGACTAATAGTCATGATCAAAACAATAAATGTTCATTATAAATTCAACGCTCCCCGAAATCCCAATGTTTTCTTTAAGATCGACCGTTGATTGGCAGAAAGCAGGAAACGCACATTTGTCTCAATAAATTTCTCAAAGCATATTCCCATACCGATTTAACCCGAATCCACTAATATCTCAACACATTCAGCTCCATATAGTTCCGAAATCAAACAGTATTTCTGAAATCCATTTGACGACTGAATCTCAGCTCTTGAATAAAGTGTCATGTGTCACGAGACGTGTGACGTCAATATTGTCATAAACCTCATCTCTTCCTCAAATAAGCCCCATGACTCGGAGGTAGGAACCCTAATCATTCGAGGGATTCCTGATGACAACTCTGCCTCATCAATCATCAGTAAACTGCAACTTAATGACCATTTTGCCCTTCACAACTTAAACAGCGCACAATGTGATTTTTCCTGCAAAACCGATGGACTAAGCAAACCGGTTAGCGGTTAGTTATAATGCAATGCAAAATGAGATGGAATGCAAAATGAAACGACTAATCTAAGGGTAAATTTTGGGGTATTACAGATATGTCTTATACAATAGACGTGGGTCGAGGGAGGATTCTGCCAACCGTTATCAAGGTTGTTGTATGCACTCTCGATTGATGGGTGCCGATCAGAGATCAAACATAAGTTAGGTTGGGGAGAAACGTAAAAGCAGAGATTTTTTAAGAAAAAACTCCAATCCCCAGCAGTCTCCCATTCAACTATAGCGAAGGCTATTGGAAAAATGTTGTTGTTCTCGTCCTGTGCCACAACCATGAGTAGGGTTCCCTTATATTTCCCGTATAACCATGTGCCGTCAATTTGAATTATAGGTTTACAATATGGAAACCCTTTGATACATGGTTCAAACGCCCAAAATAGTCTGTGAAATATTCCATTTCCACCAGCGCAAGTCCCGTCTGGTGTACACGCAGGCATTGTCTTCAATATGGCAACAGTCCCTGGAGAGTAGTGTTTAAGAGCCACTAAGAATTTTGGAAGATCCTTGTAAGACTCCTCCCAATTTCCAAACACCCTTTCAACCGCTTTAGTCCTAGCAATCCAGGCTTTTCGGTATGAAGGAGTGTAATTGTACCTTTGAACCATATGTGCAATTATGGTACTCACCTTCAAAGACGGGTTGTCGCTAACGACTGACAGAATCTCATTGCAAATCAATCGAGAGCTGAGTTTGCGATGGTCCTGCATCGGATTCAAGATTATACAAGTGTGGGCCGGACCCATTGACCATATCTTCCAGGAATCGCTTCTCTTCCTGAAAGACGTTGTTAATCAGAACGGGCACTCCTCGTTACGATAGTAGATCATATACCGTGTTGGATTTTTCCGATTGACTTTATAATCGGCTGACAACTCCATGTGAAATTGTTTAATTGCCCAGACACAATCTTCTTTGGTACGAAACTCGTTGCCCTCTTTTAGTTACCCTTTTGTTGCGTAGTTGGGGTTGTAGAAAATATCCGTTAAGGGTTCACCGTCACCTAAGTCGAGAGTTGTCATGTTCTGAGGTGGGCAATAAACATGGCCGAGTGGAACCCCATCTTCCTCGTTGTTCACCATCTCGTCAACAGTGACTTCAGCTGCTTCTTCTTCTTCGTCAATGACATTGACTTCAGCAGGTTCCTCGTCAGAATCGCAAAAAACTTGAGAAGAATCAAGTTGCTGAGACAGTTGTTGTTGTTTAACGTAACATGTAACACGATATCTGAGAAACCAGAATACTCGTGATTGTGGAACATGTTACGCACATCTTCATCGTTTCGCACCTTTAACGGGAAAAATTTGCATTTAACATGCCCGCCAAAAAACACTGGATTTTTGTATATTATTTGGCCAACTGGACCACATTGCAGTTTTTTCAATTCTTGACTTCAAGTGTATAAAATTAAACCTTCTGTCAATTAAAAATCTCGGAACATCAGTGTTTCTAAAATTTTAACCCGATATTTCACATTCAAAAACTTCACCGTTAAGATGTGCGGAAATCATATATTGTGGTGTTTGAGACATAACAAAAATTGTGTTTGGAAAGACTAGGCGAGTAGAGTTTGAGAGTTTGAGAGTTTGCAGATTTTACTGGGTAAAGAACCTCTGTTTATAATCCACTGATGCATGTGACCCCCTGTAGTTGCATGCAGAGCAAGTGTCTTGATGCATGTGACTTAGAAGTGCATGCAGGGCAAGTGTCTTGATGCATGTGTGAGTAGGCACGTCACATGTGAGCTGTATGACAAGACAACACTATGCCAATTCACAGTGAATTGATTCACTGCATTCCTACGATGACGATGCAGGCCTACAAGATTCTTGAAAATTTATGTCACATGGCTACAATAACAATCTGAACACCATATAATGCATTGGTTACCAGACAAGATTCCTGCATGTCTACGATGACCCTGCAGGCCTATGAGATTCTTACTCTGCATACAACAATATGCTTGACCAGACAACACATTGGTTACCAGCTGCACTTTGTTTGACGCTAATCCTCCCATTTAATTTTTTTATTTTTAGGGTTTACGATTTTATTATAAATTTAAATAATAATAAAAAAATTAAATTCAATTTAAATTATTTAAAAAATATATAAATATAAATAGGTTGAATTAAAATATTTATATAAATTGATACATGAGATTACAGGACAAGGCAACACTCTGCGGTGCACATGAGACCCTGCATGTCTACAATGATCCTACAGGCCTACGAGATTCTTACTCTGCATGCAGCATGCTTGACAAGATAGGACATTGCTTACCAGCTGCACTCTGTCTACAGTAACCAAATTCTTGCATGCCTATCAATGACCCTGCAGGCCTACGACACTCTTACTAATAAATGTATGTCACATGGCCACAGTAGCAGTCTGAACACCGTATAGTGCATTTTTGAAATTTAATGTTGAATATACTTGTAATATTATGTTTAACGCTATCAATATTATGTTTACATTTATTAAGCCAATATTATTATTACACTCTTACTAATTAAAAAAAATGTTAAACCTAATAACTCAGTTTCTTTGACAACACATTGCTTAACAGTTGCAATCTGTCTAGTGAACTGATTCCCTGCATGCCTATGGTGACCTTGCCTCCAGGCCTACGAGATTCTTACTCTACATGCAGCATGCTTAACAAGACAACATAATACTTGCCCTGCATGCATTTACAAGACATGTGCATCAAGACACTTACCCTGCAGAATTTACAAGACATATGCATCAAGACACTTGCCCTGCATGCATTTACAAGACACATGCATTCGTGGAATATAAATAGAGGTTCTTTACCCAGCAAAATCTGCTCACACTTAAACTCTCAACTCTCAAAGTCTGAAACTATCAAAGTCTCAAACTCTCAAATTCTCAAATTCTCAGTTTCTCAAACTCTCAAACTCTACTCACCCAGTAAATTCGTAAACCACAATGTCTCTACTCACAATGGGTAACTCTCACAGAGGCACGATTGAAAACATCTCCAAGTTTGTAAGTTTTTAGTTTCTCTCTATGTTTACGATCTTTAGTTCTTCTATAAACTAATGAAACATTAATTATTTTGCAGGATGCATCAAGGTTTCGATGTCCTGTGCATGATTACATACCACACGAACCCCTCATAGAGGGATACCTTCGTCATTGTGGGTTTGGTGATTTGATTAAAATCAAATCATACTCGCTCGATGCGAATTTCATTCTAGCGTTGTTAGAACGCTGGAGACTAGAGACACATACATTTCACCTACCTTTTGGTGAGTGCACTGTGACTCTTCAAGATGTCTACATGTTGCTCGGCCTACACATCAATGGTAAGGCCGCCAACGACAAAGTTGGTGTTAACGACCAAATTTGCAAAGATTTATTGGGCGCCCCTCTTTGTGTGGACGCAACTCAAGCAGAACGCGAGGGTCGCACAAGGGGTTAGGGAATAAATCTTAAATACCTTAGACAATAATACAACAATATTGTCTTAATTGAGGATAGCACAGACTATGAGAAAATAGTCAAAATACGATGCTATATTATGATTTTGTTTGGTCACTTTTTATTTCCAGAGGGCACTGGAAATAGCGTGAATATTATGTATTTACCATTGCTACAAAACATAAACGAAGTGTGTGAATATAGTTGGGGATCAGCTGTACTCGCCCATCTGTATAGTGCACTGTGTAAAAATTCCAAAAAAAAATCTTGTACTTTTTATGGCTGCGTGTATCTCCTACAAGGGTGGGGTTGGTCTAGGATGCCAATGCTTGTTCCAGTAAACCGGAATCTGTTTACATTCTCGTACGCCAACAAGTAAGTTTCTTTTTCAAGACTATTTAGCAACCAAATTTTCTTTGTAAGTTAATAATTTGTGAGATGTGTTTTAGATGCTAACTTATATGTGTTTCTTTTTTTTAGGTGGTCTGTTCTAGGGATGAATTATCCGAGATGTCCTAGACACTCTTTAATTGTGTACTGGAACCTCATCGACCACCTTGGGCCAGATGATGTAAGTTATCTACCTTTAATTTGTCTAACTTATATGCATAAACTTGTCTATCTTTGTCTGACTAAATGTATCCACCTTTATTGTAGTTTTTCTGGATGCCGTACGAGGGTCTCGACCACCAGCCCGACCCCAATGATGCTGCTGCGTGGACATCAAGAACACCCATCATTAGGTTCACTATGGTGGAGATGCACCAAAGTGACAGGGTGAAGCTACAATTTGGGATACATTAGGATATTCCAGATGCTCCGACATCATTGGGGCAGTGGCATCAGCAATGAGTGGACTCACAGTGGAGTGTCAGTCATTGGAAGGAGTTTGCGAAGGAGATGTGTCAACACTGGAAGAACAGAAGGCAACACATGTTAACCGATCAAATTGTGGTAGGGGCTAAGCCAAGTTATCAATATATGACTTGGTTTAGGTCGGTCACAAAATCTCAGTCAATTCTGTCCGAGCCAACCTATTTGATTGACCCAAGGCAACGCGCTTCTTCATCAAACATACAACAAGAGTCCAATGCCCAACATCAGTCTTACCATAACCCATACATTCCACCAAATGCCCAACATCAACAACAACATCCTTTCCATGACCCGTACATGCCACCCACCCAGTCACAGCATCAACCACCATACCAATATAGACCTGATACGTCTTTTGACCCTACCCCCTCCACTTATAGCCCAGATAACTCATTTGACCCTACCCCCTTAATCAGTGGTTTTTACATGTGATTTTACCGTTTATTTCAGTTAATCATTTGTTTTGTCTTGTCGCATTTTAGTTGTTTTTATTACATTTTACGCGTCATTTTGGTATTTTTGCTGTTTCTAGGTTCAGGTAAACAATAAAGGAGAAGCAGAGCGAAAACCGGGGAAAAATGGCAAGATTTTGAAAGTATTTATCCAAGAATCAGCAGCCTGACATGGGTGCCCGTGTCCTGTGACACTGCCCGTGTCAGGGCTACTGAAAGTAAAATCTTTAACAGTCTGCACGGAAACGATCATAACTGGAGTTCCAGGAATCCGTTTGAGGCGTTCTAAAAATCGCCGGAAAGCTAAGAGAGAGAGAGAGAGAGAGAGAGAGAGAGAGAGAGAGAGAGAGAGAGAGAGAGAGAGAGAGAGAGAGAGAGAGAGAGAGAGAGAGCTACGACTTTTGTGTTGGAGTTGAAGTCAGATTCGAAGCAAATTTTTCCAGATTTTTGTTTGAACCTGCAACATTAGTTTTATTAAGTTTTGGTGTGCTATCTCGGAGGGCAGTTTAGGCATCTCGCATTGTAATTTGAATTTTGGTGTATTAGAATGATCGTGAATTGAGAAAATAAAATTTTTTTGGACGGAGAATAATTTCACGAGAAAGATTGGAGCGATCAAGGATTTGGGAACGGAAGGTCCTCATGAGCGGAAGCGATTGAAGATCAAAGCAACCAATTATCTTGTAATGTTCAGTTTTATTGTTGATTTTATTTTTATTATTATGAGAAGCTAAACCCCCAATGCTAGGAGGGTGTCCCTGAATTGACTCTTTAATAACCTTATTTCCTTTGAATAATGAATTTCACTGCTTGCTAATCATCGTTGTTATTGCATAATTTTCTTATGGCTTTTCTTATTTGACAAATAAGGATTTGATTTACGGTTAACCTTAGGTTTGGAAAAACGATTGTTAACGTGTTTATACGATAATACTATAGTAGATATTTCCTAGGAATGGGGATACCCTATAGTAACTGTAATGTTTTAGATAAAAGATATTGCTTGGTATTCTTCCTATACCGCCAAGAAATTGGGGCATAGGGGGAATACCAAAGGGTTTTCTGCTAAAGAATTAGAGTCAACTAATCTTTAAAACCGGTAATGATTTAATTGAGCAGTGATTTTATGACTTAGGATTAGTGTTATTACAAGGAAGTTCATACAACCTACCCTAACATTGCTTCTCCTTCTGTTCAAAACCTTTATTTTACTCTTTTTGCCTTTTGCATTTTATTTTTACAAATTAAAACCTTTGAAACCCCTAGACTTTTGTTTAACTAACATAAAACCAGAATTCTATATCATCAAGCAGTCCTTGAGATCGACATTCGGGAAATTTTCCGTTATTACTCGATTGGCAAAATAGTACACTTGCTATTTTATCGATCAAGTTTTTGACTACCAATTATCCATTGTTTGACTACCAAACCCCACAACAACCAACACACCATTTCCAACCCAATTCGACGTACGAATTTGGACAACCATACCGTCCATACTCCACCCAACCTCCCCGACAATCCTACGAAAACATGGGCATTAGGCTTAACTACGGAAGCGTCGTTGATAGTGGACTTCTTGGCTATTGGGGTCAAATGCTTCAAAATCTATCTGATATGCCGAGGCCGTCCCAACAAAACCCTCCTCCACAACTCAACACACAAAGACCGGACACACCACAACAACCTCGTCGCAACGCGCATCCTCCGCAATATGGCATCGGTGGTCGCTTGGATAGAGCTGGCCATTAGTTTTTTTTTGTTCAATTGTAATTTTCATTTTCATTTTGAATTAATATATTTTAATATTTATTACATGTCTATATTTTTTAACGTTATTTAAATTTCAATTAATTATTTCTAAACCCTAAAAACTAATTTAATATTTATTTCATTTCTTTTATTTTAACATTATTTAAAATTCAATTAATTATGAAAAATAAAAAACATAAATTAATTATTAAAACATAATTATTAATTATTAAAATATAAATTAAATTAACATTATTCCATTTATTTATTTTTTTAAATATAATTATTAAAACTTAATTTAATATTTTTTATAATAAATAATTGAAATTAAAAAATAAAATAAAATCATTAATTCATGCGTAAAAAAAAATACAAATGGGCCACCTACTTTGGCCCAAACCACATCAATTGGCGACAACACTGGAAAATCTAGCCATTTTGAAAAAAAAAATTCAAATTTTGATTTATTTGGTGTTTTAATTGAATAACATTGTTATACTTAAAAAAATTTAAAAGTAGTAGTTTTAAGATTTGTGTGGTGGAAATTTTTTATTTTAAAAAATAATATAAAAATAACAAGTGATAAAAAAGTTTAACTAATTTATTAATTAAAATTTTACATTAATATAGTAGTGAGTGTATGATTGTAGTTGGGAATTGAAGTATATTATATAATCATACTTTCCACTAGTACAAATTTAATCTAAAGAAACAAACCCTAATTCGAGACCGATAAATAAACCCTAATCCTAGGTTTTCCATCCAGAGCGCAAAGCATCACGATCAACAACAACCTTGTAGATTCCACCGGCAGTTTTGACTTCAGAGGTAGGTCGTGTTCATTCCTGTACCTCGATTTTCTTTTCTAGCTTCTAATTGCAATAATAATTACTATCATTCTCAAATTACAGCATGCTGTTAATTGAAATTCTAATGTTTGTTGATTATTGTTTGCAGCAAGAATGAACAGGGTTAAGAAACTCAAGAGCGAGTCAACCGAGTTGCCTGACTGTATTATATCGTATATCTTTTCCAAGTTAAGTTTGAAGAATTTGGTGAAAACTAGTGTTTTGTCCAAACAATGGTATCACGAATGGGGTTTAAAGAAGGACCTCAAATTTGATCTCTTTAACATGTTTGATTATGATACAATTCCAGACTCACCAATAACCCTTCCACTCTTTCAACAACTTCAATCTCAATTTGCCGCAAGTTTGGATACTTTCATGCACAAATATCCCGGTGACACCATCCGTTCAATCCAAGTTAGTTTTCCATTAGGTGTCGATCATACTTATGCCATCGATGGATTGATTCACAATGGACTTCTTAAGGGTGTCAATCGTATTGAGCTGCTATTAGCAAATAAAACTAATTTTAAAAAGCCATACATAACTGATTTAAAAATAGAGCCATACAAATTTTTATTCCCTTTCTTGTCTGGCCCTAATTCTCTCACATATCTACACCTACAGAACTGCCATATAGCAGCAACTATGGAATTTTCTGGATTGAAGAATTTGACAACTCTTGTGTTGACTCGAGTTCCTGTGGAGCAGAATATGCTTCAGGATCTGTGTTTTAACTGCATCCGTCTTGAGAACTTCACTCTTAATCAATGTTGCTTCCTATCTCACTTAAAAATAACTAGTCCAACATTGCTTCATTTGAACATTAACTGCAAGCCTCTCATCACAATGCCGTGGAATATTGATATCATGTCACCAAGTCTCTTATACATAGAATATTCTCCCAAATTTTTCCCAAATCTATTACCCAAGGTGAAAATTGACTCTCCTATGTTATCCAAGCTTACCTATAGAAGCGCTAAACTTTTTAATCTCGAGTTTTCTAGACTGACAAATGTTACAACAATTGTGTTGGATCGACTCTGTGAAGATGATGATGCCATAACACATTTGTTTTCTAAATGTCTCCAACTGGAAGATGTCACCTTAAACATGTGCCGCTTCACGTCTGATGTCAACATTATCAGTGCAAAGTTGCGTCACTTGAGTTTAGTTCATTGTTACCATAGGTATAGCCGTACTTGTAAGATTGATATTCATGCTATGAATCTCTCATCTTTTCAATATAGAGGTTACAAGCATATGAGGAGCATGGTTTCTCTTGAGGCTCCAAAGTTATTGAAGGTTTTTTGGGATGCCGGTTTTAACGAGATAAATGTCTATAACTTTTCTACAACTTCAAGATTACATCAACATGAGAATTTCGCTATGCCAATGACCCTTTCACAGGTGAATCACTCAAAGTCCATACATTGCTTGTATATGTTTATGTGTTTGTCAATAATTGCTTTTAATTCACTTTAAATGTTACTTGTGTAAACAGATATCCAAGTTGACGAACGAGTATTTGATTCAATATCCAAAACTTACACAATTGGAATTATTTACTGGTGGAGCATATAATCCTAATATGGATAGCTTTTGGATTTTAGATATTGCAATGGCTTCTCAGGATCTCCTAAAACTTTCTCTAAGAGTTACTTATTCAACCCTTTAGTTTTTGGTTGCTCTGTTTTTTTTTTTTAATATTACAATTTACTATTTTTATGAATAATATTTTTCTAAATCAATCTTATGAAATTACACTTGACTTGAACATCAAGTTTTAGTTTCCTTTTTGTCTGCATATATAAAAAGTTTACAAACTGAAATTTATTTTTGTTTAATATTAGAAAATAAATAGATAATTTTGCAAATAGAATCACATATAATATGCTTAATAACTAATGACTGTAACTTTTCTTAGCTGCCTGAATAAATTTTCAGAATTATAGATTATAGAAATAGTAAAGTATAATTTAAAGATCAAGTAAATGAACGATGTCGCGTCATAATTTTGTAGTGTTATGTTATTTATTTATTGAATTATGTCTTGTTTATGTTGCTAGTTAATTCTTTTTTTCCAACCTTGTATGATTTATACCTTGATATGAATTACAATACTATTGAATGATCTAATTCAATCTACAACTGAACACTATCTCCAAGATTCTGTATGCTTTCATTTTATAAGATGAAGTTCTAGGCAAAGCATTAGTATGATCTGATATTTAGCATATCATGTCATGCAGGAGCCCTGCTGAAATTAAACTTTGTGTTGGAATAATGAGAAATACAGATGATTGAACTACTAAGCACTTGTTATTTGAGCCCTCAGTGCTAAACTATTTAAACATTATATTTAATCTTTATCACAATTCTAATACACTATGAAATATATACTTAACAATGTATATGAGGATTTCAATGGCAAAAAACTTATTTTCTTTAAATGTAATAATTTATAGATTGTCAATTATTTATGTGTATTCAATAGTGTAAGTTTTTTTCCATCTTTTTGGTTGTTACTCCTGATTTTTTTTCCCGATAAACATAAAAATAACTAAATGAATAAGGGTACGTACTAGGGTATTCCAACTTAAATACAAGGATCACACTGGATATGTAAATTACAACAGTCCTATTAAAGAAACTCCCACCAATCGTAATAACTCGTGAGATACTCTTAAAAAGCCACCACCAAGAATTAAGCACAATTCTTTGCATCACCAATACCGAATCTCCAATCTCGTCGTTGAAAAGGATTTGGTTTCTAAAAAACCACAAACACCAACATACAATACACCATAATCCAATTGCAATATATACTGAAATTTTCTCCCTAACTTTCTCAATCCACAATCTCCCTAACTTTCTCAATCCACAATTTCAAGCAGTTGTTACTACCGGATACACAAAAGTTATCGACGTTCAACAACCCACACACCAAACACCAAACAAAATTTGTTTTAACACAATCAAAGAAAAGATGATTGATATCTTCATCACCATCAAAACAAAAAATACATACTCGCTCATGCACATTATTGATGACACCACACTTGACAAGATTGAGACGAGTAAGGAGCCTGTTTAAGATCAAACGCCACGCAAATGTCTTCACTTTGATAGGAACAGACGCCTTCCAAATCCATTGCAGTGAATTCTTGCTGACAACATCTAAGTTGTCATGAGCTTGTGCTGTCAAAAGTCTGCTATAGTAAGATTTTGTTGAGAAACATTTGTTCGTATCATAAAGTCAAATTATCTTATCAGTTGCCACACGATTTGGTTGAGTATTATGTAGTAAGCAGATCAGTTCTTGCAGGTCCTACGCTACTGTTTCATCGTGAAAACCTGCTATTCTGTCACAATTCCATCGCCACTCATCATCAAACCAATCTCCCATTTGCTCGACCAACCCAACTTTCATATTTGAAAAATTTTATAAGTTCAGGAATACAAACTGTAATGGTCTACCCCCAAGCCATTTTGATCTCCAGAATAAAATCCTACTACCCTCACGAAGCTTAAAAGACAAAAAATCTACGAAATTGCCATTACCGCACAAAGAGAAGTTATATCTTTCCACCATAAAGAGTTGTATTGAACAAACCAATATGTTTTATCCTCAAGCCTCCTTCCGTTTTCACCTTGCAAATGTCCCGCCAACTAACCCAAGCAATGTCACGGCCTTGTTTCAATCCCGACCACAGAAACTGTCTCTGTATAGCTATTATAGACCTCATGACATCAAGTTTTAGTTTCCTCTTTTAAAATTTACACTGTCTTTGTCTACATTTGCATATAGTTTAATATGCTTAATAACTAATGGCTGTGTAACTTTTCTTAGCTTCCTAAATTCATTTTCAGAACTAGTTGTTAATTTTTACGTGTATTTGTGGATTATAGAAATAGGAATGTATAATTTATACTGCGATGACCGGCGGGTGCCAATAAAAAAAATACTGTCACTAACTGTTTTTATGTTAAAAGAATAAATTGTGGTTAATTTATGCTACGACGACTTCAATCGTAAAAGTCTTTATGCGATCACAATGAGATCGTGACCGTTATTTAAAATCTTTATCTGCTCAAAGGCTAGTCGGGTATGGTTCTATTGTACTTGTGGAAGTATCCCCTTCAAAATTGAAGTTATTGGAAAAAGTGTGTTGCGAAAGAATGGTATGATGTTTAACGTATCATGTCATGCAAGAGCGCTAGGTCATGTTTGCCTGATTGAAGTTAAACTTTATGTTGGAACTGTTGGTGCAAAGGTGAATAAATGATGAACGAAGGAAATATTCTATTAAGAATGACGACTACAAAAACATGATAAAAGTTACAATGATTGTCACCCTATTTATAAGCTAAAACTAGGGTTACTAGAATAAGATAAAATACTAAAATACCCTCTAACAAACTTAGGGGCTAAGAAAATAGTACAACTAAATAAATATGAATTATTATTAATATTCTAATACCATCCCTTAATTCATATTCCATCAAAACTTGTAACACCAATTCCATCCCTTAGTCTGAGAAATTGATCAGTCTTGATAGCTTTCGTCAGAACATCTGCCAATTGCTTCTGAGTGCTGCAATGTACAACTTCTAGCACTCCACTCTGAACTTGATGTCTCAGAAAATGGTACTTGGTCTCAATATGCTTGCTTCTCCCATGCAACACTGGGTTTCTGGCAAGATTGATTGCAGACTTGTTGTCAATCATCAACTTCAGAGGTTTGTCTACTTTAATCTTCAGATCCTGCAACAGATTCAAAATCCACACAGCTTGGCATGCAGTAACAACACCTGCAATGTATTCAGCTTCACAGGTTGACAACGCCACAACAGGTTGCTTCTTGGAACACCAAGAAATGGAACCTCCCAGAAATTTGAACAAGTACCCAGATGTACTTCTTCTGTCAACTCTGTCTCCACACCAATCAGAGTCTGAATAACTCAGAAGTTATGACTCATTATTCCCTCCAGAGGGAAATAACACTCCATACTTTAGAGTTCCTTTGATATACCTCAGAATCCTGACAGCAACTTGGTAATGGGACCACTTAGGTTTACTCATGGACCTACTAACCATCCCAACTGAGTAGCAGATATCAGGTCTGGTATTGCACAGATACCTCAGAGAACCAACCAACTGTTTGAAGGTTGTAGCGTCCACATCCTTTCCTTCAGAGTCTGAGTCCAGTTTCTGATTTGTATCAGAAGGTGTGACATCCATCTTACAATTCTTCAGATCAAATCTCTTCAGAAGTTCTAATTCATACTTGAGCTGATGCAAAATGATACCTTTCTCATAATATTTGAACTTCATCCCTATAAAGTATGTCATTTTGCCTAGATAAGTCATTTCAAATTCATTCATTAGAACCTTCTTGAACTTGGCTACCTCATGTTCAGAACTTCCAGTCAGCAGTATATCATCAACATATAAACATACCAGAGTCATATTGCCTTCAGAAGTATGCTGAACATAGACACCGTACTCCATCTCACATTTCTGAAAGCCTTGCTTCTTGAAAAATGAATCAATCTTCTAATTCCAAGCTCTGGGCGCTTGTTTCAATCCATATAGAGCTTTGTATAATCTGTACACCATCCCTTCCTGATTCTTTTTCACAAATCCAGGAGGTTGTGACACATAAACTTCTTCTTCTAATGGACCGTTCAGAAATGCAGATTTTACATCTAAATGCATTAGAGGCCAATTCCTGTTAGCAGCTATTGCAATCACCATTCTGATTGTTTCATGTCTTGCTACAGGTGCAAACACTTCAGAGTAATCCAACCCAGGTTTTTGTAGAAATCCTCTGGCTACCAAACTTGCTTTATGTTTGCCAATTGAGCCATCTGGCTTTAACTTCTGCTTGAAAACCCATCTGACGTTGATGGCTTTCTTGTCTTTTGGAAGTTCTGTCAGCTTCCAAGTCTTGTTTCTCTCTATAGCATCAAGTTCTTCTTTCATGACCTTCAGCCAGAGCTTCTGCTTAAGAGCCTCCTCTGTACTTATAGGTTCAGAGTCTACTAACATGGCACACTGAATAACTTCTCC
The DNA here is from genome assembly GCA_963859935.3 of Lathyrus sativus. Taxonomy (NCBI): domain Eukaryota; kingdom Viridiplantae; phylum Streptophyta; class Magnoliopsida; order Fabales; family Fabaceae; genus Lathyrus; species Lathyrus sativus. The sequence goes on along the minus strand of OZ012739.1, from coordinate 600,685,304 downwards.
TTTAGAGTCTACTTCAGTGTCTTGCAGCATGTCAAATTCTGCAAATCTTCTGGGAACGCTTCTGATTCTTTGTGGTCTCTGAACTTGTTCAGAGTCTTGAGCTTCAGAGTTTCCAGCTTTAGATGGTTGACTTCCTCTAGAGCTTTGACCATCTTCAAGATCTGGCATATTTTCAGAGTTTTAGCCATCTTCAGAGTCTGAATTTCCACCAGAATCTGGATTACCATCAGAGTCTGGATCATCAGAGTCACCTTCATCTTCTGAGTCTTCTCCAGAGTCAGAATTACTATCAGAGTCAGAATCAACGTCAGAGTTTACTTCAACTTCATAAATTCTTAACTCTGACCTTTCTTCAGAAGTTCTAACATCAGAATCAGATTGAGACTTATCCCAATTCCAAACTTCTGATTCCTTCACAATCACATCTCTGCTGAATTCAATTTTATTGGTTTCTGGACAATAGAGCTTGTATGCACCTGTACTGTGGTACCCTATCAGAATCATCACTTTGCTTCTATCATCCAGCTTCTGTCTTCTGGCTTCTGGAACATGTTTATAGCAAACAGAACCAAACACCTTCAGATGACTAACACTTTGCTTATCTCCAGTCCACTTCTGTATTGGAACTATTTCCTTCAACTTCTTCGTAGGACATCTGTTGAGTACATATGTTGCAGTGGCAACAACTCCTCCCCAGAGCTTCTGAGGAAGCTTCTTCTCCTTTAGCATGCTTCTCACCATATCAAGCAAAGTACGGTTTCTTCTTTCAGCAAGACCATTGTGTTGAGGGGTATAAGGAGCAGTAACCTCATGCTCAATTCCATTCTCCTCACAGAACTTATGGAACTCTTTGGAGTTATACTCACCTCCACCGTCAGTTCTAAGAATCTTCAACTTCTGACCACTCTGATTCTCAGCCTTCATTCTGAATTTCTTGAATTCATCAAACACCTCGTGTTTGAACTTAATAAGGGATACCCATGTCGTTCTTGTGAATTCATCAACAAATAACACAAAATATTTATTCCCTCCAATTGATGCTACTGGAAATGGACCACACACATCAGAATGTACAACTCCCAAGGCATGTTTTGCTCTTGGAGCAACTTCTGACGCAAATGACAAACGTGGTTGTTTTCCTTCCATGCAAACTTTGCATGACTTCTCAGGCTTCTTAATTGCAGGAATTCCATGTACCAGCTTCTTTGAATTCATATGTTTTAGGCTTCTGAAATTCAAATGACCAAATCTTCTGTGCCACAGCTCACTCTCCTTCTCAGCACATGTTGCACTAAGACATTCTGAGTCTGCAGTTCTGACATTCACCTTGAATGTTCTATTCCTTCCCTATTCTGACTCCATAATCAACTTCTGATTGTAGTCATACAGCTTCAGAAGATTGTCCTTCATGGTAACTGAAAAACCTTTCTCAATTAATTGTCCCACACTCATCAGATTGCTTCTGATGCCAGGTACGTACCACACGTTCTGAATCAATGCTGTTTTCCCATTGTTCAGAGTCACTCTGACATTTCCCATACCTTCTGCATTAAGATATTTGTCATCAGCACATCTGATCTTTGTTCTCTTTTCAGAGTCAAAGTCAACCAGCCATTTCTTGTTTCCAGTAAGATGATTTGAACAACCAGTGTCCATATACCACCAGTCTGTCAGATCCATATCATCAGATTCAGAGGCCATCAATAGCACAGATTCGTCATCATAACTTCTGGCTATATTTGCTTCTTCTGATTTCTTCTCCTTGTTTGACCAACAATCTCTAGCAAAGTGACCAAACTTCTTACAACAGTAACATTGGATCTTCTTCTTGTCATACTTCTCTTTTCCCTTCTGAGCATTCTTTTGCCTATCAGAGGTTGAGCTTTCAGACTTCTGACCACCATCAGATCTTCTCTTGGCTTCTGACTGCTTCTGATACCTCCTATCAGAAGTTGCTTTCAGAGCCTGCTGCTCTACTTCCCTTTCAGAAGTTCTCTCAGTCAAACGCAACTCTTGCGCTTCTAAACTGCTCTGCAGCTCTTCAATTCTCATGGTACTCAGATCTTTGGAATGTTCTATTGCTACCACAATGTAATCAAATTGAGAGGTAAGGGATCTCAATACTTTCTCCATGATTGTTTCTTCTGAAAGAGTTTCTCCACACGCCTTCATCTCATTAGTGATCAGAATCATTCTGGAGATGTATTCAGAGACTTTCTCATTATTCTTCATGTTGAGATTCTCATATTTCTTTCTCAAGGACTGAAGCTTCACCTTCTTCACTGATGCGTCACCACCATAACATCTAACCAGTGTGTCCCACGCAGCCTTTGCTGTCGTTGAATCTGCAATCTTCTCAAACACATTTACATCAACACATTGATGAATAAAGAATAATGCTTTCTGATCCTTCTTCCTTACTTCCTTCTGCGCGTTTTTCTGTTCATCCGTTGCATCTGCTGCTACCGGAACATAACCATCAGTGACAAGATCTAAAACATCTTGAGTACCAAACAGTACACGCATTTGGATCATCCAACGATTCCAGTTTTTACCGTCAAATACTGGAAGCTTGGTGTTCATGTTGCCGTTTCCGTTCATCTTCACCTTGCACAATACACTCAGATTTCTCACACAGTGTTTCCCAACCCACAGAATAAAATTCTGATCAGATTTTGTTCAAGATTCAACACGAATCTAAGAATCAAAATCAAACACACAAGACCTCACGTTCACTCGTGTTTCCCGTGTTTCCCAATGAATCTGAACCGGAGCTCTAGATACCAATTGTTGGTGCAAAGGTGAATAAATGATGAACAAAGGAAATATTCTATTAAGAATGACGACTACAAAAACATGATCAAAGTTACAATGATTGTCACCCTATTTATAAGCTAAAACTAGGGTTACTAGAATAAGATAAAATACTAAAATACCCTCTAACAAACTTAGGGGCTAAGAAAATAGTACAACTAAATAAATATGAATTACTATTAATATTCTAATAGGAACACTGAGGATCAATATATTTATGGTGATTAACTTTATATTCTAATTCAATAGCCAGTTTTTCAATTGTTAGATTCAATCGATACAAAACACTAATTTTAAGAGAAACCGCTAAAGAAATATTAACAATATTTGTTTTGAAATTAAAATCTAAACTAGAAAGAAATTAAAATGATGGTTCGTCCATGCCTAGCCTAAGAAAACCAACAAGTAAAAACTCATTTATGGTAGCAAAAGTGATGCTTTTCATGATGTCGTTTATGCATCTGAAGCTCTTGATATCTCTGCTGCCTCGATCATACCATCCATTGAACAACCTTCTCCCTTAGAGATTAAACCACTTTCTGATAATCTAAAATATGCTTATTTAGAGAGGGATGAAAAGCTTTCAATTATAATTTCTTCTAACCTTGATTTTGATCAAGAAAATAAACTTTTGCAGGTTTTGAAGAAACATAAGAAGAGAATTGGATGGACCTCTATGGAAGATGGAAGAATATTAGTGAGATAACCCCTTAATCCTTTGATTCTTGATGTTGTGAAAAAAGAGATCATGTTCACATGCTCATTCGACACTTTTACCTATCGAAGATTCTTCTTTGATCCTGGAATAAAAGGCGAATGCACTAATAAAAATTTCAAGATCGATAGATGCTACCTAAAGTCACTTTATGACATCATCCACTTTGAGAGAAGAGCTTGTAGAAGATCTCTCTTTGGGAAACGTTGTTTATGTGATCACTTATTCGCCTTGACTCCTTAGGTGTGCTCTTTCATTTCTCTCACTCTTATTTTATATTAATGTTATTTCATTGAGGACAATGCATGTTTTAAATGTGGGGGAGGACACCATTTCTTTATTTTGTTTTCTTCATTTTGTTTTAAATTTTGTTTTGTTTTGATTTTGTTCTTAAGTTATAATATATATATATATATATATATATATATATATATATATATATATATATATATATATATATATATATATATATATATATATATATATATATATATATATATATATATATATATATATATATATATATATATATATATATATATATATTACTTAGAAACACAATGCATCTTTTGAAATTTTTAGGCTATAGATTAATTTGAGGTTAGATTGTGGAGACTTAGGAAAATTTATTAAGATCGGTATCGTTTTAACACCTTAAGTCTCTCGAATATGGAAGTCGATTTAAATACTTGTTATGATATAACCTTGAGTTCTCATCCTTTAACAGTTATTAAGTAGTTTATCTAACAGTCAGTACCATCTAAAAATCACACACTAAGTAATTCAGCTGATGCAAATAAGTGAATAATCATGTGCTTAATAAGAAGTCTAAATAGGACTCCGCCTTTTAAGTTAGGTGACCCTCACCCGGTCACTTAGGCTAACGGCTGTGAAACCTTCAAAAAAAGAAAAAAAAAGTGGTTAATTTTGAATTGTTGAAAATATACGGATTATAGTCACTAACAAGCTTATTTACCATGTGTGTGAATAGATAAATGGCTTAATGTGATTGCATTAGAATGAAAGAGAGCAAAAAGGAGGATGAGTAAGTTAGACTTAAGCATAATAACATGATTTGGATTGGTTTGTATAGGAGGGAGCTTTATGACCGCACAATTGCGGATTTGTGTTCTTACGATATCCTTAGTGTGCAAAATTAGTATCTGTCGATGCAATATTGACCGAAGAAGAGTTTACAGCTTAGCTAGAATGAATATCTAAATGCTTTTGTTTTTCATGAGTCTTGATAATATTTTATTCGGAGTGCAAAAGTTGAAGTGTGGGGGAATTTGATCAGTACATCTTCATACACATTCTTACATTGTTATAATTAGACATTCCTACAGTTTATTTGAGTATTTTTACTATTTTAATGTATTTTCATATTTAAGTTTGTTTTTACCTTTATTTTATTTTCACATTCTTACATTGACCATATACGAAGTTTTTTAGCGGGGTTGCACTTTGCATAAACATTTACTAGATGACAGTAAGTTCCTTTCCAAGAAGCATATAAACCCAAAACACCGTTTCCTCTAAAACTGTAAATTGGGTTAATTACTCCCTTCCTCCATATTATGAGAATTCCACCAGACTGAACTCAAGAATTAATGGCAGACCAATCGCGTTCATCATTACCCAATAAACTATACACCAGTTTATTGTCCATATTATGACAATTAGTCTCTTGAATAAAGCATAAGTCGACATTACCAACTTTTAATACCAGTCTGGCCCTGCTTCTTTTCAGGAAATTTCCACTCCCTCTAATGTTATAAGAAACTATATTCATGGATCATGAATAATTGCTTCCATCTTTTATTCAAAAGCAACTTTATCTCTTGTCTCCAAGTCCTGATATAATTTTATCTCTTGTGGAGCATATAATCCTAATATGGACAACTTTTGGATTTTAGATATTGCAATGACTTCTCAAGATCTCCTAAAACTTTCTCTCACAGTTACTTATTCAACCCTTTAGTTTTTGGTTGCTCTTTTTTTTTAATGTTACAATTTACTATTTTTATGAATAATATTTTTCTAAATCAATCTTATGAAATTACACTTGACTTGAACATCAAGTTTTAGTTTCCTCTTTTAAAATTTACACTGTCTTTGTCTACATTTGCATATAGTTTAATATGCTTAATAACTAATGGTTGTGTAACTTTTCTTAGCTTCCTAAATTCATTTTCAGAACTAGTTGTTAATTTTTACGTGTATTGTGGATTATAGAAATAGGAATGTATAATTTATGTTGCAATGACCAGCGGGTGCCAATAAAAAAAATACTGTCACTAACTGTTTTGATGTTAAAAGAATAAATTGTGGTTAATTTATGCTATGACGACCTCAATCGTAAAAGTCTTTATGCGACCACAATGAGATCGCGACAGTTATTTAAAATCTTTATCTGCTCAAAGGCTGGCCGGGTATGGTTCTATTGTACTTGTGGAAGTAACCCCTTCAAAATTGAAGTTATTGGAAAAAGTTTGTTACGAAACTGAATGGTATGATGTTTAACGTATCATGTCATGCAAGAGCGCTAGGTCATGTTTTCCTGATTGAAGTTAAACTTTATGTTGGAACATTGAGGATCAATATATTTATGGTGATTAACTTTATATTCTAATTCAATAGCCAATTTTTCAATTGTTAGATTCAATTGATACAAAACACTAATCTTAAGAGAAACCGCTAAAGGAATATTAACAATATTTGTTTTGAAATTAAAATCTAAACTAGAAAGAAATTAAAATGATGGGTCGTCCATGCCTAGCCTAAGAAAACCAACAAGTAAAAACTCATTTATGGTAGCAAAAGTGATAAAACAAAATTGTTTTTATATATATGTTAGGAATAATATCAGTGCCCAGAACAAATGGAAGAACGCTCCTCTGTCATCCCAACATTGGGCGTTTGTAAATATTTGTTTTCTCAAATATTTAAGTGCTAAGTGTTGACGATTATTAAATAATTTTTTTATTATAATGTTTTTTTTAATAATAACACTTCGTATAATAAAATGGAGTATTAGAGGTATTCCAATCCAATAAATATAATTCATTGTTTACAACTCTTAAAAAGAACTATTTCAATCCAATAAATATAATTCACTCAAATAGGAGACATGAGTCACTCAAATAAACACATAGGATTATGTTTATTTCTAAAGGGCAACTACGACTAAGATAACAGGACAATCTATCAACAATGGTTTATGTGTTACAAATTTCGTCATTAAATAATATTTGGTTCCTAATATGTCAAGTACTCCAGCACATCAATCAAACAAAAGACGAAAACAATCTCGGCCCAACAAATATGAAACTTTTACCCAACCGACGATTTTTTTCCAAACCAAAGATATTCTAGGACAAGAATATAATATATGATTATTAGATTCTTCGCTACGGAAACAAAAAACACATATTGTATCATGAGCATTTGTGATAATCCCTCTTCGACTCACAATAGATCAAATAAGTAATCTATTGTCGCGCACAAATTAAAATTTGTGTCGTTACCGGGAATTCTTGTCGATATTAGCCAATTTAGAATTTTAGTTTAGAGTTTTGTTAGATTTTTTGTTTTTTGTTTTTTTTTTTGTTTCTGTGTGTTGATTTTCAGGATTGCAATACAGTGGTAAGCATTTCAGCCTAATAGGTGAGTTTAAAAGCTATTGCTTCGATTTGTTCCAAATTTTTTTTCCAGAAAATCCAAAAACAATCGATGAACAATACTCATTTAGAATAGAATTCTAGAATATTTTGACCCTAAAAATTGCAAATTCCTTGTTTTCCTATTTTATTTGATTTATTTTTTATTTTCATATTTTTAAAAAAATCCGAAATTTTTTTAAAAGATTTATTCTGATTTTATTTGATTTTTAGTAATATTTTGATCTTTTTTAGATTTTATTTTATTCGCTTTTGTATTTTTCCTTTCTTTTTCTTATTAGGAACATTGTTGGTATTTTTCAAATTGTTGCTGCAGTGCTGAATTAGTTTTGTGATTTCTAATTCTTTATTAATTTTTGCCCTTTTCATAACATGGCTGAACAAAGAACATTAAGAGAGCTTATTGTTCTTGATTTTTATTATAATGATTTAAGTATTGAATATATTGTGTTGATGTTTCTTTCGAATTGAAATCTGGTTTAATACACTTGTTGCCAAGGTTTAATGGACTTACAGGTGAGGATCCGAATAAGCATATGAAGAAATTCCAATTTGTGTGCTCTACACCTTCCGAACCTTCACTAGAGGACCTTGTCAAGCAAATGACTATAAATGATCTCCAGTTTCAGCAACGAACAAATTTCAGTATTCAGGCTTTGCACACACAGATTGGACAACTTGCCACTATAATGAATGTCATGCAGCAAGCTCAAGAATCAAACCAATTACCTACCCAAACAGTAGTGAATCTAAAAGAGTTATTGTTTGATTTAGTTGATGTTACTTAACATGAGGTATTATCTGATTTACCATCTTTATTAGATTATGATGATACTTACTCTTGCGATTTATGTACTGACACTAATGTTTGCTCTATTTGTGCTGAGATTAATGCTGCCCTGCAAGGTGATGCTTTTCATGATGTCGTTTATGCATCTGAAGCTCTTGATATCTCTGCTGCCTCGATCATACCATCCATTGAACAACCTTCTCCGTTAGAGATTAAACCACTTTCTGATAATCTAAAATATCCTTATTTAGAGAGGGATGAAAAGCTTTCAATTATAATTTCTTTTAACCTTGATTTTTATCAAGAAAATAAGCTTTTGCAGGTTTTGAAGAAACATAAGAAGAGAATTGGATGGACCTCTATGGAAGATGGAAGAATATTAGTGAGATAACCCCTTAATCCTTTGATTCTTGATGTTGTGAAAAAAGAGATCATGTTCACATGCTCATTCGTCACTTTTACCTATCGAAGATTCTTCTTTGATCCTGGAATAAAAGGCAAATGCACTAATAAAAATTTCAAGATCGATAGATGCTACCTAAAGTCACTTTATGACATCCTCCACTTTGGGAGAGGAGCTTGTAGAAACGCTGCTTATGTGATCACTTATTCGCCTTGACTCCTCAGGTGTGTTCTTTCATTTCTCTCACTCTTATTTTATATTAATGTCATTTCATTGAGGACAATGCATGTTTTAAATGTGGGGGAGGGCACCATTTCTTTATTTTGTTTTCTTCATTTTGTTTTAAATTTTCTTTTGTTTTGGTTTTGTTCTTAAGAAACACAATGCATCTTTTGAAATTTTTAGGCTATAGATTAATTTGAGGTTAGATTGTGGAGACTTGGGAAATTTTCTTAAGATCGGTATCGTTTTAACACCTTAAGTCTCTCGAATATAGAAGTCGATTTAAATACTTGTTATGATATAACCTTTAGTTCTCATCCTTTAATAGCTATTAAGTAGTTTATCTAACAGTTAGTACCATCTAAAAATCACACACTAAGTAATTCAGCTGATGCAAATAAGTGAATAATCTTGTGCTTAATAAGAAGTCTAAATAGGAATCCGCCTTTTAAGTTAGGTGACCCTCACCCGGTCACTTAGGCTAACGGTTGTGAAACCTTCAAAAAAAGAAAAAAAAGTGGTTAATTTTGAATTGCTGAAAATATACGGATTATAGTCACTAACAAGCTTATTTACCATGTGTGTGAATAGATAAAGGGCTTAATGTGATTGCATTAGAATGAAAGAGAGAAAAAAGGAGGATGAGTAAGTTAGACTTAAGCATAATAACATGATTTGGATTGGTTTGTATAGGAGGGAGCTTTATGACCGTACAATTGCGGATTTGTGTTCTTACGATATCCTTAGTGTGCAAAATTAGTATCTATCGATGCAATATTGACCGAAGAAGAGTTTACACCCTAGAATGAATATCTAAATGCTTTTGTTTTTCATGGGTCTTGATAATATTTTGCTCGGAGTGCAAAAGTTTAAATGTCGGGGAATTTGATCAGTACATCTTCATACACATTCTTACATTGTTATACTTAGACATTTCTACAGTTTATTTGAGTATTTTTACTATTTTAATGTGTTTTCATATTTAAGTTTGTTTTTACCTTTATTTTATTTTCACAGCTTATTTTTTTTAGCTTTTGCGGTTATTTGATATTTGTCCACTGTTTGAATCATAATTGGAGTTGTGAGAATCAGATTTACGCGTTCTAATAGGCATTGGAAAGCTAAGACAAAGAGCTACAACTTTTATGTTTAAGGAAGAGGATGATTCAGAGTGTAGCAGGTCAAAATAATTCGTTGAAGTCAGGATCCGAAATCTGTCGTTTGAAATATTTAGTTCCGGTCGGGTTTTTTATGTTTTTCGACCCAGTTGGGTTAAAACCAGAAGTGTTGATGCTTTCTTATATCTAACAGTCGTACTATTGTCACTTTACTTTCTTTTCACAAATCTTAATTTTTACTTTTGTACGATTACGATGAAGAACTAATCTTCCAGAGTCAATCTTTTGTACGATGATTAGTTCTTCATCGTAATCGTACAAAATAAAAAAGTAAAATTTGTGAAAAGAAAGTAAAATGACAGTAGTACGACTTCTAGGTATAAGAAAGTATCAACACTTCTGGTTTTAACCCAACTGGGTTGAAAAACATTAAAAAAAAATCCGGTCCAAAACTAAATACTTCAAACGGCAGATTTTGGGTCCTGACTTCAACGAATTATTTTGACCTACTACACTCCGAATCCTCCTCTCCTTAAAACATAAAAGTTGTAGCTGTCTGTCTTAGATTTTCAACGCCTATTAGAACGCGTAAGTCCAATTCTCAAAATTCAAGTTATGATTCAAACAGTGGACAAATATCAAATAATCACTAAAGCTGAAAAATATGCTGCGAAAATAAAATAAAGGAAAAAACAAACTTAAATATGAAAACATATTAAAATAGTAAAAATACTCAAATAAACTGTAGGAATGTATGAGTATAACAATGGAAAAATATGTATGAAGATGTACTGATCTGTAGGTAATTCGTTTAACAACATGCACCATGCAAAAATCTAAACCCTGAAAGGAATACAAGCTTCCCATACCATATCCAAGGCTACTTTGAAGTCTTCATCCAAATTGGACAAATCTGAAATCCTCACTAGGTCGTCACAGCACGACTTTATGGAAAAATCACCACAAACATTATTCGGCCAAATGAATATGTCTGGCTCATCACGCAGCAACTGAACATCCTGCAGTAACACCATCAGTTTAGTATGATCATGATGCGCGTCTCCCCCAGCCACAAATCTATCATAAGCAATGTTCCAATGCCAGAAATTTCCCACCCACTGCACGAACTCAGAAGCAGCACCCATCTTCAAATCTGCTGCAGCATACAAGTCTAGAAAAGTGATAGACAGTGGTGCATTTCCCAGCCAAGTCGCCTTCCAAAATGGTAAATCGTAGCCGTCACCAATTTTGCAGGATAACACAGACGAAAACCAGGATAAATCCAAACAACCTCCCATAGCCATCAAATCACGCCACCAATTTAAAAGTTTTGATTTTAAAGAAGATTCCTTTTTCGAAAGGATTCTTTTTTTTATAAATTCCCATACCTAGCAGTCAACAGGCCCTTCCATAAAGCTTGTTTATCAGTTAATATTCTCCAGAGCCATTTTGAAAGAAGAGAAATGTTGAATGCTCCCACTTCTTTAATACTTGGTCCACCATACTCCTTCGGCTTCCATACGTTTTTCCAATTGATTAAAACTAAACCATATTTCTCCACCAATCCCGACCATAGAAATCTATGTTATATGGAAGTAATAATGTAGATTACCTTAACCGATACTTTAAAGAAGGGCAGAAAATGAATCAGAAGGCTTGACAAAACAGATTTCACCAAGGTTATCCTCTCGCTGATTGATAATAAACTACCTCTCCAAGCCAACAAACGAGTCTTAAGAGTATTAATGACCGGTTTCCAAAAGGATGATCTTCGATGATTGCCTCCAACCGTGAGGCCAAGAAATTTAAAGGGTAAAGCATTCTTCGAGCAAACTAAGAAACAAGACGCCGCATTCATGAAAGAATCATACACACCAACTCCAAACAAATAAATTTTGGTTGCATTTATTTGTATACCGAATATCAATTCAAATCCACGTAAAATGGCTTTCAAACCCCCAAATATTTGACCATGATGCTTCAGAAATAATAATGGTATCATCTGCAAATTGCATCAAGTTGTATTCGACATTGTCGTCAACTCTGAATCTGCTTAAACTTCCAACACTGGAAGCCTTACTAACTAAGAATTCCAGCCCTTCCACCACTATCGCAAATAGAAAAGGAGACAATAGATCACCCTGCTTGAGACCTCTCAAAACCTTGAAATCACGCGTAGTACTTCCATTGACAAGCACTGACAAGAAACTAGAGAAAACACTTAACTGATCCAATTCATCCATTTAAGGCCAAACCCCATCGAGATCATAATCTTTTCAAGGAAACACCAATCGACGCAATCATATGCCTTTGCGAAATCAACTTTCAACATGAGACAAGATCTTTTGTTTCTTTTGGCAAAGTCACACAACTCATTTGCAACTAACACTCCATCCAAAATTTGTCTACCATCGATAAATGCAGTTTGGGAAATAGATATAAGCCAATGTTACGCAAACAAGCCGCCAATATCTTGGATATAACCTTGTAAACACACCCGATGAGGCTGATAGGTCGATAGTCTTCCATTCCTTCAAGGTTATCAATCTTTGGAATCATTGCAATGAATGAATAACACATTCCCCTGGGCAATTCTGTGTGGAACTTAGTAATACAATAAAAAAAACATCCCTACCAACGATATCCCAACATTTCTTGAGAAATAACAAGTTGAATCCATCAGGGCCCGAACCTTTGTCCCCACCGCACTCAAATACTACATCACGTACTTCCTCAAAATAAAATAATTCCTCCAACTTCAAACTTTCTGCTACTGTAAGTTTCGGTAGGCCATCGAAAGCAAGACAAGGTTTCTTCAAATCATCCTTTGTAAATCTTTCTTTGAAATGATTCGCAATCGCTTGTTTGATTAAGTCTACATCTTCAAGTAAAATGTTGCCCACTTTAATGGCTGAAAACGAATTCCTTATGGTCATGCAATTCAAGAAAGAGTGAAAAAATTAGGTATTCAAATCTCCATCTTTCACCCATTTAATTCTCGAATTATGTTTAATCATGCTTTCTGATATGACCTGATCAGAAAGGGATCGCTGACTGCCACGCATCGTCGACTTGCTGCCTGTTCACCAGTGTTGAAGAAGAGGAGGGGGGTGTACCTACAAGGCACTCCGATGCTAAAGTAAGTGTATGGGCAGAGTGATCACAAGTACAGAAAAAAGGTAAGAATCGAATTACCTAACCCTCTTGTGGAAGAGGGTATTTATAGAGAGACCCCAGCGCTGGGCCAACAGTCACATGTGTTGGGCTGGATTGCCAGGCCCAACCCAAGTGACTGCTATAGTGAAGACCAGGACGTAGTCTTCGCCCTAGTCCAACTGTCCCGTGATCTCCGGAAAGTGGGTTTGACCTGCTCCTTCGGAGGTGGGGAGTTGGTCAGTGACGTGCCCCCGTGGAAAGGGGGCATGTGGAGAACGTGTGAAGGACACATTGTCCTGCCCGACAGGGGAGCAGGTTTTGCCTGCGGAGGGGGCAGTTTCTGGTCGATGAGGGAGTCTTGTGCTCGACACGGATGAGGAAGGTTCTGCCCGCGAAGGGACATTACCTGCCCGCCGGGGACTCTGTGCTCGACGGCTGTGGCCCAAGCTGGATTGGGCTTGGCAGAATATTGTTGGGTTGGGCCTGTCCGGTCAAGCTGGGGCCCAGGCCAGAACAGGAGCCCCTCAAGTCATAGCTCCGAGGGAGGGAGCGAAGACTTGATGACGTGATGCCGGGGAGGAGAGATTAACATGAGGAGAAACCCTCCAGCTCGCGTTCTGCAGGGACGTGAGTACGTGATTCCTTCCTCGTTGTCGGGTGCCCAAAGTTGAGGATACATGTTGGCGGGGAGATGTGAGGGGACGCGGCTATTAGCCTTTACCACGTGTCATGCGCTGGGTGGCTGCTAAGGCGGCTACCCTAGGGTACTCGAGTGCCTAGCGACGCTTCGACTCCCGTGCTGGGGTATAAGTAAGCGAGCCCCCGCTCATTCTCCACTTTTTGCCTTTTTGCTCTCAAACTCTCTGACCTGCCGCCTCGGTACCGTCTGATATCTCTGTCGCAGCAGCCATTCCGTACTCCGCCGCAAATTGAAATATAGTAAGTTTCTCTTCTCCTTTCTTTTATTTTTCCCGTTTGTTTTAGGACTCTGGTCGGGGCATGTTGAATGCCCCAAGGAGAGGTGTGGATCTCCGCCGCTGTAGGGGGTTTTCTAGGGTTTTACCGTGAGCGTTCCAAGGAGAAACGCCTATTTCGATGAATGCTTCGGGGACAGATGCTTGTTTTGATGAACGCCCCGGGGAGAGACGCTTATTCCGATGAACGCCTCAGGGAGAGATGCTTATTTTGATGAACGCCTTAGGGAGAGCGTGTAGATTAGGTTAGGCAGGCGTCCCGGGGAGGTGGTAGGATTTGGGTAGATCCACCGGGGACGATGCTCGGTTTGTCCTCGTCGCCCTTTCACTTGACTTGCGGTGGAAGGGTGAATTTGATCTTTGTCATCGAATTCACCGTTACCTTCTGCTTTTCAGGTGTTAATGACTATGCTGGTCCCGGGGATAATGGTTGAGGACAATGAACCGGACATTCCACACTTCGACGAGCGCGCTCTTCCCCTCGAGGAGTGGGTGGCCGAGGAGCCTCTATCCATGCCTTCTTGTTTCGCTTCCGACCCGACGGAAGTCTATGCCACCGTGGAGGACCAGAGAGAAGGTGAACCCCAGAATTGGCAAGTTTATCGTCCTCGGGTGGGCCACCGAATATGCTCGAAGTATGGGAGGATGCGGTTCCCGATGTACAAATTCTATTTTAAAGAGGTCAGGCTCAGGCTGTCGTTCTCAGACTTCCACCAGGGCCTCTTCGACTGGTTGCGGCTGGCCCCTTCACAACTCCACCCGAATGCCTTGGCTTTTATTCGGGCCTTCGAGGTCGTGTGCCGCTATCTCGAGATCGGCGTTACGTTGTTGCTATTCTTTCGTGTCTTCCACCTGCAGCAGCAGACGGTGGACGGTAGTTATGGATGGGTGTCGTTCAAGCAACCAAACAGGCTCTTCAAGACGTACATGGACTCTATTCGGGATTTCAAAGGTCGTTTCTTCATTGTCATCCCGGTCACACATGAGGGGGTTAATTTTTTATATTCAGTCGGGGAGCGGATAGTGAACGACCTGCGGGAAGCCGTCATGTTGCCGCGGGTGCACGTGGAGTGGTCCCCGTAACATTTCTCCCAGGGGACGGACCGATATATAGTGCGTGCGGGGTCCCTTGACGAGCATGACATGGTCGGCTATTTGAAGATAGTCGCGTTCATGCGCAGCCTGCCGCCGGCAAAGCTGGTGACCCCCGACAGCCGGTATATCCTCGACGGTCAGGGGAACATCCGTGAGACAGTGAGGTTGATCAATACGAAAGCCCTGCTCGAGTGTTCCTTGGAGGCGGAGGCCCTTCACTATCTAGGTAGTGGACGTTGCTTTCCTTTCTTGGTTCGTTATTCTTTATCTGTTGCTGAGTCATTCTCTTTGTTTTGCAAGGGACATGTCTTCTGTCGAGGAGCGGGTGAAGAAGTTGCGCGCGTCGAAGGTCGCTTCTCTTCCGAAGACGTGGGTTGGCCAGCTGGTCGGGCAGGCTTCCGCTGATCAGGATGGCAGGGGATCCTCGTCTCCTCCCAGCAGTCAGTCACCCACATCCCAGGGGGCCCCAAAGAGGCCCAGGGTTTAGGAGGTGGAGACCGTGGTTGACTTATCAGCGGACTCCGCCGAGGAAGGTTACTCCATCGCACCCTACCATCAGCACCCTGGTTATTTCCACGGGTCCAGGTCGCCCAGTATTCCGGCTAGGGAGGCGAAGGCGGTTCTAAGTGTGGACCGGGCTGCTCGTAGGCAGGTCCTGATGGAGGATTTAGCTGCCTTGATGCGGACCTTCACCACGACGATGGTTCTAAGCGAGGAAAGTTGCTCGGTCGTCGACCTGTCTAAGCTGCAGGGGGATCTCGCTTTCGCGCAGTCTCGTTTGAACAAGGCCGTCGAGGATCTGGAGCTGAGCCGGGGATGGGTGACCCAACTTACCGAGGAGCTGGAGAAGAGTCAGGGGGAGACTGCTGGTGAGCGCAAGAGGGGGGATAGCGCTGAAGAGAGGTTGAAGGCCGCTGAGGAGGAAGTGCGGGCACTGAAGGCTCGCGTGGAGAAGCTGGAGGGTGGCCTTCGTCCTGTCGATGATGAGACCGACAAAGACAGGCAGATGGTTACCCGGGCTGATCTGCTCGCCAGGATACGGGTGCTGGAAGGTGACTGCCTGAAGGCTTTCTCAGCGGGTTTCAATGGTGCTGCCCTCTTGGTGATGTAATATTAACTTCTGGGCTGGTGTTCGCTTTTATATGATATGCTTTTGGAAATTTGTTTAAGTGTGCGCTTTGTTTTGTTTTTGCATGGTGTTATGCTCGTTTTATTTCTGCGCTTTTGTATGCTCGAAATATATGTTTGTATGTTTAAAATGTATGTTTGTTATGCCTTTGGGCCCGTCCAGGGTGGTAGCTCGACGATCATTGTTTCCGGTAGTGTGGAGAACTGGCCGGTTGACCGGTTTTGTTACCTGGTCGTTACGGGGGTAGTTTATCCCCGTGGCATGAACGTCCCATCGCGAGCTAGGTGTCCTGCTGATTCTGGTATAGCGACGGGGAGTCTCGATCGAGGGGTTCTCCGTCGAGCAGAGTCTTCTGCCTGCGCACACAAAGGCAGACCTTGTTATTTTGTTGGTCTTTAGAAGACGCGAGGAGGTGCGGTGGTACCATGTCGCCCCCTATGGTCGTGACGCCTGGGCGTTGCGGGCAGTGGTTAACTGTAGTACCATTTCAGCTTCTCGGTGTTCCATGGTCGAGCTAGTTGTTCCCCGTGTAGGTTTTCGAGGTAATAGGCCCCGTGCTCTGTCTTGTCGCGAACACGGTATGGGCCTTCCCAATTCACGGCTAGTTTGCCTTCGTGGGAGTCCTTCTGGTTTCTTCGCAATACTAAGTCGCCGATCTGAAACTCGTGTTTCAGGACTCTGCTGTCGTGGCGAAGTGCTACATGTTGTTTCAAGCGGGCTTCTCGAAGAGCTGCCCCCGACCGGATTTCTTCGACTAGGTCGAGTTCCTCTTGGAGGGCGTCATCGTTGTCTTCGGCCTCAAGGGGAGCCTCAGTTCGTCTGGACGACTCTCGCATCTCGACCGGGATCACCGCCTCGGTCCCGTATGTGAGGAAGAATAGTGTTTCCCCCGTGGTTGAGTGAGGCGTAGTTCGGTATGCCCATAGGACATTGTGGAGTTCCTCGACCCATGCCCTCTTGGCGTCGACGAGTATTCGCTTTAGTCCTCTGAGTATCACCCTGTTCGCGGATTCGGCTTGGCCGTTTGTCTAAGGGTGTTCAACCGAGGTAAAGTGATGATTGGTCTCGAGTTTGGTGACGAAGTCCCAAAAATTTTTGTCGGTGAACTGCGTGCCGTTGTCATTGACGATGGCAAGTGGGACACCGAATCTTGCGAGGATATTTTTTTTGTAGAATCGGAGTATATTGTGGGCCGTGATTTTGCCAAGGGCTTCAGCCTCAATCCATTTGGTGAAGTAGTCGACGCCCATGATCAGGTACTTGTTCTGATACGAGCCTAAGGTGAAGGGACTGAGGATATCCATCCCCCACCAGGCGAATGGCCAAGGGGAGGAGAGGGATTTAAGCTCGCTCGGTGGGGCAAGGTGCATGTCCCCGTGTCGTTGGCATCTGTCGCATTTCTTGACGTGCTCTCTTGCGTCCTCTTGCATCGATGGCCAGTAGTATCCTGCTCGTAGGGCCTTTCTCGCCAGGGATCGTCCCCCGAGGTGCTGCGTGTTGACGCCCTAGTAGATTTCCTCCAGAATGGCAGCGGTCTGGGAGGTGTCGATGCATTTGAGGAGGGGGACCGTGAAGCCTCTGTGGTATAATTTGTCTTCGAGAAGGACGTACGAGCAGGATCGTCGTTTAATCATGTTGGCCTCTTTGGGGTTGGCGGGAAGGCGACCTGTGTTGAGGAAGGCGTACAACAACGTCATCCAACAGTTGATATCTCCTATGGAGTTGACGTCGAGAAGTGCTTCGGCCTTTTTCGTGCTCGGCTGCGCTAGGATCTCCTGGATGACCGACTTGTGCCTGCCCTTCTTTTTGGTGCTTGCTAGTTTTGAGAGAATATCTGCTCGAGTGTTCTGTTCGCGTGGAACGTGTTGAACCTCCGCAAAGTCAAAACTTTGCATTTTTCTGTAATGAGTGTCAGGTATTCGGAGAGGTTATCGTTTTTCGCCTGATATTCCCCCCGTACTTGTGAAGCGACCAGCTGGGAGTCCGTGTAGATTCTTATTTCTTTGGCCCCGAGGTCTGATACCAAGCGGAGCCCGACTAGGAACGCCTCGTACTCGACCTGGTTGTTTGTCGTCGGGAAGGCCAGTGTTAGGGAGACTTCTATGATGGTGCCTTCTTCATTATTGAGGATGATACCCGCGCCGCTGCCCATGGAGTCTGAGGACCCATCGACGAAGATAGTCCATTTGTGGCTCCCTGTGGTAGGGTCTGGCGAGGGGGTCATCTCGGCGACAAAGTCGGCCAGGACTTGAGCTTTGAGGGTCTTCCTTCCTTCGTAGACGATGTCGAACTCAGATAGTTCTAACGACCACTTTAGCATTCGTCCAACCATGTCTGGTCGACCGAGAAGCTTCCTGACGGGCTGGTCGGTTCTGAGCACAATGGTGTGGGCCAAGAAGTAATGTCAAAGGCGTCGTGCGGCGGTGATGAGGGCCAAAACGACCTTTTCAATATGCTGGTATCTTACTTTGGGACCGTGGAGGGCTTTGCTCGTGAAGTAGATTGGCTTTTTCCCTTCGTGAGTTTCCCTTATCAGTACGGCACTAACGGCCTCGTTAGCCACAGCCAGGTATAAGTATAGGGTTTCTCTAGCTTCGGGTCGCGTCAGCACGGGTGGTTCGGACAGGACGCGTTTGAGGTGATGGAGGGCTTGCTCGCATTCCTCTGTCCATTCGAACGTGGCCTATTTTCTGAGCAATTTGAAGAAAGGGAGGGCGTGTTGTGCGGACTTGGCGATGAATCAGGAGAGCAAGGCGAGTACGCCGTTGAGGGATTGTATAGATTTCTTCGATATGGGCATGGTGATTTCCGAAAATGCGCGGCACTTGTCCGGATTTGCTTCGATCCCACGCTCGGTTAAGTAGAAGTCGAGGAATTTTCTTGAGCCGACCCCGAAGGTACATTTCTCCGGGTTGAAGTGCATTCTGCATTTCCTCCCTGTGTCGAAGACCTTTCTGAGATGGGCTGTGTGGTCGACTTCCATGTAGGACTTGACGAACATGTCGTCCATATACACCTCGAGCATGTCGCTAATCTCTCCCCGAAAGACTTTGTTCATCATCCATTGGTATGTGGCGTCGGTGTTCTTTAGGCCGAAGGGCATTACGTTGTAGTAATAGTTGCCCGACTCCGTCATGAAGGCCGTGTTTTGTTTGTCGCGTTCGTCCAAGAGTTTAAAGCCCACCGAGTTGTCGACGAGCTTGTCGATGTTGGGGAGGGGGTACGCGTCCTTAGGACATGCCCGGTTGAGATTGGTGTAGTCAATGCACATGCACCATTTTCCATTACTCTTTTTAACAAGTACAACATTGGACAGCCAGGTTGAATATCGGGCTTCCGAAATAAAATTTGCCTCTAGGAGGTCTTTTACAGCTTTTTCAGGCGCCGCCGACTTTTTGGAGGACTGTCTACGCCTACGTTGTACTACGGTCTTGGCGGTCGGGTTGATGGATAGCTGATGGCAGGCGACCTCGGGTCGAGTCCGGGCATTTCCATGGCGCTCCAAGCGAAGAGATCAGCGTTCTCGCGGAGGCAGGCCTTCAGTTGTTTCCTCGCAAGGTCGGGGGAGTCCTGCTCTGATCTTCACGGTTCTAATCTCGTCGTCCCCGAGGGTCACAATCTCGAAGTCACCGTCTGGGATGGGGCGCGCTGGGTGGGCGGGCTGCCCGTTGGATGTAGGAGCGTCGCTGGCTTCGTCTTCGCGGTCGGACTCTTCAGTGAAGCAGCTGTCGAGGTCTACTGAGCCAACGAGCTCCTTGGGTTCGCTCTTCGGAGTCATGGTGGTGTCGCGGTGAAAATCGGATACCAAACTATTGATTAGTTTGAATCTTTAACTCATTTTGCAACCGAACTTTGATTTATCCAAAGGAAGGGATAAAGATCAAAATTCCCACAATGCAATGCAAATGCAAAGTTTAGAGAGTTATAGGTTCGGGGGTTGGTTAAACTTAGGGAAGGTACTAGCATCCTAAGTTTCTGTAGTACTCTATAGGAACCTCTTGTTTTATTATTGTTTATTGCTATGGTTTATCTGCTTAAAGGTTGAAAGACCCTAGTGGTTTATATCTAAGTATACTCGATGAGATGTCGCATCTTATGCCTACATATCCTTACGGGAGTGGAATCAGAGTATCTGTAGTTCCCCTAAAGGGTTAGAGGAGATCTTTGATTGTGGTCAAAGTTCCTACGGGTTTAGGGTAGTTGTTTTGATTGTTTTTAGGAGAAGAGATGTGTCTTCAGTTTAAGGGAGATTTAACCGCCACAAGGTGTAGGAAAATAGTCTTTGCATTGTCTTAAGGAAAGGGCTTAAGTACTCGGATTGTTTGACGAGTATGCCTTTATTTCTCTTAAGGCAAAGTCCCTACATGTTTGATTGTGTTGTTGTGGGGGTGGAGATTATATCTCACTTAAGATGATTAATATCTATTCTCTAATGTGTTTGAAAAGTTTGTATTGTGTTGAATTGATTGTTGAATATTGTTGTAGTATTGATTTGAGTTTGTATGTATTGTGTTTATTTCTATGTTGAAAGATAAAGGTCTTTCCTATGGGGTAGGTCCTAAACTTAAGAAGATCGACTTGAATGGGATCAAGGATCTTATGGGGAGAATGATGCAAATGTAAATGCACTACACACGATTGTTGAATCATGTGTAGGATTTTCCTTTAGACGGAATGCAATGCATGAATATAAAGGCGATAATGTAAATGCAATGAAATAAATTGCGGAAGAGTAAAACATACATATACGCATGAAAGCGCTGAAGTGTGTGAGAGTGTATGTGTCGTGGATGTGAGTGTGCACGATTGAATTGAGTTTTACGATGTTGATTTAAGTTGATTAAGAGTGTGATTAATCTTAAGGGGGGATGTTGTATCTGATTTTAGGAAGATTAATGAGGAATTATTTTAAAGGGATAGATTAATTTTTATGAAGGTTGCCATTAACAAAAAAAACCAAGTTATTTAAACTATAAAAATAGGTTTGATTAGCTTATTATATAAAGAAGTTTTCCTATTATTAGGTAGATTTTATTATATGCAAGCTATATTAAAATGGAATATACCTATTATTTAAGTAAACGAATAATTTAGTTATTATTATAAAAGATATATGTTAATTTAAAAGGTTTGTTATTATTGGTAAATAGATTAAATAGTTTTGTTATGAAGTGAGTTTTTTTTTAAATAAAATAATTTTGTTATTATTAATTATAAAATAATTTTATTATATTATATAGGTTTATTAAATAGAATAAACTTTTAATTATTATGAAAAGCTAACAATTAAATTTGATTAAAAAGCGGCTTATTATAATTTATTTAAAAGTTATAAAAAAAGGTTTAAGAAGAAAGAATAAATAGGCATATTATTTTATTTAGAAAAGGACTTATTAATTTAATTTTAAAAGGTTGATTAAGGTTAATTAAAAAATTAGTTTAATAAAAACTGATGAGAAGATAAATAGTTAATTAATTAAAATAAAAAAGGGATTAAGGATTATATTATCAGTTAATTAATTAGTTAGTAGATAAGTGAGATTAATTTAAGCGTAATGGTGGATTAAGGGTAAGGTTAGATAGATAATTGAGAGTTTTTAGCGGTAATTAGTAGTGGGAGTAGGGCTGGCAATGAACCAAACCAACTCGAAGATAGTTCGGAATTCGATTCGACAATTAAATCGTTGAACTAGGTTCATGAACCAAATGAGTTGAGTATGAGCGAAAAATTAAGTTCGTTAACTAAATGAGCTGAACTTGAACTATACATAGTTCGACTCGTTAGGTTCATGAGTCAACTCGATTACATATGAAAAGAATTATACTGTCTTTAAGATTAGGTTTAAATATTTACTTCAAATCTTAGACAAATTTAATCTTCAATTTAGTAGTTTTTGAATTAGACTCTCAAATGTATCTCTTGAAAGTTGTGTAGGTTTTGAATTAGTAGATTTCGAAGATAAAGTTAAATTTCAATATGATAACTTTTATTTTATTTTAATATTTTATTTAAAAAATATATATTTATTTAAAATATCAAATATACTAAAAAATATATATTTAAAAAAGTAGTTTTTAAGTTCGTGAACCATGTGAGCTGAACCTAATGAGATGAACCTAACGAGTCGAACCGAACTGTTCGTGAACTTATAACGAGTCGAGTTTGAGCTTAAAAAAAAGTTCGTGTCGAACTCGAACTCGAACTCGAATTCGAACAATTCTTAACGAGTCGAGCCGAGCTGAGGTGAGTTCGACTCGACTCGACTCATTTCCAGCCCTAAGTGGGAGTGATTACGTGTGGCGTGGTGAGTATGTGTGCATTAACAAATTACAACAATTAACACAGAAATTGAAAATAACCCTAATCCCCAATTCCCTCTACCGCCCTTCTTCCTCCCTAATCTTTCTCGTTCTCTTCCGCTATTCTTTTCTGTCATTTGCTTTCTCTTTCATTTCTCTAAATCTTTGAACCTGTTAAAATCTCCACAAAACAACATTAATTAAGAAACGACAATGTCAATCGGAGAATGCGTTACCAAGGGTAAACGGTGGAGCGCTCAAGTTGTTGATTTGGGGCGATAACGATGACGACGATCCTCTGGTGGCTTCGCGGCGTACTTGGCTCTGGGACGACTTTTCGTATAATGAAGGTATGTATGCTACTCCTCTGAATATCGATTTGGGGTTCAAAGCGTTTTTTTTTCTGGGTTTCGAACTTAATCGTATCAGTGTGGATTTTGGTTGTTGTGAGCCTTTTGAAACTGGGTTTTCGGGTTTGCGGCGGCAACGATGGTGAAACAGGGTTTGAATACGATGGGGGGTTTTGTGTGTTTTCTCCGTTTTTTGTGAATGTCCCCTTATCTCAATCTCTTATCCCTTTATAGGTGCTCTGTGTACCTGAAAGAATTGATACGACATTAATGGTATATCGCTGCTCGTTTTGGAATGAAGGATCTTGATGGTAAAGTTTCCTTGATTTCGTTGAACATGTCTGGGCTGGTTTAAGAAAGAAGTGAAAGTTGTCTTGTACGCGTAATCCTTGTGGTGAGTAATTTCAAATCCTTGCCTTTTGTATTGATTATGTCTGATACGTGTCGTTAAGTCCCTAGTTCTTCCTTTTTGGTTACAACAGGTGTTTATTGCCATTGACCAAAGTAGGAAATCGATTTTGGAAAGAAAATAACTCAATGATTCTTGTTACTCAGACTTGCTGGTTCTTTGCAACCCTCATTAAGTGGCTATTCAATGCAGGTGAAGGAAGAGGATACGTTCTTGATGCGGTATGCCTGAGTTGGTGGTGAATTTCGTTGGGGCAACTTTGCTGACTCGGCTTTCAGCATGTTATCGTCTTATTTTCAAAATTTTGAGGAACTAACTGCTTGTGTTTGACAGGGTAAGAAGAGTACACCAAACGTCGACTTGTGTTCTTGTCGAGCAATCAAAGTATGCAAAGGGGTGATTCCACTCTCTATAAGGCAAGCTCGTACCATTTTTATTGAGATCACACAACATGTGACCGTTGTTTCCTCAAGCTGCCGTTACAGGCGGTGACGGGCTAATCTCGGCACCACCAACGAAATGCGTTCTTGATATAATAAACCCTGGCTGAGTTCGTGGGATTTCATGGTAAATTCTATTGATTCCTTAGCACTTTCTTTACTGACTAGGATGGTTTTATTTCCATTTCATAACAGAATTCTACTTTCCAACTGCAGGGTGAGATATTCCTGGCTAGAAATTGCGGCATTGGTGGTTGTACTGTGGAGATATGTTGGTGCTTGTTTCATACTACGGGTCAGTTGCAGGTTTTTGGCCATTTGTATTTGGTGTGAAGCTTGACAAGAAACGTTGTCGACCTGCTTTTGATACGGATTGGCGTGATGGAGCAGCTTTGATGTTGCTTTTCTTGAGTGGATGGTATTCTTGGTACCGTTTTAATCTATTGACTTGATGAATGTAATCTGAGACTCATGGCCTTTCTACCATGTATAGATTTCTAAACTTCCTGTCTTTGTTTCAGCTCAGGCAATATTCTTCTCTGTCACTTTTCATGTCAACTTGGGAGGCTTGAAATTTTAATTTCTTGTTTTAACACAACAACTTCTATCTTGTTACTAATGGGAGTAAGGCTTAGGAATTCTCACGCACATCAGATTTGCAGAGGTATCTCAATCCCTTTCTAACATCTTTAAATAACATTGACATCACTGCTGCAGCATAATCACATAGTTGTTACCGTATCGCAGGTGTTGGCTTCATTGGCAATCGTAGTCAGCGTTTTAAGTTTTAAAACCTCTTGAAGCAGGGTGTTGTATTGCAATGGTGGTAATGGTGTTTGCAGTCTGAGGAAGAAATGTGAGGGATAGGACAAAGGCGTAGCTTCCATGAAAGACTTCCAAGTGAGACAGTCAGCTTAGCATGACCTTCTGCTGATAGGTTACTTTTGTCTCGACTTCTATCATAGTTAAAAGAATTTCCATGAGGTTTATGCTCTTGCTCTGACTCAGGTTATGTCAATCCCGCCACACAATCTTCGGGATGTATGGTCGCATTCTCACAAACTTCCAATTCTTTATGTATGCTCTTGTCTGGTGGGTCTGGCATTGGTTGTGAATTTGTTACAGCTTAGGGAGATGCACTGGTGCGAGGATATTCTGGTGAGGTGTTCTAGTTCTCAGTGTCGTGAGTTTTTATGTTGTTTTCTTTTAGAGACTAATGTCGGACCTTGCTCTTGCAGGTAGATTAAGGGTTGGGTCTCACTTTAGTATTTGCTTACAAACAATGGCAATTTCAATTGATCTTTCTTGTTTTCTCTTGTGGAAGCTTGGCTTTGAATCTCACTTCTCCTGATGACGATAAATCTTGAAACAGCTGATAACGATGTGCAAAACTCTTCCCTCTCAGTTCGAGTCTTGGAGCCCGGTAATCCTGCTGTTACTGCTAAGGTATAATCCTCTTCTACACTTTGGCAATGATTTTACGGTCCAGGTTCCGCGTTTGTTTTGAAGTCAGACACCGCTCTGTGCCCAAAAATATTGGATGGCTCTTATGATGGCCTTACCAACCACTGTACCGTGTCTTTTTTATCACCTAAATGAGTTTTCGATGATAACACAGGTTTTCATTATGCAGCAACTCATTGCGAAAGAAACCTGCGATTGCGGCATGCTGAGACCTATTGAAAGGGTGTTGTCATCTCAATCTCATGTTTCTCCTTCAATCCCACATGAACGTCGTATTTGGCGGTTGATTAACTGTGTATGCTTCTAATTGCAGGAAACGTTGGCAGCAGCCTAACCGGTGCGGTAATTATAAATGCCAAATTCTGTAGGGGTTCCCCGGAAGTTGATTCGTTGCCGTCGACGACATTAGTCAAAAATCTTAAAACATCACAGGAACTCCCAGTAGGACAGCAACATAGGCAACAGCTGCTGCTAGTTGGTGTCACCGAGGGGCTTCCGCAAATTGTCAGCTTCGAGTGAGTGCTTCCATTTGACAGCACGCAACGCATCCTCAGCCTTGGATAGATGGAGATTCAAATTAAGGTTCAAAAATCAAGAGGTTTCCAACTGAATTGTAGTTATTAAATGAAGGTAACGAGAAGTGATGTTCAAAGACAACCCGAAGCTTGCAATGTGACGGTAGGAAGAACGAAAGTTTCTAAGCATTTCTGGCGTAAATGCTCTAGGAAAATAATCTTTAACCATACGTCCTTTTGCGTGCTTTATGAGGCAACTTTCCTTGAGTATAATGTTTCTAGTGTAATGTCGTTTGTAAAGTGACTACTTGAATGTGGGTCCTTGAAAGAATATTAAATTTGATTTTTATGCTGAGTACTGTTGCAAATAATTCCATATGGATCATGATCTTGTCTTTTTAAACACTCCTGTGGCTTTTAGATTTAATAGAGGAGAAAGGAATAAAGACATCTTAATATGCAAGGCCTTTGAAATCTACTGTGCAATGAAACGCTGGGGGCCTTCCATCCTTGAGGCACAATAATTCATCTCTCATTTCTTGTTTGTCAAAGCAATTGATTTGAGGTTTACGGTCTTGAACTTGATAAATGTTGGCGAAGCGACTCGAAACTCATTGTGGTAACATAAGGCCTTCATTTTAGTTATAACTTTGGATGAAAACTTAAAACTTGTATTTCCAGGAAAGAAAAGCTTTTGGAAGCTCTGAATTCAGCACTTTGTAAATCAAACCCTGACGTTGGAACGAGTCCATCGGTCGAGTTACGCCAATTGGTCATCTCGAGTCTGAAACAAACTTTGAATGAAAACCTTAATCCCCAAATCCAATACTCCTTACTTTATAGAGCGACAAAACTTGAGAGGGGAATAGCATTAACCATAATGGCTCCACAACCTCATCCTTTGCATCATGACTTATAACTTGTAACCAATCCCTTGTTTTAGACAAGCCCTTTGGACTAGCGGAGGGTAAACTCAAAATAGAATTTTCCAGAGACGTCTTTAAAGCAAAAAAAAAAAAAAAGACCCTGCACAACTGGGTTAGTCGTAAAACAAAAGTATTAAATAAAACCCGAAATGGGTGGAATCTTAAGGTCAAAAATTAGGGTGCGACAGGTGGGCGCTGCTTTTTTGGTTGTCGGGGCGATAGTACTTAGGCCTTTTAGCGCGGCCTTGAAGCATCTCCGGGCAGCCTCGATGTTGCCATTTAGGGTGACCACGACTCCCTTCCTTGTGTAGTATTTTATTTTTAGGTGGACGGTGGAGGGCACCGCGGTGAGTTCTGCCATGGTTGTCCTGCCCAGGATACAGTTGTAGAGGGGCGGGCATTTGATGACCACGAAGCGGATATTGACCTCTCTGGTTGTTTCCTTTTCCCCGAAGGTGACTTTTAACTCCACGTACCCCCACGGTCTCTTCGTCGTCCCGTTGAACCCTTGAAGGTCAGAGCCCACGTAGGGGGACAGGTTGGATTCGTCGAGTTGGAGGGTCGTGAAAAGGTGGGTGTACATGATGTCCATCGAGCTTCCGCCGTCGACCAGGATGCGTCTGACGTCGAAGTTTGCCATCTGTGCCCGTATCAGTAGGGGGATGTTTGAGTTAGGGGAGTCCCCGGGAAGCTCCTCGAGGTAGAAGGTGATCGGGTTGGATCGGCCACGGAATTTGTCGAGGGTGCTCATTTTTCCAGAGTTGCTGGTGATGAGTTCCTCGAACTTTCTCTTTACCGATCCTAAGGATATTTTCCTTGGGGATCCGCCGGAGATGACCATGGCCTTAGGAAAATATTCCCATCGACTGGTGGAGCGCACAGGCTCGTCGGGAAGATCAGGTCCGTCGGGGAGGCAGAATTCTCTGTGCGCGAACCAATCCTCGGGTCGGCTGATGCAGAGGGCAACCTGCAGACCGTTGTCACCATCAGAAGAGGGGAGGTCTTCGACTCTCTTGGCCTCGGGGGTATCTTGTCGCGGGACTTCTCCTCCCCGGGTGTATCTCTTGAGGTGGCCATCCTTGATCAAGATTTCGATCGCGTCTTTGAGGTGGATGCAGTCTTCTGTAATGTGCCCGTAGCTTTTATGGAAGCGGCAGAACTTCGATTTGTCCACGTTGGGCTTGAGGGGTGTTGGCCTAGGGAAGCGGACACCTGCCTGGACAAACTCCGTTTTGGCGCACTCAGTCAGTATGCGCTCGCGGGAAGCGACTAGAGCCGTATACTCTGTGAATCGGTCGGCTGGACCGCGCTGCTCGCGTTGTTCGCGGGGACTATCCTCCCGTCGGCGATCTCCTCCGCGCCGGTGGCTCGAGGCTCCGTTCTCTCGGGGACCGTGGGGGGTCTCTCGGTCTCGTGTGTCCCGGGCAGAGTTGTCGCTTGAGTTTCCTCGAACCAGATTTAATGCGCGACTCTGTCGAGGAAGTCTTGTAGAGAGGCTGGTCGGTGTATGGCCAAAGCTTCGTAGAACTTGGAGTCTCAGCGCAGGCCTTGCTCCATCAAGTAACGCTTCATCTCGTCTGACGTCGTTACTTGTACTGTCTCCCGTGTGAATCTTTCGATGTACTTCCGGAGGGGCTCGTCAGGAGCCTGGATTATGGCGCTCAGCGCAGCTTTCGTCTTCGGATGGCGTCGGGATGCCGTGAAGTGTCTCGAAAAGAGGTCCTTCAAGACCCTACATGACGTGGCCGACTCTAGCTCCAGGCTTTTGTACCATGTCATGGTTCCTTTCCTCAGTGTTGTCAGGAATAGTCTGAATTTGATAGCTCCCCGGACATTTTGGTAGTCGAGCATGGCCTCGATGTCTTCCAGGTGGTCGTCTGGGTCGGAGGTATAATCATACGTCGAGAGCGTTGGGGTTTTTTCCATCCCATGGGGGATGGGAGCAGCCATGATCTCTCGGGACAAGGGGGTCCTGTAGTCGTCCTCGTCACTGAGAGTTGGTGATCGAGGGGGTGATGGCCCATTTGGCAGAGGTGCTTGATTTTATGCCCTCGGCCTCCTGACCGGAGGTTCGACCCTCGGAGGTCTGGTCGAGGGATCCCCCCTGGTTGGCCGTCGCTTCCGGACTTACCTCGTGGGGGACCTAGTCCGTTCCTGCACTACTTCGGGTTGGGGCCTCTCTATCCGGGGTCGTCGATTCCGGGGGCGAGGAGATGGGCTCCTCGAGTTTCCGTTCTAGTCTTCCCGCAGAGGGGACCTCAACGGGGCTTCGTGCTCTGACACGCCAATCCGTGCGCTCTGTTGGAACAACATCTAATTTGTTTGGTTGATGGTCGCAAAGAGGGCGGTCACTATGGGGTCAGCTCCGACTGGGACATGGATGGGTTGGAACGCTGTTGGACTCCTTGGTCGGAAAACAGTCTTGTGAGCTGCATCCGCGGACGAGGGAGAGGCAGTCTGGCCGTCCCTCTCGTCGGTCTCCGGAGGTTGGGACGTCTTCGTTTTCTTGCCGCCATTCGCGGTGGGAGCGAGGATGAAGTCGTGAACAACATTGTCGTGGTGTGGGCTAGCCATGATCGTGGAATGTTGGTGAAAACTTTGGTTCTCTGCTCGGAGGAACGGGGAAGTTTTATGTTTCCCACAAACGGCAGCACTGATCCGACTTGATCAGAAGGGGATCGCTGACTGCCACGCATCGTCGACTTGCTTCCTGTTCACCAGTGTTGAAGAAGAGGAGGGGGTGTGCCTACAAGGCACTCCGATGCTAAAGTAAGCGTATGGGCAGAGTGATCACAAGTACAGAAAAAGGGTAAGAATCAAATTACCTGACCCTCTTGTAGAAGAGGGTATTTATAGAGAGACCCCAGCGCTGGGCCAACGGTCACTTGTGTTGGGCTGGATTGCCAGGCCCAACCCAGGTGACTGCTAGGGCTTACGTGGCGTAGTGAAGACCAGGACGTGGTCTTCGCCCTAGTCCAACTGTCCCGTGATCTCCAGAAAGTGGGTTTGACCTGCTCTTTCGGAGATGGGCAGTTGGTCGGTGACGTGTCCCCGCGGAGGGGGGCACGTGGAGAACGTGTGAAGGACACGTTGTCCTGCCCGACAGGGGAGTAGGTTCTGCCCGCGGAGGGGCAGGTTCTGCCTGTGGAGGGGGCAGTGTCTGGTCGATGGGGGAGTCTTGTGCTCGACACGGATGAGGAAGGTGCTGCCCGCTGAGGGACATTACCTGCCCGTCGGGGATTCTGTGCTCGACGGCTATGGCCCAAGCTGGATTGGGCTTGGAAAAATATTATTGGGTTGGGCCTGTCCGGTCAAGCCGGGGCCCAGGCCAGAACACTTTCCTTGGTTAACATATTGTTCCAAATCAATCCATTGGCCTTACACCTATTTAAGATCAAATCATTCTCAATTGTGTTAACCTCCGAAAAATAAACGAGATTCAATATCATTCAAGGTTTGAATCTCCTCCTGAATATTTAAATCCACCCACGCGAATACCTCCTTGTTCCACCATTTCAATCTCGATCTCAGAGCTAGAAATTTTTTACAGGGGTATTCTACATCTCTCCCTTAGGAGAGGACGATCATACTTTCTTCTGCAAAAAGTAGAACAGACCCCTGGACGATCATTCTACATCTCGCCAGTTGAAAATCCCGGGTATTCTAGTATTTAATTCTCTTCTACCGTGAATGTTCGAGCACCCTTATCATCCAGACATTCAGGTCCAAGAGGATTAAATAGGGGCAGCTGTCACACCCTCATTTTCACCTTTAGCCTTTATACCATACTTTTGTCATATCACACATCGTTCTATTGCATATCGAGTATACGAGTTCACAAGGTATGAACTAGGTCAGTTTGTTATTTTTTCATTTCAAATGAGATAACTTGTCTATCTTGGGCTACATGGAAGAAAAGGTTCATTATCTAAGGTTTGATCTAAATTGGAAGGTTTACTCATCTAGATTTCTTCAAGGATAAGTTACTTGAAAAAATATTAGGATATTCAAGATATATTCCTAATGAACATGAAATTCAAGGCCTAAATTCAAGATTGCTTCATCCAATTTTGTTTCAAACTCTTGATCAAGTGGAGTCCAAATTTGCAAAGCATGAGTCAAGATCACAAGTCCATAATTCAAGACTTCATCCATTTCAAGTTTAATGGTTCTAGGGAAATCCATCATGAATTCATGAATTAGAGGCAAGAATATTACAAAGAGAAATTTTATGACATTACAAGAATGTCATTTGTTGCAAGATTTCCAACTCTAAGTAATGTTTAGAAATTAATTTATTTCTAATCTTCATTCAAGTCTCTAATCAAATTCATGTTATGGTAATGCCACATCAAGTCCACATTGTACTTACAAACATCCAAGAAATATGCGAGAATTAAATCAACATTGAAATGTTTTAAGACCAAGAATATGCATGTTTAATCATGGGCAAAACAGCCCCATGCAAGAGGTGGCAAATTACCTCATGTCACAAAATCAAGAGAATAGCATATGATAATACATCTAAATATCAGATTTTCAAAATGCTATCAAAAAGTAGTAGCACTGACCAAGAGGAGTTGTCCAAGCACAAGCCAACAAAATGGGTGCAAGGCACAAAGTGCTGCAGAAAAAAACAGCATAGGTAAAGTGCAACAGCAAAAATGCAGCATAGCCTCTTGCATGAAAATGGAAAGAAAGAGAGTGACATGAGAAAAGGTGGTAAGAGACATTACCCCATGAAAAAATCTGATATGTGGGGAGAAGAGAAAACCCTAGAGTGGAGAGATAAGAAGGAGGAGGATGTAAACAAAAAAAGATCATTCTTTACACATTCAACATCCACTACACATTGCAAAAACTAGAAAAGATAGAAAGAGAGCAAGAAACCCTAGAGAGAAAACCAGAAAAAAAGAGTGAGAAAGAAAACCAGCAAAAATCAAGAGAGTTCCATAGAAACCCATAGAGAACCTTTGAGGAGAAGCACCTTCAAAGCATAGAAGGAAGAAGGAAGAAAACACACAACCAAACCAGTGGAATCTTAACAAAGAAGGAGGAAGCTCTTGGGTATCCATTTCAAACTTTTTCTCTCTTTATTTTTTCTGCACTTGCCATTTATTATCATTTGTTAAGTGTGTTTGTGCTGGGTGTATTGTGTGAGGTCCCAAGGGAACCAAAAAACCATTTTTAAGAACCAATAGAAAGGAAAGAAAACCACAAAAGACAGCAAAAAAAAAAAAGAAATATTGCATTTTTCGCTTCAGGTCGCAACGCGAACATGCAAAAACCAGAATGAAAACTTTTCAAGTTCGCGGCGTGAACACCCTTCGCGGCGTGAACATGCAAAAAAAAGAATGAAAACATTCTCAGTTCGCGGCGCGAACATGCAAAAAACAAAATGTCCCTTTTTCTCGGTTCACGGCGCGAACTGATCAGTTTGTTTATTTTTTGCTGTTTTTACCTTAAAAAAAATTCAAGGAATTCGCCGGTTTTTTTTGCATGTCTCAATTTTTTTAGCTGACTAACCCCATATGTTTGCATGATTTTAGTATGTGAATATTGTTATTGTCCTTGTTGACTTTTGATTCCAAAAACCATTTTCAAAAACAAACTCTCGATTTTATCGAGCCATTTTTAACCTTGTAAGTCGATTGCCTTGCACATCGCCATCGACCTTGTCCGTATCGCTTCAAATATATCTTTACAAATAATAAACCTTGATCCAACATCAAGTGATCCTTTTTCTCATAGAAAACCCAAAATACAATAAATATATGGTTAGGGTTGTACACCATGGATTTTAAGGTGGTGGAGAAGGAATGAGAATGGAATCCTCCTACACTCGTTCCGAATGTTTTGGATACAAGGCGCTCGACTTGGCGATTCGAAACATTCACCTCTGTCCAAAGTCCTTTTGTGTAATCCTAGTCAAGAACCATTTCTCTTAAAAAAAACCTAAAAATAACACCAACTCATCAAACTATTATTTTCGCCCTAGGGTATCAATCCAAAAACCCTTTTTCAAGGTATAAAATCAACCAACAAATCACTATTTCATAAGCCTCCAAACTACGGAGCTCTGATTCTTCACTTCTTTTAAGTGAGGATACGTAGGCACAAGGGCCACAATCCTTGGCGAGCATTAAAATAAATAAACCAACCCCTCTTTTTCTTAAGCAAGCAAACTCTTAATAAAAACACCCATTCACGCTAAATAACCTAGAAGGTTCCCATCGAGTACGATGGATGCGAGGGGGTGCTAATACCTTCCCCTTGCATAACCGACTCCCGAACCCTAAGACTTGGTTGTGATGACCATACTTCTTTTCCAAAGGTTTTATCGTTATTTCTCTTTCCCTCCTTGGGATAAATAAAATCTAGTGGCGACTCTGTGTCATTTTTTGCGTAGCGACAACATGTTCCAACTATCCCCTTTATAGCATGCAAATCTGATACTCTGTGGAACTCATCCCCTAAATCCTCAATTCGTGTACCTAGAGCCAAATAGTTGTTGCTTAATCCCATCACTTTTCACACTACCACACAAGAATTCACTGTCCAAGTCATATTTTTGTCCTGTTTTCAAATTTGGACAATTGGATACATCTTCTTCCTCTGAGGTCGGGTTCCAGGTTTCATCATCATCATTTGAATTCAGATTCTCGGAAGAAGAATCTGACTCATCACCCTTAGGGACTACTAACCTTTTAGGCCCATGCATGCCCTCCATAAGTTTTACCCTGGAGATGTTGTTATTCACTTCAACATTGAAGACCTCATTGAGATTCATGGAATAAACTCTCCAACCAAAATCTCCAGCTAGCCACATCCAAAATCTGCAGCTTCTCTGTTTCCTGATCACAACAAATAAACTCTCCAACCAGACTGGACAGGAAACAAAAAAACTTTGGGCCCCAGACATGACATGGTAGTCCATAACATCTAAGCCATGTTAATCCTTCATGATCTATGTCCCCTGGAGTCCAAGGGTGAATGTATTAAAACCATTTGGATACCCAAATCTTGTCTTCTTCACTCAATGAGTGTAGTGTCTTAATCTCAGATTCTTCAAGAAGACAAAGATTAGCACCCAATGGGGTAGCTTTGATATTGAAGCAACCAATATCATGTAAAGCTCCTTGAACACTGTATGTTGAGCCATCCTTTATAACCACTCCCACAAAAGCTTTTGAGAATCTAGTGTACTCATCTTCTTTGACATTAAATTATAAGTGAGCAAACTTGGGTCGATCCTCTCGAACTGGCCATCGTTTATCCTTGTCTCCATATGAGGTTATCTATCCACCCATCTCAGCATCTACCTGAGGATTCATCTTCAGCTTAGTCACCTGCTCATAAGAAACACCAGGTCTCTTTGGATTTCACAGAGGAACCCTCGTTTTAGGCTGACCACCGTTGACATTAGCATGTTGTCGATGATTATGAAGAGGCTCAGAGTAAACACCCCTTTGATATCTAGGTACATTGGCATAGATTTTCTTCCCATCGATTTGTATACTATCCAATTTTGTCACTAATAGTTTAACATTCTGCACCTTACGATACCGGACGATCATACACTATAAAAATTATTAATTATACTTTATGTATGTATTGATCACACACTATTAAAATTTCTAAATTCTCTTTCTATACTCTAGATTTCAAAATCTGGACCTACTTATTATACAACAAATTCACTTCAGGCCACATACACCTTATACTTTTAAAAAATTGGTTCGAATTCCAATCTTCGTATCATAGGTCTAAATTTCAATATCCATATCATTGTTCAAATGCCAGTATCCAGATTCACTCTATGACATTATTTTACACCATTTTATAGTTAGTTAGAAAAAAATTGAAATTTTTTAATAAACTTAAATCACAAGATATTTATAAATCAATCTCACAATAAGTTATACACATTTGACATTTAATAATAAGATCAAAATAGAATAACTATTACGTATATATAAATACCAAAAATTTCAAATACAAAATGCCAAAATGTCATAATCAATTCATGTACAAACAATAATACAAAAAAAATATATGTCGTGCCTCTAATAAGATGACATTTAGAATGACCATCTAAGGAATGTCTTCCTTAAACTCTCCCTAGCTATGTCCCCTCTCCTAATAGCCATAATGCAGTGACATATTGGTAACACATTAACAACATGGTCGAACCTCACTTGCTCCTGCTCTAAGATCTCCTAATGAAATGGCATCAGGGGATCCCCTTGTACATCTAATGTCATCACTATGCCAAAAAATACCTTTAGCGGCTCTTTTTTTGGCCTTTAGCAACGCTTAAAAACCCTGCCTAAAGTGGTGTGGCTACAGGTAAAGACAACGTTTTTTTTAAGGCACAAGCGCTGCTATAGGCCCTCTTTTAGCAGCGCTTTTTTTTAGAAAAGCGTTCTCTTTTCCCCCTATTTCAGCAGCGCTTTCAAAAGTGCTCTCTAAAGTATATTTTCTTAAAACCATTAGCAGCACTTTATCATTAAAAGCGCACTCCTTTCTCCCCCTTTTAGAAGCACTTTTAGAAGCGTTCTCTAAAGTATATTTTCTAAAGATATTTAGCAGCGCTTTTCTTAGAAAATCACTCCCCCCCCTTCAGAAGCACTTCTAAAAGCCCTCTCTTTTCCCCCTCCCCACTTTTAGCAGCGCTTTTTCAAAAAAGCGATGCCTTTTCTACAAGTCATTGGATTATTTTTCAAAAGTACTTTTTTTAAAAATCACTTTTTAGGGAGCATTTTTTTGGTAAAAGCGTTGTCTATTGTGCATATTTTTAGGAAGTGTTTTTTGTTAAATGTTGTTGCACAATTCTTTATAATTTATCACATAAACCTGCTTATAACAATTATATTCAACACAAGCCTTTATTTCAACACTTAGGCCTTATATATACCATAACAATTCAACATATATATATATATATATATATATATATATATATATATATATATATATATATATATATATATATATATATATATATATATATATATATATATATATATATATATATATATATATATATATATATATATATATATATTATAAATCAACAGAAACGATCCATAATTCTAAAATATATTCTAAAATCGATAACTTCACAAATATATTCACTATACATATAATTACAAATTCCATATTTCCAGATCCTTACAACAACTTCTAGAAGTATATCAACAAATTCCAAAACTATATACGACTTCCAGAACTATAATTATCCAGTAGTATGTACAGAACATCACAACAACACAAATCTCTAAACACCATAAACTTTAATCAAAAGACAGAAAGACAATATACCTTATACAATTCTCATCTCAAAAATGCATTGACATTATTCCTCCTTAATTTATTCCACTTTATCTTTCGAGTAAGTATCACACTTGAATTCATCAAATTACTACATAATATAACATAATATGCATGATTTAGTTAAAACTAATTACTCAGATGAAATATCGATTAAATATTAAAATAAATCATATAACTTATAAATCATACCATGTTTGGAATCTCTATTTGACCCAAATGAATAATTTCCTTCATAAACCTCAATACAAAATAACCGCAATCAAAACCATTGCACGAACGAGGACACTGCACATAAAACAAAAATACGAATATATATAAGGATATATAGTTTAATTAGTTTTATCAAGTAGCATCACTATAACAATCAAAATTGTGAAAATAAACCTGCACTCTGATTCATCTAATGTTATTAGCCTTACTCTTTGGTACTCTTGCTTGTCTTTGTGATCGAAATATTTGCATAGCTCTAACATAATATAAATGAATATTTAGAATAATCTCACATAATAAATAAAGATATACATGAATTATTCAGAATAATCTCATCACTTATGTATCAACCATCTTCTTCATATCTGGATATTTTGTTTGATCACCATCCAATGAATCTAGATAATACACTATTTCTTTTATCGGATTAATCGCAACCAACAACCAGTGTCCACTATAAAATAAGACAAAAGTTTAGATGGAAATGTAATATAGAATGTCAAAAAATGAATAATTATAATAAATGAAATCTAACCCATGGCCAGTATTATATGGAAAAAATACAACTTTTCTGTATCTGTGGCCATAAATGCTTGGACTAAGTAATTTGTGACTACATCTGGTGTATGATCGATTAACCGTGTGTTGATACAACTAGAAGATAAGAATGAGAATCTTTCTGTCAACTGATGCGGGACCAACAACTTGTCATACAAGAACCTTAAATAAAAATATAATCAACATTAGAATACTCATCGAAATGAGCAACTAAATTGTTCAATTATTTAATTAAAATTGATCGGAGTACCTAATGTATGAATGCATTACACTGATGCCTAATTCAGAATGTTGGAAAATCTTATCCAAATCCTCTTTAGCAATTGTTTCAGCATAAGCAAAACCGAAAATACCTTTCTCCATAGGTATTTGACAAACGCCATCCTCCATCACATCTGTTGTTTCTACATATGTTTCAAGGCACAACCAAAATCGAGGAACATATGCTTTTTTAGGCTCGACCTTTTTTTTGTTGGACACCTTGCTAGATTCAGGTATCTTAGCCTTGCTGACTTGTTGTAACTCTTGAGCATGAATCTAAAATTCATATAAGTTAGGTAATTAATATATAAGATCATAAAACTATTGAAATCGGAGGATATAATTGACATTTTCTATGCATATATATAAATTAATGTACCTATCTTTTGATGCAGCTGACTCGGTTTCCCGCACAATCCGCTTATCTTTTGATTTGGATTTTGTAGGAGTCTAAGATTATCATGTAAATAAATGGTACGAAAATGTAAGAATAACTTACATGTATGGGTCGTAAAACATTTGAATACTAAAAGGTTCATAATGGTGTTCAATGTACCTCATCATCTATGAAAATGAGATTTGACAGCCATGCAACATACGATCCTATTGCGTCTCCCACAAATGTTGCATCCGAAACATCGTCTGGTATAGGCAATAACGCACCCCTCTAAAGCAATATCAATCGATACTTTCAAAAATCCAGCAGGGAGCGGTTTATGGTGAAGTAAGTCTCCTAAAGTGTTATGCATTTTTCCCTTGCCAACCATGCGATAAGTCGGTGACGATAAATAGAGCTGACAAAGTGAAATGCCCTAAACCAATAATGAATATTATTAATGTGTATATATGTCAATTAAGAAAATTGTGCTAAATTAATTTCAATGCAATATATATAGTTACCTCGGGAAGTTTCTACTGAAAATTACAATTGATACTATCTTTGTCACTAGTATCTTTAAACTTTGGAGAGCACCTTTCTGACATGTATCTCTCTTTGTCCTGTTGCAATTCATGAATTTGAGCTTTCAATTCTTCTAACGAATCCATCACTTGTTTATTGCTAGGACTTTTATTCTTTGGATTCTTATACAATGTTGTTGGAGTGATACCAAATCCCTTACCCCTCACACGACCAGAATACTCAGGAACATTTAATACTCAACTTAGTACGCTCCTGCAATCATGGTCTTCAGTTGCAGTTATAGACTGGGATAGACTCTCCTGAAATATAGAAAAAGATTAGTGGGGATTAAAAAGCATAAATATATTATATGTTACTAAACTTTTGAGTTTATGACATAACTAATGTTATACTTACACATTGCTCAAAAACTTGTTGAACATCTTCCTGAACAACTTCATCTCTACCCACACGAGCAGCCTTCCATAAAACATGGTCCGGAAGAGATTTGCATCACTTTTCTCCACTTCTAACTACACATTAAGACAAACAATAAGCTTCACTTTTCTCGTATTCTAACTATATCATATTAAAGCATTTATATATACTTACTATTTTTTTGTTGTAAGCGTGCATATCCCAAACACCCTTTTTTGTATGAATATGTGGGTTTTGATGCTCGTTGCCGATTTATGTCACTCACAGCCTGAAAAAACAAGTTTAAGTCATATTAGAACTCATGTGGAATAAGTATATATATTATACATTGTTCATGATAAGTTAGAATTACATGGAATTTTTGTGTTCTTCGCTTGGCAACAAAAGTTTCTCATTCTTCAAGTGAAATCAAATTTGCATACTTCTTTGGACACTCTGATTCAACAAATATTCCATCAGAATCCTTAAGAAACTTGTTCATTAAAAATGCTCGAAATCCTATGAGTCTTTTTCCGACCAGTTGAAGACAATATTTTTTCCGGTCGTCACCAATATTAAAAGACCTCTACAAACAAACTAACATACATATAGTATGTTAGTATAAGTAATTTAAAGACATAACCGTCAACAAAAATAAATAATATCAGATATGATACCTGTATCTCACTCCATATTTTTTCTTTAGCGGGTTTCAACGATGGAATTCTCCAATTATCGCAAGTGATTGGAATTTACGAACGAACAAGTGTCCCAATGTAACTTGTCAACATCGCACTGTTAGGCTCAATTAATTGGTCCATCGCATTCCAATGAACATCATATTTTATACCTTTATCTCTTGAACGAATTATTCCCTTCATAATCGTTATTCCTCTTGTAATATCTCCTTCCACATCATGTACTGGTTCGTTTCCATCATTTTTAGAAGTATCATGTGATTTTTCATCGTTACTAGCCATAATACCTGAAATTCAGAAAAATGAACTTATGAAATGAATGACAAATATATATGAAAAGAAAAACATAAATAAGAAAAACATATATAATTTTATTGAATGACAAATATATAATTTTATTGAATGACATAATATATAATTTTACTAGTTCCTTTTTCACTAACATCTCTTTCTTTTCTTCGATGGAACGTGGTTTACTTGTCTCTTAATAACACGAACGGATGGATTGATCCAAATTTCCTCGTTTTGATCATTTCTAATATATGATTCATTCGCTCTAATATTCTTATATTGATCATCTATAATATAAGATTCCTTCTCAACATAAATATCACCTTGATCTCCAATGTTATCGTCGATTACTTTGTTGGAAAAAAAGCACTATAGACCATTTTGTACTTTTCGGATCAGTGACATAGAATACTTGTTTAGCTTGCGTGGCTTTAAGATCCACTTGCAAAAATCCTTACTTATCCATCTGTATGTCACTATTATTTTCAACCCACTTGCATCCAAATATAGGAATCTCAAACTTATCATAATCAAACACCCAAATGCGCTCGATAACTGTAATACCCCAAATTTTTCCCTAAGATTAGTCGTTTCATCTTGCATCCCATTTCATTTTGCATTGCGTTTAAACTAACCACTAACGGTTTGTGTAGTTGGTTGATTGTTGCAAGAAAATATCATGTGGCGCGCTCTTTTAGTTTACAGGGTTTCTAGTGCCACTTTATTTTGAATGAATAAAATAGCACAATTGGCAAGAGACCGTACCGTGTGTAAGGAGTTGTGAGTGTGAGAGATCGAGAGTTCGAATCCCACCTTCTTCACTTTTTGTTTTGCTTCTTTTATTTTTATTCTAACTTTTTTATTTTCATAAAAAATAACAAAAATAGTTTTTTTTTATTATTTAATTATTATTTTCGTATTTTTCGTGGCCATGCAAAGAAGAAGAAAAAACTTCAACAGGAAACAATGGCAGCGGCGTCGCATGCAGCAGTAACCATAACCCAACCCAATTTTTGTTTTCCCTTTTGTTGTTTTAGTAGTACATTTATTTTTAACTGAAAATTCTGTTTTTAAAAATAAGTGAAAGTTCTACTTTTATAAAACAAATTAAAAACTTTTTCTTAAAAGCTTTTCTAAAATAAAAACTTTTTTAGATAATAAAATAAAAACCTTTTTTTTTAAAATACAAATTAAAACTTTGTTTTTTTTAGTATAAAACGTTTTTTAAAAAATTGATAAACATTTTTAAAAAAATTAAAGTTAAAACTTTCTTCCTCACAAAATAATAATTAAATTTTGTTTTTTCTAAAATATTAAAATTAGAGTTTTGTTAAAATTTAAAACTAAAACAAATTTTTAAAACTTAAACTAAACCTTTTTTAAACTAAGATTAAAATTATTTTCTTCAAAATTAAAACTAAAATCCTTTTTCAAAACTAATAAAACAATAATAAAAATTCCAAATTGCAGTTTGTCTTTCTTTCAATACTAACTGTTCCATTTTTTTTGCCATATTTCTGTCTAACCCTTCTCACAAAAGTTCTCTGTTTTTCTCCTCAGACTATACTTAAATTCTGATTAGTTTATTCAATTTATGTTGGTCCATGGATGTAATTTACGCGAGGCCATGGTCGCGGTTTTATTTTATTTTCCTTTTTTTGGGGTTTGTAATTTACGCGAGTGATCGTCGCGACGCTTTCTTTACTTTCCGCACTTTAATTTCTGCCATATAATATTTTTCCATGTTTGCATGTTTTACCGTTAATTTTCTCCTCCAAAGGAATTAGGCTTAACCGTTGACCGCCGAGTCATTAACCCTAATTCTTGACCGTTTCCAAAACCCTAATAGCCTAGGCGTCCCCCGTGGGCGAAAATACCCTTTACCCAGACTTTTAGGTCAAAGAGCCACTGTGCTCTGTTTAATGTTTCCCGCCGTGGAATCCCTAATTTCAATTCAACTTTTCAACATAGAAATACGAGTTTAGAAACTGCACGTAAGCGTTTCCTTAAGAAATGCTTATTCCCCATTGAAACCTTGACCATAGTCAAGATGTTTCTAACCTCCATTTCGAGGGGAACTACGATTACTCTGATTCCATTCCCTATCCAAGATACGTAGGCACAAGATGCGAATCTTGTCGAGTAAACTTAGGACTAAGCCTTATGTCTTTAGGTCACTCTATCCCTTAGCTCAATATATACATAAAACAGATAATAAAAGGTATACAATAAACAAAAGGTTCTTGTAGAGTAATACAGAAGTTTAGGGTGCTAGTACCTTCCCTGAGCTTAACCAACCCCTTACCTAGGTCTCTCCCCGCATTGTGTTTACGATGCAAAAATAGGTTTTTCCCTCTTTTGACCTTTTCCTTCGGATAAATCAAAGAGCGGTTGTGAATTGAATTATGATTCAAACTAATTAATAGTTTGGTATCCTATTTCCACTGCAACAAAAAATGGCGACTTCATTGGGGATAAAATAACTTTTAAGGGTTATCCCTATTTTGTTTATTTTATGATATTTTTCATTATTTATTCTCTTGTATATATTATTATTGTGCCTTGCTTGGGGGGTACCCTGTTATTGTGAGATAAGTCCTAACCCGGACTTGAGTGACCTTATTATAGGAATGTGAGATATTCGACGAGGCTTGTCGGGAGTGAGTCCCGACCAAGTTGACTCGAGAATCACCGCTCAGTTGAGACCCTTTCAAAAACAGTTCGGTTGATCGAGTTAGTCGTGAAAACGTTTACTATTTTCGATTGGAGTATATGATATTGAGGACCGTAGTACCTTAACACCACCTTGGCCTTATATAGGATGTAGTGCGGGAACCATGTGGGAGTAGTCCTACAATGGCTGCTACGCGATGCAACACTCAAAAGAGGTTATCTTGAGAATATTATCGACCCCCGAGTCATTCGGAAAGTTGATAATATCTGAAGGATGGACTAATGACTTTGGGCACTTTTTTAGAGCCTTGTTCGGCAGGTACAACTAACCTTAGTACATACCTTATGGGGATGGGTAGACCCTAACTCCTTGCATATACCTTTAACCTAGGACTTTGTATATATGCATTGCATCCATAAGACATCACATTGCATCACATTTCATGGAATTCAAATTTTATTTATGAATATCGTAGGATTATGGATTACAATCGAAGGAAAACTTTGAAATATACTTTTAAAAGTCTTAAGCTAGATGACCTAAGGAAGCTAGGATCTTTAATCAAAGATCAAGAAGGATTCTGTAACCAGTATGAAAGATTGTTATCTCTGTCGGAATTTAAAGTGAACGAAGGACATCTTTCGGTCTTGCTACAGTTCTACAATCCCGATTTATTACCTACTTTGGAAGAATATTCTTAGCTTGTAGGGCTGTCTATGGTGGATAAGACTCATTTCCCTTTCTTGGAGAAGGACCCTAAAGAACAAGACCGTTGCTAAAGCCGTATGCTTGAAGGTATCCGATATCAAGGGCAATATGATTTCCAACAATTGTGAAGATTTTTCCAACGTACCCTTGTTTGGGTTTTGATGAAGGATTTATATTCCTCCGACTCTCGATCTACCTTTTTGAAGGCCCAGCTAGAAGAAGAAGCTTCCTTAGGGTTTTCTTAGCTTTTATTTAGCTACTTTGTTGAGACTTTCTTTTAAGAATATTCCTTGTAATCCAATTTTTCAAATCAATGAATAAAATTTTCTTCGTTATCCCGCAATATTCATAAATATTTGAATTCTATGAGATCATTTCATTTGCATTTTGCATCATATTTTGCATTTCATGTGTCTCCCGATCTTCTCATACTCGGTTCTCTCGCCTTCCAGTTTCGTCACCCTGAGTTCTTTGCACCAGTACTACACAAGAGCTCAAGCTCGAAAGAGGATGGAAGATCAAGCTCGAGAATTTGATCGTGTCGACAACAAACTAGCAGACCTTCGAGGGAATGTAGGGACAATTATGGAATTACTCCAAGTGATCAATGCAAAGATGGATGCTCAGCCGACTGTGGTTTCTGAGATCAACTCTACTGCTGCCGTAGATCCTCCGGTTGTTTCGGTTGAGAACCCGTTTCCTTATGGTATTTTGCAGAGTTTTATACATCTGCCTGTTGCTACATCAGCTCAGCCAGCTATTCCTATTGTCGCATCAGTTCAACAAGCTGTGCCTGTTATACAGAACGTTCAAAAGACTGTGCCTTTGGTTCCCAAGCCTCTGAAGGTGGTCCCTACCTTCACACAAGCTAATGTTCATACTCGAGTGCAGCCCTATCTTAATGAGACTATTTATGAAATTCTGGATGATAATGATGAAGGGTATCAACCACGTGATAGGCTTCGCAAGGAGGTTGTTACTATTGATAAAAGACTGAGAAAGATGGAAAGAGACCAGATATTTGGTGCTGCCGCTAGAGACATCTATTTGGTTTTCGGTTTAGTTATTCCTCCAAAGTTCAAGACTCTAAATTTTGACTTCTATGAAGGGACTACTTGTCCGAAAAGCCATTTGATCATGTACTACCGCAGGATGGCTGCTCACGTGGAAAATGATAAACTGATGATTCACTGTTTTCAAGACAGTCTGAAAGGTGCCTCGTCGAAGTGGTATTTGACATTGGACCAATCGCGCATCAAGTATTTTCAGGATTTGTCTTACGCTTTTATTAAGCACTATAAGTACAACATGGACTTGGCTCCTGACAGGAGACAACTTTTGAGTATGACTCGGAAGGGTTCCGAGACCTTTAAAGAATATGCTCAGAGATGGAGGGAAATTGCTTCTCAATTCGAACCTCCGTTGACCGACAAGGAACTAGTTGATTGGTTTGTCGACACTGTTCGTCCTGAATTCTATGAAAGGATTGTGGGTAGTGTAACCATGAATTTTGCTGATATTGTCGCTGTCGGAGTAAAGGTTGAATTGGCTATGAAAAGTGGAAAAATGTCTAAAGGTTCTAGCAGCACAAGTTCGAAGGACCAAGCTAAGAAGCCTTATTTCAATCCTCAGAAAAAGAAGGAAGGAGAGACTCATGCTGTATCCTCAGGTAGAAGGAGGGAGCGACAGTATCAATATCCGCCGCAGTATGTTCAACCACAAGGTTACCTGACTCAGTATGTTCTGCCTCCATATATAGCTGTTGTTGCACCATC
The DNA here is from genome assembly GCA_963859935.3 of Lathyrus sativus. Taxonomy (NCBI): domain Eukaryota; kingdom Viridiplantae; phylum Streptophyta; class Magnoliopsida; order Fabales; family Fabaceae; genus Lathyrus; species Lathyrus sativus. Next base: position 600,640,975 of record OZ012739.1, on the reverse strand, counting down.
TTTTAGTCAATAGGCTCCTCCAGCTCCTGCTTATCAGCCTATGCAGCAGGCTCCTATGTATCTGCCTCCGATGTACCAACAACTGTCGCCTAACTATCAGCAAGCGACCAATCTTCCCTCTAATCAACAACAGAGGAATCAGGCACCTCGCCAAAATGCTCCAATTAGGAGACAATACAAGCCATGTCCGCCGATTCCAATGAAGTTCACCGAGTTGTTTCCTTACTTAGTGTAACGAGGTCTAGTTACTACCCGGGCAATGGGTCCTCCTCGTAATCCTTTGCCTGTCAATTACAACGCTGCCGCTCATTGTTTATTTCATGAGGGGGCGCCCGAACATGATTTGGAAAATTGTTATGCTCTGAAGGATATTGTCAGAGAGCTCATGGAAAAGAAGATTTTGTCTTTCAATGACCCGCAGCCTAATATCAAAAGCAACCCTCTGCCTAACCATGGGGCTGTTAGCTCTGTTGATGACTCGTCCGTTGAAAGGTCTTCTTCTTGAGATAGCTCAAATCAGCATAGCTGGGGCAAGCAAGACGACTCCTTCCCGTGAGGCTCCGCCAGAGGAAACCACTACCATGCCGGTCTCAGATGCGAAGACTTCATAAACACATTTTGAAGGACTTTGAGACATTACATTTTTCTTATTTACATGTTTTATTTTCTATGATTAAGAATAATTAGCATGTAGAACTTGTTTATTTTGGAATAATTAATGCATATTTGTCTTGAATAAATCCATTCGTTTCACTCATTAAAAATATTTTTTATGAACTTATAGTGCCAATTTTACCTGATCTCTTGTTTGATGGAGAATTGGGAGGAGGATGATGAACAAAAACATCGAATCTCTTGCCGTATGCTTTCAATTGAAACCCGCTGACGATGTAAGGCATTGTTTCAAATCCAAAAACAAGGGAGATATAAGGACGATAACCCATCTTTACCCCCTTTGAGCCGTGAAGTAGGAGTTTTCTTCTTTTTCAAATTAAAACCTCATTATAACCTGGGGCAGGGTAGTTTTTTCAGTTAAATGGATTGAGCGCTCAGACTCTCAAAAAGGAGGAGCGAACCTTCGAGGATCCATTCTACCCGTAGCATCTTAAGAAGTAAAAAACACCATGACTATCCCGCTACTACTTAAAAAGTGGGACAGTCACTCACGAGCCTTTTAAAAGAGTCATACGACCTGTTCACAAAAATATAGAGCCCGCTAAGTCCAAACCTATAAAGGAGACTTAGGCAAAACTGGGGCATCCCGCTGGACTCCAGAGTCAAATCCAAAAGACGACGTCCAGGCAAAAGTTAGGGAATACAAGTAAAAAATACAAAGGATTACAATAAAAGAATCCCCCAATAAATAACAAAGTCGTGTTGATCAAACACTAAAGAAATAGGTGAGTGACTTCCATTGTCCAAAGCCTTAAGGAGTTCTCGACCATGTCAAATCCGATTGAGATGTGAGTGCTTGTATCCCGTTAACTGAATAGGATTGGAGAACATTACGAAGAGGGGTGGGCACAATCAAACTTTGAGCCTTTATCCTTTGTTTCTTAAACCGTGAACCAAGCAACGATATAACCTATAAAAGACCTAATTGAAGTAGGACTTCATTTGAAAGCATACTCGACGAGATAACGTTTCCTGACTCCTACGAGCTATGCTCAATTCACCGTTGGCATTACAAGTTAAAATCATATCCTAACTAGTGATTTTGGTCACAAGTTATTGCGATATCTTTTTCAAAATAAAAACAAAACAAAAAAATTCAGGACAAATACATTGTTGCATTGATAGTTTCAGGACTAGAATTTCACGCAGGTTGGTTTACCAGATATCTTATAAACTTGCATATAAATGATGTCAATAGAGCTCGAAGATCCTGCTAGACAGGGGCATGTGGGTTACCAAGTTGATTATTGATGCAAGCCTGACCTTCTTGAGAGCTACTTTTTGAAGACTCAGTCATGTCATCGTCGATCTGAGCCTGTTATGTCGAGATCTGACAAATCTCTCCAAGAGTTTGAAAAGAGGGGGGCATCCGGACTCCATGTTTCTCTGTAAAATCCTCTCGAGATGACTTTCCCACAAGGCAGGTACCCTAGGGCATGATATCTTTAAAATGGCGACTACTACAAAGTCCATTGAGATCAAAGTTAGCTTCTTTTCACAACATTCTTCATGCACCCAATGGATTTTACTCCTGGCGGTCTTCATTCCCCAGTAAATCTCATCGTTGCAGAATCTACATCTTAACCATTACCTCAACATAGTCCCCAGAGAGACTTTAAGCCGACGCAGTCCCCAACGAGACTTTAAACTGACAACCCTTTGAATCGAGCCGGTAATTTCCCAGACTATAGAGATCATACCAACATCTTCCCAGTAATAGTCCCCAGCGAGAATTTAAGCTGACACCACTTTTGGGATCCATTCGATAAATCCCCAGTGACTCTCAAGATTAGAGAGATATCCCCGGTATCTTCCAAGTGATATATGTTCTTGAAGACCCATTCTCAGTAGGATCATATGTTCCTTAGTGAATTTGCCTTACCTTTCCTCAGGAATATTCCTCAGGAGATTGTCATGTTCTCCCCACGAAGTCAAGATACTGTCCCCAAGAATGTTTGTGGAATTCCCCCCAGTGAGTCTTACGAACTTTCCCCAGGGAAGTTTGATATACTTTATCCCCAGTCGGACGTACCTTTTCCCCAGGAATCCGAGGTATTATTCCCAAGAAGTTGCTACGCTATCTCCATGAAGTTGCCTAATTCCACATCTTCCCCATACAACGAATATTTATTCTATCCCCGGAAGTCTATGATCCAAGAGTTCTTGAGCTGATTTTGGTTCATGATAGAAATTCCTCACGTGAAGTCATGAGATCTTATCCCCATGCAGAGGTCAGGGATCCCCAGTTGAAGTCATGATATCGTACTCTCCAGTGAAGTCGTATCGTCTCCCCATGTGGAAGTCATGAGATTTTCTCCCCAGGGAAGTTAGAACTTTGAAGCAAGATTTGGTTCTACCATCAGCTCTTCCTATCCTCGATAGATGTATTGTTGTAGAGGTCGCAGGGTATTCCTGTCGAGATGTTTATTTCATCTCATGTCTCTTCCTCGTCTGTTTTGTCAGCATATGCATGAGCCTAAGCATGGCATACTCATTGCATGACATTTTCATACACATTAGTATACGCTTTGGCATGCGCATTAGCATCTACATTGATTTGCTATCCGTGTCATCCCTTGTCGTTACCGCCGAGTAACTGGGTTTGTCCACTCTCTCCAAGTAGACCATCATCCCTAAGCATAAAATACCTACTTGTTTCTAGTTTCCCCATAGAGTTCAACCCTCGTGGATGATGGTTATTTCCGTTACCTTTCCGCGTTAGGATAAGGTAGTCCCCATTCGAGTTTGTTTCCTCAATAGAATTTTGGGTGTCCGTTCTTTCTAGCCCAAATCTAGATTAAACTTTTGTCCCGTCTGTCACCGAACCTACCTAGATGTGCATTTATTTTGTACTATCTTTCAAGGAAAGCATTTACAATCCTTTGCAGATATGCGACAGTTCTCACCGAAGAAGCTTATCACTACATTGCACAACAGACAAGCAACAGTTCCCAGCCGAGGAGCTTATCACCTACACTTTACATTACACTCTACAATTGATCTTCTCGTACAAGAAGCTCATCAAACATTTCTTTACAATTTACATTACCTGTTACTACCTCTACAAGCAGTTCTCACCCGAGAAGCTTATTATTGCCACGCTTGCAAATAAGCGGTATTTCTCGCCTGAGAAGCTTATCCTATCTTCGTTATGACTTGCAGCTAATGGCCATCTCCATCGAGCAGCTAGTTTACATTTCCTTTTCATCTTGAAGAGTGGGGAGGTTTGAGCTGAATCATATTCAGGAGAGCACAAAATCTTGAAGTATGAGGAAGTTCATTTTATCCTTTAGTAAAAGAAGGAGCAAAATCATATTCAGGAGAGCACAAAATCTTGAAGTATGAAGAAGTTCATCTTATCCTTTAGTAAAAGAAGGAGCTGAATCATATTCAAGAGAGTACAAAATCTTGAAGTATGAAGAAGTTCATTTTATCCTTTAGTAAAAGAAGGAGCTGAATCATGTTCAGGAGAGCACAAAATCTTAAAGTATGAAGAAGTTCATTTTATCCTTTAGTAAAAGAAGGAGTTGAATCATGTTCAGGAGAGCACAAAATCTTGAAGTATGAAGAAGTTCATTTTATCCTTTAGTAAAAGAAGGATCTGAATCGTATTCAGGAGAGCACAAAATCTTGAAGTATGAAGAAGTTCATTTTATCCTTTAGCAAAAGAAGAAACCGAATCATGTCAAAGGAGCACAGACCTGAGACGTGAAGAAGTTTATTTTATTATTCATCTATTACTCACAGATAAGCAACAGTCTCTTTATTTGAGAGCTTATCCAGTTTGGCATATAAGTCCCTTCCGACGATAAGTGGCAGTTCTCGCTCGAGAAAGCTTATCAGGGCGTTTCGCATTTAAGACCATTTATTTTGGCATACAGCCGGTTTTACGCTGTATATTTTCTACGGATTCCTAAATTCCGTTTGATCCTGTCACGAGGGAGAGTTTCTAGAAGCTCGGATGTTATTCTTTGCTCAATGCTCCAGCATCTTGATAATCGATCCTACAGTCATGCAGATCCAGTTTTATTTTTACCCTAGAGTATCAGCCGGTCACGCCTGAACCCGTTGAATAATCACTCTTAGATATTCCCCAGTGGAGGCCGTCTCACCGGTGCCATCTCCATTGAGGATCCCGTTCTTACTATTCCCTTTCTAAAAGTGACAATTGGTTGTGTTCGCACCAGTTGACCATCGCTTTAGAATTCCCCAGTACGTCATGTTCCCCAGTGTGGTTCGTCGCGTCTGTCCCCGGTGTCGTCGTGTCGTCTGCATCTCTGCATTTACTATTCCATCATACGCACCATACTAAATTCATGGCATTGTCAGCATTATAGTTTCTTTCCGTTTTGTCCATAGCATTGCATATCACTGCATCTAAGGGAAAAAATTTTGGTTATCTATATTTAAATCCCTCCACCATGATTTCTCGAGCCTTCGTCGCTCAAATCATCCGGTGAAGTTATTTAAATAGGGGCAACTGTAATACCCCAAAATTTGCCCTAAGATTAGTCGTTTCATCTTGCATCCCATTTCATTTTGCATTGCGTTTAAACTAACCACTAACGGGTTGTGCAGTTGGTTGATTGCTGCAAGAAAATATCATGTGGCACGCTCTTTTAGTTTACAGGGTTTCTAGTGCCACTTTATTTTGAACGAATAAAATAGCACAATTGGCAAGAGACCATGTGTAAGGAGTTGTGAGTGTGAGAGATCGTGATTTCGAATCCCACCTTCTTCACTTTTTGTTTTGCTTCTTTTATTTTTATTCTAACTTTTCTATTTTCATAAAAAATAACAAAAATAGTTTTTTATTATTTAATTATTATTTTTGTATTTTATTTAAATTATTTTTTAAAAAATATTATTTTTTACTTTTTTCCATATTATTCATAAAAACATCCAAAAATAAATAGGGTTTTAAGTTTGTTTTAATTTGTTTAAATGATATTTAGTTTTGACTAATTATTTAAGTTGGACTTTAAAATGGGTATTAGGTTAGACTTAACCCTAATTTGTTACCTATATAAACATGAGTTGCCTTTGATAAAAGGGGGAAGGAGACAAAAGAGAAAAACGGCGGCCGTTCTCACGACTTATCAGAAGATGAGAGATTTTTGAAAAAAACCATCATCGTTCATCATCAACGAACTTCATCGTAGAAAAGCCACTTCAAACCCGTGAAAGGTGAGTAACTCTTGTTTCTAACGGATGTTTTCTTTTGATGTTTTCTTTTGCAGGAAAAGAAGAAAGGATCGTGGCCATGCAAAGAAGAAGAAAAAGCTTCAACAGGCAACAAGGGCAGCGGCGCCGCATGCAGCAGTAACCATAACCCAACCCAATTTTTGTTTTCCCTTTTGTTGTTTTAGTAGTACATTTATTTTTAATTGAAAATTTTGTTTTTAAAAATAAGTGAAAGTTCTACTTTTATAAAACAAATTAAAAACTATTTCTTAAAAGCTTTTCTAAAATAAAAACTTTTTTAGATAATAAAATAAAAACCTTTTTTTTAAAATACAAATTAAAACTTCGTTTTTTTTAGTATAAAACTTTTTTAAAAAAATTGATAAACATTTTAAAAAAAATTAAAGTTAAAACTTTCTTCCTCACAAAATAATAATTAAATTTTGTTTTTTCTAAAATATTAAAATTAGAGTTTTGTTAAAATTTAAAACTAAAACAAATTTTTAAAACTTAAACTAAACCTTTTTTAAACTAAGATTAAAATTCTTTTCTTCAAAATTAAAACTAAAATCCTTTTTCAAAACTAATAAAATTATAATAAAAATTTCAAATTGTAGTTTGTCTTTCTTTCAATACTAACTGTTCCATTTTTTGCCATATTTCTGTCTAACCCTTCTCACAAATGTTCTCTGTTTTTCTCCTCAGACTATACTTAAATTTTGATTAGTTTATTCAATTTATGTTGGTCCATGGATGTAATTTACGTGAGGCCATGGTCGCGGTTTTATTTTATTTTCCTTTTTTTGGGGTTTGTAATTTATGCGAGTGATCGTCGCGAAACTTTCTTTACTTTCCGCACTTTAATTTCTGCCATATAATATTTTTCCATGTTTGCATGTTTTACCGTTAATTTTCTCCTCCAAAGGAATTAGGTTTAACCGTTGACCGCTGAGTCATTAACCCTAATTCTTGACCGTTTCCAAAACCCTAATAGCCTAGGCGTCCGCCGTGGACGAAAATACCCTTTACCCTAGCTTTTAGGTCAAAGAGCCGTTGTGCTCTGTTTAAGGTTTCCCGCCGTGGAATCCCTAATTTTAACCCTAATTTCAATTCAACTTTTCAACATAGAAATAGGAGTTTAGAAACTCCACGTAAGCGTTTCCTTAAGAAATGCTTATTCCCCATTGAAACCTTGACCACAGTCAAGATGTTTCTAACCTTCCTTTCGAGGGGAACTACGATTACTCTGATTCCATTCCCTATCCAGGATACGTAGGTACAAGATGCGAATCATGCCGAGTAAACTTAGGACTAACCCTTAGGTCTTTAGGTCACTCTATCCCTTAGCTCAATATATACATAAAACAGATAATAAAAGGCATACAATAAACAAAAGGTTCCTGTAGAGTACTACAGAAGTTTAGGGTGCTAGTACCTTCCCTGAGCTTAACCAACCCCTTACCTAGGTCTCTCCCCGCATTGTGTTTACGATGCAAAAATAGGTTTTCCCTCTTTTGACCTTTTCCTTCGGATAAATCAAAGAGCGGTTGTGAATTGAATTATGATTCAAACTAATTAATAGTTTGGTATCCTATTTCCACTGCAACAATAACCCCAAAATATGACAGATTTGCATATTTGGGATTTAAGTCTTTCACACTTGAAATGTGCATTGCTTCAGCATGCACGGTGACACCACTATTTTGCATTGTACTTTTATCTTCTTGTTCTTTGGTATAAAATGTGTATCGATTAATTGCGTATGCGCTTTAAGAAAACACATGCAAACTTGGATCATATGTTAAACATCTCAACCTTTCTGTTATTGAAGTGGGATCAGAATAAAACTTTGAATAAATATGATCCTTGAACCATGGTATAAAACTTTGATTGTGCTCTCGTACTATCTAATTTTCATTTCTATTCGGATTTAAACGTCGGAGAACGTCCTTGTGCATTTCAACATACGACTCAACCTCAATGTCATTGTGCAGAACATATAAATGCACTTGCTCCCGTTCAGCTCTTGAAACTGTCACAACTTTATTTCCAATTAACCGTTTTCCTACTTTTTTTTTCAACAACATGAGATTTTGGGAGGCTAATGGATCAAACATTGGACAAATATTCACTACAAAACTCAATTTCTTCTTCAACAATGTATCGTTCAACAATACATCCCTCTGGTCAACTTCGGTTTTTCACATACCCTTTCAATATTTTTATATAATGTTCAATAGGGTACATCCATCTCATATAAGTTGTTCCACACAATTGTGTCTCTTTCACAAGATGAACAACTAGATGTACCATTATGTAAAAAAATGATGGAGGAAAATACATTTCAAGCTCACACAAAGTAATAACTATTTCTTTTTGCAATGTTGGTAAGATTGCAGGATCGATCACCTTACTACAAATTGACCTGAAGAAAAAACACAATTTAGTTATTACGCTTCTTACTTTTTCTGGAAAAATAGAACGTATACCTTTTAGTAGAAAGTGTTCCATTATAACATGGAAATCATGTGTCTTTAAACTCTTTAACTTGAGGTCTTTCATAGACACAAGTCTTCTAATATCTGAAGAGTATCCTTTTGGAGATTTAACTTCACTTAGAAACTTACATAATATCTTTTTCTCCTTTCTGGATAAAGTATAAGCAGCAGGTGGTATATATGTTCGATTTCCTTTCTTCAAGGGTCCTAATTCATTTATTATTTCCATTGCTACCAAGTTCTTTCTTGCTTTAAGTTCATCCTTAGACTTTCCTTGTATATTGAGTAACGTACCAATAACACTTTCAAATACATTTTTTTCAATATGCATAACATCAAGAAAATGTCTTACATATAACGACTTCTAATACGGAAATTTAAAAAAAAAATTGACATCTTCTTCCACCCACGTGTGACAAGCGTATGAGGAAAAGGCTTGCCAAACTTAGTACTCACATCTTTCACCTTTTCAAAAATTTGTTCACCTGTCAATGTAGGTGAAGCTCTACCTTGTTCTAAATTTCCATTGAATGCTTTTCTCTAGTCACAGTAGTGATGATTAAAATTTAAGAATCTACGATGACCAAGAAAGACATTCTTCTGACCAAATTCCAATCGCGTCCAATTTGTGTTTTCTTCACAAATAGGACACGCACATTGAGCTTTAATGCTATACCCCGATAGATTTCCATATGCTGCAAAATCATTAATTGTGCCAAACAACATCGCCCTTAAATTGAAACTTTCTATCTTATATCCATCATAAACCTCCACACCGTTCTCCCACAAACTCTTTAAGTCTTCGATTAAAGGTGTCAAGTATACATCTATGTCATTCCCTAGTTATTTAGGACCAAAAGTTAACATAGATAACATCATGTACTTACGCTTCATACATAGCCATGGAGGTAGGTTATAAATCATGATAATCACAGGCCATGTGGAACGTGAGATACTTTGCAGACCATGCGGGTTCATTCCATCATTAGATAATTCCAAGCGAAGGTTTCTCGCTTCTTCTCCAAAATCAAGATACTCATTATCAATTTTCATCCACTGTGGTGAATCTGCCGGATGTCGATAATTTCCATATATAATTTTATCATCTGCATGCCAAGTCAAGTGTTTTGCATCTGTTTCACTATGAAACATGCGTCTAAATCTTGGAATTATAGGAAAATACCATAAGACTTTCTTGGGGATAACTTTTTCTTATATCGAGATACACCGCATTTAGGACACTCGCTTAATGATGCATATTCATTTCGAAACAAAATGCAATCATTTGGACAAGCATGTATCTTATCATAGCTCGTTCCAATAGAGCACAACATTTTTTTGGCTTCATAGGTTCGACTGGGAAGAACATTATCCTCCGAAAGCATCTCTTTCACGAGGGCTAATAACTCTGTGAAACTTTTATTAGACCATCCATTGCCCGCCTTTAAGTTGTACAACTTTAATACCGCAAACAATCTTGTGAAAGTAGTGCAACCTTTATACAACGGTTTCTCTACATCGTTTACCAACCTCTCAAACATTTTGGGACCTTCCTGAACGTCTTCTTCAAGTGCTTATGCAATCTCTTCGACTCGATCATACTCGTATGTATTTGTGCCATTGTCGTTTGAAGCATAGGTCGTATTATCCCTCGGTTCAACATTCTCGTTACTTATCTCACCATATAATTTCCAACATGTATAACTTCGATCAATTCCATGCATCTTTAAATGTGATTCCAACTGAACTGTGTCAATCCGACGCCCATAGCAACAACCTAAGCAAGGACATGTGATCCTACTGGGGTCTTTGGGGTGTTCAACAGCAAACTTAATGAATTTTGATACCCCATTCTCGTACTCTTTTGACAACCGATTGGAAGACATCCATTTTTTATCCATACTAATTAAGTAGGCTAAAATAAAGTAAGTAAGCTAAACAAAAATAGTGATTACCTGTAGCAACTGTAGAGAAGTCAGCAACTTCTAGAACTACATAGTAAGATTCTTGGAAATGATCACAATCTTACTCTTCACAAGTAACCCCTATAACAAATTCACTAAGTTAGTAGTTGATGGTGTACATAATATAACAACTTCATCACTTAAGTTCAAACAATTAATCAATAACATCACAATATTCAACAATTAATTCGCGAATATTCAAACATCAACAATTAATTCAATCAACAACATAAACAATATTCAATAAATTAATTCAAGTTTCCATCAACAACAACATTAACATATATACAAAACTAACATACAAAATTAATTCATGTTTTCATCAACAACATCAACATCAACATTAACAACATCAATAACAACATTCTCGTTACTTAATTCAAGTTTCCATCAACAACAACAACATTAACATATATACAAAATTAACATACAAAATTAATTCATGTTTTCATTAACATCAACAACATCACAATATTCAATATTAACATTAACATCAACAACAATCAACATTAACATCAACATTTAACATCAACATCAACATTAACATCAACAACATCAACATTAACATTAACATACCTTATAACATTTAACATCAACATTAACATTAACAACATCAATATTATCTTCACTATTTCAATAACAAAAAAACTCATCAAACCATAACCATGAAAATGAAGAGAAAAAAAGGCATAAATACCTTGAAAATGGTGAAAGTGGTTGGATAGACGGAGGGAGTACGACGGGGGGAGTACGGCGGTCGGATAGACGGAGGGAGTACGACGGAGGGAGTTGGGTTTTATCTTGAGAGAGGGAAAGAATACGTGAGAGAGAAAGAAAGAATATTGTATCTGTCTGAAATGAAAATTTTGTTTTATTTTTAAAAAACTAAATACCTATAGCAGGGCTTTTGTAAACCCCCCTTATAGTAGCGCTTTCTCCTAAAAAGCGCTTTCGTACCCTTCCCCCCCCCCCCCCCCCCCCCTTTAGTAGCACTTAGGAAAGCGTTCTCTAAGGTCTGCCTTAGGCAGGACCTATAACAGCGCTTTAGGAAATCACTTTCGTATCTCCCCTATAGCAACACTTTTAAAAGTCACTTTCGTACCCCCCATTTAGCAGTGCTTTCTTAAAATCTCTTTCTATTGTATTGCATAACAACGACCTTTAGCAGCTGTCGCTACTCGAAAAATGCAACGACAGGGAGGCGAAAAGAAAGACAGAAGAGTTGCCACCGAACTTTATTTATCCTATGAGGGGAAGGAAAACATCGAGAAAACCTTAAGAAAGAAACGGATAAGATGGTCTCACGACCAAAGAACGGGTTCGGAAGCCAGTTATGCGAAGGGAAGGTATTAGCACCCCTCGCATCCATCATACTCGATGGGAACCATTTGTTTGTCTACGTGTGATAATACTTGCTAAAATATATTGCTTCTTATGAGTGTTCCAAGGGATAAAGAGAGGTTAGAAACAGGGGAAAGAGAGGTAAAGGGGGAAAAGAGAGACTCAGTAGGACTTCGCGGTCCTAGGCCTATGTATTCTCAATAGATATGAGAAAATCAGAGTCAACGTAGTTCGGGGAACCATGAGTAAAAGAGGGGAATATGCTCAGTAAGGATTGTGGTCCTAGGCCTACGTAGTTCGGCCTACGGTTTGCTGGGAAGTTCTGGTAGACGATGCTAACATACGCATTCTAGCAGTTTAGGTGTATTGTTGCTTGCTCGTTGGAGACTTAGGTGTTACTTGTTTGCGGTAGAACAAATGTAGCATGTCCTGAGAACGGGGAAATGGTGGAAAATAAGGAAGAGTGCTCGCCAAGACATCGCCGTCTTGTACCTACGTATTCTCATTTGGTATGAGAAATCAGAGCAGCCGTAGTTCGGCCTACGGTTAACTGGTGTTTTTGTGGATGATGTTATCGTGCGCATTCTAGCCGTTTAGGTGTATTGCTGCTCGCTCGTTGGAGACTTTGACGTTACCTGTTTGCGGTAGAACAGACATAACATATCCTTTTCGAAAAGATTAATTTTTGCCATGCAAGGCAAGATGTCACATTTGATTTGTGGGAGTTGTTTTTTATGTGAAATAGGTCCTCAGATAGTAACCCCTTACGGGTAATAACAAATTCTTTATCTCAAAGTTTTGTTATGAAAAGGTGTGGCGAATATAGTCACGTCTTCGTATTGAAAGACGAGTATCGAGACCACACATTCTACAGTAAGTATCCTGACACTCGGAGAGGAAGAAGTTTGCACTCAATCCTTTCTCTTTAGTTCAACACAAAGAGAACTTCATTCTCTTATTAAAAGTGTTTTTGATCTTGAATGGTAAGTGCTTTATAGCAGTGAACCCTAACGGTAATGTCAAGCACTCGGGATAGGAGAAGGCCTACCCCTAACCACTCCACGACCATTCAAGTTTTTGTTGTGAAAAGAGTTTGAAAAATACACTCAGCACGAGACCGAGGTTTTTAGGAGAAAAAGTTTCGTAAAGAATTTGTGAAAAGAAGAAGTGGTGAATACAAGCATGTCTTCATATTGAAAGACGAGTATCGAGATCACACACTCTACAGTGAGTATCCTAACACTCGGAGAGGAAGTCTGCACTCAATCCTCTCTCTTTAGTTCAATATAAAGAGAACTTCATTCTTTTATTAAAAGTGTTTTTGATCTCGAATGGTAAGTGCTTCACAACAGTGAACCCTAAAGGTAATTTCAAGTACTCGGGATAGGAGAAGGCCTACGCTTAACCACTCCACAACCATTCAAGTTTTATGTGAAAAGAAATTTGAAAATACACTCGGTACGGGACCGAGGTTTTAGGAGAAAAAGTTTTGAAAAGATGTTTTGAGAAGATGTGAATATGATAATGAACACGAATATATATTAACAGCTATTAAAAACTATTAGAAAAAATGTTATCAAAAAAATATTAAAAACTAAATAGAAAATGTTATAAAAAATCTTAACAAATAAATAGAAAAATGTTATAAAAAAATCTTAAAAACTAATTACAAAATATATTAACAATTAAAATTGGTTTTAGAAAGTTAATTAAAACAAAAGGGAAACCGAGTGTGGTCTTTGAGAAGAAAATGACAACGGTCCATGAGCGAACGTATCTTCAACCTTGTGTGGGTTTCAATATCATGATTTTTATTTTCATAGTTTTTCGTCTTAGATCTGTTCTTGCTCTTTCTCCCTCTTCGTCTTGATCTCTCTGGGTTTCTGTTATGATTCTGAGATTTGGCCATGGGAGGTTTTGCCGAGAATTTTGAAGATTTGAGGAAGGGTTTGGTGTTTTTACGGGTTGAGGAAGAAAATGAGGGGGAAGGTTGAAAACGAAGGGTTTTTTCAGTTGGAAGTTTGAAGTGGTTTTCGGCAGTCACGTACGTGGAAAACGGAAGGAGGGTGTCGTGTTTTTGAAGAAGAAAAGGAGGTTGCGGCTCGTCGTGTTGGGTTGATGGAGGTTGAAGAATGGCGAAAAAGGGTGGTGAAGTGGTCGTATGGGTTTCAGAACGGATTTCCGCGGCGGCCGGTTAGAGGAGAAGAAGATGAATAGAAGGAGGAAGCGGAAAACGAAAAGGTTTGTGAGAGGAAGAAGAAGGGCAGTGCACACTGCTAGGTCGTTGAGGGTGTCGTACCTCGAAAAATACGATCCTCGCGATGGACGCGGAAAATACGTTCGAACAGAGTCGCCACCAAACTTTATTCATTCCAAGGATGGAATAGGAAAATATCGATAAAACCTTTAGGGAGATAAGAACATGGTCATCGTAACCAATATTCTAGGTCCAGGATTCGGTTACGCAAAGGGAAAGTATTAGCACCCTCTACGTCCGTTGTACCCAACGGGAACCTCTTGATTTGATTCGAGAGTAAAGTTAGCTAGCTTGTTTGTTTTCTTCTAAGGTTTCTCCTATAGAGGAAATGGGTGGTTTTAAGATAGGGTGCTCGCCAAGGATTGGGGCCCTTGTGCCTACGTATCTTAACTTGTAAGAAGTGGAAAATCAGAGCATTCATAGTTCGTGGGACTACGGGTAAAGGAGGGGATCGTGCTCGCCAAGATCATCGCAACCTTGTGCCTACGTATTCTCATTGATAAATGAGAAATCAGAGCATCCTTAGTTCGGATAACTACGGTAAAAGGTTTATGTTTGGAATGAACGAGAGTTTAGGTCGCATTCTAACTGCTAAACGTTGGCTTGTCTGCTCGCTAGGGGAGGCTGAAGCACTAGTTCATATGCGCGGAAGAAGAGACTAAACAATGTTCTTGGTAAAGTATTTAGGTTGGAGATCACGCGAGGGTGAGGAATTAGGTTTATTGTATTGGATGTTTTTGTTAGGTTTAAGGTTTCGATTGCACGGGGGAGAGAAAGAGGAGTTTGGTTAGGTAATTTGATGGAGAATGACGACTATTCGATAAACGAGACGTCGACCTCACAATCAATTAATCGAGATATTATTGGAATGCTAGATCCCAACAACACCTTTTTCATTCAAAAAATTACGGAATATGTTTGAGAAAGTTTCAATCGCACGAGGGCGAGAGAAGAGAGTTGGATTGAATATTTTAAGGGAGAATGGCGACTACTCGATAAACGAGACGTCGGTCTCGCAATCAATTAATCGGGATATTATTAGAATGCTAGATCCCAACAACACATTTTTTCATTCAATTAATTATGAAATTGTATTTGAATGGACAATGACGATATTTGTCCAAATAGTTAGGGCATATATTTTATAGACGAAAGGTCGAGTAATCCACAACCTAAAGCATACGCCCCAAGAGTGTTTACTCAAGAATTCAAGGAGTGCGAGACTCCAAGAACTCAATTCTTTCATAATTTAATCAAGAAAATAGTTTGGATTTGACGTATGTTTTAGAAACATACTAGGGTTTAGACTCGATCGCACGGAGGTAAGGAACGAGATTAGACGGGTTGAAAATTTGGGAGGAATGACGACTATTCGGTAAGCGAGGCGTCAGCCTCGTAATCAACTAGTCGGGATATCGTTGGAATGCTAGATCCCAACGATACCTTTTCGTTTTCTTAATTATAAAATATGTTTGTTAGACAGTGAATATACTCGTCCAAATAATTACAAGAGATGTTTTAGGAACGAAAGTTTGAACGACACGCCACTCAAGGCGTACGCCTCGACAGTGGTCATTCTCGAGTTCAAGGAATGCACGACTCCAAGAACTTGATACTTTCATGATTTAGTTTAAGAAAATAATTTGGATTTGACGTAGGTGGGTTAAAATCGGGTAGGTCTATTGTTTGAATTAGGGTTTACCTACTTTGAAAGGTTTAAACAAAGTTAAGTAGTTTTAGCGATGAAAGATGAAACGACCACAACTCAAGGCGTGCACCTCGAGAGCGGTCGCTTAAGGATTCAAAGGGTGCTAGACCCTAAGAACTCACTACTTCCATATAAAAAGAGATTTTTATTTATTCTAATTTAAAAACAAGATATTTTGAATTTAATAATAAAGAAATTTTTATAAAAATTCTAAATAGAATCTAAATAATATCAAATTGCAAAACAAATATCAATTATCATCATTTATAAATAAAATCTAATATATATATATATATATATATATATATATATATATATATATATATATATATATATATATATATATATATATATATATATATATATATATATATATATATATATATATTACTAATAATATTACTAATATTATTAATAATTAATTTCTAGAATAAACCCCATTAAATCCCAATAAATCTCAATTAAAATTTATTAGTATTAATCAAGTAAGCCCAAACGGCTCTTATTCACCCGTGGCAGCCTAAGAGCCAGCCGAGATCCTTACCGTCGCGTGCCTTGTTGGGAAAAACGCTAATACACATAGAGAAACAACAATAATGAATGATGTCTGTTGGGGGTTTCCAAAACTTTATAGAAAATTAAAAGCAGATCAAAACCATAAACACTCTCTCTCTGAACACTCACACGCTACACTCTAAAAAAACTTCCTCTTCAAGCTCACCCACTTCCAATTCTCTCTCTGTTCAACCGCTATGTTCTAACCCTCTCACTCGATTTACAAACAAACTTCTTCCTTCTGAAACCTACCCCCAAATCAAACCACAAACCCCTAATCTCATGCGAAAATCACACAACAAGCGTATACAAAAATTTCAGGCGATTGCAAATATGTGAAATGAGGATTTCTAACAAACATCATCAATATTTAACAAGGGATAAGGAGGATAGAAAGAGGATATACCGAATCAGAGAACAACAATAACCTCTAATGGATCCTTCAGGTATGATTCTTTTCGTTTTCGCCGCCGGCTTCGCTCTTTCCTCTACCTGCTACAGGTTTCTGCTATGAGATTAGTGTTGTTGAGGGTTGAATAGCTCGATTCAAATGAGCCTCAATGTGAGACTCAATGAACCCTAGGTTGTGAGCTTTGGGTGAGGGTATAGAGGGATATTTCAACAGAGTTTCGGTAGGTTTTTTTTCTGTCCGTTTTGCAAATGATTGGAATTGTATTTATAGGGGATTTTAGGGTTTGGCTTGGTACGTGTGAAAATCAAAATCTGCTGGTGAAAAATTGTTTGATATCGTGTGAGGTTGTGTGTAGGACAATGAGGTGTATTTTGATAGTACAATTCCGTTATGTGCTACTACCACTATTCCTGATTCTATGGGATTTCAATGATAGTGACTTCTGTGTTTTGTCTGTAGTGTTTAAAAAAATATCTGTTTTTTACCCTATTTTTTTACCGTGAGAATTTGGAGATTTTCACTGCTATCAACTTGCTGACATGGAAGTCTTTACTTTGACTTAAAACACTTATGCTATTTTAAAATATTTGGCTGACTTTGATTCTTGTTCATATTTCTGTAGGTGTTTATTCTTACCTGGTGCAGAGTGGTGGATGGACTTGACAGTTCTGGTCAAGAAAGCTGTGGCGTGTGAAACAGGATGACAAACAAGTTGCTGAAGAATCGCTCAACATCTCATTTGAAGGTATGAGCTTTGCAGAAATAGAATTACTTGGACGGTCAAAGGCCTTTTTTTTACAATGATGTTGATAGTGATGATATTGTTGCAGTGTATTCTGAATAACATCATACTCATTGATTTTGACGGATTGATTGAGACAAAGGCCATCTTCTCCTTGTCAATTTCCTTGCCAAAAGTATCAGGGTAAAAGCCACAAGACTTCTTATGATCATTATTACGTGGCTACTGAAATTCTTGCACTGTACATTTGATCCCCGTTTTTTCTTTTCTCTCGAATCCGGCTGGTTTTGGCTTAAATGTTAGAGCACATATCCCTTTGTTGTGAATAATTCTTAGTTTCCTGTATATCGTTGTTGTTCTAACTAATTCTCTTCATTTTTCTGCACATGTTCTGCAACCATATTGTAAGAATGAGGTGATGAATGCCTTGTTTAGGAATTGGTCCAGTTACAGGGATCTGGCTGCGAGCGAGCAAAGCCCCAAGCAAATCATTTGTTATGATAAACCGGTGTTGAATCTTCCCTCGTATTGTATCTGTGGTATGCTAAAGGAGACCTGGGTGATTCAATTTGAGCCACAATATTTTACTCTCTTTTGCACAACTTAACTTCATCAAATTTATCAGCTCAATCCAACACTTGCCGTATTTGGTATCGACAGAACCCACAAATTGGAAACAACGTCAGCTCACACTTTGTAAGCTTAACTTTAATAGTTTTTTTTTACAATTGAGTTTGTGTTATTTGTGTAAGAATGAATGATCTGAATGCTTGTGCTATTCCTTGCTTCAACTTGTTTTCATGTGTATTGGTTTGAGCAATTTTGAATTGGTGAGGATTTACATGATGAAAGCTGGAATAAAGACGCTACGGCTACTTGTAAAAATCGTGCAATTAATTTGTTTCTCTCCCTTTTTTGACTTTGGGAATGTCTTGGCATCATCATAATAAAGGTTTGTAAACAAATACAGATTTGTAACTTTCCTGCAGCTTGGACATCTTAATTCTCCTTGATTTACATGAACTTGCTGTAACAACTTGGTTGGTGTACATTTCTTTGTAATCCTCTCATTTTTAGCTGGTGTGGACAATTGAAACAGATAGACTAATCCCTGTATTATTTGGACGTTTGATTCCTGCTGTTTAATTCTTTCATACTTCAATGTTTTGGCCTAATTTTTCTTCATGTTATTATCTTTGTTTTGTGCAGAGCTCTCCTTTTGATGCCCGCTAATATAACAACTTGGTGCAGCCGTGGCTCGTGCAACCGTGAAGCTTGCGTGGAGATCATCTTAGACACGGCCAACCCTTACTGTCTGGAATGTATTGGAGAGTATGTGTCTCGTTTCTGTATTTGAACTTTCTGAAGTAATAGTTACATAACTGGAAATTGCATACATTCCTTAAACATGCTTTTGACATTCTTTCAACTCTTATTTTAGGTACACATGTGACAAGGGCCTTGGTAATCCTCTGAAAGTATTCATCAGTTACAGTTGATTTCTTTCTTTCGGGGTTAGATTCATCAGTTGCTTTTTCATTATCACGATTAGTTCCATCATCATCATCATTATTATTTCCATCACCACTGCCTGCTTCTTCCTCCCTAACCTGATCTGATTATCCATGTGACACCGTGCAATGGCCTCCGACAGCCTGATTGAAGCCTCCAACTACCTAACTGTCATACGATATGCAACCCTACTTCCAGGATTTGTACCAGCAACATAAGAGTCTACGAGTAGTTTTCTTACATCTGATGTTAGCTTTGGTTTAAGAGTCTTTGCATAGGCTATATAACGCTTGAGTTCTGCTGTAGTGAACGTTGGAGCAAGAGCATATTCACGCTTTTGACGAATACACACAATGTGAGAAGCTATGTGGTAATCTGTATTATCGTCCGGGTCATCAATCATAATGTATACAAAATCAAACCTTGAAAGTATAGCCAGTGGAAGAGCCACGTCGTACTTCAGCGGGGTTGGCAGCAGCAAGAATGGAAGTATGAGCATTGAGTGTTTGCTTGTATTCCTGCTTTAGTGATACTAATAGCTTGTTGTTCCATAGCCTCGTGAATTGCAACCTGATCCCTTATGTCCATCCTGTTAAACTCATCAATGCAGCAAATACCATTGTCAGCAAGCATCAAAGCACCAGCCTCAATATAAAACTCTCCAGTTTCTGGTTCCTTGGCAACAATTTCAGTCAAACCAGCAGCAGATGATGATTTACCAAGTGTATACACAGATCTTGGCACAATGCTTGAAGTATACTTGAGAAATGATACTTTGCACAGCTAGGATTTTTTAGTCTGAACATGTATTACAACATTGGTATTGTAATTGAATCACGTTTTTTTAACATGTATCACAATATTGGTATTGTAATCTTCAATTCCTGGTAGAACCCTGTGTGTGATTTGATGCTAATAATCTTATTTTCTACTTAATCAGTCTTCTGTTTAAAAACAGAAATAACTATGAATTATAATTCACACGGTTTTGACAATGGTCCTCCCTTGGCCATAATCACCTTTAGCCTTTCTTGCAGCAAACTAAAATATTTTGAACAAATTGAAGCCAAATACGCTACAGCCAATCATGAGTTGCTCTTGGTCTTCATCATAATTACACTAAAATTTAATATGGTTTGAAAGGTGTACCACAATCATGACCTTAAACCGTGAATTGAAAGGCATTATCCACAACTCAAAACCACTTAACCAGGTAATCATAATTCTAAAACAACTTGATCACTTATTGGCTATGTGCGTTATGAACTTCTTGAAATGAGATTGATCTACCTTTGGTTATCTCTACCGGGCTACTTTAGTACCAATCATGAAATATGGCTCAATAACTTCTTGAAACCAATTGATTATGAAACGAATTGAAGTATCTTCTGGACTAATTCCATCTAAATTCAATTATGGCTTGAAACCTGCAAGTCAGATCTAAGTTTGTCACAAACCGATGACTTGAAATTTGCTAGTTAAATCCAAGTTTGTCACAAACTGATTTTCTAATTATGTTTTTGAAATTTGCAAGCTAAATCTAGATTTGTCACAAACTGATTTAGAATCCAAATATAGCTCGATGTTTGCAATCAAATCAAACAAAGCCTGAGGCTAAATCGACCGTGTGAAGTACCTTTTCATAACTTGAATTAAATGTGCATACAAGCAATTTATTTAAAGAGAAATCTTGGAGATTCGTGGCCAGAAGTCATGAAGTAGTAAAACATTCATTAATTGCCGAAGTAGGACAAATTTGGGGTATGACAGAGGGGAAGATCAACAGTGTTGGGGCTGCTATCTAGGGTTTTTAGCAGAAGGGGATGTACAGTAGAAGGGTCAATGAGGGCTTTTAGGTTTATGGGGTTTGGAATCAAGAAGAAAATGATTAGTAACAAGCCTTTTATATGTTGGACACGTGTTGTTTTGTTGTTGTTGTTTTTTTGTCTTTTTTGATTAATCTCTGCTTAATGTTAAAAATCTGTATTATTAGCTTAATAAAACCTAACTGACCTCAAATTCTAATTAATAAAAATGAACTAGTCCTACTTTAATGCTAATCTAAATCTGATTAATAAATCTAAACTATTAAAATTCTATTGAAAAAAACTAGTTCTATTCTAAAATCTATTTAAAATTCTAAAACTATTTTAAAAAACTATTTTCTAATTATTATTAAAGTTCTAACTTAAACTCTAAATCCTATTTTAATATAATTAAAATAAATTAATTATAATTTCTCAATTAAAACACTATTCTAATTCTAATTTAATAAAAATCTACTCTAATATTAAAATCTAATTAAACTTCTATGCTAAATAAATAATAAATAACTATTCTAATCCTAAATTCTTAATAAAAAATCTATTTCTAAAAATCTAAAGAAAATCTTGTAAGTACTTTTGATTGGCTGCATTTTATGGCAAAACATTAGAATGTATATGAATGTCATGACTGATGTTATGACATAAATAAAGAGAGTTCTGCAGGGTAAGTTGAGTTAGCTAAAAGTTGGATGTCATGCTGAATGTTATGACATTAAGCGTATGACATCAGGCGCGCAGTTTTAGTTTTCTGGTATTTAGAATGAGAAAGCTCATGCTAGAATTCAGGAAACTTTTTAGAAGCTCAAGCTGGAAGTCAGGAAACATTTTAGAAGCCTTGGCGAAATAAAATATCCCTGACCTAAAGGGTAAGTGTGCTGATACTTGAAGAGAGGTTTGGGTAAACCTAAATTCTGCACAAAGGCCCAAAGGATATTTGCTGCTATAAATAACAAGAGGATGAACCTTAATAGACAGGGGAGTTAGCAGAGAGTTATCAAATTGTGTAACTTATGAGTGAAGAGTTTTTCTTTTCACGTGAGTATAGGAGTCTTAGGATTCCTTGTGTACCAAGCAATTGTCTGATGTACAATTGCATTGGTTTAGTGTGTATGAACAGGTGTGTTCATTGTGTCACTCAAAGCTGTTAAGCAAGAGCTTGTGTCCCTTGATCAAAGTTGTGAAGCAAGATCAAGGTGTGTTTAAAGTGTATCTTCATATTTCTTTTGTAATTCGGTATTGATATCACTGAGGTGATTGAGGGGGAGTGAGTGGGAAACTTAGGTCTAGTGGTCTCTAGGCTGAAGTGTCATTAGGTAGGTCTTAAGTGAAGAGTGCAAACGGGTTGTTTGACTCTCAATGAATTCTACTAATAGTGAATTTCCTCCCTGGCTTGGTAGCCCCCAGATGTAAGTGTGGTTGACACTGAACTGGGTGAACAATTACTTGTGTTATTTATTGCTTTCTATTTACAGCTTATTAGTAATTCCAATAGTCTGTGTTACAGTGGATGTCATAACATCCATAATAACATCCACTGTGTGATTGCCAGAATTTCAATTGGCATTAGAGCAGACACCCTGCCTGTTATTTTCTGAGTGAGATCTAGGGAAGATAAATTCTGGTACTATGGATAAAGACATAGGATTCACAAATAGACCACCAATTCTGGATGGCTCTAATTATGACTATTGGAAACCTAGGATGATTGCCTTCTTAAAGTCTTTAGACAGCAAGGCATGGAGAGCTGCAAACTCTGGCTGGGAACATCCAGTGAAGACTGATAAAGATGGATTGTCTGTGTCTATACCTGAAGAAGAATGGACCAAAGAGCAAGAAGCCTTGGCTCTTGGGAATTATAAAGCCTTGAATGCATTATTCAATGGTATAAACAAAAACTTTTTCAGACTGGTGCATCATTGTGAGCTGGCTAAAGAGGTTTGGGATACACTCAAAACAACTCATGAGGGAACCTCTAAAGTCAAGATGTCAAGATTACAAATACTGACCATCAAGTTTGAAAGTCTGAGAATGAAGGAGGATGAGACTATTCATGAATGCTACATGAATATCCTTGAGATTGCCAACACCTCGGGAGCTTTGGGAGAAAAGATGTCTGAAGAAAAGTTAGTGAGGAAGATTCTAAGATCATTGGCTAAGAGGTTTGCCATGAAGGTCACAACCATTGAAGAAGCTCAAGACATATGCAATATGAAGGTGGATGAACTCATTGGTTCTCTCCAAACCTTTGAGATGGGAATGTGTGATCAGGCTGTGGAGAAAAAGAACAAAAGCATAGCTTTTGTATCAAACACTGCAGATGACTCAGATGAAGACAATGATGGAAGCAAGGAGAATCTTTCAAAAGCCATAGCTATGCTTGGGAGACAATTCAACAGACTCATGAAAAGGATAGATAAGAAGGGTAGATCTAGTGACAGGTTCATCCCATCTGACATTAGCAGAAAAGCTAAGTCTGAAGAAAAGTCCGACCAAGACAAAGGAGTTCAATGCCATGAATGTGAGGGATATGGACATATTGGAACTGAATGCCCCATCTATCTAAAGAAACAGAAGAAAGGCCTAAACGTAACATGGTCTGATGGAGACTCTGAAAGTGGATCAGAGAAGGAGTCTGCCAAGCATATCACTGTTCTAAACAGTGTATTCACATCTGATGATGACTCAAGTGAGGATGAGTTGACTTTTGATGAGCTTGCATCTTCATACAAACAACTCTGTTTCAGAAGTACAGAGGTATGCCAGCAAGGAGAAAATCAAAAGAAGATCATTAAAGTGTTGGAGGGTGAGAAGAAGGAACATCTTGCAACAATAGACTCACTGAACAGTGAGGTCAGCCAGTTGAATTGTAAACTTGAGCAGATGTCAAAATCAATCAGGATGCTAAACCCTGGAACTGATACTCTTGAAAAAATTCTACAGAGTGGTCAGATAGCAGGAGACATGTCTGGACTGGGGTTTGTTAGTGAACAGAAACCCATCTTGGGGTTCAAGAGGCCAGAGTATAAAAATCAGAGGTCAAACCAGATGTCACGACCAATGTCATAACATCAGAGAAACAAGAACATGAATCAGACAAGATGAAAGTTCCAAAGGTGGAGGTGTCACTACTATGGAAAATTTGGTCACCTAAAACCTTTTTGCTTCAGACTTCATGGATATCATAGCCACACTCATCAAAGTGTTCCTGTCAAGAAGCAACAATGGGTGGCAAAGGAGGTTGGTCTGATAGCTCACACCTCTTTAAGAGTGTCAGCTAAAGAAGATTGGTACTTTGATAGTGGATGTTCTAAGCACATGACTAGAATAAAAAATCTGTTCGTGGATATCAAACCACATTCCACTAGTTATGTGACTTTTGGTGATGGAGCTAAAGGAGAAATCAAAGGTGTTGGAAAACTAGAATGTCCTGGAGTTCCTAACCTGGACAATGTATTGCTAGTGAAAGGACTGACTGCCAACTTGATCAGCATTAGTCAGCTTTGTGATCAAGGACTAAGTGTGAAGTTCACTAAAGGAGAATGTGTGGTCACAAATGGTGATAATGAAGAAGTTATGATGGGGTTTAGATCTAAAGACAATTGTTACTTATGGGAGCCTAAGGACTCTAGAAAATCCACAATATGCTCTATGGCAAGAGAAGAAAAGAAGGTAAAATTGTGGCATAAAAAACTTGGGCACCTTCATCTAAGAGGAATGAAGAAGATCATCTCCAAGGAGGCTATAAGAGGAATTCCAAAACTGACTATTGATGAAGGAAAGGTATGTGGTGAATGTCAAGTAGGCAAGCAAACTAAGACATCTCATCCAAGGGTTGGACACCTGACCACCTCCAGTGTTCTGGAACTATTGCACATGGACTTGATGAGACCAATGCAGATGGAAAGTCTTGGTGGTAAAAGGTATGTCTATGTAGTTGTTGATGACTACTCCAGATACACATAGATAAGCTTCATCAGATAAAAATCAGATGTATTTGAAGTCTTTAAAGAGCTGTGTATCAGACTTCAAAGAGAAAAAGAATGTGGTGTGATCAGGATCAGAAGTGATCATGGAAAGGAGTTTGAAAACTCTAAATTTGCTGATTTCTGCTCATCTGAAGGGATCAGTCATGAGTTCTCCTCCCCTATTACTCCTCATCAAAATGGAGTAGTGGAAAGAAAAAACATGACTATCCAAGAATCTGATAGGGTCGTGATTCATGCAAAGAAATTACCTATGCATTTTTGGACTGAGGCTATGAACACAGCCTGTTATGTTCATAACAGAGTGACCTTGAGAAAAGGAACCTCTTCCACCCTGTATGAAATATGGAAAGGAAGGAAGCCAACAGTGAAGTATTTTCATGTTTTTGGGAGCAAGTGTTACATCTTGACAGATCATGAACAAAGGAGGAAAATGGATCCCAAAAATGATGAAGGCATTTTCCTGGGATACTCTATCAACAGCAGAGCTTATAGAGTATACAACATCAGAACTAAAGTCTTGATGGAATCCGTTAATGTTATCATTGATGATCAGCATGAAGAAACCAATGTCATTGAGGATGTTGAAACATTCCTTGAGACACCTGCTGAGGACATGGTCAATACTGAAGAGGTTCAAAATGGACAGCCTGACTCTGAATCAGAAACTCCCAACAAAGATCCCTCTATCAGGATCCTGAAAGGTCATCCTAAAGATCTTATCATTGGAGACCTCACCAGTGGTGTAAGGACCCGAGCTAGAGAAATCATCTCAAATTCATGTTTTGTATCCAAAATTGAACCCAAAATGTGAAGGAGGCCTTAACTGATGAATATTGGATCAAGGCTATGCAAGATGAGTTGGAACAGTTTGAAAGGAATAAAGTGTGGGAATTGGTTCCAAGACCAGAAGGAACTAACATCGTTGGAACCAAGTGTATTTACAAGAACAAGTCTGATGAACAAGAAGTTGTGATCAGAAACAAGGCTAGGTTGGTGGCACAGGGCTACACTCAAGTAGAAGGAGTTGATTTTGATGAAACTTTTGCACCTGTTGCAAGGCTAGAATCAATCAGGATCTTGTTAGGAATTGCTTGCATTCTGAAGTTCAAACTATTCCAGATGGATGTAAAAAGTGCCTTCCTAAATGGCTACTTGAATGAGGAAGTGTATATGGAACAACCCAAGGGATTTGATGAACCTAATCTACCAAACCATGTGTACAACTTGAAGAAAGCTCTCTATGGATTGAAACAAGCTCCTAGAGCTTGGTATGAAAGATTGACTGAGTTTCTTACTACCCATGGATACAAGAAAGGAGGAATAGACAAGACCCTATTTGTAAAGAATGAGGATGGAAAACTCATGATAGCTCAAATCTATGTGGATGACATAGTCTTTAGTGGAATGTATGAGAAATTGGTTAAACAGTTTGTCAATCAGATGCAATCTGAGTTTGAGATGAGTTTGTGTGGAGAATTAACTTACTTTCTTGGGCTGCAAGTCAAGCAAATGGAGGATTCTATATTTCTCTCCCAAAGTAAGTATACCAAAAGCATAGTTAAAAAGTTTTGCTTGGATAATGCTGGCCACAAAAGAACACCTGCACCTACTCATCTGAAGTTATCAAAAGATGAAAGTGGGACGAGTGTTGATCAAAGCTTGTATAGAAGCATGATTGGTAGCCTACTATATATAACATCCAGCAGACTTGATATTGCCTTTGCAGTTGGTGTGTGTGCTAGATATTAAGCAGATCCTAAGGTAAGTCACATAAATCAAGTCAAAAGAATTTTCAAATATGTGAATGGAACTTGTGACTATGGTATACTCTACTCTCATGGGTGTAATCCTACTTTGTCAGGATATTATGATGCTGACTGGACTGGAAGTGCTGATGATAGAAAGAGCACCTCTGGTGGATGCTTCTTCTTAGGGAACAACCTCATATCTTGGTTCAGCAAAAATAAAAATTGTGTCTCATTATCTACTGTTGAAGCTGAATACATAGCAGGTGGTAGTAGTTGTTCTCAGTTGGTCTGGATGAAGCAAATGTTAACATAATACAATGTCACTCAGGATGTTATGACATTGTACTGTGACAATCTTAGTGCTATCAATATTTCCAAGAACACAATCCAGCATAGCAGAACTAAGCACATTGATATAAGACATCAATTCATAAGAGACCTTGTGGAAGACGAGGTGATTTCCTTGGAACATGTTTCCACTGAACTACAGCTAGCTGACATCTTTACAAAGGCTCTAGATGCTGCTCAATTTGAGAACTTAAGAGGAAAATTAGGCATTTGCATGTATGAGGACTCATAGCAATTACTGGCATGTGAGAGTTTTAAAACTTCAATGCAGTCCACGCCCTTGACCACTAAAACTCTTCATTCCACACAAACGTGCTATCTCACTGCGTATACAATTTTCTCCGCCTCCTCCACTCTGCAGAATTCTCAGTCTGCACTCAACAACAAGATGTCTTTCCATCATGATGCTTCTTCATCCAATACCCCTCCCAAATCCTCAAAAGGTGCTCCTCCCACTGCTGAAAAACCAAAGAGCAAGTATCCTCCTCCCACGGCTGAAGAACTTAGGCGAATCAGAAACAGGGAAGGCTTGGCATACATGGATAAATCCATTGGGGAAATTGTTGATGATATACTCAAGAGAGGGCTGCCTTTTCGGGGCATCACCATTCCCCTGGCTCGCAGGGATCCACCTCACGATTCTGATATGCCAAAGGAAGACTCTTATGACAGAAACGAGGATATCTCTTTATCATACTTGGATGAAAGTGACTCCAATTCTTACTCTGAGTAAGAAGATTGAGGTGATAGCTTGCTGATGGTTACTGAGCTGATGATATGTGTTGCTGGTTTGAACAGTTTTTGTTAGAATTTTTCTTTGTGTTGTGACAGCACGATAATTTGTGATGCTCTTCATGAGCAGTTTTTGTTGTAATGACCCCAAACATGTGTACTATTACTCATTATGATCTATACTATTCTATTAGTTTGGTCTTAATTTGTGGCTAAAAAGGGGGAGAGAGTGTTAGAATTCTGTTAGAATTGTGCATGGAAAAGCAGGTGGAAGACTTGAGTGGAAGACTTGAGTGAATTGCTGCTACAAGTGTGTTGCAGGAGTGTTACAGGAGCTGTTGCAATTGTGAATAACTTATTTTGCTGCAAAGTTGCAGGTGTGACAACAGCTACTGCTGTTGCTATTATGTGATAACAGCTGATGCTGTTAGTAATGTGTGAGCTCCAAGCTGCTGAATAGGAGTGTGTGTTAGTAGAATGTGTGTTCCTTGATGAAACCTAGCTGAATTTGCATAAGCTGCTAGTATTGTGTGCATCTGCAGGTTGAATGCAAAATGTGTTGTGAATCTCTTCAGGGAGAGTAGCACAGGATGGTCCATAGAGAGTGTAACATTTATAGTCTAGGCTAACAGGTGATAGAGAGTAATGTTGTAGAAGTGATGTGACTCAGGATGTCATCCTGAATGTCATGACATCCAGAAAAGGCTGGATGATGTATGTGGCACTGCAAGTTGTGCAGGTTATTCCCAGCTGATGTAGGATGCATCAGTTGAGGGGGAGTAACTCCGAATGTTACTCAAAACTGTGTGACTTCTATAGTGCTGAATAACAAATGGTTAGTGTGAACAGGTTGATCCTGAGAAGCTGAGAGCTAACTGTGTAGACAACTCTATTAGTGCTTAGCCAGCAACTTTCCTGCATGATAGGTTATATGTTAGACTTCTGCTGCTTGTAAACTCTATTATGATAATAGGGTGTTTTAGCCAAAAATTTGCCAAAGGGGGAGTTTGTAAGTGCTTTTGATTGGCTGCATTTTGTGGCAAAACATTAGAGTGTATATGAATGTCATGACTGGTGTTATGACATAAATGAAGAGAGTTCTGCAGGGTAAGTTGAGTTAGCTAAAAGTTGGATGTCATGCTGAATGTTATGACATTGAGCGTATGACATCATGCGCGCATTTTTAGTTTTCTGGTATTCAGAATGAGGAAGCTCAGGCTAGAATTCAGGAAACGTTTTAGAAGCTCAAGCTAGAAGTCAGGAAACATTTTAGAAGGCCTGGCGAAATAAAATATCCCTGACCTAAAGGGTAAGTGTGTAGAATCTTGAAGAGAGGTTTGGGTAAACCTAAATTTTGCATAAAGACCCAAAGGATATCTGCTGCTATAAATAACAAGAGGATGAACCTTAATAGACAGGGGAGTTAGCAGAGAGTTATCAGAGTGTGTAACTTGTGAGTGAAGAGTTTTTCTCTTCACGTCTGTATAGGAGTCTTAGGATTCCTTGTGTACCAAGCAATTGTCTGATGTACAATTGCATTGGTTTAGTGTGTATGAACAGGTGTGTTGTTTATGTCACTCAAAGCTGTTAAGCAAGAGTGTGTGTCCCTTGATCAAAGTTGTGAGGCAAGATCAAGGTGTGTTTGAAGTGTATCTTCATATTTCTTTTGTAATTGGGTATTGATATCACTGAGGTGATTGAGGGGGAGTGAGTGGGAAACTCGGGTCTAGTGGTCTCTAGGCTGAAGTATCATTGGGTAGGTCTTAAGTGAAGAGTGCAAACGGGTTGTTTGACTCTGAATTAATTCTACTAATAGTGAATTTCCTCCCTGGCTTGGTAGCCTCCAGATGTAAGTGTGGTTGACACTGAACTGGGTGAACAATTACTTATGTTATTTACTGCTTTCTATTTACAACTTATTAGTAATTCCAATAGTTTGTGTTACAGTGGATGTCATAACATCCATAATAACATCCACTGTGTGATTGCCAGAATTTCAAATCTAAATTCTAATTTCTAAATAAAAACTTAATATTATATTATATTAACAAAATATTAAAATGAAATATAAAGAAAAAATAAAAATAAACAAATCACAAAATGCCACGAAATAAAAACGGAAAAAAGGGTCGTACACCAAAACGCAACCAGAATTATCAGCATGGACTGAACCACCAGAAAGAGTGCGACCTCTGTTCGATTTCGACATAGAACTCGTCATTTGAGTTGGTTTAAACTGTCTAAAACGCCAACAAAACGGATGTAATCTCGATAAACCCATTTCGGCTGACAACATGGACAGTATGCGAGAAATGATCAACCTAGATGATATGCAGATGAATGAGAAGCAAAATTCAGTCGATGTTAAAAAACGCGAGGGCAAATTTTGGGGTGCAACAGCTGCCTCTATTCAAACGGCTTGGACCTGAAGGTATGAAAAGCAATCGCTTTCAAACATTCAAGGTAAAATATGATTGAATACAAAAGAACCAAGAAATTTGCACACTGCGAGATGGTACACAATAGAGTTAGCCAACCAAAAGTGGACTCAAAAACAACGGGTACCAATCAAGAGCAGGGATGATCGAAACAGTAACCAATCATAACGACAACGAGGGCTATTAACCAAAAGTCAGAGTCGTCAAGGAATACCATCGACCAAAAGTTGGAACAAAAACCGCTAACTAAAAGTTAGACAGCCTCGACACGAAGTCGGAACAAAAAATGCTAACCCAAAGTTAGACAACCTCGATACGAAGTTGGAAAAAAACTGCTAACCAAAATTAGACAGCCTCGACACAAAGTCGGAACAAAAAAACTGCTAACCGAAATTAGACAGCCTCGACACGAAATCGGAACAAAAACTGCTAACCGAAATTAGACAGCCTCGACACAAAGTCGGAACAAAAAACTGCTAACCGAAATTAGACAGCCTCGACAGGAAGTCGGAACAAAAACTGCTAACCGAAATTAGACAGCCTCGACACGAAGTCGGAACAAAAATTTCTAACCGAAATTAGACAACCTCGACATGAAGTCGGAACAAAAATTGCTAACCAAAATTAGACAGCCTCGACATGAACTCAGAATAAAAACTGCTAACCGAAATTAGACAGCCTCGACACGAAGTCAGAACAAAAACTGCTAACCAAAATTAGACAGCCACGACACGAAGTCGGAACAAAAACTGCTAACCGAAATTAGACAGCCTCGACACAAAGTTGGAACATAAAACTGCTAACCGAAATTAGACAGCCTCGACACAAAGTCGGAATAAAAACTGCTAACTGAAATTAGACAGCCTCGACACGAAGTCGGAACAAAAACTGCTAATCGAAATTAGACATCCTCAACATGAAGTCGGAACAAAAACTACTAATCAAAATTAGACATCCTCGACACGAAGTTGGAATAAAAACTGCTAACCGAAATTAGACAGCCTCGATATGAAGTCGGAAAAAAGACTACTAACCGAAATTAGACAACCTCGACACAAAGTCAGAACAAAAACTGCTAACCGAACATTAGACAGCCTCGACACGAAGTCGGAATAACATCCAGGATAAGCAGAAAGTAGAATCAACTGATTTACAACCTGAAAAGAGAACTCCACTGGGGAAAGAGAAACTTAAACAAGCAAACTCTGTTGGGGAGCAAAATATAAGATGAAAACATCCACCGATGATTTTTGCTGGGGTCTGGTACCACAAAGGCTCACGAATTATGTCGTTATCTGCTGGAGAGATGTCTAGCAACAAAAGGTATCAAACCTGGCTTATGTTTCGCATCCATATGTTTGAATATGGCGTAATGCTCCATACGAAATGGAAATGCTACGCGTTTAGGAGGATGCTATGCAAAATGCAAATGCAAAGTGTCGCGGTGAAATTTTGATACCAAACTATTGATTAGTTTGAATCTTTAATTCATTTTGCAACCGAACTTTGATTTGTCCAAAGGAAGGGATAAAGATCGAAATTCCCACAATGCAATGCAAATGCAAGGTTTAGAGAGTTATAGGTTCGGGGGTTGGTTAAACTTAGGGAAGGTACTAGCATCCTAAGTTTCTGTAGTACTCTATAGGAACCTCTTGTTTTATATTTGTTTATTGCTAAGTGTTATCTGCTTAAAGGATTAGAGACCCTAGTGGTTTAGTTCTAAGTATACTCGATAAGATTTCGCATCTTATGCCTACATATCCTTACGGGAATGGAATCAGAGTATTTGTAGTTCCCCTAAAGGGTTAGAGGAGCTCTTTGACTGTGGTCAAAGTTCCTACGGGTTTAGGGTAGTTGTTTTGATTGGGTTTAGGAGAAGAGATGAGTCTTCATGTTAAGGGAGATGTAACCACCACAAGTGTAAAGGGGGTTGTAGGAAAATAATCTTTGCATTGTCTTAAGAAAAGGGCTTAAGTACTCGGATTGTTTGACGAGTATGCCTTTATCACTCTTAAGGCAAAGTTCCTACATGTTTGATTGTATTATTGTGGGGGTGGAGATTATATCTCACTTAAGATGATTGACATCCTTCTCTAATGTGTTTGAATTATATTGTCTTGAATTGTTTGAATGCTTGAATATTGTTGATTGTTTGTTTGTCTAAGTTGTAAAGATAAAGACAAGGTCCTTCCTATGGGGTAGGTCCTATCCTAAAATGATCGACTTAACTGGGATCAAGGATCGAAGGGATTATGATGCAAATGAGATGCACTACACACAACGTTGAATTATGTGTAGGTTTTTCCTTTGGACGGAATGCGGTGCGAAAATATAAATTGCGGTAATGTAAATTGCGGAAAGTAGATTGCGGAAATGTAAAGCCATACACACGCATGAAAGCGCTGAAGTGTGTGAGAGTGAATTGTGTCGTGAGTGTGCATGATTAAGTTGTATTTTACGATGTGGATTGTTTTTAGTTGAATAGTTGAATTAATTGATGGGAAAGTTGATTTAAACTGTAGGATTGATTTTGATTATCTTAAGAAGATGTTTGAATCGATGAGGCTAATTGATTTTAAAAGTTATATTATCTGGTGCAATTGTTTTAGTATTAATTATACTAGTTTCAAATAAGAGATTTCTAATAAGTGATTTTATCTAAACTTAAATATGAAATGATTTATATTTTATAAAAGTTGTTTGTTATTATTATTATATGAATTGTAAGAGTTGGCTATTATTATTAAAGGTTTAAGTTATTTAAAATTATGAAAGGAAGGGTTTTTTTATTAAAATAGTTTTTATATTAAACAGGTATAAGTTATTAGATTATGAAAAAAGATTTATTAAGAAACAAGTTATGTTTATTTTAAAAGGTTTATTAAGTTATATAAAAAAGTAAAATAGATTAATTAAAAAAAATTTTAAAAAGATTAATTAAAAGAAATATTTATAAAAAGTCCATTTACAATTAGTAAATTAATTAATTGAAAGGTTAAAAAAAAAGTTGATATTAAATTAATTAATAAATTACATGAAGAGATTAAATTTAAAATGTCATCATTTTAATTTTGAATTAAAAAAAGATTAAAGTTAATCTAGCCAATTATAAAAAGATGTGTTAATTTAATTAAAAAAATGATTGAAAAGGTTAATTGGTAATTGGGTGGTTTAGTGGATAATCGGATGATTAAAGGAGACGGGTGTATCGGGTGTATAAGACTTATCGTAGGGATGCGCTAAGGACTGTGAGATGAGATCCGCTGATGGATCGAGTGTCAGTGAGTGATGGTGCACAATAGTGTGTGCGCGGTGTACTGCATATGATTACATTACAACATGAAACTAAAAAAAAAAACAGAGAAAAGCCCTAAATCCCAATCTCTCCCCCCTGCGCCGTCTGATCCCTTTCTCCGATCTTCTTCCCCTTGTTTCTTATCAACCTCTCTCTTTCTCCGTCTTTGTTCTCTCAACCGCTTCCGTCATTTTCCTCTTCTTCTATGAACATGCAACAAAATAATGAAAACGTTAGCAAAAGTCAATTAACAATAAAAGATTTTGCAGGTTCTGAGGGGAAGAAATGGTGACTTCCGTCGATGATGACGGCTTTTTCTGGCGATGAGCGCGGCGGGTGATGATGCTTTTCAGAGATGACTCCACGGGTGGTGAAGACGACGGCTTGGATCGCGTTTGGACGGATGGCCGGTGGATTCACGGTGACCGAAGAGGGAGAAGCGCGAAGGGTTTCTCGTGGGGTATCGGTGACGGAGGAGGGAAGATAAGTCTTCCTCTCTTTTGATTTACAAATTTTAGGGTTTGAGATTGGGATTCTTGTGAAATGTAGATTCTGATCGATTCGGTGTGGTCTCCCTGTGTGAAAATTGATACCCTCTTTATAATGCTTGTGAATTAACTCTCTCGATTTCAAAAAATGAATGAGGATATTTTATGTCGGCTCTTTGTCTTGGAAAGAATCCTCTAGCTGTTATGTCATTTCTGATTTTGGCAAGAAATTAATTCTTTGTCTGATTTTGTTCGCGGCTGTTTTGCACTTGAAGATTTCCTTGATTTCTGCCTTAATTGTGACTAATGTTGTGATGAAACGTTTTGGTTCAAACAGGTCATTTACCGATTTGGAAAGAGGGTATAAGCTTTAGTCATGGGAAGTCTATTCCTGGCGTTGAGTAACACAAAGGGTTCTTGGAATTGTATCGGGTTTGGTAGGTGCAACTGGATGCGACATGTTTTCAGAATCGAAACTCGCCCTTCCAAATGGGTTAAGGGTTAGTAACACGTTTTTTTCGTATGGTTTATATTTCAATGTCTTGCTTATCTGTGTTACTGGGTTTGTTGCAGCGATGACAGGGGTTCTGAGTTACAGGCAAGTGAAGATAATTTGATGTTGATATGCCGAAATGAAAAGTGAAGGTATCTGACTTCTTGCTGTAAGTGACCTTGAACCATTCTTGTCTTTTCTTAATTTTCTCATCGAGATTTCTTTCCTTGCGCAGAATTTGAAAGGGACCCATGTATTTCTTTCCGCCGCCACGATGTTGGTACAAGATGGTTGAGCCAAGACTTTCAGACGGTTGCAAGGGGCAGCTACTTTCTCATTTAAAGTCAAAGTGTAGATTCTGGTTACGGTGTCCGAATTGAAGAGTCTCCCAAGTATTTCCCTGTTGGCATTTGCGGAAAAAAAAAGTGCTTGCTAGCCCAAATTTTGTGTCGCGGCAATGAAGGATTGAGGGTTCGTAAGTAACTTCAAGCAGCCAGGTTAATGGTCCGTGTTGGTAACTTTCAGTTTTCATACAACTTCTACACGGGGAAAACGTATTGTTTCTGTCATAGATAAGTGATGTATTTGTCTTCTTCCTTAAAACATATATTGGTTGCTTTCTGAATTTAAACAAATGCTCAACTTTAGGAGTCGTATCATGTACTTTTGTAATCTAAACCGCTCGTTTTCTTGCAGGGGCGTCTTATGCCGTTAGGTTCTTGCAGATTATTTTCTGATGTATACTGATTTGTTTAACAGTGTTGAAAGGAAGCTGCGGTGTTTCATTTTCAGCTCCGAGTTTGGATGGGTGGAAACGGTGGACCGGAAGCTCTAAAAAAAGGGGTACTGACACTCGCTGCAGCTTTCAGGTAATGTTGATTTTTGATTCTGAGTTTGGCATTTTCGAATTTGTACTAAGCATGTCGTATTGTGCTTGTTGTAGGATGATAGTGGGAGACTCCGTTTTGACTTCGAAGGGGAATTGCTATGTAAGGATTAGTAATTTCAAAGGGGATACGGCAACGTGATGGTTAGAATTTGGCCGTGTGACTAAGAGGTCACAAATTTGAGTTGTTAGTTTCAGAAACAACCTCCTGTATATGTAAAGTAGGTAGGGGTGCCTACAATAGGCTTGGTCACAATGGGATCGCCTCTTTCCTGATCTCTGCCGCAGCAGGGGCTCATAGCACCAAGTTGTTTTGTTATGGAGTTTCATATTCCCAACTGCATTGTGCAAACCATTGGTTTAAAAGTCTTTGCTTCTCATGTGTGACGTCTATCTATATCTTTATGGCATCATATAACATATATGGTAAAGCGATATGCAGATAACTGAATTTAGATTGTTGCTTAGTTTTATTGTAGCACCATCTGTAAGAAACATGGCATTGTTGGACACTTAAGTTATTTTGATTCCATGATAGCTATTGCTTGGGAATTTTCCTTGTTCAAATTGTTCACAACTGTATTGACTCTCTATTCTTTTATTAATTTGTGCAGGTTGGGTGTTATTGGTGACGGGAGGTTGCACATTACAAACTTATGCTAACATCTTCAGAGACCTCCAGCAAATGCGCCTTGCCGCTGATGGAAGCCAAGTTTGCCGAGAGGGCAAACAAGAGAGCGAGACAGAGCTTGCAATGCTTAACTTCTGTGTTTCCCTGTTGCTATGCAGAAATTCTGATAGGAGCCGCAAGAATGGCCGGCAGAGGTAATGCTTTGTGAGTGTCTCGCTCCACTTCTTATGGGCTGGTTGCTGCAAGAGGAATTCGAGAGACATAGGAACCGTTGTTGGCTTTGGGTCTCATGTCTTTAAAGGTTCTTGTTCCTTCGCATTCATAGACTCGTAAGTAGCTTCAAATACGTCAGCCGCATTATGAATCTTCATTTGTTTTGACACCTGCTGTGTAGAGACAGACTTTCTTTCATTAGTTATTTCTTGCATTTGTTATTCTTTCATTAAATGGTAATGTTTTAGTTTCCTCTTAGGGGAAACAGATGAAGCAGGAGGAGGTATTGTGGGCTGCTGTCGACGAGAAGACTGTATATCTTGAACTTGGTAAGTGCTCCCAGTTTCTTTAGTATTGTCATTTGCGTCTTCATTTATGCTATGTTCCAAGTTTTTGCGGAACTCTGACGAATCTTATTGTCTTGCAGGATCCTGTCGAGGTATGAGTGTCGCTTTCCTCTTTAATTGACGTCTGTGGCTTTTAAAACTAACGATGCTTTTATTAACGCTTTGATGTCTCTTCTTTTTTCCGTGGTGCAGAACCGGTCTCATGGGCTGTGTCGCTTTGGTCGAATGTTTCAAACATGGTTACTGCAGCAGAAAGGGTGTGGTGCTCTGGTTACGTCAACAAATGCCAGTACCTGGGGAATGTTGGTAGCACACTAGTGGCGATTCAGATGGCTTCCGTATCAGGGTTCGAGCATGGGATTCTGGCGCACCCAGTGCAGGAACTTTTAGTCCTAAGTCGTAGGATTTTCTTGGCTGTATCGAGTAGCATTTAGTCCAAAATTATTTAACACCAAGAATGTAATACCCGTCTGGGATAAGTATATTAGATGTAATAAAGTGAGCAGTTTGGAGGTAGAACAAATGTTGTGTACTGCTTGCTTTTGTGATCAAATCTTTATTTTTCAACTTTCTTCTTTCAAGTCTAGGCAACTCAAAAAGATTTTGGAGGTAAGGTAAAAAAATTATTTTGTGAACCACCTTGTATTCATTCCTCGGTTCATTCTAAGTTGAGAGCTTAGGATTAAGATGTGGACGAAGTCCCTTGGTGTCATTGCCTTTATGTTGATTTAATCCTCCTAACACACTTGCAATCATAAAAGCCGGTAATTACACAATGTAAAATTGACAATATCTAAGATAGTCCTCTTCGAAAATTGCCAAGGATGCCGCAAGGCCACTTTTTAATTCTTTGAGATATGACGGTGCCTTCTATCAATGTTTCTTAGGACATCTTCCAAAAATTGTGGATTCTCAATGCATACGTAAGGTCTCTCTTTTGGATAACATTCTATATCTTGAATCCTTATAAGGTCACTTGAGTGGCATCTGGAGAAAAGAATTGCACTTGCACAAACAAACTCCTCGCTTGAACCTTAACGCCTTCGTGAGAATGGCTGCTGGTCCATTAGGGATTAGTGCATCTGCACCAGTTGGTTAGTCGCAAAAAAAACATACATATTAAAATAAAGTCAAATAACAATAGAAAAATGCGCAAAAAAA
Organism: Lathyrus sativus; assembly: GCA_963859935.3. Classification (NCBI taxonomy): domain Eukaryota; kingdom Viridiplantae; phylum Streptophyta; class Magnoliopsida; order Fabales; family Fabaceae; genus Lathyrus; species Lathyrus sativus. The sequence goes on along the minus strand of OZ012739.1, from coordinate 600,603,535 downwards.
AGAGGTAGAATCTTACGGTAAAAAATTAGGGTGCAACACAAAGGCACACCACCATGAACAGATGCCGAAAGAAACGACAAACAAACTTGTTGAGGAATATGCCTAGAACGACCTTCTGGAATAGAACTCTTCTGGGGACAATTCCAATCTGCTGGGGATTGAGAGTAACATCCATCGGAAAGTTGTCCCAAAGATCTTACTTCAAAGAATACCAATGACCATTAGATTCTGCTAAGGATGTCTACCATTTCTGATTTACTCGTCGAGGGAATCAACATTAATCTCTGCTTGGGGAGAGGAGTCAATAACATAGATTCTGTCGGGGAACAACGCTGAACTTGCCCTACTGCTGAGGAATAATCCCAATCTTACCTGCTGCGGATAGATGCACATCACTGTTGGTGAGACACTTCTGATTTGGAAACAGTACTTGGTGGAGTGAGTCATGTAAATGACAAACAAATAGTGTGTCCTGTATGCAACAATGGCTATTTTGGTCACTATCCATGACATCATTCAAATAAATCATTGTTTTAATGATGATTAGCAAAGCCCCAAAAGTTTTCGTATGCGATGTTTATCAAAACATCAGACGTCTTTTTGCAAACAAAATAGTAAAAAGAAAAAACAAGAAGAAAGAGCTCTTTGTGGAAAATACTTCATTGATTAAAATGGTCTGTAAATAGGCAAATTACAACAGATGCAACTTCTGAAAAGAGGAAATTGCACAAAAAGTACAAATGCAAAAGATATAAATGTCGACAATGTGGAGACAGACAACCACCATGTGTCGATTCGACTATGACTCGCATGACTTTGATGCTTCACCAATGTTTCATCTTTTTGAAGAGGCTGACTTATTAGCTCCAGGGTCCTCTAAGAATCCAACTGTATCCACAGGTCAGACGCAGACCGTAGTCGTTTTCTTTTCAATCCCTAACTTTTTCCTGAAACGCCTTGCGGGTTTTCGATCTACCGGGATACCCATTTTTGCTAAAGTCTCCTTTTCGGCTTTTCAACTCTGCGGGTTTATTCATTTTTTCTTTTATCCCTAATTTTCTTTTATCCTTCCAACGAGTTTTTTTTAAGCAAAGTATTTTTTGACTACATATGCATTCGCAGGGGACGTAAAATCTTCATCGTCCATAGTTGATAGTAATAAGGCTCCTCCAGAGAAGACTTTCCATACCACATATGGACCTTCATAGTTGGGAGTCCATTTGTCCATGTGATCTGTTTGTGGAGGGAAGATCCTTTTCAATACTAAGTCACCTGCCTGAAAATGCCGAGGGTACACTGTTGCACCCTAAAATTTGCTCAACCTACTTCACTTGGTTTATGTTTCAATTACATTAGCATTTGCATACTGCATGTAGCGCATTTCATCAATCATGGTGATTTTATCGGGATCACAGCCCTGCTGTCGCTTTTCGGGTATTTCAGACCGGTTTGGATAATCGGAGGCTATTTTGAGAAGTCGTGCGCTTCCTGGGTGTTTTCGGCTTACGCAGTGATTTTTTGAGATTCTTGATGTCTGGGTAACCGGTTGCTTCGATCTGGTCTCGCGTTCTCTTTTATGTTGGTTATTTGCCTTTGTTTGCATTTTTTAGGATTTAATAGCCTTTTTATAGATTTAAATAGATTTTTTATATTTTTAATAGGCTTTATAGATTTTTAGATTTTAGATAGACTTCTTTTAATATTTTTAATAGCTTTAAATCTTTTTTAGAATTTTATAAATTGTTTTTAATAGATTTTTTAGAATATAATAGATTTTTTAATAGATAATAAATAGATTTTAATCTTTGTTTTAATAGTTTTAAATCAATTTTATAGAATTTAATAGATTTTGATATTAAATAGCTTTTAAATGTTTTTAGAATAATATAGAATAATAATATATTTTTCTTTAATATAGTAAATTTGTTAGATACAGATTTTAATATAGATATAGGAATTAATAGTTTTTTTAATAATAGATATTAGTAGAGTTTAGTAGTTAATCTTTCTTTTAGATTTAATTAGGGTTTAAACTAGTTTAATCTTCAGTTTAGCTTAATGGTAGTTTTAAGTCTATAAGCAGTTTTTTAATGGAGTTTAATTCAGGTTTAACCAATTCATTATTCCATGTTAATTCAGATTTTGTTGGGTTTTGTTATTCATTTCGTGGGCCCAGAGTGTGTTGGGAGGCCCAATTCATCTTTTTGTCCATTTTTTTTGTCCATTTTCAGAGTCCAAGTCCATGTATATAAAGCTCAGTACACGTGTTGGATAAAGAGAGAGGCCACATATCATAACCCACACGCAGACACATCATAACTTCCCTTCTTCCTCTCTCTGCCACGCCACTCCCACGTGGCACACATGCAGCCACCGCCTCCACTAATCACGCCATCTGTCCATCCCGGAGCTCCACCGGTTGCATGGCCGGCGGCCATGCAACCACCGCCACCAACAACTTCCGACACCTCTAACCAACTATTCCGGCAACTCTAACCTCCTCCGACCACCGCCCTCCGCCGTAGATTTCGCCGGAAACCATTTTCTTCCCAGAATCTGTCGAATCTTCATCTCCCTCCACTGATCTTCATCATCGCCCTCTAACATTCATCTTCCTTGATCACCAGAAATCATCCAGATTCATCTTCGTCCATCGCCGGAAAACTCAAATCTCACCAGAGAATTCATTCAACACCACTGATCTTCATCAATAATCTTCAGCGAGCTCCACCGTGTTCTTCAATCTATTCAATATCATCATCAGAATCATCCTTCGTTCAAGATTGGTGAACCTTCAAGCCTTTTCCCAGGAAACTTGAAGAATATTCATCAGAATACTCAACAAGGAGTCCATCCACGGAGCCTCGTCAATGTTCGAGGATCTTCTTCGTCATACCTTCAAATCTCAGAGAACCTCCTCGTTTTTCAGACGAATGTTCGTCAACCTTCAACGGATCCCCAAATTGTTCATCAACAATCTTCATCACACGATCACCAACCAACACCAGAAACTCTTCAAGAAGGATCCAACAACACGTTCGTCATCATCCTTCAAGAACGAACCTCCAGTTCACCAGCTTCAAACGAATATCAAGATCTCCACATGCATGTTCATAAAACTCCCAAAGATTTCCAGAAAGTTGTAATTGATGTTCAAGATTCATTAAAACTCGTGTCTTCAGTGAGCGCCAGAAATTCTCGTCAATCGTTCACATAGTCGTCAAGATCCTCAAAGATCTTCAGCATAGATTTTTTGTTCCAGATTCCTTAAGAGTTCATCTTCAACCCCAGATCCAAACGAAACGACGACGTCTGCATCAAAATCTTCATCGGAGCTAAGATGTTCGTCCAAATGTGATGATGATGTTTGAATGATTTGGAACTGAAGCGAGGTTGGAGACGAGGGAGTGGTTTACGACGGGGACGATGAGACTGGGTGGAGGTAGTCAGAAACAGCGGCGGAGGCTGGTGAAGAAAATGAGGGGGACTTAGGGTTTCTGAGTAGAGTTGGGAGAGGAAGGGTTTCCTGGACTGGTCTGGGTTCGTTGGGCTTGTGGCCCAATCAACTTCAGTGTTACCCACTAGCATTTCCGTACACACCCCCTCATTCTTGCCTCCATTTTTTTTGTTGTGGATTGGGCTGGGCCAAGGTCTCGGTGGCTGCATACCCCGTTTCAATACCAGCACCCCCCTTCCCCTTTTCTTTTCTGCTTTTTGTTGTTTGGCTGGGATATTGGGCTGGGCCCATATTGCTTTTGTTTCTCTTTTATTACTAGTATACCCCCTGTAACAGATTGTACCCTCCCCCCCTTGTATTTTTCATTTTTTTATTATTTCTTTTGTTTAGAGATTTTAAAAAGAGAAGAAAAAAAGGATATGAAAAGATTATATTTGAAAAAAATGAAAAAAAGAAATAAAGATATGAAAAAATATTGAATATGAAAATATGGAGAAAAAGAATATAAGAAAAAAGAAAAGAAATGAGGAAAAATATTGAAAAAGTATATTGAAAAAAGAAGAAAAGAAATATTGAAAAAGAACATTTGGGAGAAAAATAAAAGAAAAGAATCAAAGAATAGAGAAGAGAAATATTGAGAGAAAATATTTGAGAAAAAAGAAGGATAAAAATATTAGCTCATATTTTTCATTTAGGAAATTTATAGTTTATTTTCTTCTAGAATACTTTAGTCTACATTTTGTATAGGACTTTAGGCTATATTTTTCTCATTGCAAATTCTTGTAATTTTCTCTTAGGATACCATTGTTCATAGAATTTCTTTTACACCTTTTTAGGGGTAGTTTAGACGTCCACTTATTAGGGGACTTTTCCATTTGATTTTTTCCAGGATAGGATAGGATAGTATTTCCTAGGAGTTTATTTTGCAGTATTTAATCATTGTAACCATTTTCAGAATATTAATAAAACGAGATTTGAGCTGTGGTCCCGAAGTAGCCGAACTACAGCTGCTCTGATTTCTCGTACCAGACGAGAATATGTAGGCATAGGATGCGATATCCTAGCGAGCACACTAACAACTAACCTTTTGTTCTCTCGCTGCTGTGCGATCGAGACTTTCCCGCTGACGACTGATTGTATCCCCTTTCTCTTGCCCGAGTGCATTTGAGACCAGACCGTAGTTTTTCCCATAGGTTCCCGAACCTTTAAAACCGGTTTAGTTTCTCACTGTTGTGTGAGAATACCCTATTTAGCCGTAGTTAGCCTGAACTACGTAAGCTCTGATCTTTCATGCAGTATGGAAGTACGTAGGCACAAGACGCGAGGTCTTGGCGAGCCAATTTCCCTGTAGTTTCCCGAACTACGTTGACTCTGACTTTCTCTCTTGAGAATACGTAGGCATAGAGCGCGACGCTCTATCGAGTCAATTCCCGTCCGTTTAGATTTAGCAGCCGTAGATAGATTGTTTTGCATCCTTTAGACAACCCAAGCAAGCGTGGATCCCGTCGAGTACGACGGACATGAGGGGTGCTAATACCTTCCCCTTGCGTAACCGACTCCCGAACCCAGGATTTGGTTGCGATGACCATTCCTTTCCCGTTTTTTGCGAGGTTTACTTCGAGCGTTTCCTTTCCCTCCGTTGGGATAAATAACGCACGGTGGCGACTCTTCTGTCAGCCGGCGCCGATTTTCGCAGTAGCGACAGCTGGCGACTCTGCTGGGGATCCAACGTCCCTTGGCTGCTAAGGACTGCGATAGTCCTTATGCATGTGGGATCCAACGTCCCCTAAGAGAGTCAATCCTAGCGCTTGTTTGCTTGTCTTTTGGGTGTTTCTTTTTCATCGCTTTTTTCTGTTGCCATTGTGCTGGGGAGGGTGATATTCTGAGTGATAGCCGGACCTGGGCTGCTTGAGTGTGCATTTAGACATAGTTGCGGAGAAGTAGTAGACGAACCTGTCTGCTGGGCAGGCACAGTTCCCTACGAAAATCTGCGCTCAGACGAGGTTCTCTCCGAGGTGCTTCTCTAAGGTCCTGAGGATCATAGGGGAGTCCAGACGTGAGGATTGTCGACTCTGGGGACCGATCAAATGGAAGTCAGCTAAGTGAGGCCTCTTCATGAGATGACGATGCCACTCCTTCTGGGAATCGTATCATTCCTCATGAAAGTCTGTGACACTGACGACCGCATAGGATGCCGTATCTTAGGTCCATACCCGTGAGTGGGGGGGGGGGTTTCTTTTTTGCGAAACCTTGACTTCCAGACTACCAGCTATCCTGGCGTTCTCTTTTAGAGAGAACGTACTTCGTCAGCAGTGCAGTGGCACTCAGTTTGTTGTGTGGGGGCTGTGATCCCGTTGTTTGCTGCATCTTGCATATCATGTGCATAACAGTGTTGCATCATATTGCATATCATCCCCCAGTTAGCCAGAGTTCCGATCCAGCCTTTGTTTCCTGAAGGTGATTACCTGGAGTTTGGATTGAGAAATTGTTGATTGTCAGAAGAAGACCTAGGGGTTGAGTAGATTTGAGCAGAATCAAGCATTGAAGTCAGCTGAAGATTATTGGTGGCTATGTCTGAAGGCAATCTCCAGTCCCCTAATACCTTGACGGGGTTCACAATGACGTCCAACCCTCTGTATGATTCCATGGAAGACTTCCCGCAAGCGAACAACGTTACTGCAGACCAAGTTGTACAACCTTCTGTTGAGAACCAAGATCGACATGAGCAGTTTGGTGCCTGAAATGAACGTCCTCCTCCTGTTAGCAATCAAGGTGTTTCTTTCCCTGGGATGAATTACCGAAGAGATATTCCAATAGCCAGGACCGAAGATCCAAGAGCTCCTAAGACGGATAGAAAACTCCGAGCGTTGGAAGAAGGGATGAAAGCTTTGAAGGTGAAAGATGCTGTTAACCTGAATGCTGCAGACATGTGTTTGGTTCCTGACCTGGTGTGGCCTTACAAGTTCAAAGTGCCGGAAGTTGAAAAGTACACGGGAGATAGCTGTCCGAAGCAACATTTGATGATGTTCTGGCGAAGAATGACTTCATTCGTGAATAACGACAAATTGATGATCCATTGCTTTCAGTATAGTCTGACTGGGGCATCTTTGAGGTGGTATGTGCAGTTAGAGAGTGATCAGATTCGATCATGGGTGGATTTAGCCAGAGCTTTCCGGAAGCAGTACGATTACAACCTGGATATGGCTCCTAGTCGCATGCAACTGCAAGAATTGTCTCAAGAGAACGATGAACCCTTCAGGAAGTATGTTCAGAGATGGAGAGAATTTGCTGCTAGAGTGCAACCACCGCTCCTAGACCGAGAGTTAACGAGCATGTTTGTACACTCCCTGGAGAGCCCGTACCTTGAAAGAATGCTTGAAGTTACGTCAAACGATCACGCTGGTGAAACTGAATATCCTCGTGACTATCAGAATGAAGAAGGAGCTGTGATCAATACAATCATGTCAGATGTTGGATATCCTCGAGATGGAGTGGTGAAATCTGTTGGATCAGTATCTTCTATGCCTTGTTATGCTGGACAGACCACTGTGCCTGGGGCACCATATCAGGAGTCTTATGTCGCTTCCCTTGCAAATCAGCGAACTCGTGACCGAGGTTATCAGAATCAGCGTCAGAATCAGAACAGACCTCGTAACAATTTGGAACGAAAGAATGCTCCTTCTCATCCAGTTCCTGTGCCGTACAGTTAGCTTTTGCCACAGTTGGTCCAGAGTTGTTTGGTGGAGCCGAAAGCTCTCAAGCCCGTGCCAGAACCTTACCCTCCTGGGTACAATCCCCAAGTTCAATGTGGTTACCATGGTGGCTCTCCAGGGCATGCAACTGAAGATTGTAAGGCGTTTCAGGCGAAGGTACAACAGTTGATCGACCAAGGGTGCATTTCCTTTCCAGAAGGAGTTTTGTTTGTTCATGCCAACCTCTCAGCTGTCTAAGCTCGTAGATTCAGAGGGTCCTTTTCAAGAAGCCAGTGGTCCAGACAGGAGGGCACCCTCAGCATTGGCAGTCCTCGGACTTTTTATCATTTGCATTTGTAGTTTCTTTTCTGTTAGTTACTACTTGCTGTTAAATATTGATTGTTTTCGAATGGTAATATTGATAAAGTGACTATGCATTTTCTGAATTAATCATGTCGTTGTCGCTCATTTATTGCATTGCATTGACACTTGCATTTTATTTACTCCACTTTATCACTGTGATTAGCAAAGATTGGAGGGAGGATGATGAAACTGAATACTCATAACCGATGATCGTATGCTTTCAGATAAAACCTTGCCGATGACGTACAAGGCATTGTTTCAAATCCCCTAAACACTGGAGATATAAGGAGTTAGTCCCTTGTTAACCATTGCGAGCCAAGAAGTAGAAGTTTTTCGGACTTTTAAACCCTCACATCTTAACCCGGGGCAGGGTAGTTGTCAGTTAGCTTGACCGAGTGTTCAAGTCTTACAGAGGAGTGTTGCCTTTCGAGGACCAATCAGTCTATACCTCTCAAGAGGTCGCATCTCGCCAACCACCATGGTTAAACCTCACCAACCAGGAGTGAGACAGTTACCATCTTTTCGAAGCAATCAAGACAATCAGTGTCACACGACTTTGTTCCAAGGAAAAAAAAGAGAAAAAGAAAGCCCGCTAAGTAAAAAGAAAAAGAAAAAGCTAGAAGGCTAATACTTAGGCAAAAATTAGGGCATCCCGCTGGACTTCAAAAGAAAAAAATCGAAAAGAACTCAAAGGGAGTCAGTCCAGGCAAAAGTTAGGGAATCGAAAGAACGAAAAGAAAGGATATAAAAAGAGAAATCCTCGAACAAGTCACAAAGTCGTGTATACAGACACCGAAAACGAAAAAGGAGTAACTGTCACTCCGAAACCTTGTGAGTTCCTTAGCCATGGTCCTTACCATTCAACATACCTCTCGAAGAGGCGAGCGCTCGAGCCACGTTAACTGAACTTTAGGATCGGAGATCATCACGTAGAAGGGGTGGGTATAAATCATAACTTGAGCCAAATATCCTTTGTTTCACGAACCGTGAACCCGACCACGATACAACCCTTAAAAGACCTAATTGAGGTAGGGTTTATTCTAAAAGCGCATTACGACAAGGTTGAGTAACCCGACTCCTTCTTGATTTGCTAATCATATCCTTGTTGTATTTTTCAATGACCACGTAAGCACTACGTTTGAACTATTAGTTCATTCGTCACTCACAGTCATGACACGTAAATGAGTGACAGCACAAATTTTTTCAAAATCTGCATGAACACTGCATTAAAATTACCATTCGGGACTGAACAATTTTACTTGCAGGTTAGTAGTTGACAGGAAAGAAATTCCAACAGGGAATAATCGAACAGGACTGAATAATTCAACAGTCTGGATCAGAATGGTGTATGTTGTGAAACCCTGTGAATCAGGGGCATTGACTTCCAGTGAGTTCGGAATCAATTAGTCTGAGGAAAAGTCCCGAAGCATCAGTTGATTATGGGGCAGTTTACTTGAGAAGCAGTTGATCAGAAGCGAATCTTCTCGAGAGCCAATCAGGGGCAGTTATCCAGAATGCTATGTTTGATCAGGGCAGGTTAAGTCGCTCAACGCTCGTTCAGGGGCAAGTCACGATGTTGATAGTTGTCGAATTGAGGGAAACACCGGGGTAAGCTACCGCAAGGTCGTATTGTAGCAAGGTGCTTTCGGTTCAGAGTGAGTTTTTCCGAGAACCAGATTGAGGCAAAGTCATTGCAGACAGGGGCATGCCATCCCAAGAGTGCAGGGGTCATTTTTCATTCGAGAGGCGTTCGATTCGAAGTATCTCGCTGAAGTTCAGAATACTGGGGCAGTTCATATTAAACCGTCAGGGTACAGATTTTCAGACTATCCCACAGAGGTTCCTGCAGGCTGGGGCATGACAGAGGCGAAAGAATTGTTCTTCTCAGTGTCATCAGCATTACTCAGAGCTACTTGAGCAGATTCAGCCCATCTTCAAGTTTGAGACAAATATCGGGAAATTGTGACCCTTCAACTAGAAGCCGTGAATTCGGACAGGGTATTGTCCAGCATCAGGAGTATATGACCTATCACGAATGTACAGAAGTCCAACCATACTTGGCACGTTCGGTTATCCCCAGTAAGGTCATACATTCGAGAAGCAGTTCATCTGGGGAAATTAGGTCGAGATTTGGCAAGTCTCTCGCGGCTATGGGCACTGCTCCACAAATCAGTCGATCAGGGGCAAAAGATTATCGCAAGACCGGGGCAGAACACCCTAAAAACAAAAGATGTTGTTGGGACATTCTTTTGGGGTTTGACGTACAGAAACAGTTCAGATCTAACCATCAGGGTACAGAGATCGAAGAGTCCTAACCAGAAGCTCGTAACGAAAAGACTTGATAGTTATGTGAAGTGAATCTCCACGCAGGTCGCGCTTATGAGATAACAATGTTCCTTACTGAAGAAGGATCAAATTCCCCAGCTAGTCGTGGCTTATCCAAAGGACATTCTCCAGCCAAGTCGTTTATCCTTAGCAGAGTTTGGCGATTCCAAGATTGTAGGCTGTATTCAGACAGTGTGGTGTCCCCCAGAAGGATTCCCTCATTTCAAGCAGAGTGGTTTAGCCTCAGAAGATTAATGTTTCCAACTTGTGAGCTGTATTCAGATAGTCTACCCTTTCCAGTAGGGTCATTTACGCTCCCCCAGCAGAGTCAGTCGATTTTCCCCAAGAGAATCGTTTCGTCCCAGCGGAGTTCTCTTTCCAGCAAGTGTTTTCTTTCCTCCCGGTGGAACTCGAAGATTAAGACTCTCCCCGGCAGAGTTGGTTGCGCCCTGGCATTTATTTTGTCAGAATACCGTGTGATACCCGTTCACTCTCCAGCAAAAGTCCAATCATACTGGGCGCATCTGCTATTCCCCAGCAGAGTTATATTCCCCAGCAGGGTTGACTTCACTCTTCCAGCATTTATTTTGCTGGAATAATTCTGTAGCACCTGGCTATCCCCAGCGGAGTTAGCGTTATCTTCAGTATTTATTTTGCTGAAGCGGGTTTCTATATCCCAGCAGTTCGAGTCTGCATTTGCATTGGCATATAGTGTCATACTTGCATCCACCAAATAAAAACGCGTAGCATTTCCATGTCGAATGGAGCATTGCGTCATTGTCAAACATATGCATTTTGAAACATAAGCCAGGTTGGCTAACTGTTTGTGTTCAAGTGTTCTTTCCCATGCAGGTTGAGGGAGCTCTTGCTCAAATGAATTACTAAACATTCAAGATCTCGACGTGAGACATTCAGCGATGATGTCAGTTTTGGCATTATTCCCCACAGAGTTATCATGATGAATTTCTCTTTGTCCCCGAGTAGAGTTATTGGTTGAAATTCTCTTGTTTTCCCCACCAGAGTTGCTAGTTGAAGTTTCTCTAGTCCGACCATCGGATTACTTTCTTCAAATCTATTGTTACGTTAGCGATAAAAGGGTTTCATGAATCAGAATTTCAGAGGCTGCCGCCGGTCATCAGAACAGGCGTCCGGTAGTTTGGTTTCCAAATATCCCCAGTAGAGTCCGCCTCAAAGTCGCTGTCACGTCAGTGCTAAGAAATTTGTGGGTTGGGGCCAATGGAGAAATTGGTCCTGACGTGGACAATTTTATTGACGGGATTTCTTCGTGCTAGAGAAGCGGGTGTCCTAACGTGGACAAATTTATTTCCCCGGGTTTTCTTTGTGCTAGAGAAGTGGGGGTCCTAACGTGGATAGATTTATTTCCCCGAGTTGATGAGGTGTGCTAGTCCTGACGTGGACAGATTCGATTTCACCGTATTGGTTGAATGTGAAGTCCTGACGTGGACAAAGTTGGTTACTCTTCGTGTTGGTGTCCTGACGTGGACCATTTATTTCCAGCAGATATCGTTCTTCGTAATGGTGAAATATGCGTCCTGACGTGGACAAGTTTATGGTTCTTGGTGTTGTCAAGATGTGCGTGTCCTGACGTGGACAAATTTATCTTTCTTCGTGTTGGTGAAACGGGAGTCCTGACGTGGACAAGTTTTATTTCCCCAGCGGGTCAAAGATGCGCGAGTCCTGACGTGGACAAATTTTATTTCTTCAGCAGGTTGAGATGTGAGTCCTGACGCGGACAAATCAAGACGATATGTGATTCCTTACGTGGAAAGATGGTTTCCTTACGTGGAAAGATGGTTTCCTTACGTGGAAAGATGGTTTCCTTACGTGGAAGGATTGATTCCTTACGTGGAAAGATGGATTCCTTACGTGGAAAGAGGTATTCCTAACGTGGAAAGTTTATGCCTAACGTGGAAAGTTCAGTCCTGACGCGGACAAACCCAGACGAAGTTTATTCCTTACGTGGAAAGAGATATTCCTTACGTGGAAAGATATATTCCTTACGTGGAAAGAGGTTATTCCTAACGTGGACGATGTATTCCTAACGTGGAAAAGTTTATTCCTGACATGGACAGGTGTATTCCTAACGTGGAAGAGTTTAGTCCTAACGTGGACAATGTATTCCTATGTTGATAGAATCCCCTCGGGCTGATGAAATGCAGATGAGTCATCTCCAACGTAGTCGACGAGATTTTTCCGGGTTGACAGCAGGTGGAGTCCCAACGTGGACAAGTTTAGTTGAGATTTCTTCGATGATAAGATCTTTTTCAGGCTGATGAAAATAATCCCTAGCACGGCCGCTAATGGATCAGTTTGTTGCTGTAACGACCAGATCCAGTCAGCAGATGTTGTTCCCCAAGCAGTGGTGCAGTTTATTTCTGCGGTTGGCAAATTTCCGGGTTCTTAGTATTCAACCGTCTCGTACCTCGAATGATCAAAGGCTGGGCGCTCTTCAACCATTCAGGTCCAAGCTGCTTGAATAGGGGCAGCTGTTGCACCCTAAAATTTGCTCAACCTACTTCACTTGGTTTATGTTTCAATTACATTAGCATTTGCATACTGCATGTAGCGCATTTCATCAATCATGGTGATTTTATCGGGATCACAACCCTGCTGTCGCTTTTCGGGTATTTCAGACCGGTTTGGATAATCGGAGGCTATTTTGAGAAGTCGTGCGCTTCCTAGGTGTTTTCGGCTTACGCAGTGATTTTTTGAGATTCTTGATGTCTGGGTAACCGGTTGCTTCGATCTGGTCTCGCGTTCTCTTTTATGTTGGTTATTTGCCTTTGTTTGCATTTTTTAGGATTTAATAGCCTTTTTATAGATTTAAATAGATTTTTTATATTTTTAATAGGCTTTATAGATTTTTAGATTTTAGATAGACTTCTTTTAATATTTTTAATAGCTTTAAATCTTTTTTAGAATTTTATAAATTGTTTTTAATAGATTTTTTAGAATATAATAGATTTTTTAATAGATAATAAATAGATTTTAATCTTTGTTTTAATAGTTTTAAATCAATTTTATAGAATTTAATAGATTTTGATATTAAATAGCTTTTAAATGTTTTTAGAATAATATAGAATAATAATAGATTTTTCTTTAATATAGTAAATTTGTTAGATACAGATTTTAATATAGATATAGGAATTAATAGTTTTTTTAATAATAGATATTAGTAGAGTTTAGTAGTTAATCTTTCTTTTAGATTTAATTAGGGTTTAAACTAGTTTAATCTTCAGTTTAGCTTAATGGTAGTTTTAAGTCTATAAGCAGTTTTTTAATGGAGTTTAATTCAGGTTTAACCAATTCATTATTCCATGTTAATTCAGATTTTGTTGGGTTTTGTTATTCATTTCGTGGGCCCAGAGTGTGTTGGGAGGCCCAATTCATCTTTTTGTCCATTTTTTTGTCCATTTTCAGAGTCCAAGTCCATGTATATAAAGCTCAGTACACGTGTTGGATAAAGAGAGAGGCCACATATCATAACCCACACGCAGACACATCATAACTTCCCTTCTCCCTCTCTCTGCCACGCCACTCCCACGTGGCACACATGCAGCCACCGCCTCCACTAATCACGCCATCTGTCCAGCCCGGAGCTCCACCGGTTGCATGGCCGGCGGCCATGCAACCACCGCCACCAACAGCTTCCGGCACCTCTAACCAACTATTCCGGCAACTCTAACCTCCTCCGACCACCGCCCTCCGCCGTAGATTTCGCCGGAAACCATTTTCTTCCCAGAATCTGTCGAATCTTCATCTCCCTCCACTGATCTTCATCATCGCCCTCTAACATTCATCTTCCTTGATCACCAGAAATCATCCAGATTCATCTTCGTCCATCGCCGGAAAACTCAAATCTCACCAGAGAATTCATTCAACACCACTGATCTTCATCAATAATCTTCAGCGAGCTCCACCGTGTTCTTCAATCTATTCAATATCATCATCAGAATCATCCTTCGTTCAAGATTGGTGAACCTTCAAGCCTTTTCCCAGGAAACTTGAAGAATATTCATCAGAATACTCAACAAGGAGTCCATCCACGGAGCCTCGTCAATGTTCGAGGATCTTCTTCGTCATACCTTCAAATCTCAGAGAACCTCCTCGTTTTTCAGACGAATGTTCGTCAACCTTCAACGGATCCCCAAATTGTTCATCAACAATCTTCATCACACGATCACCAACCAACACCAGAAACTCTTCAAGAAGGATCCAACAACACGTTCGTCATCATCCTTCAAGAACGAACCTCCAGTTCACCAGCTTCAAACGAATATCAAGATCTCCACATGCATGTTCATAAAACTCCCAAAGATTTCCAGAAAGTTGTAATTGATGTTCAAGATTCATTAAAACTCGTGTCTTCAGTGAGCGCCAGAAATTCTCGTCAATCGTTCACATAGTCGTCAAGATCCTCAAAGATCTTCAGCATAGATTTTTTGTTCCAGATTCCTTAAGAGTTCATCTTCAACCCCAGATCCAAACGAAACGACGACGTCTGCATCAAAATCTTCATCGGAGCTAAGATGTTCGTCCAAATGTGATGATGATGTTTGAATGATTTGGAACTGAAGCGAGGTTGGAGACGAGGGAGTGGTTTACGACGGGGACGATGAGACTGGGTGGAGGTAGTCAGAAACGGCGGCGGAGGCTGGTGAAGAAAATGAGGGGGACTTAGGGTTTCTGAGTAGAGTTGGGAGAGGAAGGGTTTCCTGGACTGGTCTGGGTTCGTTGGGCTTGTGGCCCAATCAACTTCAGTGTTACCCACTAGCATTTCCGTACACACCCCCTCATTCTTGCCTCCATTTTTTTTGTTGTGGATTGGGCTGGGCCAAGGTCTCGGTGGCTGCATACCCCGTTTCAATACCAGCACCCCCCTTCCCCTTTTCTTTTCTGCTTTTTGTTGTTTGGCTGGGATATTGGGCTGGGCCCATATTGCTTTTGTTTCTCTTTTATTACTAGTATACCCCCTGTAACAGATTGTACCCTCCCCCCCCTTGTATTTTTCATTTTTTTATTATTTCTTTTGTTTAGAGATTTTAAAAAGAGAAGAAAAAAAGGATATGAAAAGATTATATTTGAAAAAAATGAAAAAAAGAAATAAAGATATGAAAAAATATTGAATATGAAAATATGGAGAAAAAGAATATAAGAAAAAAGAAAAGAAATGAGGAAAAATATTGAAAAAGTATATTGAAAAAAGAAGAAAAGAAATATTGAAAAAGAACATTTGGGAGAAAAATAAAATAAAAGAATCAAAGAATAGAGAAGAGAAATATTGAGAGAAAATATTTGAGAAAAAAGAAGGATAAAAATATTAGCTCATATTTTTCATTTAGGAAATTTATAGTTTATTTTCTTCTAGAATACTTTAGTCTACATTTTGTATAGGACTTTAGGCTATATTTTTCTCATTGCAAATTCTTGTAATTTTCTCTTAGGATACCATTGTTCATAGAATTTCTTTTACACCTTTTTAGGGGTAGTTTAGACGTCCACTTATTAGGGGACTTTTCCATTCGATTTTTTCCAGGATAGGATAGGATAGTATTTCCTAGGAGTTTATTTTGCAGTATTTAATCATTGTAACCATTTTCAGAATATTAATAAAACGAGATTTGAGCTGTGGTCCCGAAGTAGCCGAACTACAGCTGCTCTGATTTCTCGTACTAGACGAGAATATGTAGGCATAGGATGCGATATCCTAGCGAGCACACTAACAACTAAACTTTTGTTCTCTCGCTGCTGTGCGATCGAGACTTTCCCGCTGACAACTGATTGTATCCCCTTTCTCTTGCCCGAGTGCATTTGAGACCAGACCGTAGTTTTTCCCATAGGTTCCCGAACCTTTAAAACCGGTTTAGTTTCTCACTGCTGTGTGAGAATACCCAGTTTAGCCGTAGTTAGCCTGAACTACGTAAGCTCTGATCTTCCATGCAGTATGGAAGTATGTAGGCACAAGACGCGAGGTCTTGGCGAGCCAATTTCCCTGTAGTTTCCCGAACTACGTTGACTCTGACTTTCTCTCTTGAGAATACGTAGGCATAGAGCGCGACGCTCTATCGAGTCAATTCCCGTCCGTTTAGATTCAGCAGTCGTAGATAGATTGTTTTGCATCCTTTAGACAACCCAAGCAAGCGTGGATCCCGTCGAGTACGACGGACGTGAGGGGTGCTAATACCTTCCCCTTGCATAACCGACTCCCGAACCCAGGATTTGGTTGCGATGACCATTCCTTTCCCATTTTTTTGCGAGGTTTACTTCGAGCGTTTCCTTTCCCTCCGTTGGGATAAATAACGCACGGTGGCGACTCTTCTGTCAGCCGGCGCCGATTTTCGTAGTAGCGACACACACCTTTTGATCAAATGCCTTCTTCATTCTTCTCTGATTCAGCCAACCATGGACGATGGCTGCCAATATCTTTTCATCAATCAGACTAAGTTGACTCAACCTAGCCTTTACCCATTCTGCTTCATCAAGCTTTACATTAGTCAATACCCTTGGAGAAGAAATTTTGACCTCTAATGGTAGGACAGCTTCCATACCATACACCAACGAGAAAGGGTTTCCCCAATCGATGTATGCACTGAAGTACGGTAACCATGTAACGCAAAGGGCAACATCTCGTGCCAATCTTTGTAAGTCACCACCATTTTCTGTACAATCTTCTTGATATTCTTATTGGCTGCCTCGACAGCACCATTCATCTTCAGACGGTATGGAGAAGAGTTGTGGTGTTCAATCTTAAAACTCTGGCACAATTCCTTCATCATCTTATTGTTCAAATTTGAACAATTATTAGTAATGATTCGTTCTGGCACTCCATATCGGCAGATGATGTCTTTCTTTATAAAGCGGGCCACTACTTGTCTGGTCACATTGGCGAAGGAAGTTGCTTCCACCCACTTCATGAAATAATCTATGGCCACTAAGATAAAGCGATCCCCATTATAGGCGGTCAGTTCAATCTTACCAATCATGTCGATGCCCCACATAGCAAAGGGCCAAGGAGATGTCAAAACATTTAGAGCTCTCGGTGGTATGTGCATTTTGTCAGCATAAATTTGACACTTATGGAATTTCCTGGCATTTTTAAAGCAATCAGACTCCATAGTCATCTAGTAATAACCTGCTCTCAATAATTTTCTGGACATTGCATGCCCACCGGCGTGAGTACCAAAAGAACCTTCATGGACTTCTTCCATTAGCAAATTTGCTTCATTTTCCTCCACACAACGCAACAATACCAGGTTGAAATTTCTTTTGTACAGCACATCATCCTTGTTCAAGTAAAAGTTTCTCGACAACCTCCTCAGAGTCTTCTTATCTCTACTCGATGCCCCAGGCGGATACTCTTGAGTCTTGAGGAAATTTATGATATCAAAATACCAAGACTTCCCATCCGATGCTTCTTCTATTGCGAATATGAAAGCTGGCCTATCGAGGCGCATGATAGTGATCATTGGAGCTTCATTCCAGTAATTCACTTTATACATCGATGATAGCGTTTCCAAAGCGTCTGCCATCTGATTCTCAGCCCTCGGTACATGATGAAATTCGACCCTGTCAAAGAAAGGCAGCAATCTTCTTGCATAATTCATATAAGGCACCAAATTGGGTTGACGAGTTTCCCGCTCTCCTTTGATCTGATTGACAACTAAAGTTGAATCACCATACACATCAAGATTCTTGATTCTCAAATCAATAGCTTCTTCTATACCCATGATGCACGCTTCATATTCAGCTTCATTATTGGTGCAGGCAAACGTTAGTCAGGCGGTGAACGGTATGTGAGAACCGTGAGGAGTTGTAATGATTACCCCAATTCTGTTGCCATACGAATTAACAGCACCGTCAAAGACCATCTTCCACTGAGAGCCAATTTCGGGACCTTTGTCTGGTAGAGGCTCGTCACAATTCTTCATCTTCAAAAACATTATGTCTTCGTCGGGAAATTCAAACCTCATTGGCTGATAATCCTCAATTGGTTGCTCTGCGAGATATTTTGAAAAAACACTCCCCTTAATGGCTTTTTAGGAAACATACTGAATATCGTATTCTGTCAGAACCATCTGCCATCTAGCAATTCTTTCGAAAAGTGTCTGCTTTTCAAACACGTACTTGATCGGATCCATCTTTGAAATCAACATGGTCGTATGATTTAACATGTATTGCCTTAGGCGTTTGGCTTCCCAAGAGAGTGCGCAACATGTCTTCTCTAGCATCGAGTATCTTGACTCACACTCTGTGAACGTTTTACTCAAGTAGTAGATAGCATGCTCTTTTCTTCCTGTTTCATCGTGTTAACCGAGCACACAACCCATTGAATTCTCAAGAACCGTCAAATACATAATCAAAGGTCTTTCTGCAACTGGAGGCATTAATATTGGAGGTTCCTGCAAATACTCTTTTATCTTCTCGAAAGCCTTCTTACAATTTTCATTCCAAACAATCGCTTGATCTTTTCTCAACAGCTTGAAAATAGGCTCACAAGTAGCTGTTAGGTGCGATATGAACCTCGTGATGTAGTTTAGTCTTCCAAGGAAACCACAGACTTCTTTCTCTGTCCTCGGCTTAGGCATCTCTTGAATAGCTTTTATCTTTGCAGGATCAACCTCGATTCCTCTTTCACTAACGATAAAACCCAATAACTTCCCATATCTCACCCCGAAGGTGCACTTGTTAGGATTCAACCTCAACTTGAACTTCCTTAACCTTTCAAACAACTTGAGAAGATTGACTAGATGCCCTTCTTCTGTCCGTGACTTCGCAATCATGTCATCAACATATACTTTGATTTCATGATGAATCATATCATGAAAGAGAGTCACCATTGCCCGCTGATAAGTTGCCCCTGCATTTTTTAATCCAAAAGGCATAACTTTGTAGCAAAATGTTCCCCACTGCGTGATAAAAGTAGTTTTCTCCATGTCCTCCGGGGCAATTTTGATTTGGTTGTACCCAGAGAAGCCATCCATGAAGGAAAACATAGAATATTGAGCATGTTATCAACTAAGACATCAATATGGGGGAGCGGGAAATCATCCTTCGGGCTCGCTCTATTCAGATCTCGATAGTCGACGCACATCCTGACCTTCCCATCTTTCTTAGGTACAGGAACAATATTAGCAACCCATGGAGGATAATTTGTGATGGCAAGAAAACCGGCATCCAACTACTTCTAAACCTCTTCCTTAATCTTGACTGCCATATCAGGCCAGTTTCTTCTCAACTTTTGTTTCACAGGCGGACATTCTTCCCAAAGAGGTAGATGGTGCATTACTATGTCGGTATCCAACCCTGGCATATCTTCATACGACCAAGCGAAGACATCTTTATACTCACGGACTTCCAATGCAACCCCAGTCCTGACTTCTTTCCTGTCCTCTTCAAATTGACAACTTCAACATCCTCTTGATGAGGCATAATGACTTTTTCTTCTTGTCTCAACAGTCTGGCCAGCTCTTCAGGCAGGTCACAATCTTCATCAGTCTCTTCTTCAGCTTGAAAAATAGGATTGTTAAAATCATATCGAGTCATAGCCGAATCTGAATCCGTGGTATCTGAGATGTGAAACCTGCATGACTGATATTTTTATGCTTAATATGATATGCAAACAAACACCAACACATTGCCATTTTTTTGCCAAAAATATAAGAAGAAAAACAAGATCAAAATATTTGAATGCAAAAAGAACGCCTTTCATTCATGATAAAAAGTACGAAAATAAACCAAAGGGGCCCTATAAGGAAAAGCCACTACGTCTTGGGCAGAATGTAAGGCTAGACATAATCAAAAAACAAATGAAATTACTCTTCTGAAGTGACTTGGACGACTTCCTCCATAGTCCAGTTGCACAATTTCTGTCCGGGAACACACGGGCGGATCCAAGCATTCATATCGCAGTCGCTATCTCCTTTATCATCCCCCACAACATTAATCCTATCAAAAATAACCCCACCACTAGTGAACTGAACGGGTCCTTTGTACCTCGGAGCACTTTGAGAAGAAGACGGGATATACCCTAGGCCAAACTTGTCTTGCTTGTTAGGAACATTGTGAACTTTGCCCCACCTCTGCGAAGGACTAGATTCTACAATAGCACGGGCTTCTTTAAACGAGGACATCGAAATTTCGGGAACTTTATCATCAACAGGAGGCCTCTCCTGAATCTGTACTGCTTCAAAAGATTGACACGGCTGTCGCTACTGCGAAAATCGGCGCCGGCTGACAGAAGAGTCGCCACCGTGCGTTATTTATCCCAACGGAGGGAAAGGAAACGCTCGAAGTAAACCTCGCGAAAAACGGGAAAAGGTATGGTCATCGCAACCGAAACCTGGGTTCGGGAGTCGGTTACGCAAGGGGAAGGTATTAGCACCCCTCACGTCCGTCGTACTTGACGGGATCCACGCTTGCTTGGGTTGTCTAAAGGATGCAAAACAATCTATCTACGGCTGCTAAATCTAAACGGAAGGGAATTGACTCGATAGAGCGTCGCACTCTATGCCTACGTATTCTCAAGAGAGAAAGTCAGAGTCAACGTAGTTCGGGACTACGGGGAATCGGCTCGCCAAGACCTCGCGTCTTGTGCCTACGTACTTCCACACTGCATGGAAGATCAGAGCTTACGTAGTTCAGGCTAACTACGGCTAATCTGGGTATTCTCACACAGTAGTGAGAAATCAAACTGGTTTCAAAGGTTCGGGAACCTATGGGAAAAACTACGGTCTGGTCTCAAATGCGCAAGGGCAAGAGAAAAGGGTAACAATTAGTCGTCAGCGGGAAAGTCTCGATCGCACAGCAGCGAGAGAACAAAAGGTTAATTGTTAGTGTGCTCGCTAGGATATCGCATCCTATGCCTACATATTCTCGTCTGGTACGAGAAATCAGAGCAGCTGTAGTTCGGCTACTTTCGGGACCACAGCTCAAATCTCGTTTTTATTAACATTCTGAAAAATGGTTACAACGATTGAGGATTGAAAAATAAACTCCTAGAAAATACTATCCTATCCTATGAAAAATCAAATGGAAAATAGTCCCCTAACAAGTGGACTTCAAGAAAACTACCTCTAAAAGTGTAAAAAGTCCCCTAACAAACGGACTTGTAAAATTACATCTAAAAGGAACATAAACTCTATGAAAAAATGTACTCTAAAAAATATTAAATCTACACTAATATTTTTTCCTCTTTTTCATACTTCTATTTTCTTTTTCTTTCTCAATATTCTTTTCTCTTTTCTTTTTCAGAATATTTTTTCTATATTTCTTTCTATATTTTTTCACTATTTTTTCAATATTCTTTTCCTATTTTTTCAAATTCTTTTCTCAAATATTCTTTTCATTCTTTTTCTTTTCATATTTCTTTTTTCTTTTTTTCTTCAAATATATATTCTTTTTCATATACTATAATAAAGAAAAAAACAAAAAGAAAATAAGAAAGGGGAAGGGGGGTACAGCAGTACAAGGGATGTGTTAACAGAAAAACAAAACAGAACTGAGGGCCCAGCCCAACAGAACCCTTTAGCAAAGCAAATGGAGGAAAAGGGGGGGTACAGGAAGTGAGAACGGGTGTGTGGATAGCATATGGGCTCAGCCCATTGTTTAGCAAAAGGAACAAAAAAAACCAGAAATGGAGGGTGTGGCAAAACAGGGGGTTTGTACGGACAAATCAAACGGGCCTGGCCCAATCCAACCCAGTCCATCTCTTCTCCCTCTTGCCAAACCCTAGATCCCCTTCTCTGTACTGTTCATGGCGCCGTTCCCTGAACTTTCTCTCTCTCTCTCTCTCTCTCGCTGCTTCTCCGTCTCCATTCTTGCTTCAATCTCCTTAATCCAACAACATCAACAACCTTAATCCTCTTTCTTCATTTTAACCAAGTGCAGTTCTAAAAAAAAACGAAAACAAAGACGAATCGCTCCATCACTTGGTGAGATCATGTGAATCTTGAAGCTACGAAGGTCTATGGTCTTGATGGAAGATTTCTGGACAGTTGATGAACTCGCGAAGATGATTGTTCTTGACCTGGAGAACTGAGTTTCTGAGGAGGATCTTTGTGGATCTGGAGCGCGATGATGAAGGTGATGATGAACTCTGGAAGTCGTATGAAGATCGATGAACGAAGTCGGAAGGTTGTTTGATTGTAGATTTGGAAGTGATGGTGATGATTTGCGGTAGATCTGGATCTGAAACTTGTAGATCGGAGTTCTTGGATGGAAAACAAACAATGTAGATCCATGAGTTGCATGCTCGGTTTGAAGATTATTAAACACAAATCTGATGGATGTTCTTGAATGGCGAAGATCTAATGAAGATAATTATGAATTTGTTTGGATTTCTGGAAATCGCGGATGAACGCTATGAAGGTTTGAGTGTAGATCTGGGAAAATCTGGAGAATAATGAAGAACGTGATGAAGATCTAAGTTTAGATCTATGAAATTATGGAAAAAATTCATGAAGAACGCGGGTGAAGTTATGAATAAATCTGGAAAAACATGAATACGGATGAATATCTGGAAAATGGTATGAAGATCGGATGAACATGAACGAAAACTGGAAATTTGTATGAACACACGAAGAACATGTTTAGTTTTCCGGTGAGATGATGAAGTTGGCCAGAGGAGGAAGATGAAGATCATGTGAAAACGATGAAGGTTTTCGAATTTTTCCAGTTTTCCGATGGAAGTTACGGTGGCCGGAGACGGTTGAAAGATTGTTAGGGTTGGCCGGAGTTGGTTGGCGGTGGCCGGAAACGGTTGGGGCGGTGGTTGCATGGCCGCCGGCCATTCAACCGGTGAGGCTTTAGAGGGAGACAAGTGGCATGGTGGGTGGCAGAGAATGATGCATGATGGCCACGTGTTATGGGAGTGGGAAGTGGAGAACGCTACGTGGAAACTTCTGAGCTGAGGGAAAATGTGTGGTGGGGTCCTCTGGTTTACACGCGTGGCATCATTATATATTGGACACTTGGCATTTCCTTGGACAAAAATGGCTGAAACGGACCAATGGATCTGGGCCTCCAAAAACTGAACTGGCCCACGAAAATGATAGACAAAAAACCCAAACATTCTGAATTAAAAACAAGAT
This sequence comes from Lathyrus sativus, assembly GCA_963859935.3. NCBI lineage: Eukaryota > Viridiplantae > Streptophyta > Magnoliopsida > Fabales > Fabaceae > Lathyrus > Lathyrus sativus. The sequence continues at coordinate 600,580,589 of OZ012739.1, read as the reverse complement.
TAAACCTAATTAAACTAATTAAAACTAAACCTAATTAACTAGTTAAAACCACAATTAAATCTAAATGACAATTAAACTATCCTAATTAATTCTAACAAACTCAATTAAAACCTAACTAATATTAAACTCTAATTAAACTAATTAAATCCTAATTATATCTAAAAGATGATTAAAATCTAATTAAACCTATATTAAACTGAAACTAATAACTCTAAATAACTTCTATTTAAAAAATCTATTAAAACTCTACTAATGCTAATAAAATCTATATTATTTATTTAAAACTATTAAAAGCTATTAACCTATTAAAAAATTCTATAAAATTCTAAAAAATGATTTAAAGCTATTAAAAAATATTAAAAAATCTATTTAAATCCTAAAAAATCTAAAAAGCCTATTTAAAATCTACAAAAGACTATTAAATTCTAAAAAATGCAGACAAATGCAAATAACCAATATAAAAGAGAGCACGAGACCAGATCGAAGCAAAACAATAAACCCAGACACCAAAAATCTCAAAAATCACTGCATAAACTGAAAACACCCAGGAAGCGCGCGACTTCTCAAAATAAACTCCGATTATCCAAACCGGTCTGAGATACCCGAAAATCAAAAACAGGGTTGTAATCCCGATAAAATCACCATGATTGAGGAAATGTGTTATATGCAGCATGTAAATACGAATGCGAAAATGCATCGAAGCATAAACCGAAAGTGGCACCGGTTGGTCAAATTTTAGGGTGCAACAGCTGCCCCTATTTAAGCGACTTGGACCTGAAGGGCTGAAGAGCGTGCAGCCTTCAAACATTCGGAGGTACGAGACGGTTGAATACCAATAAACCCGAAAATTTGCCAACCGTGAGAATATACTGTAAAACTGCTTGGGGAATAAAATCCAAAACCGAACCCAGTCGTCACAGCAACAAACTGATCAATCATTTGGTAAAGAACTCCTGATTTTAACACCCGTTACTCGCGTGATACCACAGATAACAAACCCGAGGGTTGCAACAAAACATCTGATCTTCTCATATCGCCCACTGATAGACAGAAAGAGAAACATACTCACATCGTCTTAAGATAGACGGAAAGATACCCATAATCCGTACTCACATCGTCTAAGGATAGACGGAAAGACACCCAAAATCCATACTCACATCGTCTACTGATAGCCGGAAAGACACCCTTAAATCCATACTCACATCGTCTAAAGATAGACGGGAAGACACCCTTAAATTCATACTCACATCGTCTAATGATAGACGGGAAGACACCCTTAAATCCATACTCACATCGTCTAAAGATAGACGTAAAGACACCCTGATCCATACTCACATCGTCTAAGGATAGACGGAAAGACACCCATAATCCCGAAGGAAAACTTCAATACTCACATCGTCTAAGGATAGACGGAAAGACACCCACAATCCATACTCACATCGTCTAAAGATAGACGGAAAGACACCCTGATCCATACTCACATCGTCTAAGGATAGACGGAAAGACACCCATAATCCATACTCACATCGTCTAAAGATAGACGGAAAGACACCCAAACGCAATACTCACATCGTCTAAGGATAGATGGAAAGACACCCAAAATCCATACTCACATCGCCTAAAGATAGACGGAAAGACACCCTGAATCTCCATACTCACATCGTCTAAAGATAGACGGGAAGACACCCATACGCAATTCAACACCATCCCTCGAATTTCAGAATCCTTTCGTCTACGGGAATTGATGGAAAGAACAATATCCTTAAAGGGACCACATCATCAGTAAGAACCGACGGGAAGAAAACCACCTTCAAAGAGCCATGTCGTCAATAAGAATTGACAATCAGGAAAACCGAACATTCTTCAAAGAGCCTCAACATCAATAAGGATTGACGGTCAGAAAATCCCTCCTGGAATGTCATCTTATCCAATAAACATAAAGAAAACCACTATCCGAAAGATCGCTTTGAAACCCCTCAACATCCAATGATAACCGGAGAAGACTCGCTGGGGAAACACACCGTCCATATGATCTGCCGATAAGGAACCCGCTGAAAAATCACCTGAAACTTCACATCGTCTACTGATAGACGGAAAGAAAACCACTTAGAGAAACCCCATCTTGAAACCCCACTGGAAAATTAACCGAAACCTCACATCGTCTACTGATAGACGGAAAGAAAACCACTTAGAGAAACCCCATCTTGAAACCCCACTGAAAAAATCACCTGAAACTTCACATCGTCTAATGATAGACGGAAAGAAAACCACTTGCTAGAGAAACCCTATCGTCAATATGAATTGACGGGAAGAAAAGTCTGTCGATACCAGATGACTGATTAATCGAAGCATAACTGTTGTATGATCTGAAATACGAATAAACTGCTGAATGGTCTGAACACTGCTGCTGGATGAATGCCCCTGAACTGATCACAGAGTAATTCACGCGCCATATGAGGCTGATAGAAAACCTGGCTTATGCTTCGTATGCATATGCATATGCTTGAATCTTTCTAGGCGTAATGCTCCATTCAGGATGGAAATGCTACGTATTTCGAAAATGAAATGCAAGTATGATGCAAATATGATGATGTATGCAATATGCTAATGCAGGCTCGGGCTGCTGGAGAAAGTCGGGTACAGAAAACCACTTCAGCAAAATAAATGCTGAAGACGAAGCCAACTCCGCTGGGGATAAACCGAATACCACAGAATCATTCCAGCAAAATAAATGCTGGAAGAGTGAAATCAACTCCGCTAGGGAGATTGGGAACTTAACCAAGCACCTCGTTGAAGTAACACCCTGCTGGGGAATATAACTCTGCTGGGGAATAGCAGATGTGCCAAGTATGATTGGACTTCTCTGGGGATAGCTTACCCGTGCCAATGAAAAATTGGACTTTGCTGGAGAAAATAGACGGGGTCTTCCTGCGTACTGCCGAAACTCGGATTTGGAAACTGATGCGCCAACACGGATGGGCCTCACAGTGACCGCCAACATGGATTTGGACTTTCAGGCTATCTGTGATGGGTCAGGTACAACTGACGCTGGAAAACATTCTGCCTGAACACACAGTTTTCTGGTTGAAGAGTCAAGGGATAGTAACACGACTTCCCGACATCTGTCTCGCACTCGAAAATTGGCTGAATATGCTCGAATAGCTCTGAATAACCCTGATGATACGGAGAAGAACAATCCCTTCGCTTCTGATATGCCCCAGCCTGCGGGACCTCTGTGGGGATAGTCCTCGAAAGGAAGTCTGAAAATCTGTTCCCTGATGGTCTAATATGAAATGCCCCAGCATTCTGAACTTCGGAGAGATACTTCACATCAAATGCTTCTCGAATAAAGAATAACTTCTGCGCTCTTACAATGGCCTGCCCCTGACTGCAATGACTTTGCCCCCGATTGCAATGACTTTCCCCTGATTAGCTGATTCAAAGTAGTGCCCCTGACTACAAGATATTCACCGAATCTCAACCTGATTGCCCCAGGATGACTGACTTCGAAAGGCTGACCTGACTGGGGATCACGATAATAGCTTGCCCCTGCTCTCGGAACAATCGGGCGTTCTGCATTCTATCCTGACCAAACCTTCCATTGTAGAAAACTTTCCTGCTGTCAAGCGCTTACTCGCAAGTAAAACAAGTTGTTCTACGTAAAAGACATATTAATGCAACACATATGACAGCTTTGACATCCAATCTGTTCACTGGGAAAAGGAAAAGAACAGTTTATGGCATATAATGCACAAAACATTTATCAACATCAGTACCAACATGGTAAGAGGAACCCTTTCAGGAGTCAGAATCGACGCGACCTTTACCGAAGTATGCTTTCGAAATAACCTGCTTCAATTAGGACTTTTGAAGGTTGTAACGTGGTCAGGTTCACGGTTTTGAAAGAAAGGATAAAGGCTCAAAGTTGAAATTTAACCCACCCCTTCTCCTTGATGTTCTCCCATCCTACGTTCAGCTAATTTGACCTTAGCGCTCACCTCTCAGAGGCTGAAAGATAGGAGTGATAGTTCGAGAAACCATGAGTTTTTGGAGTGACAGCCACTCACTTTTCGTCTTTGACACTTAGGGTCACGCGACTCGTATCTTATTTGAGGATTTTTCTTTTGTCATCCTTTCATCTTTTTCTTATCCCTAACTTTTTCCTGGACTGACTCTTTTTGAGTTTCTTTTGATTTTTTAAGTCCAGCGGGATGCCCTCATTTTTGCCTAAGTCATTTGTTTTGAAGTTTTGACTTAGCGGGCTTTCGATTCTTTTTGCTTTCTCTTTTTCCAAACAAGTCGTGTGACACTGGTTGTCTGACTCATTGGGGAATGATGTGACTGTCTCACTCTTGATTTAACCATTGTGGTTTTTTAGGCACGACCTCTAGAGGTGTGATTGATCCCCGAACGGACACTCCTTTTGCAACTTGAACGCTCGGCCAAAATTAGCTAACACCTACCCTGCCCCAGGTTAAAGATGAAGGGTTTTTCGTTTTCAGAAAGAACTCCTACTACTAGGCTCAAAGGGGTCGACAAGGGATTATCTTCCTTATATCACCGGTGTTTAGGGATTTGAAACAATGCCTGTACATCATCAGCAGGTTTTATCTCAAAAGCATACAATATCGGCAGTTGCTTGTCGTTCATTTTCGTCATCCTCCTCAGATCCTTCTTAACCAAGCATTGGACATCTGTAAAAACAATTAGTGAACACGAATGGATTCAATCAAAACATGCATATTTATTTCATTATCATCAATTGAATGCAAACAACAAGTTTTACAAACAAGATTGCAATTTAAACAGGAAAGAAACTACAAACGTAAAGCAATGACAAGATAAAACAAAGAAAAATGCCAGCTTCCGAGAACCGGGCTTTCACATCTGTCCTGCTGCTGAACCAGCCATCTTCACAATCAGTTATTAGAGGCAACTCGATGCTGTCCTGATCTGCTTTCAACGACCCAACCAAATTATAGAGCCCCTCCTCCTTATTCAGATGATTTTGGGCCCTTCCTGCCCGAAGTTGATTGCTGCACTATCAAGTAGGTCCTGTACTTTGTGCTTGAAGGCCAGACAATCTTCAATGTTGTGCCCAGGTGCTCCTGAATGGAAATCACAGTGCTCCTTGATATCATACCTTGCTGGAGGCGTACCTGTCAGCGGGGCTAACTTCCTCTTCTCAACCAACTGCAATCGTAGCAACACCTGAAGAAGTTCGGCATATGGCATCGGAGGCACCTCAAATACCCTCACCGGCCTCTGATTTTGAGCTCTTCGCTGATTGGGATGCTGTGGCCTCTGCCACTGTTGAGATCGTTGTTGTCGTCGCTGGTATCGGGTTGACTGTTGAACAACCTTCGTAGCAAATACAACATCGGTTTCTTGACTTTCACCGTACTGATTAAGGCACTCGTTATGCTTAGCCATCTTCTTTCACAGATCTGCCCCCGGAATAGGCAACAGTTGTGGGCATGGAGATTCTGACACCATGGAGTCCAGGATACGTTTCTGACCTACTGCAGCTTTAGAAACATCTATCATCTTAGCATCAACTGGGATAGGATCAATACGTACAGCGACACCGCTCGGCGAGAATTCAATATCTTTCAAGTCAATCAGGTCTTGAACATTGTGCTTAAAAGCATGACAACCCTCGATGTCGTGTCCGAGTGCCCCAGAATGAAATTCACATTGCTTACTGGTATCATACCCATAAGGAAGCGCTCCTGTGGGTGGGTCCAACATTCTCTTTTCAACCTTTTTGAATCTCAATAAATTCTGCAAGAGCTCAGCATACGTTGAAGGTGGCGCCTCAAATATCCTCTTTGGCCTCCCCTCCTGAATCCTTTGTTGAACCGGATGTATCCTTTGTTGCTGTTGCTGATGTCTGTCAACATGTTCGTTAAGCTCAGGTTCTCTAGGCACAGGTGGCACGAGCTCCTTCACTGCGGCTTCAAATAGCTAATCATCCCCTTTCCTAAGCACATTCTTGACTACTTCCATGATCAAACTCATTTGGGTCTTCAGCTGACTATTTTCCTCTTTGAGGATCTTCTGCTCCAGACGCATCTCTTGCATGTCTCTCATCATCTGCCCCAGCTGGCTTCGAACCTCAATCAATTCAACCTGATTCTGTTCCATATCTCTGAAGGAATTCCTGCAACAAACTGGACGATGAGGAAATAAGACCCACAGTTCTAATGTACCTGTTAAACGATAATACAATGCAGAAAGCAAACACATATTCACGACAAGACAAAGAGAAACTCAAGCTATAAGCACCCAGATGAACACCGCCCACACATGTACAACCAACTAAAGCAGCACATAAGCGCAAATGAGTATGAATACAATGACCCCAGCCAACAATCCTGGTGGTGGTCGGCAAACACTAGTGCACAAAAGCTAAACGGATTAGGCAGAGAAAACAGATGCGACACCCGGCACCGAAACCTCTAGAAACTTCTCCCATAGTCAACTGAACTCTCCGTTTGACATTCTTCCAAACACACACTTCCCGTAGAGTCTTCCATGACGTTAACTGACGAACCCGCGCAACTGGATGACGGAGAATCGTTAATCTGAACAATTCCCTGGGGCGCGATGAAAATCCGGTTAGAGTCTAACAGATCCTGAACCTGGCTTCTAAGCACCTTGCAATCATTTGTTGAATGCCCCTGTGCCCCAACATGGTACTCACAGCAGGCGCTGGCATCAAAACCTGGAGGATATGGTGGAATCACTGGATTAGTCTCTTTCGGCACGATCAATCCTCTTCTGACCAGATCTGACAACAACTGACTGTACGACACCGGTATCTGAGTAAACTGCCTTTCAGGTTTCCTCGGTCTTCGTTGGGCGTGCTGACGCGATCGACGACAGGATGACCGTTGACTTGAAGTGTCTGAAAACCGATCCTGAGATGCTAGAGATTCTGAGACGACGTCATTTCCTTCTTCCCACTCTTCTTGAGAACTGACAACTGACTCATTCTTATCAGCTGGGATATAAGGAGCATCTCGAAGCTTTCCACTCTTGAGTCCTCTCTCAACAAGCTCCCCCATTCTCATCAGGCCCACAAAGCTTGTACAACCAAAAAATTTGTCATAATAATGGCCTTTCAGGGTACCCAAGAATATGTCAACCATTTCTCTTTCCTGAAGCGGTGGTTGAACACTAGCAGCCAATTCTTTCCATCTTTGCACATACCCTCTAAATGATTCATTCTCCGCCCGAGATAATTCTTGCAGATGCACGAGACTAGGAGCCATATCCAGGTTGTAATCATACTACTTCAGGAAAGCTCTGGCTAAATCCACCCATGATCGAATCTGATTACTCTCTAACTGCACATACCACCTCAAAGATGCCCCAGTCAGACTATACTGAAAGCAATGGATCATCAGCTTGTCTTCTCGCACAAACGAAGTCATTCTTTGACAGAACATCATCAAATGTTGCTTCGGACAGCTATCTCCCGTGTACTTTTCAAATTCCGGCACTTTGAACTTATAAGGCAACACCAGGTCAGGGACCAAACACATGTCTGCAGCATTCAGGTTAACAGCATCTTTGACCTCCAAAGCTTTAACTCTTTCTTCCAATACTCGGAACCTTCTATCACCTTCAAGAGCTCTTGAGTTTACAGTCCTGGCTATCGGGATATCTCTGCGTGGATTCCTCTCAGGGAAAACAGCACCTTGATTGTTAACAGGAGGAGGACGTTCATTTTGGGCAACAAACTGCTCATGTCGATCTCGGTTCCCAACAGTAGGCTGTACAACTTGGTCTGCAGTAACGTTGTTCGCTTGCGGGAAGTCTTCCATAGAACCATACCGAAGATTGGACGTCATAGTAAACCCTGTCAAGGTGTTAGGAAACTGGAAATTGCCTTCAGACATAGCTATCAATTACCTTGAACTGACTACACTGCTTGATTCTGCTCAGATCTGCTTCAACCCCTTGGTCGTCCTCTGACAATCAACAGTTGCTCAATCCAAACTCCGGGTACTCACCTTCAGGAAACAAAGGCTAGATCAGAACTCTGGCTAGCTGGAGAAATGCTATGCAATATGATGCGAAGATGCTTATGCAAATGCAATGCAATGCAACAAACACGGGATCACAGCCCCCACACAACAAGCTAAGTGCCACTGCACTGCTGACGGAGTACGTTCTCTTTAAAAGAGAACGCCAGGATAGCTGGTAGTCTGGAAGTCAAGGTTTCGCAAAAAAGAAAAACCCCCCCACTCACGGGTATGGACCTAAGATACGGCATCCTATGCGGTCGTCAGTGTCACAGACTTTCATGAGGAATGATACGATTCACAGAAGGAGTGGCATCGTCATCTCATGAAGAGGCCTCACTTAGCTGACTTCCAATTGATCGGTCCCCAGAGTCGACAATCCTCACGTCTGGACTCCCCTATGATCCTCAGGACCTTAGAGAAGCACCTCGGAGAGAACCTCGTTTGAGCGCAGATTTTCGTAGGGAACTGTGCCTGCTCAGCAGACAGGTTCGTCTACTACTCTCCGCAACTATGTCTAGGTGCATACTCAAAAGAAAAAGAAGCCCAGGTCCGGCTATCACTCAAAATATCACCTTCCCCAGCACAACGGCAACAGATAAAAGCGATACAGAAATAAACACCCAAAAGACAAGCAAACAAGCTCTAGGATTGACTCTCTTAGGGGACGTTGGATCCCACATGCATAAGGACTATCGCAGTCCTTAGCAGCCAGGGGACATTGGGTCCCCAGCAGAGTCGCCAGTTGTCGCTACTGCGAAAATCGGCGCCGGCTGACAGAAGAGTCGCCACCGTGCGTTATTTATCCCAACGGAGGGAAAGGAAACGCTCGAATTAAACCTCGGGAAAAATGGGAAAAGGTATGGTCATCGCAACCGAAACCTGGGTTCGGGAGTCGGTTACGCAAGGGGAAGGTATTAGCACCCCTCACGTTCGTCGTACTCGACGGGATCCACGCTTGCTTGGGTTGTCTAAAGGATGCAAAACAATCTATCTATGGATGCTAAATCTAAACGGAAGGGAATTGACTCGATAGAGCGTCGCACTCTATGCCTATGTATTCTCAAGAGAGAAAGTCAGAGTCAGCGTAGTTCGGGACTACGGGGAATCGGCTCGCCAAGACCTTACGTCTTGTGCCTACGTACTTCCACACTGCATGGAAGATTAGAGCTTACGTAGTTCAGGCTAACTACGGCTAATCTGGGTATTCTCACACAGCAGTGAGAAATCAAACTGGTTTCAAAGGTTTGGGAACCTATGGGAAAAACTACGGTCTGGTCTCAAATACGCAAGGGCAAGAGAAAAGGGTAACAATTAGTCGTCAGCGGGAAAGTCTCGATCGCACAGCAGCGAGAGAACAAAAGGTTAATTGTTAGTGTGCTCGCTAGGATATCGCATCCTATGCCTACATATTCTCGTCTGGTACGAGAAATCAGAGCAGCTGTAGTTCGGCTACTTCCGGGACCACAGCTCAAATCTCGTTTTATTAACATTCTGAAAAATGGTTACAATGATTGAGGATTGAAAAATAAACTCCTAGAAAATACTATCCTATCCTATGAAAAATCAAATGGAAAATAGTCCCCTAACAAGTGGACTTCAAGAAAACTACCTCTAAAAGTGTAAAAAGTCCCCTAACAAACGGACTTGTAAAATTACATCTAAAAGGAACATAAACTCTATGAAAAAATGTACTCTAAAAAATATTAAATCTACACTAATATTTTTTCCTCTTTTTCATACTTCTATTTTCTTTTTCTTTCTCAATATTCTTTTCTCTTTTCTTTTTCAGAATATTTTTTCTATATTTCTTTCTATATTTTTTCACTATTTTTTCAATATTCTTTTCCTATTTTTTCAAATTCTTTTCTCAAATATTCTTTTCATTCTTTTTCTTTTCATATTTATTTTTTATTTTTTTCTTCAAATATATATTCTTTTTCATATACTATAATAAAGAAAAAAAACAAAAAGAAAATAAGAAAGGGGAAGGGGGGTACAACAGTACAAGGGATGTGTTAACAGAAAAACAAAACAGAACTGAGGGCCCAGCCCAACAGAACCCTTCAGCAAAGCAAATGGAGGAAAAGGGGGGGGGGGTACAGGAAGTGAGAACGGGTGTGTGGATAGCATATGGGCTCAGCCCATTGTTCAGCAAAAGGAACAAAAAAAAACAGAAATGGAGGGTGTGGCAAAACAGGGGGTTTGTACGGACAAATCAAACGGGCCCGGCCCAATCCAACCCAGTCCATCTCTTCTCCCTCTTGCCAAACCCTAGATCCCCTTCTCTGTACTGTTCATGGCGCCGTTCCCTGAACTCTCTCTCTCGCTGCTTCTCCGTCTCCATTCTTGCTTCAATCTCCTTAATCCAACAACATCAACAACCTTAATCCTCTTTCTTCATTTTAACCAAGTGTAGTTCTCAAAAAAAACGAAAACGAAGACGAATCGCTCCATCACTTGGTGAGATCATGTGAATCTTGAAGCTACGAAGGTCTATGGTCTTGATGGAAGATTTCTGGACAGTTGATGAACTCGCGAAGATGATTGTTCTTGACCTGGAGAACTGAGTTTCTGAGGAGGATCTTTGTGGATCTGGAGCGCGATGATGAAGGTGATGATGAACTCTGGAAGTCGTATGAAGATTGATGAACGAAGTCGGAAGGTTGTTTGATTGTAGATTTGGAAGTGATGGTGATGATTTGCGGTAGATCTGGATCTGAAACTTGTAGATCGGAGTTCTTGGATGGAAAACAAACAATGTAGATCCATGAGTTGCATGCCCGGTTTGAAGATTATTAAACACAAATATGATGGATGTTCTTGAATGGCGAAGATCTAATGAAGATAATGATGAATTTGTTTGGATTTCTGGAAATCACGGATGAACGCTATGAAGGTTTGAGTGTAGATCTGGGAAAATCTGGTGAATAATGAAGAACGTGATGAAGATCTAAGTTTAGATCTATGAAATTCTGGAAAAAATTCATGAAGAACGCGGGTGAAGTTATGAATAAATCTGGAAAAACATGAATACGGATGAATCTCTGGAAAATGGTATGAAGATCGGATGAACATGTGAACGAAAACTGGAAATTTGTATGAACACACGAAGAACATGTTGAGTTTTCCGGTGAGATGATGAAGTTGGCCAGAGGAGGAAGATGAAGATCATGTGAAAACGATGAAGGTTTTGGGATTTTTCCAGTTTTCCGATGGAAGTTACGGTGGCCGGAGACGGTTGAAAGATTGTTAGGGTTGGCCGGAGTTGGTTGGCGGTGGCCGGAAACGGTTGGGGCGGTGGTTGCATGGCCGCCGACCATGCAACCGGTGAGGCTTTAGAGGGAGACAAGTGGCATGGTGGGTGGCAGAGAATGATGCATGATGGCCACGTGTTATGGGAGTGGGAAGTGGAGAACGCTACGTGGAAACTTCTGAGCTGAGGGAAAATGTGTGGTGGGGTCCTCTGGTTTACACGCGTGGCATCATTATATATTGGACACTTGGCATTTCCTTGGACAAAAATGGCTGAAACGGACCAATGGATCTGGGCCTCCAAAAACTGAACTGGCCCACGAAAATGATGGACAAAAAACCCAAACATTCTGAATTAAAAACAAGATTAAACCTAATTAAACTAATTAAAACTAAACCTAATTAACTAGTTAAAACCACAATTAAATCTAAATGACAATTAAACTATCCTAATTAATTCTAACAAACTCAATTAAAACCTAACTAATATTAAACTCTAATTAAACTAATTAAATCCTAATTATATCTAAAAGATGATTAAAATCTAATTAAACCTATATTAAACTGAAACTAATAACTCTAAATAACTTCTATTTAAAAAATCTATTAAAACTCTACTAATGCTAATAAAATCTATATTATTTATTTAAAACTATTAAAAGCTATTAACCTATTAAAAAATTCTATAAAATTCTAAAAAATGATTTAAAGCTATTAAAAAATATTAAAAAATCTATTTAAATCCTAAAAAATCTAAAAAGCCTATTTAAAATCTACAAAAGACTATTAAATTCTAAAAAATGCAGACAAATGCAAATAACCAATATAAAAGAGAGCACGAGACCAGATCGAAGCAAAACAATAAACCCAGACACCAAAAATCTCAAAAATCACTGCATAAACTGAAAACACCCAGGAAGCGCGCGACTTCTCAAAATAAACTCCGATTATCCAAACCGGTCTGAGATACCCGAAAATCAAAAATAGGGCTGTAATCCCGATAAAATCACCATGATTGAGGAAATGCGTTATATGCAGCATGTAAATGCGAATGTGAAAATGCATCGAAGCATAAATCGAAAGTGGCACCGGTTGGTCAAATTTTAGGGTGCAACAACGGCGTCTCATGAATTTCGCCATCCACTTCTACGTACTTGAAAGACGACAGGTGAATGATCATGATATTTTCCTCCCCATAGGCCGTGACATTCTTCCCCTCCACCATATACTTCAGTTTTTGGTGCAAAGTCGATGTTACTACCCCAGCAGAGTGTATCCATGATCGGCCGAGTAAACAGCTATAAGCGGGCTGGATATCTATGATTTAAAAGACCGCATTGAAAATCTCTGAGGCCACTTGAATCGATAATGTGACTTCACCAAAAACTGACCTTTTAGTCCCATCAAAAGCCCTCACTACCAAATTGCTGGGAGTACAAATCAAACCGTGGGTGTCCAGCTTCATCAATGCTTTCTTGAGCAACACATTGAGTGATAATCCTGTATCAACTAGCACATGAGACAGAACAGACCCCTACACTCTAGGGATATGTGTAGAGCATGGTTATGATTTCTTCGAGCGGGAGTTAGATCCAAATTCGTGAAGCCCAAACCATTACTAGCGTTAACATGGGCCACTACCCCTTCAAGTTGATTAACAGAAATTTCTTGCGGTACATAAGTCGTATTCAAAATTCTCATCAAAGCATTTCTATGTGCCTCAGAGCACAACAACAATGACAAGATCGAGATCTTAGACGGTGTTTGTTGTAAGTGATCCATTTTTGTAATTACTTTTGCGAATGAGTCGCATAAATTCTTCAGCATCTTTGGCTAAGGAGTCTTTCTTCCCCTGTTGCTGACCCTCTTCTACTACAGCTTTTCCCTTACCTTTGTCGTTTCTTTCCACATTAGTCTCCGGCGAAGAGAACGCTCTACCACTCCTAGTCATACCTCCTGCTCTAACAATATTATCAACAGACAATCCTCTAGATGACGTCTCTACCAACTCTTGTTTATATCCATTGCAGAATACCTCTGCCCTATAATTCCAAGGAATATCCTTGGTGCTCTCTGTTGCACCCCAAAATTTGCCCAACCTTTTTCTTTACCTAGCTTATATTTCATTGCATTCATTGTAGCATTAGCATATGCATTGCATTGTCATTTATGCAGGGGATAAAGAGATATGCCTATTAAGGAAAGGCTACCAAAGGTTCTAGGGCTAATCAAGAAGCTATAGTCAAGTTATCATCCCCATCAAGCCTTCATGAAGAAGTCAAAGCTCCTTAGGAAAAGGGATGGATACAAGTTTGCCTACATCCTATCTGGGGGGTTAATGAAAGTCATCAAGAGTCTACAAGTCCATGGATATGGGTAGAAGTCCTTGAGAGAGCTCATGATATGTCTTGAGAGGCATGGGGGAGCTTGTGTAAGTCATTATTCAAAGTGCAAGAAGCCACAGCCAAAGATGGTGCAGTTAGGGTTCTCACCTGGTCAACCCTAAGTCAACAGTTGAATTAAAGGAGATTATGACTCAGTTCCAAGTCTTTGTGATCATGGGATGTTGTGTTAAGACACCTAAGAGATTATTCCAAGATCAATTCATCAAGATTCAAGAGTGTGAGAAGTTACTGAGCTAGGGTTTCTAAGCCTTGTTAGTGTAAAATCCCCTATTTAGTTTCTAACTTCAAGACCACATATCTCAAGATACAAGTTCATCTCATCTTGACTCCAACATGAGACTTGTATATCATGTTCTTAGCTTTCTTTTGAGTAATAGAAGTATTCCATTGGATTTCTAAAACTCAAGATATGAAGCAGACAAGTTACAGGTCATCAGATGAATGTGATTTTGGTCCATGAAAGTCAACCAACTTCCAAGACATTTTTGACTTAGAAGGATGCCTCTCCTCATCTTGACCCAAACATGAAAGTTGTTCCTTATGATCGTGGCTTTCTAAAAAGTACTAGAAGTCCTCAAGATGATTTGGGAAGCTCAAGATATGAAGCTTGCAAGGCAGAGGTATTTTAGGAAACTAAGATTATAGGCCACTTTTCATTATAGGTCAATTTCACCACTTTGCACATCTCAAATGAAAATATTTCCAACTTGAAAGTTGCTCCAAATTGGGTAATTTGCTCAAACATACACCAAGGCATCATGTGATTGGCTTGGATTGAAGAGTTAGTGAAGAAATTTCCATGAAAAGGGCATTAAAAATACAAAAATCAAATTAATTCATATGAAACCAATTTTGTCCAAGTTTGTGCATATTTTGAGTGCAAAGTGTAACACCCTTTTCTATACCCCAAATAAATGCATATAAAACATTTAAGCATATACAAATTCATCAGAGTAAAAGTTTTAGAATAAGGTATAAAAGAAGAATGTCACAACTTCACCAATAAAACACTTTAACATTTTTGCTCTATAAAATATGTAACATTTTCAAAAGTAAGCGGAAAATCAAATCATTTAAGCAGTTCCAAAATATTAATTCAAAAGCACATAAGTCATCCAGATTAATACATCATATCAGTTAGATTACAAAACCACATCAGCTGATACATCGCAATGTATCACAAAAGAATGACTATACTAGTCTAACTACCCGGTGTTACATATCAGAGCAGCAGACTCAAAAGAATGAAGACTAATCTTCACAAAAGGACTCCAGCATCCTAATCTGCAATGCCTCATAGAGCATTATAAAACAGCAGAAGGGTGAGAAATATAACCATAATAATCAAAGCATAAGATTACGTATATATAGGTATCATATAACACATATTCACATTTCTCACCTCACTTTATTCTCACAATCATAATCATATCACATTAACATATATCAACATTGTGAATAACCACAAGCACATCCCTTCATGCTTGACTTCACAACCATTCACAAGCACATATGTACCACAACAATATTATGCAATGTGACTCAACATCTTCAATGCAACTCAATGCTATGCGGTACCGACTCTCGTTATCTTTTCTCGGTTTTTACTTTAAACCGGGTCCACCCTTCTAGACCGATAAATCGTTATCATTTTTCGGTTTTTACTTTAAACCGGGTCCACCCTTCTAGACCGATAACAACCAAGCCCGTCCCCTAGGCTTCAAACCCACCCTTCTAGGTTTGGGACAAGCCACTAGTTTCCACGAAACTAACAGACATTGCCTCTTGACTGAATGATGCATGTACAATCAACCAATCACAATAAATGCACTTAAGACCGTTCCCGCGTCTTAATCCCATGCATTCGAATAATTCACCCCTTCGAGAATTTCATCATGATTGCACATACAACATATATCAATGTATTCATTTCACACATCATCATATTCAACAACAATGCACACATATCACATATGTTCCCATGTATTCACACAACAATCGCATACATATATGCACTCACAATTCATTAGACGATACACATACATTCCTCATTGTATTCCCATGTATCTCTAATTATCACAACAATCAAGGTATTCACATTGCAATACCAATCATACAATTATAAGTTACGCACACATATTCAAAATGTTCTCGTGCATACTCATTACATAATTGTACACAACAATCAAACATTCACAACCCATCAATTAATGCACACATAATCATCATTATGTTCTCATGTATTTTAACCGATTACAAGTAATCATTTATATCATAACTCTAGGATTCACGCCCGAAGGCTACCCACAGCACATGTTATCATAATAGTTCACATACTCATTCATAACATAAAAGTATTAACATATGCGAATCAGCCAACCAATCACCATTTGGATAACACAGCAAAGAAATATACTGTCACATTCGCCTTCATTCGCCTGGCGAACCCTCGCAGCAAACCTTCGCCTGGCCTTCGCCTGGCGAACTCTCTCAGCGAACACTCGCTAGGCTTCGCCTGGCGAGACTTCCCAGCGAGCCCAAGTCAGTAACTACTGACTTCATTCGCCACCATTCGCCAGCACCTTCGTTGGGCGAACCTTCGCTATCCAACTTCGCCTGGCGAACCCACCAGCGAAGTCTACTGGGACTTAAATATAATTATTCGCCAACATTCGCTAGGCTTCGCCTGGCGAAGCTTCGCCTTCGCTCGCCTGGCGAGAGCCAGCGAACCTGCGCAGAACAGAACCCCATTCTGTTCCTCCTTCACCAATCCATCATCAACCCTCTCTTACACATCCAAATCAGTACAAACAACATCAATACATGTTACCCGACTATTCTACGGCATTATTGCTCAGTTTCAACCGATTAAATCATCATTCTACTGATTAATCCAACATTTGCCCTAATTGGAAAGTGATGGGAACTCTACTAAAACCCTAACCCAACATACATAACATCATACCATGATCAAATAGAAACATTTCTCACCCTTACCTCGATTAATCGGAGCTTTGATGTTGGTTCTTGATGATTTCCACTTTTCCTCTTCTTCTCTTCTCTTTCTCTCCTTTCTTCTTATTTCCTCTTTCTTTCCAAATGTTTTCTAACTTTCTTTTCTTTTCTTTCTCTCTTATATATATTTCCTTCATTTTCCTTCCTTCCAATTTCCTTCTCAATTCTCTATTAATCCCAATTAATAAAATTAATTCCCAACATTAATAAAAATCCCACTAAATCAATTAATTACTATAATTAATTATTTAATGAAATTTGGGCTGTTACAACCCTCCCCCACTTTAGGAATTTTCGTCCTCGAAAATGTTACCTGATTCAAACAGTTCTGGATAAGACTCCTTCATCTGGCTCTCAAGCTCCCACGTAACATTTCCACCAGCCGGTCCTCCCCAAGCGACCTTCACTAAAGCAATCTCTTTACCTCGAAGCTGCTTCAATTTCCGATCCTCTATCCGCATAGGTGATGCCTCAACAGTCAGGTTATCTCTCACCTGCACATCATCTATCTGGACTACATGAGACGGATCCGCAATGTATTTCCTCAACTGAGATACATGGAATACGTCGTGAAGATTAGAAAGCGACGGTGGTAAAGCCACACGATAGGCCACTTCTCCTATCCTTTGCAAAATCTGATAAGGACCAATGAAACGCGGCGACAACTTGCGCGACTTCAGTGCCCTACCAACACCTGTCATCGGAGTGACTCGAAGAAACACATGATCTCCCTCTTGAAATTCAAGTGCCTTCCTCCTCTTGTCATAATAACTCTTCTGACGACTCTGAGCAACTCTCATCTTCTCTTGAATCATCTTGATCTTATCAGTAGTCTGTTGAACTAACTCGGGTCCAACAACCGAACTCTCTCCGGACTCGAACCAACACAATGGTGTCCTACACCGCCTACCATACAACGCCTCAAATGGTGCCATACCAATACTCGAATGGAAACTGTTGTTGTAGGTAAACTCAATCAAAGGCAAGTAGCTATCCCAAGCTCCTCCTTTTTCCAATACACAAGCTCTCAAAAGATCTTCAAGCGACTGAATCGTCCTCTCCGTCTGACCATCAGTCTGCGGATGATAAGCTGAACTCAACCGCAACTTAGTACCCAAAGCACTTTGCAGGCTTTCCCAAAATCTCGAAGTAAACCGCGGATCTCTATCCGAAACAATACTCAGCGGAATACCATGCAGGCACACAATCCTTTCAATATACAACTTAGCCAACTTCTCCAAAGGGTAATCCATACGCATAGGAATAAAATGAGCAGATTTAGTCAACCTATCCATGATAACCCAAATAGCCTCAAAATTACTCGGCGTCCTCGGCAAACCTGATACAAAATCCATAGAGATGCTATCCCATTTCCACTCAGGAATAAACAACGGCTTCATCAACCCCGATGGCTTCTGATGCTCAATCTTTGACTTCTGGCAAGTCAAACAAGAATACACAAATTCCGCGATATCTTTCTTCATACTAGGCCACCAGAATACTTTCCTCAAATCCTGATACATCTTAGTAGCACCCGGATGAATACTCAATCCGCTACGATGTCCTTTCTCAAGGATGCTCTTTTTCAGCTCAACAACATTTGGAACACAAACTCGATCCCGGCATCTCATAATCCCATTCTCATCAATCCGAAAATCACCACCTTGGCCTTGGTTGATTAAAGTCAACCGATCCACTAGGCTCAAATCCGATTTCTGTCCTTCTCGAATTTCGTCCAAAACACCACTTGTAAGCTTTAACATACCCAAATTAAATCCAAAAGAAGTTCTCTCACATACTAAACTCAAATCCCGAAATTGCTCGACCAATTCCAACTCTTTCACCATCAATGCCGACATATGCAATGATTTCCGACTCAATGCATCCGCTACTACATTCGCTTTACCCGGATGGTAGTTCAAGCCAAAATCAAAATCCTTCAAAAGTTCAAGCCATCTTCTTTGTCTTGCATTCAATTCCTTTTGATCAAAAAGATACCTCAAGCTCTTGTGGTCACTAAACACTTCAAATCTTGCGCCAAATAGATAATGCCTCCAAAGTTTCAACACGAACACAACGGCGGCCAACTCGAAGTCATGCGTCGGATAATTCTTCTCATGCACTTTGAGTTGCCTCGAAGCATAAGCCACAACTTGATTATTCTGCATCAACACACCTCCTAAACCCATCAAAGAAGCATCACAATACACAACGAATGGTTCTTCCGGATTTGGCAGAATCAAAACAGGGGATGTCGTCAACCTTCGCTTAAGTTCTTGAAAACTCGCTTCACACTTGGCGTCCCAAACAAAGGCTTGACCTTTCCTAGTCAACTGCGTCAACGGCAACGATAACTTAGCAAATCCCTCAATAAACTTCCGATAATAACCGGCTAAACCAAGAAAACTTCTGATCTCAAAAACTGACTTCGGAGTCTCCCATTGCGACACCGCTTCAACCTTCGACGGATCAACCGTAACACCACTACTAGAAATCACATGACCAAGGAAACTAACTTCCTTCAACCAAAATTCACACTTAGAAAGCTTCGCGAACAACTGCTTCTCTCTCAGCACAGATAACACAATCTTCAGATGCTCGGCATGCTCTCCTTCGCTCTTCGAATAAACCAAGACGTCGTCAATAAACACCACCACAAACTTATCCAAATAAGGATGGAAAATCCTATTCATGTACTCCATAAATACACCCGGTGCATTAGTCACACCAAATGGCATCACGGAATACTCATAGTGTCCATACCTCGTCCGAAAGGCCGTCTTCTGAATATCCTCAGCTTTCACACGGATCTGATGATACCCAGATCTCAAATCAATCTTGCTGAACACGCTTGCACCAACCAACTGATCCATCAGATCATCAATCCTTGGAAGTGGGTACTTATTCTTAATAGTCACCTTGTTCAACTGTCTGTAATCCACACAGAGCCTCATAGAACCCTCTTTCTTCTTAACCAACAAGACCGGTGCACCCCACGGTGACACGCTCGGACGAATAAACCTCTTTTCAAGCAAATCCTCAAGTTGAATCTTCAACTCTTTTAACTCCGAGGCCGACATACGATATGGAGCCATCGACATCGGACTAGTTCCAGGAATCAAATCTATCGAAAACTCCACTTCTCGCTCCGGCGGTAAATCCTTTATCTCATCAGGGAATACTTCCGGAAAATCTCTAACAATGGGCAAACCATCAATCTCTTCACTCTCACCAGCCCTCAAAGTTGCCATAAGCATAAATACCTTAGCCCCATCTTGCACTGATTCTTTCACTTGTTTCTTCGTCATAAACAAATCTCTTTCAACATCCGAATTGGGAAAAATAACCGTTTTGTCAAAACAGTTAATATACACACGATTGAATTTTAACCAATTCATTCCAAGAATGACATCCAGTTGATCTAAATGAAGACACACTAAATCAATCCCAAAATCTCTACCGAAAATACTCAACGGGCAATTCAAGCAAACATACGGTGTAGTTACCGAACCCATAGCAGGAGTATCAATAACCATACCGCCACCAATCACAGACAACTCAAGATTCAACCTTCTAACACAATCCAAAGAAATAAAAGAATGCGTAGCTCCGGTATCAATTATAGCGATCAAAGGTATACCATTAATAAAACACGTACCTCGGATCAATCGATCGTCGCTAGCAGTCTCAGATCCAGAAAGAGCGAACACTTTCCCGCTCCCTTGATTCTTCTTCGGCTTATCACATTTCGTACTAATGTGTCCTTGCTCACCACAGTTATAGCAAGTAACACCCGTACCGCTTCTGCACTCAAGCGCCTTGTGGCCTGGCTTGCCACACTTAAAACACGCCTTCTCAACACTTTTGCATTCGGGAGCACGATGTCCCGCTTCACCGCACCTATAACATCTCACCGGAGTAGAAACTCCCCCACTTGGCCTCTTGCCATAACC
The DNA here is from genome assembly GCA_963859935.3 of Lathyrus sativus. Lineage (NCBI taxonomy): Eukaryota > Viridiplantae > Streptophyta > Magnoliopsida > Fabales > Fabaceae > Lathyrus > Lathyrus sativus. Next base: position 600,559,928 of record OZ012739.1, on the reverse strand, counting down.
CATTCTCTGCTTCCCTTTGTCCGCAGGAGTCACATAAGGTTTTCCTCTGAGTTGACCTTTTCCTTTCTTATCACTTAGGCTCTTGTAGTGGCTAGACCTAGCCCTACTGTCTTCGTCATAAATTCTGCTCTTGTTAACCAACTCAGAAAACCGCCTGATTTCCTGGTATCCAATAGCTTGTCTAATCTCAGGTCTCAAACCGTTCACAAACTTGAGGCACTTAGACCTCTCAGCATTACCAGTATTATAGTGAGGACAAAATTTGATCAACTCCTCAAATTTCGCCGCATACTCAGCAACCGTCGAATTACCTTGCCTCAACTCAAGAAATTCGATCTCTTTCTTCCCCCGCACATCCTCTGGAAAGTACTTCTCCAGAAAAGTTTCTCTAAACAAATCCCACGTAATCACAATATCATCTTCCTCAAATCTTTGGCGAGTATTACCCCACCAATCTTCAGCTTCTTCTTCGAGCATATGAGTCTCAAACTGCACCTTCTGTGCATCCGAGCAATTCATAACTCGAAAAATCTTTTCCACAGCTTTCAACCAAATTTGTGCCTTGTCCGGTTCATGAGTTCCCTTGAAGACCGGAGGGTTATTCTTTTGGAATTTCCTCAAAGCACGGAATCCATCATCAGCATGATCCCTCACATTCACATTGGCCGGAGGATTCTGCCCAATTGCCCCCGCCAATCTCGTCAATGCCTCCGCAATTGCTTCGTCGTTCCTCCCTGCAACCATCTTACTAATTCCAACAACAGAACCACGTAAGAACAACCAATATTGATAATGCATCACACGCATATCAATAACACACAGGGAAAACACTCTAACAACTTGGCCGGACGGACCGACCTGCTCTGATACCACTATTGTAACACCCTTTTCTATACCCCAAATAAATGCATATAAAACATTTAAGCATATACAAATTCATCAGAGTAAAAGTTTTAGAATAAGGTATAAAAGAAGAATGTCACAACTTCACCAATAAAACACTTTAACATTTTTGCTCTATAAAATATGTAACATTTTCAAAAGTAAGCGGAAAATCAAATCATTTAAGCAGTTCCAAAATATTAATTCAAAAGCACATAAGTCATCCAGATTAATACATCATATCAGTTAGATTACAAAACCACATCAGCTGATACATCGCAATGTATCACAAAAGAATGACTATACTAGTCTAACTACCCGGTGTTACATATCAGAGCAGCAGACTCAAAAGAATGAAGACTAATCTTCACAAAAGGACTCCAGCATCCTAATCTGCAATGCCTCATAGAGCATTATAAAACAGCAGAAGGGTGAGAAATATAACCATAATAATCAAAGCATAAGATTACGTATATATAGGTATCATATAACACATATTCACATTTCTCACCTCACTTTATTCTCACAATCATAATCATATCACATTAACATATATCAACATTGTGAATAACCACAAGCACATCCCTTCATGCTTGACTTCACAACCATTCACAAGCACATATGTACCACAACAATATTATGCAATGTGACTCAACATCTTCAATGCAACTCAATGCTATGCGGTACCGACTCTCGTTATCTTTTCTCGGTTTTTACTTTAAACCGGGTCCACCCTTCTAGACCGATAACTCGTTATCATTTTTCGGTTTTTACTTTAAACCGGGTCCACCCTTCTAGACCGATAACAACCAAGCCCGTCCCCTAGGCTTCAAACCCACCCTTCTAGGTTTGGGACAAGCCACTAGTTTCCACGAAACTAACAGACATTGCCTCTTGACTGAATGATGCATGTACAATCAACCAATCACAATAAATGCACTTAAGACCGTTCCCGCGTCTTAATCCCATGCATTCGAATAATTCACCCCTTCGAGAATTTCATCATGATTGCACATACAACATATATCAATGTATTCATTTCACACATCATCATATTCAACAACAATGCACACATATCACATATGTTCCCATGTATTCACACAACAATCGCATACATATATGCACTCACAATTCATTAGACGATACACATACATTCCTCATTGTATTCCCATGTATCTCTAATTATCACAACAATCAAGGTATTCACATTGCAATACCAATCATACAATTATAAGTTACGCACACATATTCAAAATGTTCTCATGCATACTCATTACATAATTGTACACAACAATCAAACATTCACAACCCATCAATTAATGCACACATAATCATCATTATGTTCTCATGTATTTTAACCGATTACAAGTAATCATTTATATCATAACTCTAGGATTCACGCCCGAAGGCTACCCACAGCACATGTTATCATAATAGTTCACATACTCATTCATAACATAAAAGTATTAACATATGCGAATCAGCCAACCAATCACCATTTGGATAACACAGCAAAGAAATATACTGTCACATTCGCCTTCATTCACCTGGCGAACCCTCGCAGCGAACCTTCGCCTGGCCTTCGCCTGGCGAACTCTCTCAGCGAACACTCGCTAGGCTTCGCCTGGCGAGACTTCCCAGCGAGCCCAAGTCAGTAACTACTGACTTCATTCGCCACCATTCGCCAGCACCTTCGCTGGGCGAACCTTCGCTATCCAACTTCGCCTGGCGAACCCACCAGCGAAGTCTACTGGGACTTAAATATAATTATTCGCCAACATTCGCTAGGCTTCGCCTTCGCTCGCCTGGCGAGAGCCAGCGAACCTGCGCAGAACAGAACCCCATTCTGTTCCTCCTTCACCAATCCATCATCAACCCTCTCTTACACATCCAAATCAGTACAAACAACATCAATACATGTTACCCGACTATTCTACGGCATTATTGCTCAGTTTCAACCGATTAAATCATCATTCTACTGATTAATCCAACATTTGCCCTAATTGGAAAGTGATGGGAACTCTACTAAAACCCTAACCCAACATACATAACATCATACCATGATCAAATAGAAACATTTCTCACCCTTACCTCGATTAATCGGAGCTTTGATGTTGGTTCTTGATGATTTCCACTTTTCCTCTTCTTCTCTTCTCTTTCTCTCCTTTCTTCTTCTTTCCTCTTTCTTTCCAAATGTTTTCTAACTTTCTTTTCTTTTCTTTCTCTCTTATATATATTTCCTTCATTTTCCTTCCTTCCAATTTCCTTCTCAATTCTCTATTAATCCCAATTAATAAAATTAATTCCCAACATTAATAAAAATCCCACTAAATCAATTAATTACTATAATTAATTATTTAATGAAATTTGGGCTGTTACACAAAGGACATTTCAAACACAACGACACTTTTGGAATTGCAAATTGAGCTCTTTTACCATGCCATTTTCAAGATTACTTAAAGCTTAAGGTACATATGCAAATCATGCCATAGGACCAAAACAAGGGATGAATCAGATCCATTGATCTTCCTCACATCACCAGCAACCTATTTGAGTCAAATTTGAAGTATTCCCAGCTTTTTTTTCACAAATTTCAAGCTTGCCACATCAATGAAATTGGATTTTTAATTGGGCTAATTCAGGCTGCAATTGGGCTCAAAATCCATCCATATCCAAAGTATAAGTTGCTGGGATCATTCACAATCAACAAGAAGAGAATTTGGAGCCATTTTTAGTTATAAATCAGTTGGAAAAAGGGAGAGAAGAGTTGAAATCGCATTTTCAATTTCTTGAAGTTTCAAGCCAAATTGATCATTCTAACAGCTCTAGGAAGGATTATTGATCATTTCTGGATCAAATTCATCAAGAATTCACCACGTTTGAAGGCTCAGTGGAAGCTCTCCACTAGGTAACTTATCTTTCAACTTTCCTCACTGTGTAGGGAGATTTGACACGCCATTTTCATATGATTGTGATCCCCATACTTCATAGATTAATTCTGGATAAGTTTTGCGCATGATCATGACAATTCTTGAAGTGACATGAAAACTTTAGGGATTCGGTTAGGGCTTGTTGTAGGAGATAAGTGGAAAATAACATAGGAGTCTTGATCAGCATAGCAAGGCAAGTTGAATGGCGTAAGAAATTCTTAGTTTTGTTGAACTCGTAAGACTGGTACAGTCGTCTCCCACCGGAGAAGACGACCGGAGCTGCCGTGCTCCGACGTCTGGTTTCTCCCTCCATTTCATGTTTAAAAGCCAGAAGCATATGTGGATGCTCTATAGTCCTAGGATCGTGTGACTACATTCCAAGTGAATGGCTGTGATTTCAGTCAATTGGTGTTTAGGAGTCAGATGCTTGCGTGGCGTCATGATAAGCCATTGGATCTGTGGACGGTATGCAAAACGAAAGGCCATGATTAAGTTTCAGAGGCTTTGAATGGCTTTTAATGAAACGGTGCGATGCACCAAGTGGAAATCTGAGATGGTTTGGGCTTTTTTCTATCCACACCTCCCCCACACTCTGGCCCATGCAAAATAACGTGACTGGACTGCTATTTGCACCAACTTTTATCCTTTTTTAATTTCTTTTCTTTTATTTCCTATTTTCATATCTGTTTCAATTAAATGCATAAAAAAATACTTTGATGACTCCAAAAAATATATGAAAAATATTTTTGTGCACTTTGACATGTAATCTAATTTCACCAATTTTTAATTGAATTTTTAATTTATTTTCCAATTTAATTTTGCATTTTCTTTTTAATATGTTCTTGTAAATAAGAAAGTTGCATATCACCACTTCTTGATTTTCTTTCCTAATCAAAACATCAAATAAATTTATGAAATTTCTTGTGCATATTGTGGATACTTTGATTTATTTTTGAGTATTTCTCTCTCTGTTTTTTGAGGCCTTTTGATTAGGTTTTGGATTAAATCTTTAGGACCCCCTCCTTTGCCTAATTCATAAGATACCCCTAAGACTTTGCCTTCTGTTGGCATAGCTAGGCTTAGAATTTTCTCTCAAACTTTGACCCCTGGTTCCTAATACCATAGGGGTCCCCTAGGATTTTTCTTAGAATTTTTAGGTGCATTTTACTATTTTTTTAGGCATTTTGCATTCTGGCCTATCCTTGTGTGTTTCCAACTCTACATCTTGCCTAGTTTGCATTTTGTATGAACTTTGTGCATTGCTTGTGCATCCAACTCTTGCATATTCATGTTTTAGACATCTTAAGCCACTTGTGTGATGAATTTCAAGTCTTAATCATGTTCATACCTTTCTCCTAACTTAGGATTTCTTTAGGACCTTTCCTTTAGCCTTTCCTTGTGGATACCCTTGAATAACTTACATCTTTACATGATTATTTTACTTGTTCTTTTTCCAAATCTCCTCTCTTTTAATCACTCCATGTCCTATAATCTTAGGATCCTTCTTGTGAGAGCCTAGTTCCTCCTATGGAGGAACCAAGTGCATTCCATAAGAAGTTAAGCCTTTGATGGACTCTTGTGTTGTTACACATTGAACATAGTGGGTTCTATTGGTTATCACTATGCTTCTCCTTATTCCTCTCAGTCATATGATCTTAGGATCCTTCTTGTGAGAGCCTGTGAGAGCCTAATTCCTCCTGTGGAGGAACCAAGTGCATTCCATAAGAAGTTGAGCCTTTGATGGACTCAAGTACTTTGTATACTCATTCCTTTTTGTCCTACAATCTTAGGATCCTTCTTGTGAGAGCCCAATTCTTCTTGTGGAAGAACTAAGGGAATTCCATAAAGAAGTTGAGCCTTTGATGGACTCTTGTGTTGATACACATTGAACATAGTGGGTTCCTTTGATTCTCACAGTACTTCTCTTCTAATTCCTCATTGTCCTATAATCTTAGGATCCTTCTTGTGAGAGCCTAGTTCCTCTTGTGGAAGAACCAAGTGCATTCCATAAGAAGTTGAGCCTTTGATGGACTCTCGTGTTTGTACACATATTCTCCTTCTCTGTCCTACAATCTTAGGACCCTTCTTGTGAGAGCCTAGTTCCTTCTGTGGAGGAACCAAGTGCATTCCATAAGAAGTTTGAACCTTTGTGGACTCCTGTGTTTTTACACATTGAACTTAGTGAGTTTAGTTCTCCTTTTACTTTCCCATCATCTTGTTTATCCCCTCCCCTGCATGTTGTTTGATTTGGTGCATTAGGATAGGAGTGCATGTATCGGCATTCTTTCTCTTAAGTCCATGTTTGCATTAAAGGTTGAGGTTTCCTCCCTTGATTGTTTCTTTTCTCTTTGTGTTTGCTTATGTGCATTAAAGGTTGAGGTGTCCTCCTTTGCTTGTACTGTTGCATTGCATGTGCATTCATTCACATTTTACATTTCAGTTTAATAATCATGATGATTTCCTGTTGTTTTCCTTTCCATTGCCCTGTCCCCCTAGGACTCTCACTTCCTTGTTTAAGGATAGTGATGATAGAACATTAGGGTTGACCCTTTGCATGATAACAGTAGGATAGATTCCCTTTCTAAACTCAACCTTAGGACCATCTTGCATGATAACAGTAGGGTTTTGCTTAGTCCCCCTATAGAGTCATTTCTCTCTTCTCATCTCAAAATAACTTCAAAGTACATAATGAAGGCTAATGAGTATTGTACATTACGAGCCTTAAGCTACTTGGAAAATGATAATTTAGTGGTCGCCTCTCAATCATCTAGAGTGTTAGCATATGTCCTTAGGACGATATGCGACAAATTCATTCATAGGTCATCTCTAGTGCAATATGAATTACAAACATTCATTCAAAACACTTCTTCCATAAAAGACTTCAACACAAACAGTCAACCTTCCTTTTGCCTTTGGGGTTCTGTTTAATCAGTGGGAAATCTTTTCAGATAAAAGAGTGTTGTTAACTCTTAGTTCTACCGCAAATGGTAACGCCTAAATCTCCAACAAGCGAGTTGTATACACCAAACTGCTAGAATTACCTGTTAACCCTACTCGGGTAAAAAACATGCGAACAAACCTGTGTTCTTTTTATCCCGAACTACGTTCGCTCTGATCTCTCATACCTGTTGAGGGTACGTAGGCATAAGACTTGATGTCTTGGAGAGCAACCTTTCCCCCTTTCATCTGTAGTTAGTCGAGCTACGTTGACTCTGACTTTCCCATTACACGAGGGAATACGTAGGCCCAGAGCAGCGATGCTCTGTCGAGTCCTTTTTCTATTTCTTTTGACCCCTACCTTTAGTTAGATAGATAAACAACTCTTTTGATAAACAACACAAGCATGGATCCCGTTGAGTACAATGAACGTGAGGGGTGCTCATACCTTCCCCTTGCGTAATCGACTCCCGAACCCGAGATTTGGTTGCGATGACCAATCTTATCCCTTTTCGCTAGGTTTTTCCTGATCGTTTCCTTTCCCTCTTTTGGGATAAATAACGATAGGTGGCGACTCTCTCGTCATTGCCGACACCTTTTTCGCAGTAGCGAAACTCTCATAGGGTACCGGTCTGAGTGTAGTGATGATTACCGGTGTTGGACTCGAAGGCGCTGAAATATTGATTGTTCGATATGGGATCGAAATCGTTGTGATTTCATCCATCTCATTGTCAACTTCCTTCACATCCTTCTCTTCTATTGTCCTGTCAAACTGCAAACTGCCCTCATCCATCAAACCTTGAATATGATTTCTCAACTTAACACATCTTTCTGGATGCACAACACATCCCTAACAGCCTTCTAAACAGCCAGGAAAAACACCACCCCTCAACAATCTGCTCTTCACATAGCTCAATGGCATCTTTAATTCCGCAACATTAGTTATTAGGTTCAACCTTTATCCCTCGATAACAACATTTCTGAAATTAATTGCTTTGGTGTCAAGCAGATCTTGCACATTATACTTAAAAGCTTTACAATTATCAATGTTGTGACCCGGAGCACCAGAATGAAAATCACATCTAGCATTGGCGTCATAACCCAGTGGAGGTACGCCAGTAAGCGACGCCAAAGTTCTTTTCTGAATAAGCTGTAACTGTAGCAGATGTTGCAATAGTTGAGAGTAAGTCATGGGAGGCATATCAAACTGTCTGTTGAACATCCTCCCTCTGTCTTGAAATTGGCGTGGTGCAATGGTTGGTTGTTGAGGTACAGCTAGAATGGCTATACTAGCAATTTGTTGTTGATGTTGAGGCTGGTACTGTCATTGATGTTGTGCTCGGTTTCTGTTTCTGTAAGCTGATACGACATTCTTGTCCCCTTCTCTTTTCTTTGGGTTCCCATACGTCTTCCTTGTTTCTCCTGATGTAGACTCTTCTCCACTCTGTATCTTTCCCAACTTTATTTTGTTTTTCACTCTTTCAACTGTTATGATCAAATATGAAAAACTTCCCGACATGTTCCCAATTAACTTCTCAAAGTATATTCCTGGCAGGGTTACCACGAACATGTCAATTAATTCACGTTCCACCATCGGGGGTTGAACTCTGGTTGCTAATCCGCGCCACCTCTAGGTGTATTCCTTAAATCCTTCATTGTTTCTCTGCGATAAATTCTGTAAGTATACTCTTTTTGGTGCCAGATCACTGTTATATTGGTAGTGACGAACAAAAGCTTCCCCTAAATCCCTCCAACTCCCGATATGTGTCCCTTCCAGACCCATATACCATTCTAGAGAAGGACCTGACAAGTTGTCCTGAAAAAAGTGCATTAACAATTTCTCGTCGTTGGAATAAGTTAATATCTTCTTGAAGTAAGCCCTGAGATATACTCTAGGATAGGTTGTCCCTTTGTACTTGTCGAAATCTGGAACCTTGAATTTAGGGGGAATCTTGACCCCTGGTATTCCCAGATTTGACATGTCAAGTCCCAAAGAGTTTTAGTTCTCGAGGCTCTTCATCTTCTCTTCAATCATCTTGAACCTTTTGTCAGCCTCTTTTTGGAGACCCACGTCTAATTCTCTCATTGAGAATACATCATCTTGCTCTTCTTCTTCTCAATGAGGACCTGCAGCTCCATGTGCGGCACCCACACCACCTCCTACACCGGTTACATGAACTCCTGCTTGGTGAACTCTGCCCAGAGGATTAACAACAGTAGGGATTACATTGGCCTGAGGAGTGCTATCATCAGCTGGGGGAGGAATATCAGTAGTTCCTCCATGTAAAACACCACTCCCATCCATCTTGGTTATCAGTGGTTGGACTAGAGTTCTCAGTTGTTCTTGCCCATTGGCGACTCCCTGCACCATATCTATAAACTGTGTCATCCGGTCCTTGAATTCCTGTAGCTCTTGCTATATCTGATCCATGATTCTTTGTTGATTCCCTCTTGTGTTGTACGAATGTCTGGAAGTCAGCCTGCTCTAGTTCTGAAAGGGCAAGTAGTGTGTAAGGTCAGGTTTTAGGGAATGCGAAAATGATGCGCAGGTATATGCAATGCTCGAATGATGTTCAAGAGACTTTCAAGACTTATGATTATTAACGATATTATAGAACTGCGAATGAATAGTAAAGCATGCACAATTGAGATCAAAAAGCAACTTTCATTAATTTTAAGAGAAGATCCAATACAAATGATTGTTTAACAGGCTGAATACAAAAGTTCGTGTAACAAGAGAAAGAATTGAACAACTAAAAAGCTTTCTTTCAGAGACGCTCTTCAAGCTTCTTCGACTCAAACATGAATCTTCTAACCATTTGATCGCAAAGCTAGATGAAGTGATGGACTGAAGGAGGAACATTGTTCCCTTCCAAGTCTTGAATCGCACTCTCCAACCTCCATGGAATATAACGAATCATGAGGTTATAGTGTTCCACTAGATCATTGTACTTAGCATGGCACATGTCTAGAGTCGGCTAATAATAACAGAGAGAATCCACTTGAATCATTGTTCATCTTCAGCTAGGCTTAAAGCACTTCTCAACTGCTCTTCGAGATCCTCAATGTCAGTCTCGAGCTTCTCCCTTGTCTTCTTCTTTTCAGCAGAAGCTAGTTCAAAGAAATGCCACGGTCTATCACAGGAGTCCTTAGTTTCCTTTAGGCGTTGTCGGAGAGCTTTTACTGACGCATCGTCCCCTTTAAAACCATTTTGATACACGACCCTCAGATCCATCTCTAGCTTCAAATTTTTGCTGCTTTCAGCCACTTGGTCTTGTTCAACCTCTATCTTCCTCTTGTATTGGCCATTATCCACACCTGCTTGGTGAAATTAGGCCTGAAGGTCTTGATTCTCTTTGGTCAACCTTTCTACCACTAGCTTCAACTTCTCATACTCTTCCATAGATATGTGAGTGGGAGTAGGAGGTTTTTCTTGCATGGAGGGTTCTAGAGGAAATGGTAGCAACTTTTCAGCTACTCTAGCTTGCAACCATCGGTTGTATGGCTCTTTAGCCACACAATTCTTCGCTTCCAGCTCTCTTCTCCCCTTCGTATGGATTTTGGTCCATGCTTTAGCAATTTTCCTGACAAACGCAGGATCTTCAGTTGTTGTGAGTAAAAAGAAGCTTTGAACTTTTTCTGCTTCGGGCTCGTCCTCCATAGCATAGCCCAACTGACGCAATACCATGACTGGGTTGTAATTGATGCAACCAGCCCTACTAATCAGAGGCACATTACCAAACTCTCCACAACTAAAAATGATCTCCACATCATAGTATTCATGGGAATACCAAGAAATATCATCAACTGCTAGAGACATAATGTGTTGAGACCATTTCAGCTTCTCCTTGTTTTCCACAAACGGCCCTTCCTTCGGCAGATGAGAGGCATACCATTTGAACAGTAAATGAGAACAACATTGGACCATTCTTATCTTCTTCTCACTCCTCCAATGAACAGAGTGGTAAGTATCAGCGAGGAGAGTAGGAATGAGATTCTTCTGCATGAAGAGAGTAATGGCAGTGATGTCTATGAAATTGTCTATGTTTGGGAAGAGATGATTGCGACTTTCTGAGTCTAACGGTACTAACTGTAAGTGCACAGTCTATCGCGTAGTAATAAAGATATTGATCCCACAGGGGCTGGAAATCAAGCTAGAGTTATCGGTTGTTACTATGTTTAGCTAAGGCGGAATATGTTTTTATGAAAATAGAAGCAAAGTTATGGGGTGAAAAGGAAATAAAAAATAAAAGCTTTAAAAATAGAGATAAAGGGATATCGGTATGTAATGCCTTAATCATCGGGGATTCGACAGGTCACCGGTGCTTATTAGTTTTTGCAAATACTTTTCAGGAGAAAATACTTGTTTAAAGACCTTTGCCTCACGCTGGTTGTTGACTCAGGCCATACTTTTATGGCGGAATATACGCTTTCGCTGTCCCATTCGAGGTTAAAAATACTCTTTGAAAATAAATAAATTCTGATTAATTTCAAAGCGCTCTCGCTGTGTTTAAAATAAATGTCTAGTTTTTACTATCCGGTTCAAACCCCACGCTTTCACGTGTCAGCTTGAACCTTAATAAGTTTCCCACTTTCATGGCAAAATAGTTATAAATAACTTCTCACTTTCGTGACAAAGGTTACTTAGAAAATTTGATTAAAAACTACGGTCAGAAAATTGTTTGTAAAAAAGGGTAAGGTGCACCGGGTATTATCGAATCTCGTCCTACTAATTTGCTTACATACCGACAAAACTAGTTTAGCTAGACATGATAATTAATGCAAACATAAATAAACATAAACATCAAAATGATATAACATGCATAATGAAGGAAATAAAATAAATATTTAATTAATAAGAACCTGGCAAGTAGTACTGAAATTGAATTCTCGAGTAGTCCTCCACAATGTCGGCAGGATTCTACTATGGAAAAAAAAGGTGCGGAATAAAATAAAATGCTCTAAACTAAAGGAAAAGGAAAGGAAATAATAGCAAAAGTAGAAAAATGGCTTCAGCAGAATTTTTGGCAGCACTTTTGTATGTAGAAAATGAAGTCCCCTCTTCAGGTCCAACTGCCATCCTTTTATATCTGAGGTTTGCATGAGGAAATCTCCGAGGAAAATGAGTTGAGGGAGAGAATTCTCAGGGAGTGCACATTGGATCGTGCCTCAATTCTCTCCCCTTCGTGGCCATGTTCTGATAGTAACGTTATTACTGATAGTAGGTTCGTGACGGTCGTGGTGTACTGTGACGACCGTCACACCTCCAAAATCCTGTTTTCTGGATTTTTCTCCTCTTTTGTCCCTTCCTTGCGTGTTTTTCTATGTCTTGCTCATTTTTAGCGTGAGAATGAAATACCTGCGAAAACACTTAGCAAACTTGCGGAATAGTCGGGATTCGGGTTGAAATCATATAATTAATAAATGGAAAATACGAAAAATATAAGATACATTTTCGCGTTATCAAGAGAATAATCCCATAGATCATCAGAGCATTAGCAACAACAAACATTTCCTAATCCTCAACAGTCTTGTACTGGGCGGTTTTGTCTAATAAAAACTTCAGAGGAAATCCTTGAGTACCTCCCTTATTGGCTAGACCATCTTCAACTTCTCCCTTGGACATATGGAGAGCAAAAGAAATGGTGGAAGGCTTCGGTTCTACTTCCAGACTGGTGTAGATAGGTTGATCCTTAATCTTGATATTCAACAAGTGAGAATATTCTTCAAGAGTAGGAGCCAACTGATAATTTTGGAAAGTAAAACATCTGAGAGGAGCATCATAAAACTGAGTCATGGCGAACAAAGCTCAAGTGTCCACTCTAGAATAAAGAAGATCAAGTAGTTTCCCATGCTTCCCTTGAAAATTGATCTTTATAGTCTTCGGTACATCAATCAAAAGGTCTTGATCAATCCCAACTTAGGTTCTCTGAACTTTAAGGAATTTGTGCTTCTTTTTCTTTGATCATCCATTTCGTTCACCAATACCTGAGATAATCACAGTCTCTTAAGTCCCTTGATATGCAATAATGATATGCAATGCAATTATTTATGAATGCATATGATAACAGAACAACAACAGGGTCAAGGTCACAGGTCCTGCAAGGTAACACAACAAGGTATCTCTCACCTAGGGTGGCAATCTATTGGTTTATAAGAGGGTATCCCAAAGGCTTTAAACAAAGTCCCATGCACTAACCCTTAAAAGTTTTCTATCATAACGACGATTCGTAAGACGATAATCCCTTTAAAGGATGAACACAGAGTTATGTTTTAGTAACCTTAGGGACAAGGTTCTACAAAAGGTCCTCAGAGTCACGGACTCCCAAGTCGGAAATATAGACGCCATTACGATTACTCATAAGACATAATCATCCCAAAGGGGCCTCATCTGAGTGGTGGAATTCAAACCAACTCAACGAGTCCTAAGTCTCACAAATCAGAAAGAAACCACCTCCTAATCTTAGTGTATACTATAAAGCACGGGTAGAAAACCTTTATCGTTACAAACCATCAAATAAACCCAACCGGTTAAAAGGAACACAACACAATACAAGAATAAAAGCAAATAAAACAAACATGCGACAAACAAACTAGGCTTGGCTTACTAGGTGTCCCCAGCAGAGTCGTCAGTTGTCGCTACTCAAAAAATGCCACGACGGGGAAGCAAAAAGAAAGACAGAAGAGTCACCACCGAACTTTATTTATACCATGAGGGGAAAGGAAAACATCTAGAAAACCTTAAGAAAGAAACGGATAAGATGGTCTCGTGACCAAAGAATGGGTTTGGAAGCCGGTTATGCGAAGGGAAGGTATTAGCACCCCTCGCATCCATCGTACTCAATGGGAACTATTTGTTTATCTACGTGTGATAATATTTGCTAAAATATATTGCTTCTTATGAGTGTTCCAAGGGATAAAGAGAGGTTAGAAACAGAGGAAAGAGAGGTAAAGAGGGAAAAGAGAGACTCGGTAGGACTTCGCGGTCCTAGGCCTACGTATTCTCAATAGATATAAGAAAGTCAGAGTCGACATAGTTCAGGAAACCACGGGTAAAAGAGGGGAATATGCTCGGCAAGGATTGTGGCCCTTGTGCCTACGTATCTTTACTTAAAAGAAATAAAGAATCAGAGCAGTCGTAGTTCGGCCTACGGTTTGCTGGGAAGTTCTGGTAGACGATGCTAACATAAACATTCTAGCAGTTTAGGTGTATTACTGCTCACTCATTGGATACTTAGGCGCTACCTGTTTGCGGTAGAGAGGACATAGCATGTCCTGAGAATGGGGAAAGGGTGGAAAATAAGAAAGAGTGTTCGCCAAGACATCGCCGTCTTGTGCCTACATATTCTCATATGGTATGAGAAATCAGAGCGGTCGTAGTTCGGCCTACGGTTAACTAATGTTTTTGTGGATGATATTATCGTGTGTATTCTAGCAATTTAGGTGTATTGTTGCTCGCTCGTTGGAGACTTAGGCGTTATCTGTTTGCGGTAGAACGAGCATAACATATCCTTTTTGGAAAGATTAATTTTTGCCATGCGAGGCAAGATGTCACATTTGACTTGTGGGAGTTGTTTTTATGGTGAAATAGGTCCTCGAATAGTAATCCCTTGCGGGTAGTACCAATTCTTTATCTCAAAGTTTTATTATGAAAAGGTGTGGCGAATACAGTCACATCTTTGTATTGAAAGACGAGTATCGAGACCATACACTCTACAATGAGTATCCTGACACTCGGAGAGGAAGAAGTCTGCATTCAATCCTCTCTCTTTAGTTCAACACAAAGAGAACTTCATTCTCTTATTAAAAGTGTTTTTTTATCTTGAATGGTAAGTTATTTACGACAGTGAACCCTAACGGTAATGTCAAGCACTCGGGATAGGAGAAGGCCTATGCCTAACCACTCCACGACCATTCAAGTTTTTGTTGTGAAAAGAGTTTGAAAAATACACTCGGTATGAGACCGAGGTTTTTAGGAGAAAAAGTTTCGAAAAGAAGTTGTGAAAAGAATAAGTGGTGAGTACAAGCATAGCTTCGTATTCAAAGACGAGTATCGAGACCACACACTCTACAGTGAGTATCCTGACACTCGAAGAGGAAGAAGTCTACACTCAATCCTCTCTCTTTAGTTCAATATAAAGAGAACTTCATTCTCTTATTAAAAGTGTTTTTTATCTCGAATGGTAAGTGCTTTACGACATTGAACCCTAAAGGTAATGTCAAGCACTAGGGATAGGAGAAGGCCTACGCCTAACCACTCCATAACCTTTCAAGTTTTATGTGAAAAGAAATTTGAAAATGCACTCGGTACGGGACCGAGGTTTTAGGAGAAAAAGTTTTGAAATGATGTTTTGAGAAGATGTGAATATGATAAGAAATGAACACGAATATATACAGGATATATAACCAATAGCCCACCAATTTAGGTTTTATGGTTTCGATATTGATTAGGTGTTTTGAAAGAATGTACAAGTCAGTTTGAATATTTACAAGATATGGATAATATATAGAATATAACAACATGTACAAGAATATAATGACTGAATTTAAAACAGTTGGTATTTGACAGAAAGTAAAGTTAGTGGTTAGTTTGGTTAGTGAATTGAATCGGGACGAAATGTAACGTTAAACCGTCATAGCTCGACTTTTGATGGAAGTTGAACTATAGTAGGTCGCGTAGATTGATATCTGTGCAAAAGACAAGATAGAGAAATAATATTGAGGATCATTCTCCGATTTAATCGTGTCACACGGACCAAAGAAAAGGTGGGATCTCGTCTTAATCGCAAACATTATGTTGATTAATCAAAGGTAGCCTATCACGATCCCAAAGTAAACAAAATGACTCAAATGTTCATTTTCCATAGATTTGAAATCGAGAAGGTTATCGACTTCGAAAAATCGGCGCTTACAAATTGAAAGACATCATAGATCAAAAGAATTTAAATAAAATCGAAAATGGAGAAGAAATGAGGAGAGAAAGAGGGTGTCTCGGATCCAACATCATTTATCAATAGTTTGACTAGTAACGATTTACAGAAGTCTCATCATCGACCAAAACAGTATGATAAAATCTCAAACACCAACATCTATCTTTAGAAAAAAACATATTAAAAATTCTAAAAAAAACTAAAATAACAAAATATTAACAATTCCTTTTTTAAAAAACTAATTTGCAACATATATATTCTAAGAACTTATTTATAAAGTATTAAGAATTCTAAAAAAATAAATTAGAAAAAATATATTACAATTCTAAAAAAAAAATTAGAAAGCAAATTATCAATCTAAAAAAAGGTTTAGCAAATATATTAACAAACAAAAAAACATAATTTTATTTTTAAAAAATGGTCATTACCAACTTTAAAAAAATAGATTTATAAAATTTTATTAAACTCTAAAGAGAAACTTATTAACATCTCTTAAAAAAATTATTTATAAAATATATTAATAATCTAAAAAACTAATTTGCAAGAATATATTAACAAACTAAAAAACTATTTTAGAATATATATTAACAACTACTAAAAACTATTAGAAAAAATGTTATAAAAAGAATCTTAAAAACTAAATAGAAAAATGTTATAAAAAATATTTAGAACTAATTACAAAATATATTAACAATTAAAATTGGTTTTAAAAAGTTAATTAAAACAAAAGGGAAACAGAGTGTGGTCTTTGAGAAGAAAATGACAACGGTCCATGAGCGAACGTATCTTCAACCTTGTGTGGGTTTTAATATCATGAGTTTTTTTTCCACAGTTTTTCGTCTTAGATATGTTCTTGGTCTTTCTCCCTCTTCGTCTTGATCTCTCTGGGTTTCTGTTATGATTTTGAGATTTGGTCATGGGAGGCTTCGCCGAGAATTTTGAAGATTTGAGGAAGGGTTTGATGTTTTTACGGGTTGAGGAAGAAAATGAGCGAGAAGGTTGAAGACGAAGGGTTTTTTCGGTTGGAAGTTTAAAGTGGTTTTTGGCGGTGAGGTGCGTGGAAAACAGAAGGAGAACATCGTGTTGGGTTGATGGAGGTTGACGATGTTAAATATAATTCATTGTGATTTGATATGATTAGATTTGATATCATATGATTAATTTGATATGATTAGATTTGATATCATATGATTAGATTTGATATCATATGATTAGATTTGATTTAGAATATTTTGGGCCTTTTATGTTTTGGGCTAGTGTAAACCTAAAACTATAAATAGGGTGCCTTGCTTTGTATTCTACATCACAACATAACAAATTTCACAGTTGCAGTTAGCAAGTGAAAGTTCAATAAGAAATCCCACAGTTGTGGGTAACACATTCTCTCCAAATACTTCTTCTCTCATTCTTCTCTTTCTTGTTTGTTATTCTTCTTCTCTTTTGTTGTTCTTGATAATTACTTGTTATTACCATCATTATCATATTGTGGGTTTGTTCATCAATCTTGAGATCAAGATTGAAGGGAATTCTTCATAGGGTGTTGTTGCGGTGGAAATAGGATCACAAACTATTAATGAGTTTGAATCGCAATTCAATTCACAACCGCTCTTTGATTTATCCGAAGGAAAAGGTCAAAAGAGGGAAAACCTATTTTTGCATCGTAAACACAATGCGGGGAGAGATCTAGGGTTCGGGGGTTGGTTAAATTTAGGGAAGGTATTAGCACCCTAAACTTCTGTAGTACTCTACAGGAACCTTTTGTTCAGATGTTTACTATTTTGCTTTATTTATTTGCTTAAGGTATATATACAAAGGGATTAAAAGTGAGAAAAGAGACCTAAGGGGTTAATTCTAAGTTTACTCGGCAAGACATCGCATCTTGTGCCTACGTATCCTTACGGGAGTGGAATCAGAGTAATTGTAGTTCCCCTCAATAGGGAGGTTAGAAACTTCTTGACTGTGGTCAAGGTCTCAAGGGGAATAAACGCATCTTAAGGACACGCTTACGTGGAGTGTAGAAACTCCAAATCTCTACGTTGAAATGTTAAGTTGTAATTAGGGTTAAATTAGGTTAGGGATTCCGCGGCGGGAAACCCTAAAATGAGCGCGGCGGCTCTTTGACCTAATGCTAGGGGTAAAATTGTAATCTTGCCTGCGGCGAGGCATTTGTGAAAATTAGGGTTTGTAATTGTAAGGGTTGAAGTTGAGGACTATTGGCGCGGCGATCAAATGCTAGACCTAATTCCTTCGGAGTGTGCAATGTGACAGAATAATAGCAATACATCAGCAGAAATTTAAATCATACATCAGCAGAAATTTAAATGCGAAAAGTAAACGCGATTATTAGATTCGCAAGGTTACAATTGAGAAACAGATACAAATATAAATGAAACTTAAATGAAAACTCAACGCAATAGTAATAAATATGAACTGCAAAAAAATGAACACCCGTTAGTAGGCAGAGTTAGGCGGTGATCAAATGAGTTAAGAAAAAGATGCAAATTTGAGATCTTAATAATTTAATGTTATCTTGCAAAAGAAATTTGATTTAAAAATAATTTACTCTTTTAAAAAGGTTTTATTTTTAATATTTTAAGAAAAGTTTTTCTTATTTTTATTTAAAAAAAGAGTTTTTTATTTTATTTTTATATTTACAAAAGTTTTATGTTTTATATTTAAAAAAAAAGGTTTTAATTTTTATTTTTTTAAAAAAGAGTTTTTGTTTAATTTTATTATAAAAAAAAATAATGTTTATACAAAAAGGTTTTTTTTTTAAACAAATATAAAACAATATAAAACAAAATAAAACATAAATTAAAAACAATAATAAAATAAAAACTTAAGGGGTTGGGCCGGTAACCACACCCGGACCCAACCCAGTTGTTGTGAATACACCCAAAGCTTCATTTTAGGGTTTCAGAACCCTCGTCCTCGCGGCGCCGTTTCTCCTGCGTTTCTCTCGTCTCTCTCTCGCGGCCATGTATCTCTCCTTGTTTGATCACGACCGAATCTTCTTCTTCCTACATGAACAAAACAACAAACATGCATGAATTAGTGATCTCCCTACCCAGATTCCGACGATGATTTTTGGACGGTGATTTTGACGGCGATGAAGGCGATGATGATGTTATGATCTGAGCCTCGGAGGTTTGCCCGTTGTTGTTCGAAACGGCGTTGGTGAACCTTCTTTTCTCGGGTTGCTTTTGATCTCTCTCGCGATCGCTAGGGTTTGCTCTTCGCCGTTTTTCGTCCCTCCCCCACACGAGGTGATATCGTTCTCTTTTTATAATTTCTCTTTGTCTCTCTTTTGGGCCTCTGATTGTTGACTTGATTTTTGTGGATTTGTGAATCTGATAATATTTTGATTCGATTGAGATTCTTTCCATTCTCGGTGTTGATTGGATCTCGTTTTACTGATTTCCTTATGCTTTGATTATCCGGGTTTCATTGGATTGCATTTGGATTGACTTGTCTTTCCGGATTTTTCAGATGTGGATATCCATCCTTGAATTTCGATTTGCTTCGGATCCTAAAACTGATATGAACTGGGCTTGCTTTTTCGAACTGGACCGAGTTGTGATCATGAATGGCTCTACATCCTCGCGGATCGTAGCTTGCTTTGATTAATGGCATTTGTTGTGATCTTCAGATGTCGCTGTTGGCTCTGACTCGCGGTGACGCTTGGGGCAATGATGTTCGTAGCTGAGCCCCGGCTTCGCATTTGGTTGAGGCTTACTTCGAACTGATACATTTTTCTGATGTAGTTCTTAGTTTGTACTTCTGTTTTACCGATACGAGCTTATTAACCCTTTTCCTTCTTCATTCTCAGGACAGATGCTGCTGTTTTGGGTTAAGTCAATTTTTGCCGAGGGAAACCAATGGTTATGGTGACGCCTCATCTGAACCTATGTTGGATGCCATTGCCATTTGGTTTTGGTCATATGGCTTTAGCGATGACGACCCACGAGTCTGAGCTGTCCTTTTGTGCTTGAGCTGATAGTTTGTGCGAAATTACCGACGCTTGCAGTTCGACGTTCGGTAGGGAGTTGGTAACGGCTTCGGCCGTGGCTCTCCCAGCCGCTCGAATGCTTATGCCCGATGATGGCTAGCTGAGGGCTGATATGACTTCGAATCTCTTTGTTGTTTCTATTGTTTTCATGCAGTTTTCTGACTTGATTGAATCAATTGGATGGCCCGATATTTTACGCGTGATTGTGGCGTGAATCCTTGCTCTTGTTTTGTGATTAAACTTGGGGACTCCTTTCGATGCTCGATTTAGTGTGGTCATTCCTGTCCTGCTGCTGATGATTCTTGGCCTCTTTGATATGGTTTGCAAATGTCTGTTTTTTTCCTATGGTGCTTATCTTGGTGCCTTGATTCCGGTTTCCCGCAGTTGGGTCCTTCTGTGATGTCTTGACAGTAGTACTGTTCTTATGTTTTTCGTGATGCTTGATATTGAAACCTCTTGATGTTGCTTTGCAGATATTGATGTTGCTGGTGTACTTCCCTGATGGTCGATAGTTTGTGTTAAGACACCAGTTGCCTGATGCAGCTTAGCTCAGATTTGGTTTGATTGGCTTTTCCTGGATATTTGCAGATGCAGATTTGTTTTTGGATACTGTTGAATACCTTCTGTTATCAAGGACTGAACTTTGTGATTTGCAGGATGTTTTCGTGCCCTTGCGCATGAACTTGCATTATTTGATGGTTTGTGTTTTCTGTCCTGTGCAGCTTGATGCCATAGTTTGGTTTCTCTTGTTCTGTTTTGAACTTGATTTTCATTCTGTTTGGACCATTGGCCTTCATTCTGTTTGGTAACAGATTTGTTCTTTGGTGGCTTTTCATACTTGTATTGGCGCGAGCCCCTTCCTAGTTTTGTTCATGCAGCTTGTTTATGCTTTGAGTTCTGTTATACTGATGATGCTTGTGGCTTTTCAGGTGTGAAAAAAAAAACGACTCAGACTTGCCGGCATCCGGGTCTGGGTCCAAATTCGCCTATGTTGCCTTACTCTCGTATCAGTTTGGAAATCCAATCGTGGCAAAACGAATCAGTCCCGCTTCTTTTATTACTTCTATCTCTCGGATGTCCCGTATCGATAAGAACAGGTATTACCTGATCTGACGCCCACGGCGCGGATCGGTAACGGGGGTAGGACGCAGCTTCGGTTGTGCCACTCCCGGCACTCGATGATGACATTGTTCTGAGAGTGTCAAAAACATCTTCTAACATTTTTCTATACTGTTTGTTATGTTTTGCCGTGCAGGTGAATCGAGGATTCGTGGAGAAGCTCAAAGACAACATGAAGACACTTAGATGTTCTTAGGATTTAGGATAGATACTTTAATGTAATTCCTTAGGATTTAGAACTTTAATGTAATTCCTTGTAACAGTACGTATAAAATGTGAAGCAATCTCCATTTCTTGTATGATGAGATTTTTTTTATGAAATAAAATTCCCAAAATTTGAATTCATTTATATTTTATTCTTAGTTAAAAAAAATATAAACATTTGTGAATAAATCCACAAGTATTTAAATTCATTAACATAGTCATAAAACATAAACACTCCCAAGTGATATTCTTATTTGTGCACTCGTCTCATCATCGGATTAAAATCCAATTTAAATGCTAACCAACCATTTCATAACCCAACACGGATGTGCACCATAATCACAACAGTTTCAGCATCAACAACAACGCTACTCGTAATTAAATTCCACTGACCAAACGCCAAGAGCCACAAACCAACAATACCCAATTACGACTGTGCCTTAATAACAGAAACGGAAGCGCTTTGGAAATAAACCATGAGCGATGGAATGGATCTTAATCCAATTGTGCTTGACAAATTTTAATACCGACCACATCAAATTGGCACCTTGATATAATTAGACCTGGTGGTAGGTAAATGCCTCAAAAATAGTGTATCAAACGCCTCAGAACTTAATAATAGCCTGTCTTCAGGGAATTAGCAGAATTTGCGTAAAATGACCAAAATACCCCTGGAACCAAATCTGCAAAACAAAAACCTCCATAACTTGTTAGTGGTTAGCAAATGTACATATGAGATGATATGCGAAATGACTGACTAAATATAAGGGTAAAATTTGGGGTATTACAGTTGCCCCTATTTAAATAGCTACACCGGACGATTTGAGTGACAGAGACTCGAGGAATCGTGGTGGGGAGATTTAAATATAGATAACCGAAAATTTTGCCCTTATATGCGACGATATGCAATGCTACGGATAAAGCGAGGACAACTTAATGCATATGATGCCATGAATATGATATGGTGTGTATGCTGGAATGATGAATGCGAAAAATGCTGACGAATACGACGACACAGGGACAGACGCTACGAGAAGAACACACTGGGGAAAACGACGCGCTGGGACACAGTACAACACTGGGGGGATTCCTAAAATGATGGTCAACTGGTGCAAACACGACCAATTGTCATTTTGGGGACGAGATTCTCAAATGGAGATGACACCTGTGAGACGGCCTCCACTGGGGAATCTAAAAGATAAAACTGGATCACGTACGATTGCAGGATTGATTACAGAATGCTGGAGCATTGAGCAAAGAATAACATCCAAGCTTCCGTAAACTATCCCTCGTGACAGGATCAAACGGACTTTTCGGAACTCCGTAACAAATATACAGGGTAAAGACCGACTGTATGCCAAAATAAATGGACTTTGATGGGAAGTGCCCTGATAAGCTTCTCGCGGGAGAACTGTCACTCATCGTTGGAAGGGACTTATGTGCCAAAATGGATAAGCACTCAAATAAAGAGGCTGCTGCTTATCTGATAAATAAACCTTCTCGCATTTAAGGTCGGCGCCTGGAATACGATTTTGATTCTTCTCTTACTGAAGGACAAATAAACTTCTTCATGCTTCAAGATCGTGCTCTCCTGAACATGAAAAGGGTAAACTGAACTTCCTCATACTTCAGAATCGTGCTCTCCTGAATATGAAAAGGGCGAACTGAACTTCTTCATACTTCAGAATCGTGCTCTCCTGAATATGATTCGGCTCTTCGGGTAAATGAAATTCTTCATACTTCAGAATCGTGCTCTCCTGAATATGAAAAGGGCTAATTGAACTTCCTCATAACTCTGAATCGTGCTCTCCTGAATATGATTCGGTTGTAAATGAAATTCTTCATACTTCAGAATCGTGCCCTCCTGAATATGAAAATGGTGAACTGAACTTCCTCATAACTCAGAATCGTGCTCTCCTGAATATGATTCGGCTCTTTCTTATAAATGAAATTCTTCATACTTCAGAATCGTGCTCTCCTGAATATGAAAATGGATAATTGAACTTCCTCATAACTCAGAATCGTGCTCTCCTGAATATGATTCGGCTCTTGAAATTTTTCATTCTTCAGAATCGTGCTCTCCTGAATATGAAAAGGGATAATTGAACTTCCTCATAACTCAGAATCGTGCTCTCCTGAATATGATTCCGCTCCTTCTTTTACTAAAGGATAAATGAACTTCTTCATGATTCAGAATCGTGCTCTCCTGAATATGATTCCGCTCAAAACCTCCCCGTACTTCAAGATCGTGCTCTCCTGAATACGATTTGGTTCATACCTCCTATACTTCAAGACGACAGGTAAATGGAAGCCCAACTGCTCCATGGAGATGGCCATTTGCTGCGAGTCATAACGAAGGTAGGATCGGCTTCTTAGGTGAGAAATGTTGTATATTGATGCTGTAAGATGTAAAGTGTTGTAAAGTGTTGTAACCTGTAGGATTGTAAAGTATTGTATTGATAGATTTTCCAGGCGTGAACTGGCGTGTATCTGTAAAGGATTGTAGTTGATTTTCTTGAAAGATAGTGCAAAATAAATGCACGTCCGGGTACAGTGATAAACTTCTCGAGCGAGATAGTCGCGTATCTGTCATGGTATGGTGAAAACCTTTAGATGGTGCAAAATAAATGCACGTCCGGTTGGGATTGACGACCGACAAGACTGAGGTTCAATCTAGGATCGAGCTAGAAAGAAAACTGGTAATCAAGACTCCATCGAGGGAATGATCTCGAAGGGTAGATATCTTATCCTGGCGAGGAAAGATAGCTGAAGTAACCGTCATCCACGAGGATCGAGCTCCGTAGGGAAACTTGGAAACACATATGTATTTTATGCTTAGGGCTGACAATCTATTTGGAGAGAATGGACGAACCCAGTTACTCGGCGGTAACAACCAATGATGGAGACACAATGAACCCGCGTATGTTAATGAATATGTTAATATGAATGTATGTTAATGTCTATGTAGTTAAATATGCAAGATGTTATGAAATGAGTATGCCATGAGTATGTAATGAGTATGTAATGAGTGTGTGTATGAAATAGGCATGCGATGCTTATGCCCCTGCGTATGCTGACGAAACAGACTAGAGACGGGACGAGAGATGAAATAAACATCTCGACGGAGATACCCTGCATTCTCGGCAATCAATACGTCAATCATGGGTGGGAAGGATCAATGTTGGAACCAAATCTGGTTTTAAAGTTCTGAATTCTCTGGGGAGAAAGTAATCTGCTTGAGTGCACAGTATCATGTCTTTACATGGGGAGAAGAAAACTTGAGGGACACTTTTGAGTTACCCAAGAAAAAGTTGTCAGCTTATAGTCTCTCTGGGGACTGTCACTGGGAGCATGTCGGTGAAATCTTTGATGTCTTAGGGACCACCGGCTCCATCCAAAGTATTGTCAGCTTAAAGTCTCGCTGGGGACTATGATGAGGCAATAGTTTAGGAGCCTGTTGCAACACTGAGATTTACTGGGGAATGAAGGCCGCTGTGAGTAAAATCCCTCGGGTGCACGAAGAAAAGTTGTGAAACCCCATGGTTTTGATCTTGAAGGACCTTATAGTAGTCGCCATTTGTTTCCTTTAAAAACATGGTGCCCCAGGATACTTGCGTTGCGAGGTAGGGTCATCTCAAGAGGATTTTATAGAGAACATCGAGTCCGGTTGCCCCATTGTTCTCAAACTCTTTGAGAGATTTGTCAGGTCTCGACGTAACTGGCACAAATTAATCGTGTTACGACGAAATCTTTGGGAAATAGCTCTTAAGAATGTCAGACTCGCGTTGGTAAGCGAATTGGGAAACTGCCTGCCCCTGTTCAGCAGGATCTTCAAGTTCCATGGGTTATGTTCATATGTAAATCTCTAAGATATCAAGCAAAGTTGTCATGCCTGAAATGCCTATCCTGAGCTTGTCAATGTACACATATATTTGTCTTGAATTTTTGTTTTGAAAAAAGATATTGCGATAACTTGTGACCGAAATCACTAGTCCGGATATAAGTTTTAATTATAATGCCAACATGAATTTTTCTGAGCATAGCTCGTAGGAGTCAGGAAACGTGATCTTGTCGAGTATGCTTTCAACCGAAGTCCTACTTCAATTAGGTCTTTTAAAGTTTGTATCGTGGCTCGGTTCACGGTTTAAGAAACAAAGGATAAAGGCTCAAAGTTATATTTGTACCCACCCATTCTTCGTGATGTTCTCCAATCCTAATTCAGTTAACCGGATACGAAACGCTCATATCTCAAGCGGATTTGCTATGGTCGAGAACTTATCAAGGCTTTGGACATGGCAGTCACTCACCTATTTCTTTTGGCAATTGGTCACACGACCTTGTTCTTTATAGGGATTCTAAAAACTACTGGTTTGTTGTTCTTATTCCCAAACTTTTGCCTGGACAACGTCTTTTGATTTGACTTTGGAGTCCAGCGGGATGCCCCAGTTTTGCCTAAGTCTCCTTCATAGGTTTTGACTTAGCGGGCTTTTATTATTTTTTTGAATATTCTTTTATGCACAAGTCGTGTAAATCTTTCGAAAGGCTCGTGACTGCCCCACTCCTTAGGTAACCGAGGGATAGCCATTGTATTGGACTTCTTAAGATGCTAAGGATAAATTCTCGAAGGTTGGCTCTTCCTTTTTAAGAGTCTAAGCGCTCGATCGGTTTAACTGAAACCTACCCTGCCCCAGGTTAGGATGAAGGTTCTTAAAAAGAAAGAAAAAACTCCTACTTCAAGGCTCAAAGAGGTTAACGAGGGATTAACATCCTTATATCTCCAGTGTTTGGGATTTGAAACAATGCCTTACATCATCAGCGGGCTTTAATTGAAAGCATACGACAAGAAATCTGACGTTTTAGGTTCGTCATCCTCCCCCCAATTCTCCATCAGAACAAGAGATCGGGTAAAGTTGGCATTATAATTTAAAAATGTATTTTGAATGAGTGAAACGAATGGATTTGTTCAAGACAAACATATGCGTTGCATTAATTAATCAAAGATAAACAAGTTCGTACATGCTAAATATGCTTAATCAAAGAGAAATACATATAAATGAACTGTCGAAAAAATCCTTCTAAATGTTTATGAAATCTCGCATTCAAACGTAACAGTTTCCTTTGGCGGAGCCTCAATGGAAAGGACGTCTGGCTTATGATCACTGTGAGTCATCATGGTTTGCCCCAGCTACGCTGGTCATATCTTCAACAGTTTTCAGTCATTGCTTCAAAATAACTTTCTCAGATTTTTTGTTGATCCCGGTCATATCATCTTGAGGGTTACTGAAATGAAGCGAGCTAGGCCTTTGAATAATTACTGGATCTGGCTGATTTGCCACAGGAGTAGCATGCTTTGCAGAATTCGAGCTTGACAAGTGAGGGACCCCGAGAGGAGTCTCGATCTTCATCTGAGCATCGCTAAAAGACAACTTCTTTGCTTCTAGCAAGTTTCTGACAACTTTCTTAAGAGCATAGCAATTCTCTAGATCATGGTCGGGCGCACCCTCATGAAATAAACAATGAGCGGCAGTGTTGTAACCTGTAGGTAGCGGATTAGGCGGAGGACCCAAAGCACGGGTGGTAATCAGACCTTGTTGTACCAAATGGGGGTACAACTCAGTGAAAGTCATCGGAATTGGAGGACAAGGCTTATACTGACTTTTACGGAGGTAAGGAACCTGATCCTGTGATTGCTGATGAACAGGAGCGTTGGGCACTCGTTGACTGTCGACAGGAACTTGCATAGGCGAATAACCGGCAGGTTGTCGATAAACTGGTGCCTGATATACCGGAGCTGACTGTACAGGCTGGCATGCAGGAAACTGCTGATCGAAAGGAGGTGCAACAGTAGCTACATAGGGTTGTTGAACATATAGAAACGAATAACCTTGAACATAACTCTGCTGATATTGTAAAGGTTGAGGAGTAGCCTTTTGCGGTTCTTTGAACGTGTAGGTCCTTTACCATGGTCGGAGTTAGGAGTTTTGCACTTTGGAGGGGTAGCTCGTCGAACTGGTCGAGCACTGGGAGGCACCAAACCGGATTGAAGACCGTGAGGAGGTACATTCTCGACAGTAACAGCTGGTTGAGGTTCCATAACGGTATTAGTCTTAGAAACAACAGTAGACTGAGCATCCACCTTCACACTAAGAGCTCGTAACATCTCCAAAATCTGCCCTACACTTCCTCGAAGATCTTCGAATTCATGGCTGACACGGTTGATCTCTTGGTTTTGATCTTCCATTCTTTTGAAGGGTCGTATTGATGCAGAGAACTCAGGGTGACAAAACCGGAGGGTGAGAGAACCGAGTATGAGAAATCGGGAGACACATGCAATGCAAAAGTATGATGCTAAAATGTGAATGCAAATGAAGATTTCATGGAATTCAAACATTTACGAATGTCGTGGGGTACCAAGGAAATATTTTTCTTGTTTTTTCATTTTATTTTTTTATTTATGGTATCCCGCGATATCCATAAATGATATTTGAACTCCATGAAATACAATGCAATGAGATGCTTTATGGATGCAATGCATGAAAACACACAAAGTCCTAGGTTAAAGGAACGTGAGCGGAGTCAAGGTCTACCCATCCCAAAAGGAGTGTACTATAGGTTAGTTGTACCTGCCGAACAAGGTTCTACAAAGTGCCCAAAGTCATCAGCCCATCTTTCGGATATTATCAACCTTCCGACTGACTCGGGGGTGAATAATATTCTCAAGAGAACCTCTTTTGAGTGTAGTATCGTGTAGCAGCCGTTGTAGGATTACTCCCACATAGCTCCCGCACTACGTCCTAAATAAGGCCAAGGTGGTGTTAAGGTACTACGGTCCCTAATATCACAGACTCCAATCAACCATGGAAAAAGTTTTTACGATTACTCGTTCAACCGAACCATTTTCGAAAAGGTCTCAACTGAGCGGTGATTCTCGAATCAGCTTGGTCGGGATTCAACTCCCTATAAGCCTCATCGAATATATCCCCATCCTATAATAATGTCACTAGTCCGGGCGTAGGACTTATCTCACAACACAAGGACCAGTCCCAAATCAGAGCACAAATATATACATGCAAATGAATAGTAAAACAAATAGCAATAAATATGAACAAATTAGGGATAACCCTCAAATGTTAAGACACTCCCCAGTGAAGTCGCCATTTTCTGTTGCGGTGGAAATAGGATCACAAACTATTAATGAGTTTGAATCGCAATTCAATTCACAACCGCTCTTTGATTTATCCGAAGGAAAAGGTCAAAAGAGGGAAAACCTATTTTTGCATCGTAAACACAATGCGGGGAGAGATCTAGGGTTCGGGGGTTGGTTAAATTTAGGGAAGGTATTAGCACCCTAAACTTCTGTAGTACTCTACAGGAACCTTTTGTTCAGATGTTTACTATTTTGCTTTATTTATTTGCTTAAGGTATATATACAAAGGGATTAAAAGTGAGAAAAGAGACCTAAGGGGTTAATTCTAAGTTTACTCGGCAAGACATCGCATCTTGTGCCTACGTATCCTTACGGGAGTGGAATCAGAGTAATCGTAGTTCCCCTCAATAGGGAGGTTAGAAACTTCTTGACTGTGGTCAAGGTCTCAAGGGGAATAAACGCATCTTAAGGACACGCTTACGTGGAGTGTAGAAACTCCAAATCTCTACGTTGAAATGTTAAGTTGTAATTAGGGTTAAATTAGGTTAGGGATTCCGCGGCGGGAAACCCTAAAATGAGCGCGGCGGCTCTTTGACCTAATGCTAGGGGTAAAATTGTAATCTTGCCTGCGGCGAGGCATTTGTGAAAATTAGGGTTTGTAATTGTAAGGGTTGAAGTTGAGGACTATTGGCGCGGCGATCAAATGCTAGACCTAATTCCTTCGGAGTGTGCAATGTGACAGAATAATAGCAATACATCAGCAGAAATTTAAATCATACATCAGCAGAAATTTAAATGCGAAAAGTAAACGCGATTATTAGATTCGCAAGGTTACAATTGAGAAACAGATACAAATATAAATGAAACTTAAATGAAAACTCAACGCAATAGTAATAAATATGAACTGCAAAAAAATGAACACCCGTTAGTAGGCAGAGTTAGGCGGTGATCAAATGAGTTAAGAAAAAGATGCAAATTTGAGATCTTAATAATTTAATGTTATCTTGCAAAAGAAATTTGATTTAAAAATAATTTACTCTTTTAAAAAGGTTTTATTTTTAATATTTTAAGAAAAGTTTTTCTTATTTTTATTTAAAAAAAGAGTTTTTTATTTTATTTTTATATTTACAAAAGTTTTATGTTTTATATTAAAAAAAAAAGGTTTTAATTTTTATTTTTTTAAAAAAGAGTTTTTGTTTAATTTTATTATAAAAAAAAATAATGTTTATACAAAAAGGTTTTTTTTTTTTAAACAAATATAAAACAATATAAAACAAAATAAAACATAAATTAAAAAACAATAATAAAATAAAAACTTAAGGGGTTGGGCCGGTAACCACACCCGGACCCAACCCAGTTGTTGTGAATACACCCAAAGCTTCATTTTAGGGTTTCAGAACCCTCGTCCTTGCGGCGCCGTTTCTCCTGCGTTTCTCTCGTCTCTCTCTCGCGGCCATGTATCTCTCCTTGTTTGATCACGACCGAATCTTCTTCTTCCTACATGAACAAAACAACAAACATGCATGAATTAGTGATCTCCCTACCCAGATTCCGACGATGATTTTTGGACGGTGATTTTGACGGCGATGAAGGCGATGATGATGTTATGATCTGAGCCTCGGAGGTTTGCCCGTTGTTGTTCGAAACGGCGCTGGTGAACCTTCTTTTCTCGGGTTGCTTTTGATCTCTCTCGCGATCGCTAGGGTTTGCTCTTCGCCGTTTTTCGTCCCTCCCCCACACGAGGTGATATCGTTCTCTTTTTATAATTTCTCTTTGTCTCTCTTTTGGGCCTCTGATTGTTGACTTGATTTTTGTGGATTTGTGAATCTGATAATATTTTGATTCGATTGAGATTCTTTCCATTCTCGGTGTTGATTGGATCTCGTTTTACTGATTTCCTTATGCTTTGATTATCCGGGTTTCATTGGATTGCATTTGGATTGACTTGTCTTTCCGGATTTTTCAGATGTGGATATCCATCCTTGAATTTCGATTTGCTTCGGATCCTAAAACTGATATGAACTGGGCTTGCTTTTTCGAACTGGACCGAGTTGTGATCATGAATGGCTATACATCCTCGCGGATCGTAGCTTGCTTTGATTAATGGCATTTGTTGTGATCTTCAGATGTCGCTGTTGGCTCTGACTCGCGGTGACGCTTGGGGCAATGATGTTCGTAGCTGAGCCCCGGCTTCGCATTTGGTTGAGGCTTACTTCGAACTGATACATTTTTCTGATGTAGTTCTTAGTTTGTACTTCTGTTTTACCGATACGAGCTTATTAACCCTTTTCCTTCTTCATTCTCAGGACAGATGCTGCTGTTTTGGGTTAAGTCAATTTTTGCCGAGGGAAACCAATGGTTATGGTGACGCCTCATCTGAACCTATGTTGGATGCCATTGCCATTTGGTTTTGGTCATATGGCTTTAGCGATGACGACCCACGAGTCTGAGCTGTCCTTTTGTGCTTGAGCTGATAGTTTGTGCGAAATTACCGACGCTTGCAGTTCGACGTTCGGTAGGGAGTTGGTAACGGCTTCGGCCGTGGCTCTCCCAGCCGCTCGAATGCTTATGCCCGATGATGGCTAGCTGAGGGCTGATATGACTTCGAATCTCTTTGTTGTTTCTATTGTTTTCATGCAGTTTTCTGACTTGATTGAATCAATTGGATGGCCCGATATTTTACGCGTGATTGTGGCGTGAATCCTTGCTCTTGTTTTGTGATTAAACTTGGGGACTCCTTTCGATGCTCGATTTAGTGTGGTCATTCCTGTCCTGCTGCTGATGATTCTTGGCCTCTTTGATATGGTTTGCAAATGTCTGTTTTTTTCCTATGGTGCTTATCTTGGTGCCTTGATTCCGGTTTCCCGCAGTTGGGTCTTTCTGTGATGTCTTGACAGTAGTACTGTTCTTATGTTTTTCGTGATGCTTGATATTGAAACCTCTTGATGTTGCTTTGCAGATATTGATGTTGCTGGTGTACTTCCCTGATGGTCGATAGTTTGTGTTAAGACACCAGTTGCCTGATGCAGCTTAGCTCAGATTTGGTTTGATTGGCTTTTCCTGGATATTTGCAGATGCAGATTTGTTTTTGGATACTGTTGAATACCTTCTGTTATCAAGGACTGAACTTTGTGATTTGCAGGATGTTTTCGTGCCCTTGCGCATGACCTTGCATTATTTGATGGTTTGTGTTTTCTGTCCTGTGCAGCTTGATGCCATAGTTTGGTTTCTCTTGTTCTGTTTTGAACTTGATTTTCATTCTGTTTGGACCATTGGCCTTCATTCTGTCTTGAACATTGGCCTTCATTCTGTTTGGTAACAGATTTGTTCTTTGGTGGCTTTTCATACTTGTATTGGCGCGAGCCCCTTCCTAGTTTTGTTCATGCAGCTTGTTTATGCTTTGAGTTCTGTTGTACTGATGATGCTTGTGGCTTTTCAGGTGTGAAAAAAAAAACGACTCAGACCTGTCGGCATCCGGGTCTGGGTCCAAATTCGCCTATGTTGCCTTACTCTCGTATCA
Source organism: Lathyrus sativus (assembly GCA_963859935.3). Taxonomy (NCBI): domain Eukaryota; kingdom Viridiplantae; phylum Streptophyta; class Magnoliopsida; order Fabales; family Fabaceae; genus Lathyrus; species Lathyrus sativus. The sequence goes on along the minus strand of OZ012739.1, from coordinate 600,528,250 downwards.
GTTTGGAAATCCAATCGCGGCAAAACGAATCAGTCCCGCTTCTTTTATTACTTCTATCTCTCGGATGTCCCGTATCGATAAGAACAGGTATTACCTGATCTGACGCCCACGGCGCGGATCGGTAACGGGGGTAGGACGCAGCTTCGGTTGTGCCACTCCCGGCACTCGATGATGACATTGTTCTGAGAGTGTCAAAAACATCTTCTAACATTTTTCTATATTGTTTGTTATGTTTTGCCGTGCAGGTGAATCGAGGATTTGTGGAGAAGCTCAAAGACAACATGAAGACACTTAGATGTTCTTAGGATTTAGGATAGATACTTTAATGTAATTCCTTAGGATTTAGAACTTTAATGTAATTCCTTGTAACAGTACGTATAAAATGTGAAGCAATCTCCATTTCTTGTATGATGAGATTTTTTTTATGAAATAAAATTCCCAAAATTTGAATTCATTTATATTTTATTCTTAGTTAAAAAAATATAAACATTTGTGAATAAATCCACAAGTATTTAAATTCATTAACATAGTCATAAAACATAAACACTCCCAAGTGATATTCTTATTTGTGCACTCGTCTCATCATCGGATTAAAATCCAATTTAAATGCTAACCAACCATTTCATAACCCAACACGGATGTGCACCATAATCACAACAGTTTCAGCATCAACAACAATGCTACTCGTAATTAAATTCCACTGACCAAACGCCAAGAGCCACAAACCAACAATACCCAATTACGACTGTGCCTTAATAACAGAAACGGAAGCGCTTTGGAAATAAACCATGAGCGATGGAATGGATCTTAATCCAGTTGTGCTTGACAAATTTTAATACCGACCACATCAAATTGGCACCTTGATATAATTAGACCTGGTGGTAGGTAAATGCCTCAAAAATAGTGTATCAAACGCCTCAGAACTTAATAATAGCCTGTCTTCAGGGAATTAGCAGAATTTGCGTAAAATGACCAAAATACCCCTGGAACCAAATCTGCAAAACAAAAACCTCCATAACTTGTTAGTGGTTAGCAAATGTACATATGAGATGATATGCGAAATGACTGACTAAATATAAGGGTAAAATTTGGGGTATTACAGGTGTGAGGTGAATTTCCAACATCTGGTATCTAGAGCTCCGGTTGATAGATTCAAGGAAGGAAGATAGTGATGGCGATGAACTATTCGAACGGCAACTTTGCGGCGACCCTACCAATTCTCAAGAAAGACAATTATGAGAATTGGTGCAAGCAGGTTAAAGTGATTTTCTGTTATCAAGATCTTTGGGATCTTGTGAAGGACGGAGTGACACCGCTTGTGGAGAATGCAACGGAGGCGGAAAAGGCTGCGCACAAAGAATTGAAGAAGAAGGATTATAAAGCACTCTTTATAATTCATCAGTGTGTTGATCTTGATAACTTTGAAAAGGTTAGTGATGTTGATTCAGTAAAAGAAGCATGGGAGATTCTTGAAAAGTCGTTTGGAGGAGCAGAGAAGGTGAAAGAGGTGAGGTTACAAACTCACAAGGGAACCTATGAGTTGCTTCAGATGGAAGACAACGAAAGCATTACAGATTTCTTCACCAGAGTTACAAGGTTAGAAAATCAAATCAAAGTATGTGGAGAAACACTGACGACGAAAGCATTTGTCTCAAAGATGTTGAGATCGTTGGCTCCAAAATTCGACCACGTGGTAGTTGCCATAGAAGAGTCGAAAGATCTGTCAGTGTTGACGAAGGAAGAGCTTCAAGGGACTCTTGAGTCTCATGAACAGAGGATGGCTGAGAGAGATGCAGGAAAGTCGAAAGATATGGCTTTGCAGGCACAGACGGAAAAGGAGAGAAAAGGCAAAGGTAGCTGGAATGGCAACAAAGGAGGAAACCAGTCGAATCAAAAGAAACCTTGGAACCAAGGCAACCAAAGAGGTGGTGCTACGGTTAAAGGAAGAGGTGGTGGTCGAAAGACAGACAAAAGCCACATTCAATGTTTCAATTGCCAGAAGTATGGTCATTATGTTAGTGATTGTCCAGAAAAGAAGAGAAATCAAGAGACTGATGCAAAGCTGGCGAAACATGAAGAAGAAGAAATGTTGCTAATGGTCACAACAAACGGTGAAGAAAGATTCCAAGATCAGTGGTACTTGGACTCAGGATGCTCATCACACATGACTGGAAGGAAAGATTGGTTTGTCAACATGAAGCTCTCGTCGAAGAATACGGTGAAGTTTGCAAATGACAACACTCTAGCAACTGAAGGTGTTGGTGATGTTCTGATTATGAGGAAAGATGGCAAAAGGTCAACAATTTCCAATGTGTTGTACATACCAGGCATGAAGAGTAATTTGCTCAGTATAGGGCAGCTTGTCGAAAAGAACTACAAGGTAGTTGTCGAAGACAAGATGATGAGAGTTCTCGACGCAGGTGGTAGATTAATCTTGAAGGCTCCAATGTCTCAGAATAGGACCTTCAAGATTGGACTCAATGTGATGGAGCATAAGTGTCTAGCAACTGCAGCCAGCAGAGATGAGTGGTTATGGCATTTTCGACTAGGTCATCTCAACTTTAATGACATCAGAGAACTGAAGAAAATAAATATGGTTTCAGGATTACCAGAAATCGGCATTCCAAGTGAAGTCTATGAGGAGTGTGTTCAGTCGAAACAACACAAGAATAGCTTAAGCAAGGATGCAGGAAGGAAGTCGAAGGCAATACTTGAAGTCATATACTCTGATGTATGTGGTCCAACCCAGGTGGATTCCATTGGTGGCAATAGATACTTTGTCACGTTTATAGATGATTACAGTCGAAAGTTGTGGACTTACCTCATCAAGAAGAAAAGTGATGTGATTGAGGTATTTTCCAGATTCAAGTCCATGGTTGAAAGACAGAGTGGTCGAAAGCTGAAAATTCTGAGGACTGATGGTGGTGGAGAGTATGTGTCGAAAGAGTTCGATACACTATGTGTAAAAGAAGGGATTGTACATGAGGTGGTGCCACCCTACACTCCACAGAAAAATGGGATTGCAGAACGCAAGAACAGAACCATCATGAATATGGTGAGAAGTATGTTGAATGGAAAGCATCTACCCAAAGAATTATGGGGAGAAGAAGTTTCGACATCAACATATATATTGAACAGATGTCTGACGAAGAAGCTTGAAGGAATCACACCAGAAGAATGTTGGTCTGGTGTCAAGCCTAGTCTCAGTCACTTAAAGGTGTTTAGATCTATAGCACATAGACATGTGTCAGATCAGTTGAGAAGGAAGCTTGATGATAAGTCGAATCAGATGATCTTGATAAAATATCATTCGACAGGAGGTTACAAGTTGTTCGACCCAGTGAATAAGCAAGTAGTGATTAGCAGGGACGTGATCATAGATGAGCTTAAAGAATGGGATTGGACCGAGAATGCCGAGAAGGATTCAGTGAGAATATCTTGTGAAGAACCAGCCACTGAAGTCGAAATAGAAGTTCGACAGGAACCAGTTGCAGATGAAGCAGGTTCAAGCAGACCTCGACGAACAAGACACATGCCTGCAAGGTTGCAAGAATGTGTAATCACATCAGATGATGTAGTCGATGAAGAGGGTGAGCTGGTACATTATGCTTTCTACGCAGATGTCGAACCAGTCAATGCAGCTGAGGCATTGAAAGATTCGAAGTGGATGAAAGCAATGATTGAAGAGTTAGAGTCCATCGAAGTCAATGATACCTGGTCACTTGTCGAATTGCCGCAAGGCAAGAAGGCAATTGATGTGAGGTGGGTTTACAAGGTGAAGGTAAATCCTAAAGGAGAAGTAACTCGACACAAAGCGAGACTTGTGGCGAAAGGATTTCTTCAGAAGGAAGGAATCGACTTCGATAAAGTATTTGCACCTGTTGCTAGAATCGAAACAATCAGGTTGGTTGTTGGTCTAGCAAATATGAACAACTGGCACACATGTCAGATGGACGTGAAGTGGGCCATGATGAATGTAGACAGTTTAGACACAATGAATTAGGTGGTGTGTTAAATATAATTCATTGTGATTTGATATGATTAGATTTGATATCATATGATTAGATTTGATATCATATGATTAATTTGATATGATATGATTAGATATCATATGATTAGATTTGATATCATATGATTAGATTTGATATCATATGATTAGATTTGATTTAGAATATTTTGGGCCTTTTATGGTTTGGCCTAGTGTAAGCCTAAAACTATAAATAGGGTGCCTTGCTTTGTATTCTACATCACAACAGAACAGATTTCACAGTTGCAGTTAGCAAGTGAAAGTTCAATAAGAAATCCCACAGTTGTGGGTAACACATTCTCTCCAAATACTTCTTCTCTCATTCTTCTCTTTCTTGTTTGTTATTCTTCTTCTCTTTTGTTGTTTTTGATAATTACTTGTTATTACCATCATTATCATATTGTGGGTTTGTTCATCAATCTTGAGATCAAGATTGAAGGGAATTCTTCATAGGGTGTGAGGTGAATTTCCAACATCCGAATGGCGAAAAAGGGTGGTGAATTGGTCGTATGGGTTTTGGAATGGATTTCTGCGGCGGTCGGTTAAAGGAGAAGAAGGTGAATAGAAGGAGGAAGTGAAAAACGAAAAGGTTTGTGAGAGGAAGAAGAAGGGCGGTGTGCAGTGCTAGGTCGTTCAGGGGAATATCAACAGTGTTGGGGCTGCTCTCTAGCGTTTTTCGCGGAAGGGGATGTACAGTAGAAGGGGCAATGGAAGCTGCTAGGTTTTTGGGGTTTGGAATCAAGAAAAAAATGAATAGTAACAGGCCTTTTATATGTTGGACACGTGTTGTCTTGCTGTTGTTGTTTTTTGTCTTTTTTTATTAATCTTTGCTTAATGTTAAAAATCTGTACTATTAACTTAATAAAATCTAACTAACCTCTAATTCGAATTACTAAAATTGAACTACTCCTAATTTAATGCTAATCTAAATCTAATTAGTTAATCTAAACTAATTAAAATTCTATTGAAAAAACTAGTTCTATTCTAAAATCTATTTAAAATTCTAAAACTATTTTCTAATTCTTATTAAAGTTCTAACTTAAACTCTAAATCCTATTTTAATCTAATTAAACTAAATTAATTCTAATTTCTTAATCAAAACTCTATTCTAATTTTAATTTAATAAAAATCTACTCTAATATTAAAATCTAATTAAACTTCTATGCTAATTAAATAATAAATAACTATTCTAATCCTAAATTCTTAATAAAAAGTCTATTTCTAAAAATCTAAAGAAAATCTAAATTCTAATATTCTAAATAAAAACTTAATATTATATTATATTAACAAAATATAAAAATGAAATATAAAGTAAAAATAAAAATAAACAAATCACAAAATGCCATGAAATAAAAACGGAAAAAAGGGTCGAACACTGAAACGCAACCAGAATTATCAGCATGGACTGAACCACCAGAAAGAGCGCGACCTCTGTTCGATTTCGACATAGAACTCGTCATTTGAACTGGTTTAAATTGTCTAAAACGCGAACAAAACGGTTGTAATCCCGATAAACCCATTCCAGTTGACAACATGGACAGTATGCGAGAAATGATCAACCTAAACGATATGCAGATGAATGCGAAGCAAAAGTCAGTCGATGTTAGAAAACGCGAGGGCAAATTTTGGGGTGCAACAACAGCGCTTTAAAGAAAGCACTTTCTAAAGCCATGTTATAGTAGAGCTTTTTTTGTTTGTTTTTTTTTAATCTTTAGCAACGCTTTTATAGAAAGTGTTGTCTTTGTTGTGCTGCCAAAAATCATTTTTGGCGTAGTGCATGTAAGAATGTGACACTCTATTAAATCATTGGATGTATTCATATACCATACTCCTATATGAATAGATAGAACACGATATACATCCTTTAGGACCAGGTGATAAAAGCCCAATGTAAACATCTCATCGACATTCTTGCAGAGGATAATGGTTGGAGAAACAACGGTAGGTTATCTAAGTATACCATGGATATACCCAAACTGCCAGAAGACTCGCTCGAGTAGATATGGGTATATAAGTAGAGACCCGTATATGATAGTGACACACCGCAAACGTACAAAAATATATAAGTAGAAAAAATGATCATCATCCACAAAGACTAAGTTTTGAATTACTGAATTATATCGTTTCATTGTGAGAAAAAATAAATAAAATTTTGTTTTTCTTAAAAATTAAAAAGAAGAGTCTAAGACTTTGACTCTTGTCATCAACTTTACTCCTATAACCTTTATACCAATCGTAACGAGAATTTCTATTTTTGTAGAAAATGCTAAAATTAGTAGTAATGTACACTTTCACCTACACGTTTCCGGATTCTAAACCCATATTTTACATGTTTTCACACTTATGTCTATTTATATTCCCTTTTAAAAGAAAAGTATTTTATCATTTGATTATGAGATTCTTTCACAATCTCATAATCAAATTTCTGGATTCCTAAACCAAACATTGTTTATACATTTTCAATGCATAAATGATGTCTAGTGTTCCTACTTTCGTAGCAAATATTTTACTTTATAAACAAAAATATCATAACATTATAAGAATTCTTTTAACTATCAATAATTAGAAGATTTTCACAAGGTTTGTCGGTATGACAATCCTCATGTCTCTGACCCTAGAGCGTTCTACTCATACATGTTTAACAGTACAGCAGTACAAGCATGATATGATTCATACATGTTATAATAACGATAAATTAAAGAGATGGTAAATCCTGAAATCGCATAAAATACAATTAAATAAACTTGCTCTATTGACTCTTGAAAATGCAACAGTGCTTAAATAAAAATACAGAAAACTATAACAATGTAAAAGTTGAAATTTCTAAAGTATGATTTGTTTCTCTCAATATTCCTAGGTTATTTATAGGCCTTATTACATGAATATAATACTAATTTCTTGTAATTGGCCTTCATTGGTCTTCTGCAACAGATGAAAACAACTAGAACCTGAAGAGGTGTGAGAAAGCGCATTGAAAGCTTGGAATCCAAGGTTGGAACTGGGCTTATTATGACTTGTAATTCCTATTATGGGCTGGTCGTAATGGCCCCTAATTTGATGTATCAGATCCAGAAAAAAAAGATGGGTATGAACCCATTACGATCTGTAATGCTGGCTACGACCTGGCTGTAATGGGGCCTGGTTTTGTGTATTGGGAGCTCCTCTTTATGCATTGCGTGATTGGACCTGATTTGTATCCAACTTTCCTAATCCTGTCATCTTTCTTCTAGAACTCTTGAAACACAGAGAAACACAAAATTAAACGCACAAAAATATATATCCAACTACTAAAATTTAACATAAAACACTCTAAAAGTCATTGATCTTCTAGCCATATAGAGTACAAGGCTATCACCTCCAAAGATTGTGTGTCACGGTGGTCTCTGTATGAAATCCAGCAAATATCATCTGACACGATGATGTCAAAAGCAACTCGAAATGGCTCAGTCGCCTGGTTCCCTATGAGAAAATATCTTTTGTTGTTGTTAGGCATTTTCCTGCAATCAAACAATCCTAATAGAGATATGTCATAACTTGGAAACATAAACAAGCCAAACCAAAGAACAAAGCACAACAGAGAGATGTAATAATATGATATTAGATAACAAGTTATTCTAGATTTCAATCTCCAAACTAAGGTTCCGGATTTTATAACCTAGATTGCACTAAGACAGACATGCCAACAAGAGAGCATAACACATGAACCCTAAGCCCTATTTCTAAACAAATCAATGAAAGGAAAATGTGAAGGATCAAAGTAAACCTGGATAAATGTGAAGCGGTGATTCAGATGAGCTCGCCTACTTCAAAGAAGGAGATTTAGAGGCTAAATGTTGATTGTGAAGAAGAATTTAGATCTTTGAAGAAAACCTTGGCAACACCTCTGGTGCTTACACGCCCAACTCCGGGGGGATTTTGTATATATAACTAGATGTTGCCAAAGAAGATGTAAGTGTTTCTTTGATTAGAAAGTCCAATGCCCATAAAAGATTGGTGTAATTCATTTTCAAAGCAATAGCGGGGGAAGAAACTCAATACTAAAAAATTGAAAAGGAAACATTGGCATTAGTTATAGCATCCTACAAATTGTGATTGTACTTCCTCACACATTCCATTATTTCCTGGACATATCTACCCCTGAAAATTTAACGAAGTTGGCCTTTGAGTTATCTAAGTTTGAGGTGTCCTTTGAATCAAGGAAAGCTCTAAAGTCTTACTTATTTGTCGACTTCTAGATCCCCCATAGCCAGATCTTACATCGGTGGTCTTCACTAATTGATCGTCCAATAGCAAGGTAAGTGACGCAAGGGTGATATTAGAGAAATATTCTGGTTTATTAGTGTAAATGTCTTGAAGATTCCAATTCCTAGCCACCAATAAAAAAATTGAATATGAGGTTGTCATTACCGGGATCACACTAATAGAGAAATGGGAGAGGAATACGTTTTAAATGTGAACGAGTTCCCAATTGTTTGTTTCCTAGATAAAGGGAGAATCCAAAGCAACATACCCTTTCCTCCATAAGTACCTCAAATTGGTTGTGAGAAAGTTAGCAGAATTCGTTCGAGTCATTCAAAATTGACCATGTGCATCTGGAGGAAAACACCAGAGACGGTGTCCTATCTCAATTAGCCAGCACCAGAAACCACAGAATCAACCACTATTTCGTCCATGTGATTCTAAAACAACCCAACATAGAAACAAAAGAGAAGTCAGTAGCGGTAGTAAGCAACACGACTCCACCCTCTTGGATGACCCCAATTCAACAATACATCGAGTCCATGATACTTCCAACATATCCATCTGACACGATACTAGTAAAGAAAAGTTCAGTGGTGTTGCACCCCAAAATTTGACCAACAATTATTCATTCATTGAGTGTTTGAAAGTTGATACCTTCATCAGAAAGTTCAAGAGATCTCCAGAGAATTGGTTTGAAACCAGGGTTGTGTGCTTCACAGTTTGAGAGCTGTGAGTGCCCCTCAGATGATTCTGAGACTTTGAGAATGAACTTGATGTTTTGAGAAAGCTTATGAGATGCCTTGATAGCCTTCATGAAGCCCAGAGAAGTCATTGTGCAAGAATTCAGAAGATTCAACCATGAATGGTAGAATTAGGGTTTTGACTGGGTCAACCCTAGGATAACTGAAAATTTGGAGAAGGTTGAGACTCAATCCAAGAGCCATGAGATCATGGAATGATGCATAGAGATGTTATAAAGATGATTCCTAGACCAACTCATCATGATTGAGGAGTTTTGAGAAGTTTCAAGTTAGGGTTTCTGAGGATTGTCAGTGAAAAACCCTAATTTGATCCCTATCTTCCAGGCAGTTTTAGCACTAGATGTGTTTGATATCTCATTTTCCCCACAACATGAATGTTGTAGAGCTTGTTCTAAGCTTTAATTTGAGTGGTGGAAGTCCTTGATAGGAGTTACAGAGCTCAAGTTATGGTCTTGACAAATTACAGGTCAGCAGAGGTGTGTGAATCTGGGTCCTTGAAAGTCACCCAACTTGCAGACAACTTTTGCCCTAGTAGGAGGACTCCTATGGTTTCTTGGTCAACATGAATGTTGAAGAGGATCTTCTTAGCTTTAATTTGAGTGGTAGAAGTCCTTGATTGGATTTGTGGAACTCAACTTATGGTTTGAACAAGGCAGGGGTATTTTGGTCATTTGTCAGTTATAGGTCATTTTAGCCAATGCCTAAAACTCCTATTTCCAAGCCTCAAATGGAAAAACTTAAAACATGAAAGTTGCTCAAAATGTGATTTTAAGTCTAGAAAGAAGGTCACAAATTGTTGAAAAAGCTCATAGCACAAGATTCCATGATTGGTCAAAAATGAACTAAAAATGACTTATAACTTTGAAAAGTTGAAATTGAAAAGTGATTTGGGAGATCCACAAATCCAAAATAGGTCATCCAATATATCATTTTGATTGGAAAAAACATTTTAAGAACTTTGGTTTAAGTAGAATTTTCATTTGAGGCTTAAAAAATGAAGTTCCTTTGGAAATTTCTTACTTGAAAAAGAAGGTAGCATTGAAAAACCCTACACAAGCCAAAAATACACTTGTTTTTCACTCATCCTCATTCAATAACTCATGTAAGGAGAATTTGAGACCAAATTACAAGGCATGGCATATGAGATGTGAGAAATCCAACATGGCATATCATGGAACTTTCATGAACTTTCCACATCATTCTAGATGAATCTAGAAGCATCCAACAATTGTTATAAAAAGAATGCATCAAGGAGTGTTAAAGGTTGGTGAAACTTGGGCCAAGTCAGAGGAGAGAGAGAGAGAGATAGCCATTAAAGCTCTTGCTTCAAGTTGAAGCAACTCAAGAATTCTTCCATTACAAGTCTTCTTCTTCAAGAATTGTGCAAACAGAAGGCTATCCATCATCAAAAGATCATCCTGAAGGATTTGCAAGCCCTGGTTCGAGCCATAGCATCACTCACCATAGCTTCTTGACAGGTTGGTGAACTCATCTCTTTCTCTTTATTTATGATTAGATAGATCATATTATAGGTGTAGAATGATTGTGTTAGGGTAGAGGATTAATCCCTGAGAATTAGGGCAAGTTTGGTGAGGTTGCATAACAGAACCATGATTCTTGGATCTTCAATAACTGGCTGTTTGATGAGTTTTAATCAGCATGAATTAGTGTATAATGACCAGGGTAGCTTGTAGAGTATCTGTAAATCATTAGGTTGAAGTTTGGTGAAGGTTGGTATCAGTCGAGCATGGTGGTACCAAGATGTGTAAGCATTCTGTTTGGATTATCCACGAGGAATTAAGAGAAAGTGAACGTAGGGTTGTGTAGGGCTTGAGACGTAGATGATTTTTCGTGTTGGAGTCGTGTGGAGCCGTGGCCTGTGGAGGGAGATGGAGGAGCTGGAAGATGAGTGTGTGGGATTAGGGTTTCTGAAAACCCTAGGGCGTTTGGAGAAGACGAAAGGATAGCCATCAGATTAGTTTCAAAGATTGACTCATTCTCCCAATCCAACGGCTGTGATCGCGCCTGAGAAAGAGAGGGAAAGTTTGAATTATATGAAACGCGGTCGTTTCATTAAAGGGGCGTTCTGGGCCCAGAATTCTATCCCCACCCCCCTTATTTGCTGGCCCAACCAATATAACTGGCGCGCTTTACTATCTATACCCCCCCCCCCTCCCTTAATTCATTTAATTTCTTTTATTTTCTTTTTAATGTTTTCTGTTTTGAATAATTCATTAAAAAATGGTAAAAAATGATTTTTAAATTCTTTTTTTTCCTATGAGTAGATGAAAGTGTATAGAAAATTATAAAAATAAAATTGAGATTTTATTTTTAGGTTTAATATTTTTAGTAGATTTTCCATTTAAATAGCTTTTTAATTGTTTAATTTGGTATGTGATTTTGTAGGAATTGTTTTAGTACTTTCCTTTAATCTTTTTTACCCATTCTTTTTTGTGCAATTAGATGATGAGTCATACTTCCCCATAGGATTTTTTCTAGATTTTTTAGAATTAATCTTGATTAGTTTAATTAGGGTTGACTTAAGATAGTCTAATTAGGGTTTAGAATTGTACATAGGTGATGATTCCTTTCTTTGATTGAGTTTTATCTTGATTTTTAGGTAGAAACCTTTATAGATGTTATGAGTAGGTGTTGAGGACCCTTGTGAATAATTGTTAGATTTTTCCCCATTAGTTTAGCATTTTTAGGTATTTTCTGAAGTTGCCTGATGATTTGGCCTGTTCAGTGGGTTATCTGTTCATCTTTGGGGTTTATTCTGAGGAATTTGCTGAAGGGCTTGTGTTGCCTTGAAGACATTGATGGAGAGCATCATGGAGAGGAGCTTGTAGATCAAGATTCAGAGGCCCAGAGCTTGTCTTGTCCTCTGTTTGTGAGGTTTGAGATCCTGAAGTTTGAAGGAAGTTCATGGTACTTTCCTGAGGAAGGCACTATGAATGACTTTCATCCTTCCTTCTCACCTCTTTCTTAAGTATCCAATGATGTTGGAGCCAACTTGTGAGTTTAATTTCTCCTGAGGAGAAATGTAAACTGATCACATGTTGTTGAGCCACATGGGATACAACTCCTAAGTGGAAGCCTCCTAGTACTTTCCTGAGGAAGGTCCTATGAGTCTGTTCACTTAGTTCCACTAGTTGATCTAGGATTTCTCAAGTATCCAATGATGTAGGAGCTAACTTGTGAGTTTGATTTCTCCTGAGGAGGAATGTAAACTGATCACATGTTGTTGAGCCACATGGGATACAACTCCTAAGTGGAAGCCTCCTAGTACTTTCCTGAGGAAGGTCCTATGAGTCTATTCACTTAGCTCCACTAGTTCAGATAGGATTTTCTAAATATCCAGTGATGTTGGAGCCTGCTTGTGAGTTTAATTTCTCCTGAGGAGGGATGTAAACTGATCACAGTGGTTGAGCCACATAGGGTATGACTCCTGAGTATACACCTCTTAGTGCTTTCCTGAGGAAGACACTATGAGTCTGATTGCTTAGCTCCCTGTCTTTGGTAAGCTTATTCTGAAGCTTGAAGCTGGGAATGATTTCTCCTGTTTAGGGTTTTGCTTGAGGGCTTTGCTTAGATTGGATTCAGATTCTGTGATTAGGGTTAGGATTAGAGAGTAGATGATTCTTTCTCAAGCATGTGAGTTTTGTTTGCCTGATGGCACTTCATTTCCCTTATCTGTATATTGCTTGATAGCATGTTGTTTATTTTCAGTATGATTGCTGTTATTTCATGACTGGCTTGAGGTTGAGATGAGCTTGTGGAGGCTGAAACCCCACACACATTTCCTCCCTCACTTGCATTGCATGCATTTTACTGTTAAAGCTGATGTTTTTTGTCTGTTTTGATGTATCATTGACATGATCCCTTAGGACTCTCATTTCCTCTGATGAGGATTTGATGATAGACTTTTAGGTTGAAACCTATGCATGACAACATCTAGGAGTTCCCTGTTCAAACCTCAACCATAGGATGAATCCATGGCATGATAACAGTAGGACTTGATAGTCTCCCTCCTAGTTGAGCCATTTTTTCCGTAGTTTCCCGAACTACGTTTGCTCTGATCTCTCATACCAGATGAGAGTACGTAGGCATAGGATGCGACATCCTAGCGAGCAACCTTCAATCTTCACCCGTCGTAAGCCGAACTACGTAGACTCTGATTTCTCATTCTCTGATGAGAATACGTAGGCATAAAGCGCGACGCTTTGCCGAGTCATTTTTCTTTTCTTTTTCAGCCAGCCTTGATAGGTAGATAGATTATAACCAACCCGTCCAAGTAAACAAACAAGCGAGGATCCCGTCGAGTACGACGGACGTGAGGGGTGCTAATACCTTCCCCTTGCGTAACCGACTCCCGAACCCAGACAATGGTTGCGATAACCTTGTCTTACCCTTTTTCGTCAGGTTTTTCCGATCGTTTCCTTTCCCGCTCTGAGGGGTAAATAACGAAAGGTGGCGACTCTTCTGTTTTGCCGGCACCTTATTTTCGCGCAAGCGACAGCTGGCGACTCTGCTGGGGAAACAGCATCTAGGGACTTTTCCCATCCCTTATGCTGGGGCCGTTTCCCATCCCCTGCGCGAGTCAATCCTATCGTTTGTGTGTTTGCTTGTTGGGTTGCGTTTATTTATCGCATCTTTACTTCTCGCATTCTTTGCTTCCCGCATTTTATTTCCAGTTTGATATGATTATCTGTGCTGCTGTGGGAGAGGGATGTTACTGTGAGTGAAAAGCCGGACCTGGGCTTGAGTACACACCTAGATATAGTTGTGGAGAAGTAGTAGACGAACCTGTCTGTTGAGCAGGCACAGTTCCCTACGAAAATCTGCGCTCAGACGAGATTCTTGCAGAGGTGCTCCTTTCCGGTCCTGAGGATCTGAGGGGAGTCCAGACGTGAGGATTGTCGACTCTGGGGACCGATCATTTGGAAGTCAGCTAAGAGAGGCCTCTTCATGACTTGACGATGCCACTCCTTCTGGGAATCGTATTGTCACTCATGAATGTCTGTGACGCTGACGACCGCATAGGATGCCGTACCTTTGTCCGTGGATTAGGTCCATCATACCTGTGAGCGGGGTTGGGATATTGCAGGAAACTTTGACCTCCAGACTACCTGGTTTTCTTGACAGTGAATCAGTTATGTTGGGTTCTCAGTGGCAGATATGTTCTTGATAGAACAAGGGTTTGATCAGAGGATCTTATCATCGGGTATTTGTCTGTTCTTGATAGAGCAGGCTTTGATCAGTGTATTATTATCAGAGGTTTGTTCTGGATGGAGCAGATTTTTGAGTGAGGTCTGAGGATCTCGTCAGCAGTTGTTATTTTGTTCTTGATAGGGCAGGTTTTGAGTGAGGTTTGAAGATCTCATCAGCAGCTGTGTATTTGTTCTTGAGAGGGCAGATTTGTGATTTGGGGTCTGAAGACTTCTCCAACAGATATTCCTTGATCTTGCATCCAGGGTTTTCATTATCAGGCCTTCGTTCTTGTCAGAGCAGAATCTTGATCTCGATCCTACCAGATGGTTATTCACAACAGATCAGGACAGTGGGTTTACACCGGGGTTTCCTTCTCAGCAGTGACTGTTGACATCGAATCTCCACAGCAGCCTTGGATATATTGTTGCATGCCTGCATTTTGCATTAGCTTGCATAATCATTCCATTAGCGTGTGTCTGTGAGGTTGCTGTCTCCATGATTGGGCCTAAATTCCTCTCCTTATTATTGTCAGCAGATGCCAGGATCGGGGGAAATCTCTCAAGCACACAGACTCACGCATGCATTTGCATGAAGCATTCTTGCATGACATACATTCTGTTGCTTTTCCTAACCTTTGATCTTGACAGGTTTTTCAGGTACTCAGGTTCCGAGCTGCTTTCAGGATTGATCAAAGATTCATCCACCGTTACTCAACTCGCGCCAATCAAACGAGAATCATGGACCAGGTACAATCAGATGTTCAGGAGCTTCGTGAAAGGATGGATCGTTTCATGGAGCTGATGCAAGTAGTTGCAAATGGGCAAGACCAGCTACGGACTTTGGTTCAACCTCTCATCTCCAGGGTTGACAGCAATGGAATTCTTCACGGCGGGGCCGTACCCACTCCTCCTCCTCAAGGGGATACTCCACAGAACGTTGTTCCTGCTGCCGGGGGCAACGGTAGTGCTAACGGCAATCTTATGAATAATCTCGGACTTAATGCGGCGGGCGCCGTCAATGGTGGTTTGGGAGCCAATGTTACCGTGGGGTCGGTCAACGGCAATGTTGGTGCAGGAAATATGGTGGTGCCTCAACCGTGGTTGGAGGACCATCAGGACGACATTTTCTCTCAGAGGGGTGTAGAGGCTGAGTTAACTGCTGAAGCTAGACTCAGGTTCAAGGCACTGGAAGATAAAATGAGAGATATAGAAAATCAGAACACATTGGGCGTTGACATGTCCAAACTCGGGCTGATTGCTGACTTTAAAGTACCTCACAAGTTTAAGGTGCCTATCTTTGAGAAGTATAGAGGCACTATTTGTCCCCGTGTTCATCTCCGATCTTATTACAGAAAGATGTCCGCTTACTCTGATGATGAGAAGTTGCTGATGCACTTCTTTCAGGATAGTCTTTCTGGCCCATCGCTTGAATGGTATATGGGTTTGGAACCCGCTGCTGTGCGAACGTGGAAAGATCTCGCTGAAGCGTTTGTTCTCCACTATCAGTATAATAGCGACTTGGCCCCCAACCGGGTTCAGCTTCAGAATCTCTCGCAGCGGAGCAATGAAAGCTTCAAAGAGTACGCCCAGCGGTGGCGTGAATTGGCTGCTCGGGTTCAACCGCCGATGGTTGAGCGTGAGTTGGTACAAATGTTCGTGGCTACTCTTCCCGGAGTCTATTATGAGAAGTTGGTTAGTGGCATGTCCGGGACATTCTCGGCCCTCATCACTTTGGGCGAGCATGTTGAAAATGGTATAAAGATCGGCAAGATTCAAGGCGAATCGTCCTCGTCTGGAGGAGCTACCAAGAAACCATATACTGGCAAACGCCGAGAGGGCGATGCCAGTGCTGTCTCTAATGCTAGGAGAAAGGGCAAGGGCCCTCAGTCTCAGATCGCTAGCATAAACATCCCAGCTGCTCCCCCGCAGCCGCAGCAGCAGCCTCAGCAACAGAATAATCCGGGATATAAGAAATATCAGCATCGGGGTCCCCTGGCAAACCGTCATTTGGAAACTCCTCCCATGTCATATGCACAGCTTCTGCAGACGCTGCTTCAGCTTCAATTAGTTCAGAAGAGGACGCTGGCTCCCTTGACAGGGGCACCACCACCCGGGTACGATGCCAATGCTACTTGTGAATTTCATTCTGGGGCACCTGGCCATACAATTGAGAATTGCAAAGCTTTTAAGCACAAAGTCCAGGACATGATTGACGCCAAGATAATAAACTTTTCTGACAGCATGCCCAACGTCACCAAGAATCCAATGCCTCATCATAGGGGCGGCGGAGTAAATGCTATTATCTCTGAAGAGAATTCAGACCTGCTGACTGATGTCAGGGATTTGAAGACGCCATTGAGCTTTGTTAAAGCTAAGCTGCTGAAGAAAGGTTTCTTTCCCGGATGTGGGGAATTTTGTATGGCATGTGCTACACTTCCTGACGGGTGTGAGCAGTTGAGTGAAGGTATCCAGAGTCTGATGACCGAGGGTATTTTGCAGTTCAGTAGGAGCGTTGACAATGCGTCAGGGGAAGTCGTGCTGAAGCAGGCGGACGAGGTTGCTACTATTACCATTCCTCGCCACCCTATCACTATTTCTGCACCTCGTCCGCCTACTATTACCATCACCAGGGCTGGACCAATCCCGTTCGAGAGTACCAATGCCGTGCCATGGCATTACGGCGCTGAAGTGTATTGTAATGGCCAGAAGGTAGAGATTGAGCCGCCCAGATCGACTGCGCAGAATCTTGCTGAGGCCAGTGGTATCACCAGAAGTGGCAGAGTGTTCGCGCCGGCAAAGGGTGCGGCAGAGAAGGTAGTCCGGGCTGATGCTGCTGACAAAGGCAAAGGTAAAGCCATTGAAGAGGTTCCTGCAGGGGCAGAAAAAGACTTGTTGGTTAAAGACGCTGAAGAGTTCATGCGGCTGATCAGGAAAAGTGACTACAAGATTGTAGATCATCTTCACCAGACTCCGTCGAAGATCTCAATTCTCAACCTGTTGCTGTGTTCTGAAGCGCACCGCAACGCGTTGCTGAAAGTATTGAATGCTGCATACGTGCCGCAGGAGATATCGGTTAATCAACTTGAGGAAGTAGTAGCTCATGTCAACGCTGGTAATGGGCTGGGATTTACAGACCTGGAGCTGACGCCCAAGGGAAGAGATCACAACAATGCCTTGCACGTCTCGATAGAGTGCAGAGGCACGATTATGTCACATGTCCTAGTAGATACGGGCTCCTCGCTGAACGTGCTTCCGAAGAAAGCACTGATGAAGTTGGATACCCGGGGACTGCTGTGCACGCCCAGTGATCTGGTCGTAAAGGCTTTTGACGGAACCAAGCGCCACGTCTTTGGAGAATTGACCCTGCCAATTCAGGTTGGTCCAGAGACGTTTAATGCAGTGTTCTATATTATGGATATCATGCCCGCCTATAGTTGCCTCTTGGGTCGGCCGTGGATTCATTCCGCTGGTGCCGTAACGTCTACGTTGCATCAGAAGCTTAAATATGCTGTTGGGGGCAGCATAGTGACAGTTTGTGGAGAGGAGGACATCATGGTAAGCCACCTGTCGTCCTTCAAGTATGTCGAAATGGATGGCGAGATCCATGAGACTCTTTGCCAGGCGTTTGAGACCGTCAAGGTGAAGGAGGTAGCTCCCGTTGTTGCAGAGAAGCAAGAGGTGAACCTCTCTTCGTTTAAGGAAGCTAGAGCCGTTGTCGAAGCTGGTTCTACCCCAGGCTGGGGGCATGTCTTGGATATACCATTCAAACAAGATAAGTTTGGATTGGGATATTCTCCTGAAGCTGAAGCTTCAACTTCTTCTGGTAGCTCATCTCGTGGGAAGGGGCCGATCCTATTCACCAAGGGAGGAGTAATATTCGAAAGTGTCAACGCAGCGTCGGAGGACAGCGGAGACAGTGACTGTGATCTAGATGCCTGGATTCAACCGAGCAAGCCAGGCGAGCGCCTTCACAACTGGACCATCAAGGAGATTATCGAACTGACGAGTGAAGAGTAATGATTTGCTTTTTACAATCTTTGTACAACCCTATGTCCTGCCCGGGGCATAGTGGTTTTACTGTCAGGGCCTTGTTGGATTATGTGTATACATTTTGTCAATAAATGAAAAGGCGTTTTCTTCGTAATCAAATATTGTGTTCTCTGTTATTCATATTTTACGCTTGTTTTGAAAAACAGCAAAATGGCGACGAGGCTCGTGCTAACCTGCATATTCCTGCTTTAAACTTAACCCTTGTTATTGCAGGATCCACGTAACAGACGACATCGACTCTGGACCCTCTACGGCTCACTACGACTTTGATTGCCCGATCTATCAAGCCGAAGATGAGATTGATGAAGACGAAGACCTTCCAGAAGAGTTGGCCCGCTTGTTGAGACAAGAGGAGAAGATTATTCTGCCTCATGAAGAGGAGATTGAGGTCATAAATCTGGGTTCTGAGGAGCTTATCAGGAATGTCAGAGTTGGGGCTGCGCTGCAGAAGGATGTCAAGCATAGGATGGTCGAGATGCTTCGAGAGTATAGTGACGTCTTTGCTTGGTCATATGAGGATATGCCCGGACTTGACACAGATATCGTGGTTCATCGCTTGCCGTTGCGAGAGGATTGTCCTCCAGTCAAGCAGAAGCTCAGGAGGACGAGACCAGACATGGCTGTAAAAATCAAAGAAGAAGTCCAGAAGCAGTTGGACGCAGGATTTCTAGCCGTTACCACCTACCCTCCGTGGGTCGCCAACATAGTGCCTGTACCGAAGAAGGACGGTAAGGTACGCATGTGCGTCGATTATCGGGATTTGAATAGGGCGAGCCCTAAGGATGATTTCCCGTTGCCTCACATCGATGTGTTGGTCGACAATACAGCCCAGTTTTCCGTGTTTTCATTCATGGATGGCTTCTCCGGTTACAATCAGATTAAGATGGCGCCGGAGGACATGGAGAAAACGACGTTTATTACCCCCTGGGGCACGTTTTGCTACAAGGTAATGCCCTTCGGTCTGAAGAACGCAGGGGCCACTTACCAGCGAGCAATGGTAACTTTGTTTCATGATATGATTCATCATGAGATCGAGGTCTATGTTGATGACATGATTGCAAAGTCCCGAACGGAGGATGAGCATCTGGTCAATTTGCTGAAGCTGTTTGAAAGGCTTAGGAAGTTCAAGCTGAGGCTGAATCCTAACAAGTGCACTTTCGGGGTGCGGTCCGGAAAGTTATTGGGGTTTATCGTTAGTGAACGAGGTATTGAAGTTGATCCTGCAAAGATAAAAGCTATCCAAGAAATGCCAGCGCCGAGAACAGAAAAAGAAGTTCGTGGTTTCTTGGGCCGAATAAACTACATTGCGAGGTTTATCTCTCAGCTCACGGCCACTTGTGAACCGATGTTCAAGTTGTTAAAGAAAAATCAGGCGATTACTTGGAATGAGGATTGCCAGAAGGCATTCGATAAGTTAAAGCAGTATCTTCAAGAACCTCCGATCTTGATACCCCCAGTGGCTGGACGGCCATTAATCATGTACTTGACAGTTCTGGAGAATAGCATGGGGTGTGTTCTCGGTCAGCACGACGAGACGGGCAGAAAAGAGCATGCCATCTATTACTTGAGTAAAAAGTTCACTGAGTGTGAATCTCGATACTCGATGCTGGAGAAGACGTGTTGTGCACTAGCTTGGGCCGCCAAACGTCTACGACAGTATATGCTCAATCACACCACTATGCTGATTTCGAAGATGGATCCGATCAAGTACGTCTTCGAGAAGCAGGCTCTTTCAGGCAGGATTGCCAGATGGCAGATGGTGTTAACAGAATATGATATTCAGTACGTCTCTCAGAAAGCCATCAAAGGGAGCGTATTGTCTGATTACCTTGCCGAACAGCCAATCGAAGACTATCAGCCGATGAAGTTCGAGTTCCCTGACGAGGATATTATGTTTCTCAAGGCGAAGGATTGCGAAGAGCCATTGCCCGACGAGGGGCCAGATAGGAAGTCTCAGTGGAAGATGATATTCGACGGAGCGGTTAATTCCTATGGAAGTGGTATCGGGGCTATCATTACGACTCCTCGCGGATCCCACATCCCGTTTACTGCGAGACTGACGTTTCCAGTTACCAACAACGAAGCCGAGTACGAAGCATGTATTATGGGTCTAGAAGAGGCAATTGATTTGAGAATCAAGAATCTAGACATATATGGTGACTCAGCGCTTGTAATCAATCAGATCAAAGGGGAGTGGGAAACTCGTCAACCAAATCTGGTGCCGTACATGAATTATGCCAGAAGGCTGCTTCCGTTCTTCGACCGAGTAGAACTGCATCATGTACCCCGGGCTGAAAATCAAATGGCTGATGCTTTAGCCACGTTGGCTTCCATGTATAAGGTCAATCTTTGGAATGAAGCTCCAAGCATTGTTCTTTCGCGTCTTGACAGACCAGCATATGTGTTCGCAATCGAGGATGCCACTGACGGCAAGCCATGGTTCCACGACATCCAGACCTTCCTTATGACTAAGGAGTATCCTGCGGGTGCGTCTACCCAGGATAAGAAGACTCTGAGGAGGCTATCTGGAAACTTTTACCTCAATCCTGATGGAGTGCTCTACAAGAGAAACCACGATCTCGTGCTACTCAGATGTGTAGATGAGAAAGAGGCCAGTATGCTCATGGAGGAAGTCCATGAGGGCACATTTGGTACGCACGCCGGCGGGCATGCCATGACGAGGAAGATCCTGAGAGCAGGATATTACTGGTTGACTATGGAGTCGGATTGCTTCGGATTCGCGAAGAAATGTCACAAATGCCAGATTTATGCTGATAGAGTTCATGTGCCGCCGTGCCCATTGAATGTCATGTCCTCCCCTTGGCCGTTCTCCATGTGGGGCATTGACATGATAGGCAAGATCGAGCCCACCGCATCCAATGGTCATCGTTTTATTCTGGTAGCTATCGACTACTTCACCAAGTGGGTGGAGGCAGCCTCGTACGCTAATGTGACCAAGCAGGTGGTTGCTAAATTCATTAAGAGGGACATCATCTGTCGCTATGGAATTCCCGAGCGGATCATTACTGATAATGGTTCGAATTTGAATAACAAGATGATGAAGGAGCTGTGCCAGAGCTTCAAGATTGAACACCACAACTCATCTCCTTATCGGCCGAAGATGAATGGCGCCGTTGAAGCGGCCAACAAGAACATCAAGAAGATTGTTCAGAAGATGGTTGTGACGTATAAAGATTGGCACGAGATGCTGCCGTTTGCCTTGCACGGTTATCGTACGACGGTGCGTACGTCGACCGGGGCAACTCCTTTCTCCTTAGTGTACGGTATGGAAGCTGTCCTACCGCTGGAAGTGGAGATTCCCTCTTTGCGAGTTTTGGTTGATGTGAAACTTGATGAGGCAGAATGGGTGACGAATCGCCTGAACCAGCTCAGCCTGATGGACGAGAAGAGGTTAGCATCGATTGCATTTGGTCGCCTGTACCAAAGCCGAATGAAGAAAGCTTATGATAAGAAGGTGCGTCCTCGAAGCTTTCAGACGGGTGATCTCGTCCTGAAGAAGATTCTTCCGCCACACTCCGATCACCGGGGCAAGTGGACTCCGAATTACGAAGGGCCGTATGTCGTCAGCAAGGTCTTCTCAGGAGGGGCTTTGTTGTTATCCACAATGGATGGTGAAGATTTTGCATCCCCGGTGAACGCGGACGCAGTTAAAAAATACTTTGCTTGAAAGCGACCCGCTGGACAAAAAAAAGAGAGTCCAGGCAAAAAAGGGGCATCCCGGCGAACCAAAAACAGAATAAAAGGTTCGGGCAAAAATTAGGGATATATTGAAAAAATGTACACCCGCGAAGTCGAAAACCTACACTGGGCGGCTTCGGCAAAAAAGGGTATCCCGGTGAACTGAAAACCCGAAAGGGCGGTTCACGCAAAAGTTAGGGATTTGAATAAGCAAATGACTGCGTTCCGCGCATGGACTTTCATTGTTTAGTGGTTCGGAAGACCTGAAGGCCGTTTATCTGAATCAATCTCTTCCAAAGCTGAAGCATCGGAGAAGTATCGAAGTCGAGTGGGTCTTAGAGGGATCAACTCATGGTGTTCGTCTACACCTCGATTGCCGACATTTGTATATACTGATGTATATTTATGTTTTCTTTTTTTGCGCGGCTTCCTCATTCCAGGAGCTTGCCTCTGTTGTAAAACATTTTTGCCCATTCAGGGGTTCATCATCAATAAAATGCACATTATTCAGCAATTCTACTTGTCTGTTTAGCATTTATCTGTTTTGTTTGCGAACGATAACGCCGATGTGTTTTTTTGATAAAATGCGCATACATAAACTTGCGGGCCTAAGCCCATTGATTGTTGAAACAATTAATTAATTGAACGTTGTCGCGAGATAATAACCCTGATAGGCCCCTTTGAGGAGGGTATCTTGTCTGTTTGTTTGTTGCAGGTGTGACACCTCGCCAGAAGATGTGCCGTGCGTATCCCCGAAGCAGGATGAGTCCTCCTTCTTCAGCAGAGTTCAGTAGTTTCTCCTCCGTAGAATCAGAATCAGATAGTGAGCATTGATATGTCTCCCCCAGGTAGGGGTAATTCTCTTCCCTAAGCAGGCGCCTCCTGAAGGAAGGTCACCTCATCAGCTGAGTCAAGCACCGAAGAATGATGTCGTGTCTCCCCAGCACCGGGTCACAAGTGCAGATTTCTTAGAAATGTTTGGGAAGCTGAAGCTCGTGTTTTCCCCAGTAAAGTCACTGAAGCAGGCTTTCCCCCGCACCGGGTCACAAGTGCAGGTCTCGTAGGAAGCTGTTTGTATACCGAAGTATGCAGTAACTGATGGTGCCAGACTAAAGTCTCCAGCGGAATTGAGGTTCCCCCACCAGAGTCATGCTCTCTCCTGAAGTTGGATGATTCCTTCTTCCCCAGTAGAGTGTTGAAACAGCTGATGTTGTATTCCCTAGCAGAGTTGTACTCTCCCCCGAAGTCAGATGATTCTTTCTTCCCCAGTGGAATTGAGACTCCCCGCCAGAGTCATGCTCTCTCCTGAAGTTGGATGATTCCTTCTTCCCCAGTAGAGTGTTGAAACAGCTGATGTTGTATTCCCTAGCAGAGTTGTACTCTCCCCCGAAGTCAGATGATTCTTTCTTCCCCAGTGGAATTGAGACTCCCCATCAGAGTCGTACTCTCCAGCGAAGTAGAATGATTTCTCTCCCCGGCTGAGTCCGCAGAAAAGCAGAATCCTTGGAAGTTGATCAGATCATGATCAATTTTCCCCAGCAGAGCGTGGGGCAACTAGTGTTGTGTTTCCCCAGAGTCGCACTCTCTCCGAGCGAAGCAGAATGAGTTCTCCTTCCTCAGCCGAGTTCGCAGATGTCTAAGAAATCCGAATCCTTGGAAGTTGATCAGATCATGATTGATTTTCCCCAGTGGAATGTGGAGCAGCTGAAGTTGGTTCCCCACAGAGCGGTCATCCCGAGAAGAGTTAGCCGAGACGGCCACGCAGTTCATTCTCGCGATTGATATCAGCAGATCCAAGTTCTCGTAGAGCTTCGTCCCCTGCAGCAGTCAGCTGAAGTTGTCCCCCTGCAGCAGTTCGCGGAAGATCAATTCCCCAGACAAAGCCTAATTGATATTGGCGTGTTCACGATCTCCTCAGCAGGATGATTCCTCCATCTGAGTGGTTTTTTCTCCTTGATAGGAGGATATTCCCCCTCGGCATTTATTTTGCTGACGGGATCGCATCATTGTGCATGATTGCATAGCATTATGCATGATTGCATAGCATTTAAACGTCGCGTAACATTGTGCATGGTTGCATAGCATCGTGCATGATTGCATGGCATTTAGCATAAATACATATCATTCCCACCGTGTGGGGCATAGCGCAGAAGCATATGCATCATAAGCATGATCTAGGTCATTATCATCCTTATTGTACAGGTGTACTACCGAAAGACCGGTTGCTCAGGACGATTCTTGATGTTCTCCCCAGCAAGGTTGATTTCCTTAGATGATTCTAAAAGACCCCGGTGTGATCCCCGCAGTCGCTCGCTCAAGATGATTTTTGAGATCCCCAGCGAAGTCTTCGGTCCGAGATGATTCTCAAGTCCCTCAGCAGGGCCATTTTCTTAAAGATGATTCTTAAAGACCCCAGTACAGGTTCCCGAATAGTTTGCTCAGGACGATTCTCGAGCTCCCCAATAGCGTCTCCAGCAGGAGCTGCCCAGGAGGATTCCTGGAATTCCCAACAAAATGTTTACTCCAAAAAGGTTATCGGTTCAGGATGATTCTTGAAGATGCCCGACGGATCTGTTTGGTCAAGATGATTCTTGAAGTCCAGAGCAGCATGATATGTCTTCTCCAACAACGATGTCTAATCTGAAGATGGATTTCGTAAGGCGCCTGAAGGCGGAATCAAAGGTTCCGGTGAGTCCAGATTTCCGGGTTGAAGAATCAACAGGTAGCTGAAGACAAGGTTCCAGGGTTGTAGATACAACAGAGTGATTCGTGTGAGTCTGAAGACCAAGTCAGTTGTCCTGAGGTGATGATTGAGCGCGATCAAGTGAATGATACGTCTTCTGATTGAAGTCAAAGATGTTTCTCCAGCTGAAGCGGAATTTTGCCTGAAGGCAAAGTGTTTGAATCCCCGAAGAGTCATGAATGGCTCAGGATACCAGTTCTCTGACTGAAGTCACAGATTTCTTAAGCTGAAGCGAAGGTGCCTAAGGGCAAGGTTATCCCCCAAGGTTATGAATGACCTAGGATTCATTTTTCCGGACTGAAGGCCGAAGTATATCCCTGACTGAAGTCGCGGATACTCTATAGCAGAGGCGGAGTTGCCTGAAGGTAGATCCATGTATCCTTGAAGGCCAAGGATCATTTTCTTCAGACTGAAGTCAGAGATACCTCCTGCAGAGTTTACATCCTTGAAGGCCAAGGATGCTTATCTTCAGAAGTACTTGAAGATTGTTTTCTAGCTGAAGCTGGAAGTGGCCAGGGGCCAGGGTTTCCTATAGTTCTGACGTTGAAGTTCTACGGCGGGCAGTGTGCAGCAGTATTCCGATGTTCGTTATGGTTCTGAGGGTGAACCCCAGATCAGAGTGCTCGGTTAAGTCTCTCATTCCCAGCGGAGTAGTTTCAAATACGCAAGTGTACCTTTTGTTCCATTTACCAGGGGTGAACCCCAGGTCAGAGTTGTTCAGTGATATAGTTGTCCAGCAGTAAGGTTGGGTATTTTGATTATCCGACGACGAGGTCAGATCATGTTTGTTTCCGGCGGCGAGGTTGGATGTTTGTTTGACGGCAATGTCAGACTCCTTAAATCCCCAGTAGAGATGATGTTACGACGGCGATGTTGAGTGTCTCTCAGAATGATGTTTGTTTCCGGCGGCGATGTCAGATCAGTATCTCTCCAGCTAGTTGTTGAGCAGCTAGTGTTGCAGTGTTCAAAGATTTGTTCTCCGCGGAGTACCGTGTGCTTGTGCAGTTGGCAAATTTTCGGGTTTACCGGTATTCAACCGTCTCGTACCTTGATTGGTTGAGAGCCGTTCGCTTCTCACCCAGTCAGGTTCAAGCCGTTTGAATAGGGGCAGCTGTTGCACCCCAAAATTTGACCAACAATTATTCATTCATTGAGTGTTTGAAAGTTGATACCTTCATCAGAAAGTTCAAGAGATCTCCAGAGAATTGGTTTGAAACCAGGGTTGTGTGCTTCACAGTTTGAGAGCTGTGAGTGCCCCTCAGATGATTCTGAGACTTTGAGAATGAACTTGATGTTTTGAGAAAGCTTATGAGATGCCTTGATAGCCTTCATGAAGCCCAGAGAAGTCATTGTGCAAGAATTCAGAAGATTCAACCATGAATGGTAGAATTAGGGTTTTGACTGGGTCAACCCTAGGATAACTGAAAATTTGGAGAAGGTTGAGACTCAATCCAAGAGCCATGAGATCATGGAATGATGCATAGAGATGTTATAAAGATGATTCCTAGACCAACTCATCATGATTGAGGAGTTTTGAGAAGTTTCAAGTTAGGGTTTCTGAGGATTGTCAGTGAAAAACCCTAATTTGATCCCTATCTTCCAGGCAGTTTTAGCACTAGATGTGTTTGATATCTCATTTTCCCCACAACATGAATGTTGTAGAGCTTGTTCTAAGCTTTAATTTGAGTGGTGGAAGTCCTTGATAGGAGTTACAGAGCTCAAGTTATGGTCTTGACAAATTACAGGTCAGCAGAGGTGTGTGAATCTGGGTCCTTGAAAGTCACCCAACTTGCAGACAACTTTTTCCCTAGTAGGAGGACTCCTATGGTTTCTTGGTCAACATGAATGTTGAAGAGGATCTTCTTAGCTTTAATTTGAGTGGTAGAAGTCCTTGATTGGATTTGTGGAACTCAACTTATGGTTTGAACAAGGCAGGGGTATTTTGGTCATTTGTCAGTTATAGGTCATTTTAGCCAATGCCTAAAACTCCTATTTCCAAGCCTCAAATGGAAAAACTTAAAACATGAAAGTTGCTCAAAATGTGATTTTAAGTCTAGAAAGAAGGTCACAAATTGTTGAAAAAGCTCATAGCACAAGATTCCATGATTGGTCAAAAATGAACTAAAAATGACTTATAACTTTGAAAAGTTGAAATTGAAAAGTGATTTGGGAGATCCACAAATCCAAAATAGGTCATCCAATATATCATTTTGATTGGAAAAAACATTTTAAGAACTTTGGTTTAAGTAGAATTTTCATTTGAGGCTTAAAAAATGAAGTTCCTTTGGAAATTTCTTACTTGAAAAAGAAGGTAGCATTGAAAAACCCTACACAAGCCAAAAATACACTTGTTTTTCACTCATCCTCATTCAATAACTCATGTAAGGAGAATTTGAGACCAAATTACAAGGCATGGCATATGAGATGTGAGAAATCCAACATGGCATATCATGGAACTTTCATGAACTTTCCACATCATTCTAGATGAATCTAGAAGCATCCAACAATTGTTATAAAAAGAATGCATCAAGGAGTGTTAAAGGTTGGTGAAACTTGGGCCAAGTCAGAGGAGAGAGAGAGAGAGATAGCCATTAAAGCTCTTGCTTCAAGTTGAAGCAACTCAAGAATTCTTCCATTACAAGTCTTCTTCTTCAAGAATTGTGCAAACAGAAGGCTATCCATCATCAAAAGATCATCCTGAAGGATTTGCAAGCCCTGGTTCGAGCCATAGCATCACTCACCATAGCTTCTTGACAGGTTGGTGAACTCATCTCTTTCTCTTTATTTATGATTAGATAGATCATATTATAGGTGTAGAATGATTGTGTTAGGGTAGAGGATTAATCCCTGAGAATTAGGGCAAGTTTGGTGAGGTTGCATAACAGAACCATGATTCTTGGATCTTCAATAACTGGCTGTTTGATGAGTTTTAATCAGCATGAATTAGTGTATAATGACCAGGGTAGCTTGTAGAGTATCTGTAAATCATTAGGTTGAAGTTTGGTGAAGGTTGGTATCAGTCGAGCATGGTGGTACCAAGATGTGTAAGCATTCTGTTTGGATTATCCACGAGGAATTAAGAGAAAGTGAACGTAGGGTTGTGTAGGGCTTGAGACGTAGATGATTTTTCGTGTTGGAGTCGTGTGGAGCCGTGGCCTGTGGAGGGAGATGGAGGAGCTGGAAGATGAGTGTGTGGGATTAGGGTTTCTGAAAACCCTAGGGCGTTTGGAGAAGACGAAAGGATAGCCATCAGATTAGTTTCAAAGATTGACTCATTCTCCCAATCCAACGGCTGTGATCGCGCCTGAGAAAGAGAGGGAAAGTTTGAATTATATGAAACGCGGTCGTTTCATTAAAGGGGCGTTCTGGGCCCAGAATTCTATCCCCACCCCCCTTATTTGCTGGCCCAACCAATATAACTGGCGCGCTTTACTATCTATACCCCCCTCCCTTAATTCATTTAATTTCTTTTATTTTCTTTTTAATGTTTTCTGTTTTGAATAATTCATTAAAAAATGGTAAAAAATGATTTTTAAATTCTTTTTTTTCCTATGAGTAAATGAAAGTGTATAGAAAATTATAAAAATAAAATTGAGATTTTATTTTTAGGTTTAATATTTTTAGTAGATTTTCCATTTAAATAGCTTTTTAATTGTTTAATTTGGTATGTGATTTTGTAGGAATTGTTTTAGTACTTTCCTTTAATCTTTTTTACCCATTCTTTTTTGTGCAATTAGATGATGAGTCATACTTCCCCATAGGATTTTTTCTAGATTTTTTAGAATTAATCTTGATTAGTTTAATTAGGGTTGACTTAAGATAGTCTAATTAGGGTTTAGAATTGTACATAGGTGATGATTCCTTTCTTTGATTGAGTTTTATCTTGATTTTTAGGTAGAAACCTTTATAGATGTTATGAGTAGGTGTTGAGGACCCTTGTGAATAATTGTTAGATTTTTCCCCATTAGTTTAGCATTTTTAGGTATTTTCTGAAGTTGCCTGATGATTTGGCCTGTTCAGTGGGTTATCTGTTCATCTTTGGGGTTTATTCTGAGGAATTTGCTGAAGGGCTTGTGTTGCCTTGAAGACATTGATGGAGAGCATCATGGAGAGGAGCTTGTAGATCAAGATTCAGAGGCCCAGAGCTTGTCTTGTCCTCTGTTTGTGAGGTTTGAGATCCTGAAGTTTGAAGGAAGTTCATGGTACTTTCCTGAGGAAGGCACTATGAATGACTTTCATCCTTCCTTCTCACCTCTTTCTTAAGTATCCAATGATGTTGGAGCCAACTTGTGAGTTTAATTTCTCCTGAGGAGAAATGTAAACTGATCACATGTTGTTGAGCCACATGGGATACAACTCCTAAGTGGAAGCCTCCTAGTACTTTCCTGAGGAAGGTCCTATGAGTCTGTTCACTTAGTTCCACTAGTTGATCTAGGATTTCTCAAGTATCCAATGATGTAGGAGCTAACTTGTGAGTTTGATTTCTCCTGAGGAGGAATGTAAACTGATCACATGTTGTTGAGCCACATGGGATACAACTCCTAAGTGGAAGCCTCCTAGTACTTTCCTGAGGAAGGTCCTATGAGTCTATTCACTTAGCTCCACTAGTTCAGATAGGATTTTCTAAATATCCAGTGATGTTGGAGCCTGCTTGTGAGTTTAATTTCTCCTGAGGAGGGATGTAAACTGATCACAGTGGTTGAGCCACATAGGGTATGACTCCTGAGTATACACCTCTTAGTGCTTTCCTGAGGAAGACACTATGAGTCTGATTGCTTAGCTCCCTGTCTTTGGTAAGCTTATTCTGAAGCTTGAAGCTGGGAATGATTTCTCCTGTTTAGGGTTTTGCTTGAGGGCTTTGCTTAGATTGGATTCAGATTCTGTGATTAGGGTTAGGATTAGAGAGTAGATGATTCTTTCTCAAGCATGTGAGTTTTGTTTGCCTGATGGCACTTCATTTCCCTTATCTGTATATTGCTTGATAGCATGTTGTTTATTTTCAGTATGATTGCTGTTATTTCATGACTGGCTTGAGGTTGAGATGAGCTTGTGGAGGCTGAAACCCCACACACATTTCCTCCCTCACTTGCATTGCATGCATTTTACTGTTAAAGCTGATGTTTTTTGTCTGTTTTGATGTATCATTGACATGATCCCTTAGGACTCTCATTTCCTCTGATGAGGATTTGATGATAGACTTTTAGGTTGAAACCTATGCATGACAACATCTAGGAGTTCCCTGTTCAAACCTCAACCATAGGATGAATCCATGGCATGATAACAGTAGGACTTGATAGTCTCCCTCCTAGTTGAGCCATTTTTTCCGTAGTTTCCCGAACTACGTTTGCTCTGATCTCTCATACCAGATGAGAGTACGTAGGCATAGGATGCGACATCCTAGCGAGCAACCTTCAATCTTCACCCGTCGTAAGCCGAACTACGTAGACTCTGATTTCTCATTCTCTGATGAGAATACGTAGGCATAAAGCGCGACGCTTTGCCGAGTCATTTTTCTTTTCTTTTTCAGCCAGCCTTGATAGGTAGATAGATTATAACCAACCCGTCCAAGTAAACAAACAAGCGAGGATCCCGTCGAGTACGACGGACGTGAGGGGTGCTAATACCTTCCCCTTGCGTAACCGACTCCCGAACCCAGACAATGGTTGCGATGACCTTGTCTTACCCTTTTTCGTCAGGTTTTTCCGATCGTTTCCTTTCCCGCTCTGAGGGGTAAATAACGAAAGGTGGCGACTCTTCTGTTTTGCAGGCACCTTATTTTCGCGCAAGCGACAAGTGGGTACACCATATTCGAAGGTAATTTATACAAAAGGGGTTACCTGAGGTGCTTGGAAAAGGCCGAAGCTGATTACGCCCTCTTAGAAGTGCATGAAGGGATAGTTGGGCAACACCTGAGGGCAAGAGAAAATGCTAAGAAATTTCTTAGGGAGTGATACTATTGGTCGATCATGGCCGAGGACACCCAGGAGTACGTGAAAAAATGAGATCAGTTCCAATGGCTCGAGGATGTCTTTAACACCCCGATCATCAAACCTCACATATTTATGTCACCCTGGCCATTCAAGCAATGGGGAATGGACATCCCTAACCCTTTCGCTCTAGCACCAAGGAAGATTTGATATGGTATTGTTGTTGTTGACTAATTTATCAAATGGATCAAAGTTGATGTCTTAGATACTATCACCGCGAAAAACATCACAAAATTGATTAAAAAGAATATACTGGTCAGGTTTGGAGAGCTTCGAGTGTTTGTCACAGATAATGGAACGCGTTTTAAAAAAGAAAAAACTAAAAGCTTTCTGGAAGAGTTGAGAATCAAGCAACATTTTGCATCAGTGGAACATCTTCAAAAAAACTGTCAAGTTGAAACCACCAATCAAATAATAGTAAAAGGCTTGAAGTGGTGGTTGGAACAAGCCAAACGCAATTAGGTCGATGAACTACTGCATTTTTTATGGGCTTATCGTACTACACCATATTCGTTTAACATATGGAATAGAAGTTGTTATTCTGGTAGAAATTGAAGAGCTAAGTTGGAGAACAATGAATCCATTGTCAAAAAGCAACAGAAAGGCTATTAGAGAGGAAATTGATCTTTCATAAGAGAGTATAATGGTAGCCGCCTTCACTAGCACTTTCATTAAACAAAGGATAGCTTTGGGGTACAATCGTCAAGTTCAGTCCCGGGAATTTCAAATCGTAGATTTAGTACTAAGGAAAACAAACATTAAAAATAAAAATGCCCGAGATTGGAAGCTAGATTCTAATTTTGAATCCCCCTACATTGTACGAGCCAACACTCTGAGAGGGGCGTACCTCATAGAATCCCTCGATGGAGAACAAGTATTGAGGACACAGAACATTGCTAAATTGGATAAGTATTACAACTAGTAATTTATATTAATGTTGTCGTATTATAGTTAATGTGTTATCTTAAATCTATTTCTATATAATAATTGAATCCAATACTAAAACAAATATTTTCTTGTTATTGTGATCTTTCTTATTTCTCATATCGCAAGAAGAAAAAAAAATGAAGTCACCTACATTCCTACGTATCCGATACAAACTATGCACATTATTGCATATTTCATACGACTTAAAATGCATTCCTCCATTCATGCGTATTTGATAGGAACTATAAACGCATTATTGTGTATATGATATGGCTTAAAATGCATTCCAGCATTCATGTGTATCTGATACGGACTAAACGTGTTATTGTATATTTGATACGACTTAAAACGCATTCAACAAATTCACGTCTATTTGATACTAACTATGCATATTATTACGTATTTGATACGACTTTAAAACCATTACTCTCACCATTATGTAGCTGGTGCAACCCTCCTTCAAATCTAGCCAATTCAAGGGCGTTAGGTGGTGGAGCCTAGAGCGTCCACCTCAATCCAAGTCATATCTCGAGGGCAGGAATAGGGATACAACTCTTCGCCGAGGAACAATGCTCTATAATGCACAGCGTAATCCTCTATATGTTTCTAAAGCACCATGTGGATTTCCATATATGCTCTCTGATTCCGGAGATACATCTCTGAATGTACCTTAAGTTCAGTGAACATTGAAATATTCCGGAGATATATCTCCAGAACAATTTAGAGCTTAACTTGCGTCAGACTTTTCTACTTCCTTATTTCACAGTTTGTTCCACACAAAACACCAAACTCTCTCAATTTCATCTATTGTCCCAAGCATCAAATTTATTCAAGCAAGGCGTCATAGAAACTAAAAGGAACATAAAGTATCATCTCTAATATCGGAAACAACATCTGAATATTAATTTCACGTAAGTTTTTCGAGTTTTTGGTAAATATTCGAGTTTTAGTGTACATGTGTAAAAATAAGTGATTAGGGGTAGAAATGTGTAGAAATTAAAAGTAACATAGTTTAGACTTAGTGTATGACATGTTTGTTAGCTCAAAATGGCGATCATGACATTTTTTTCACATTGCATGAGGTACATTATGCCCTTATTGTAGCTTTTGAGTTGCAGACAATTCGGAGATGTATTTCCGAAATATTTGCAGTCTGTTTTTTTTCTTGTTTATTTATGTTGTTTGCACTGATGATACAATATAATTTATCTTACAGGTATTATGATTGATAGTGTCGACAGACTGAGACATGACCAGGTTTCCCAACACGCATCCGTTTGGCGAGAGCGGAGACAACAGGTTCCAGAGGCAGCAGGTACATCTGGTCAAGCAGAGGCGTCGACTTCTAGAGTGCAGTCTAGTCCTAGGGCTTGGCCTTCACCTCATGCCACTTTATCTCATGCCACTCCACCTTCTTATTCTTCTTCTTTCCGTAGGAGACAGGATTCACCAATTGACGCATTACTTTTCCTATCCTCCTGCAGGCGTCAGGATGCACCAGTTCTGCTAATCCGGTGCCACCTCCCGTTGATGCAGTGCCACCTTCGGAGGGTGAGATTATTGAGGATGGCAAGTCAAAGGGATTCAGCAGAGGTCCATCTGATATGTCCCTACTTCCTTTGTATCCAGACCATACTGCCAAACATATCTGGGATGGAGAGGTAGCATTAGTCTAATTATTTATTTATTTTTTACGTTAATTTAAATTGCTGACATTGATCATTTCTAACACTGATTATTACTGACATTGATTATTTCTGGAAAATCGCAGGTGCGTGATCCCTATAAGTTTTTAAACCATGGGAGGAAGATTGCTTGCTTGCCTCAGCTGGACGAGGAGTGGTTTCAGTCGGTTCTGACCTTATCTGGGTTGAGTGACCTATGCATGACCAATTACACTTTGTTCAACCACATGATGTTGAATGCATTCGTGGAGAGATGACTTTCTGAGACGTCTTTTTTTCATCTCCCACGTGGTGAGATGTCTATCACACTGGACGATGTCTCGTGTTTGTTACATCTTCCTATCAGGGGGAAGTTCCTCGATCATGGTAGGATGACCAAATAAGAGGCAGTCGAGATGATGGTAGAGCATCTGGGGGCTGATCCAAGGAAGGCGATTGAGGAGATGGATAGGAGCAGGGGTGTTCATGTTAGGTTTGAGTTCCCGAAGGAGAGATATGATGAGGAGATCATTGCTGCAAAGGTGGATGATGGTGATGTTGAGCAGGTGGCGGAACACAAGGCTCGTACTTTGAGGTCATATTTTCTTTTTTTATTGGCACTTGCATTTTTGTGGACACGAGTGTCACCTATACTGACGTTGCATACCTATGACACTTCTTGAATCTCACTCGAATCCATGAGTACAATTAGGGGGCGGCTTTCCTGGCTTATTTGTATTCGAAGTTGAGAGATGGATGTCGATGGAGGACGAAACAGGTCACAAGCAACACGACACTACTAGTGGTAATAATTTTTTATCCTTGAATGTTTTTTTATCTTATCTTTTTCATTTCATATTTGTGAAACCATTACCGATAAATCTTGATCCCTGAATGATTTTTATGTTTATTTTTATTTCAGGCTTGGATCCTCCAGCACTTCTCGCGCATCGCTGGCTAGGCGAGTGTGGATGAGTACACTAAGGTGATGCCTCATGCCTATGCTTTTATCCCGCTGAGAGGGAACTAGGCGGTATAGCCTTTTAGAGTCTACCTTGACCGTTTGGTTGCTAAGGACATGCACTTCAACAGCTACGTGGATCATCGTGAGACGCAGCCATTTGACGACATATCACTATATTCCGGATGGCTGGCTTGCGGATCCCAAATCATTGTCTCTTATCTCCCCGAGTGCGTCATGCGGCATTTCGAGTACACTCAGACCATCCCTATACACCTTGTTGTCTCTACTCCTCCTGTCTTGTCTCATAGACATATAGAAGAAATGTTTGCTAATTATGAGATTCACTTGGTAGTGTAGGAGGCTCGGGTTACCATAGCGTCAATGACTAGAGCTACATCGACGGATGCATCAGATGGTTCTTTAGGGTCTCACATTTGTGTACATGACGCTGACTGCTCCAGGAGATCCGCCGAGACCAGTTCACTAGGAGATTTTAGAGGAGCAACAAGCTCAGCTAGATCATACTAAGGATGTCTTGCCTCGGTGTCGTCGCATAGTGGAGATTGCACGAGCAGGTATCGACGAGGGTATCTTCCTTGAGGGGTCTGCGGTCAGGCGAGTCCTAGATGCCATTATGGCGGAGGCACAGGGAGCACTGCGTTGTACCGTAGACATCGTCGGAGGACAGATGATGGTTGATGGCAGAGGAGGCTGAGGAGGTAGATGAGAGGTTGTCAAGCACACCCAGTAGTAGCATGTTATTATTTTGATGTAGTGCTATAGTTTGTACTTTATGCCTGACATTGTTAATACATTTTTAATCTCATGTTGTACGACATTTTACTATTGTATTGCTATATTATTTTCGACACACGTAATATTTGTCTTTTATTAATTTATATGTCTGCTATTTCATCTGAAAACAAATACACAACACATTAAAACCTATTCTGACACACTTCGGAGATGTATCTCCGGAATATCACGGGAGAAGCATCTCCAAATATTTCAAATGTAAATGGGTTATGGATGCATGACGTATTCTGAATGTGTAAAATGGTTATAGAGATGTATTTCCGAAATATGTTAACGTTTTTTCAAAATTTGGTTATGTTCAGAGATATATCTTTAAAATCACGAGACATATATCGAAATTCACGTAATGTATTAGAAGCTTATAGAGTGCAATAATAATTCTCCTACTATTATATACTTACGTCTGAGAACCTTATAGGATGCAATAAAAAATTCTCCTCCAATGTCTCAAAACAATATTATTTTAGCTATTAAATTAAATCTTTATTGTTTAATAAGTCATAATTTACTTTTAATTTGTACAATTAAATTACTGTTGAGTGTTAGGTTACTGCCTAACACTATAATGCTTTGTACTGTCGTTTTTTTCTTATTCCCATTTTTTTACTTGAGTTGAGTGTAATGACCAAAAAAACAAAAACGAATAAGACACGGTAAAGCGGAACATGCTAAAGACTTGGTATTTGGTAGAGACA
Source organism: Lathyrus sativus (assembly GCA_963859935.3). NCBI lineage: Eukaryota > Viridiplantae > Streptophyta > Magnoliopsida > Fabales > Fabaceae > Lathyrus > Lathyrus sativus. Next base: position 600,492,465 of record OZ012739.1, on the reverse strand, counting down.
GGTTCAATATCATGTGTTGACTAAGATACCCCAACTATATTTAATACCTTCAGAAATTTACACTTACTACAAAATCAACAAACTTGATAAACCAATTTAAGAAAGAGAAATGGTCTACTTGACTTTATGAAACATTTTCACCATTTCACAAAAATTAAAATATTTAATTATTATTATTTTATAAAAAAAATAAATTATATATAAGATTACAATAATATTCTTCATAATTATACAGAATAGAGAAATTAAAAAAGTTAAAAAAATAAATAATAATAAATATTTGAAGGTATATTAAAAAAATATCATTAATATTGTATTATAATTTTGAGATAATTTTTTTTTAAATAACTTATAATTCAAAACAGATGTGTATTTCATTGAGAAAAAAAAGGTGTTTTCTGACCATTAGACAAGTATACCAAAAAAATGTGACAATTAATTAAATTATTCTTATTAATATTAATATATATTGATGATTATTATTAATATAATTGCAAGATTGGAAGGGTTTTATGTCTTGTAGTAGAAGAAGAGTCAAGCTCAGCCTCCATTATATGTAATGGTTAGATTTTTATTCAATTTGTGGTAATGTTTTTCAACTTAGCCGCCCTGGAGGAGTGACTACAGATATACTAATACACTTTTTTTAATGCCTACACTATAACATAATGACGGTTCATTACATAACTTTATTAATAGTAATAAAAGAATATACTACAGGTTAATTTTTACGTATTCTTGTACAAAAAAGTCAAAATGTAATATTAAGTTGAATTCAAATGATATTACGCATTCCCTAAAAAGTCAACATAATATACTAATACTAAGTTGAACTCAACTAACGTTGTATCTAAACTAATATTGTATCTAAGGATGAAAAATGAAACAGATATGAAAATTCATGAAACAGATAATATGATATATAAATATATTTTATTGAATAAATATGATTTTTGTATTTGTTAATATCCGTGCAAGCGGGTCATTTACGTGTTTAAACATATTCGTGGATATTTATTAATATTTATGTATAATAATTTTTTAAAATTAATTTAAAAATAAATTTAGATTTGTTTAAAGAAAATAAATTATTATCCATTCATTCCATTCTTAATTTACCAACAAAATTTTAAACATTAATTTTTTTCTTTTTCACCAACATAAAATCATCCAAGCATATTATTAATACATTTCATTTTACAAATGAAATATATTGTGGATTGTAAATTATAATAGAAGAACGAACGATAGAGAAGTAGGAATGACGATATTGATTGAATGGAAGAAGAGTTATAATAGTTAATTATACTGTAAAATTATTGAAGTGATGAATAAAATATAAAATAAATTTGAATATGAAATGACAAAATATAATTTGTATAGAATGTGAAATATTTTCTTAAAAAAAACTTAGAAGATAAAAATATTAAATATAATAAATTAATAATATTTATAAAAAAATTATAATTTATTATCAAATATGAATATTATAAACACACTTATCATCAAATTTACATCAATATTTATTAAAAAGTAAATATTTAAATATTTATTAATTTTATTCATAAATATCTATTAAACTATGCCGATATATGGTTGACAGGTTTTTACCATCCCTATTTGTACCTACCTTAATATAATAAACTCCAATGATTATTATTATTAAGTTGAACGCAACAACTTTGATCTTATCAGGGTGCCCTCTCCTCTCAATAATATATTTCACATCTTCATACCCACCTTCCCTCCTAACACTTCCAAATAAACTACAATTTATTCATTCATTAAATAAATAAATAAATCCTCTCTTTATTTCACCAACTCCTCCTATCTAGTTTTTTCATTAATTCATGTTTTTCAGTTCAACTTGAAGAAACCACCTTAAAGATGAGGAAAACTGGGAAAGAACAAAAACAGAACAAGATTGTGAGAATAATAACAACACCGATAAGAGTACTAGGTAAAGCCAAAGACATGTACGTAAGAAGCATAACAAAGTGCGGGAACAACATGAATTACAGCAAACCAGTAGATTCTACTGGAAGATTCCAGAATCTACCAAGAAGTTACAGCGCGGTAACAACCAGATCTGCTGGTGCTGGTGATAGCGAGGATTTTGTTGACTTAATGAGAGCTGCTTCAGCTAGAACTTTGGTTAACCGGATTGATATGGATTTGGTTCTCAAGCAAGAACCCGTTTCAACGAACGGGTTACCAAAATCCGTTAGTGTTGGAATGGGTCGGATTGATGAAGAAAGGGCTAGTGATATGGGTGAAGGTGTTGGTGATGTTGTTGTTGTGGGAAATTCTTATCCAAGAAGTAGAAGCTATGCTGTTGGAAACAGAAATGCTGTTTTGTGAATTTCATCATTTTGGAATTTATGTTTTGGTAATTTTGATTGGATTTTTTTTCCTTGGATGCTATTGGTTCATACCTCATGATATATCATATTACTAGTACCACTCAATCAATGCAATTCCATTCTTCCTGCTGCTAGATTTTTTATTTTAATTCCTAAGTATAAGCATCGGTATTAAAAAATGTCTTTAGTTAAGTCCATTTCAATTTACTAGATGTATTTGTTTTCCTTCTAAACATAATTATAATAATACCCTCTGTTTTTTATAAGAAATAATTTATTTTTAAGATTTTTTTAATAATTAATATATTTAGTTTATAATTTATTAAATATATTGATTATTTAATAAATTTAAAAAATAAATTGTCTTTTATATAAATAATTAGAAGTAGTATTAATATTCATTTGTTATGAAATACTGTAAAGGTGAGACAACCCTTTTTTTAGTGGCACGATTTATATTGTAGAAAGGAGGTTACTTGTAAAATTATAAAAGTGTTAGGATTGTTATAAAAGTGATGAGTACGGTCTTATTATACCATTTCGAGATCCCTAGGCCGTCATCCGAGTTGGGGAAGAGATCAATTGCGTATTGAGTAGGAGTAGGTGACCTTGCGAACACACGTATAAAATGGTTGTCTTGTAACTGAAACATTTTGCAATGTAAATCTTCTATGATATTTTATGCTTCTAGGAGAATGGATAATGCTCTTATAGAGCTTGAGTGTCGTAACAAGACTGAGGTCATATCTTGACTATTGATCTGGCTTTGGTACTTCTTTGATTTTGGTTGCAGATCATGGGGTCACTAATTGTCTATAGGACTTCATCGTATTATAGGTAATCAAGCACAAGCATGAGAATCTTCTTGCATGCTTTATGGTGAGACTATTCATAAGCCTTCGTCTAGGGCGATTGGCGAAGGTTCACAAAGGAGGGGAATGAATGATGTCCCTTCTTTTGGAGAGTTCGACTTTAAGAGACCTCAAGATGAGGTGTCGTGCTTGAGAAGTTGGATCATAAAGGGAGCTTGTAGCCCTCCCCGACAATCATGTCTTCATCGTTCTCTGTCCATCCTGGTCTTACGATAAATATGGGGCTTCAGTATTACATCTCTGAAGAGGATTATCCATATTATGCGGGTAAGCGGAGATGGTAGAAATGTTATACCAAATGTGTAAGGTTATTTCTTTGTTGGATTTGAGGCCATAGGAAATAGTGAGGCTTTGGAGCTTAGGAGTCTTCGAAAGGAGAAGGAAATTTTTAACTAACCTCTTTATGTGTTTGTTGTTGAAAGGGAAAAACTCCTTCAAGAACTTATTGAGTCAATGAAACTTCTAAGAGAAGTTTCCAATAAGGTGAAAATGCATGTGTACCTCTATTTGTTAAATAAGAAGATGAAGTAGTTGAATATGTGGATAAAAGAGAAATAGATGGACTTAACTACTTCCTTGAAGATGTTTTTCGATACGGAAGCTGCTCTGGCCAATGTGAATGGGGCTATGGAATATTCTCATAAGAGGATTTGGAAAAGCCTTTGAGTGAAGCTCGAATTATTTTAAAAGCATCTCAAGAGAAGTTGTAGGAGGTACAGTTCAAAAAGGTTCATATAACTAAAGAATATTCGAAAGGAGTTGGGTTCATATAACAAAATAATATTCATAAGTCATTGGGTTCATCTATTCCATCTTGCATATGGCCTTTAAGATTCTCTTGAAGGTGGTAGAATTTTATCACCCCAGGGTAAAAATATCGAAGGAGAAGATTTATCCCAAAAAGTTAATAGTGGATGGAAAAATGGTTATTCTTGGTGTGAAATTTTCCTCTTAGGCTATAGTATTTTTTTTCGTGTACCCATTGGTCCTCTCAGAACGGTCTCGTCTTGTTTGCTTGTATGGATATTGTTAATGAATGAAACATTCTTTGTTATTTTCCTCTTCTTGTTTGTATGAGCTTGACTCTTTGTTGTTTCTAATGCGACAATTATCTTTCTTATTCTACCGTCCTTGATTTAAGGCTATTGTTCATGGTCTCTATTAGTCATGGCTAGGTCATGCATATCTATTTAAATGGACATCTCTAAGGAGCGCACCCTACCAAAGGTATGTTCCTCTTCCATGTCCAAAAATGAAAACTTGGTTCTAGGTCGACCTATAAGGGCTTCGTGATCCATAGTATTTTCATCGTTTTTACCTAGGTATTGTTATAGTTCTCTTGAGTTTTTCTTCTCATTTTGTTTGGTTTGCTGCCAAAAATCTCTATTTTATCTATGTTTCAGTCACACTAAAGATATGGAACTAGTTACTGATGATCAAGAAAATAAAGCACTTGAGTAGCAAGAAGCAATGGAAATCACGAACATCCTGTAACAATATGTTGCGACCGTAATTTCATTACAATTCAGGTTTTGCTTTCATCTGTTATATGTGCATGTCTTTGAATATTGTTATGCATGCTTTCAATTTGATTATGTTTGAGTAGTTTTCTAAGGGTTTAGGGTCATAAGGACTGTCTTGTGACAAATCTCATGTATATTTTCGATCATTTTGTTACGAGAAAACTTATAAAGCTTATTATGGTATTTCTAATTTTTAATGCATACGTCTTACGAAAGTAAAGGAAATTTAGATACCATGCACATGCTGAAAACGTATGATTTGGTATCCAAACCAAAAACACGATACAACCGAGTTAAGACAAAGAAAGTGTGTTGAATTCGATTGAGAAAGTCTCATTTTCAAAGTTATGCTTAAAATTGATTCTAAATAAATATGCTACGTTGAAGAAAGTAGGTGGAATATTTTCTTAGAATGAGAGAACACGCAGACGAAAGTATGTGTTGTCCACTATAATTTTCTACAAATTGGATTCATTTTCTCATAATAAATTAGAGTTTGAATGAGACTATTATACATATGAATCATTGACCCTGAGTCCTATTTTTAAGATTTTTAATTTATAAAACAAAATCAATATTCCAAACTGAATCATCGACCATTTTATGTAAATAAATAATCAATAGAACTCGGTAGTCAAAAAATGGTCTATGAGGAATGATAATCTTTTGTATTATTTTGATATTGCCATACATTTGTGGCTTGTCACTTCACCTCTTGCGCTCTAGAGTGGATAGCTACCAAGAGGGGGGTCAACCTATATTACCACCTTCATGTTCAAGATTTTGGTTTCCTTGATCGCATGACATCTCGTAATTATGGTTTATTTGCTTTAGTCATACACGCAGTGTGTTTAACAATACTCTTTTCATGTATGTGATATAGACTTTGTGCAGGTTAAGAATGAACATGTCTTTCATATAATATTATAATGAATAATTTTGTTAAACAAAACATTTATTATCTTGATAATGAAGTGATTACATTTTACGATTCACATGAAAATCTGAAAAAACACATAACGAAAGCGGCTTATCTTGCATTTTATTTAATCAGGTAAAACTTCCTTAATGGGAATAAAGTTCCTTGCAATGGTATTTTTTGGTGCTAGGTTAGCCATTGAGGTTCAATTTTTATGATCAAACATCTCTTTGTTGGTTGGCGCTTCATCTTGAAAAAAGTATAGGGTAGAGTTTTCTCCCTTCAATTCATGACATATGCCTGTGTGAAGGTGAGAAAATACTTAGAAGGGGGGTTGAATAAGTATGGAGATAAAAACTTAGAAATAAAACTCAAGTATTTTTATCCTGGTTCGTTGAACTCAACTACTCCAGTCCACCCTTCCTAGAGTGATTTGCCTTTCTCAAACAAGGACTTAATCCACTATTTAATCAACTGATTACAATAGTAAGCACTAAGAACAACTGTTCAAAGTCTTCTCAAGAACTATTGATCCTAACTGGATCTTCTTAAGGTATCTTACAATCAAATGTAATAACAAATACAAGTGTTTAAATTGCTTCTAATAAAGCTTTATCACAACTGTGATTTTTCACTTAATATTAAGAACAAAGAAATTAATTCTAGAAAGAATGTGAATTGAATGAGAGCTTTGGATAATGATTTCTTTTCAGATAAAACGTCAACTGAAGAAGATGAGTGATGACTTGCTTTTATAGGCACAATGATCCAAGAGAAAACTTCACGTTGAGCAGTGTGCACCAAAAGGTCTGAGCCTTTTTGTCTTCACATCAAGTGACCTTTCCTAGAAGAAGAAAGCACAGAAAAATCCTTTTTGTCTGTGGTCTTGTGTCTAACATAAATAAGGAAAGATTCGTTTGGATATTCCAACGGACATAATCTTTGAATACTTCTTCAGCAGATTTCAGCAAGAACCATCAGAGTCTAATTTGATCAGAGCCTTCTGATGTTGATCAGAGTTTTGCTGAATCAGAGTCTTTGCAGCAGGTGTGCTTTTAGCGTGTATAAATTCAGAGCAGAGTTTTGGTCAGATCCTCAGTACTGGCAGCGTTAGTACTCTTAGAGTCTTCTGAAGTAACTATGCTTGAAAAACTCTTCATACAAAAATTCTTCAAAGGTTCAGATGCTTCTGACTTGCTTCAGATTCTTCTGGAGCTTCTGCTTCAGATCCTTCTGGAGACAACGCTCAGGATCTTCTGATGGCAGTTTTCAGAATCTTCTAATGGTTGCATCTGACACTTCAGAGCCTTGCTTATTTCTTATGTTCAGCTCTGATTTGCTTCTGGAGGATATTTATTTTGATATCTGCAGTAAACATTCTCAAGAAAATTTTAGAGTATATAATTCTTCAATACAAAATTTCATTATAGTTATCATCAAAACATAGAGATATTTACTAAGAACCAATCTGTGTTCTAACAATCTCCCCCTTTTTGATGATGACAAAAACATCAGAAATTTTGTTTAATTGAGAAGAGAATAATTATAACTCCCCCTGAGATGATGAATCTCCTCCTGAATTAAATATAAATGAGGAATAGAAACTTCCCTTTTTGTCTTGAGTAATTTTCAGAGTTAGATCTTGATTGACTTAAACATTTGATAGTCAGAGTCTCTTGCATATTTCAGAGTCAGAGTCTGATAAGTTAAATATGATCTGGGAGTCTCAGAGTTTCTTTTACAGATTATACTTGTCAAATGTTCTGAAATACTCAGATAATATATTAGATAAAATTGATATGTCTGAAGTTTCATTCAGGTAAAGTTTAATTAAACAGTTCAGATCTATTTTCTCCCCCTTTTTTGTCATAAGCAAAAAGTAAGAACTTTTAAAAGACAAATAAAAGGAAAAGCAAATGAGATAAAGCATGTAGAGAAAACTTTGATTCATACATTCATCCAGAGCAAAAATGCAAACATCATAAAATATTCACGTACAAGTGCAAATATCAGAAACAAACATCAGAGAAAAAAAATAAGCTAAGATTGTTTTGACAAAATCATCTTCAACAGATCCGTGATCTCAGAAGAGGATTGTTCTTGTTTTGACATCCACTTAGCCATAGTTTCATTCTTCTGATCTTGTTTGGACATCCACTGAGCCATGTCTTCAGACTTCTTATCTTGCTTAACCATCCAAGACTTGATCTCTGATTGACCAGCTTCCAGAACTGCAATCTTATCTTCAAGATCTGGATACTCTTTCTTGATCTCAGATGAAGAAGGTGGTACAGATTCTGAAGCATGAGCAGAGTTAATTTCCATAGGGGATATGGAGTTAGGAGCAGCAGATCCAGAGGGACGTTCTATCAGAGTCATAGCAAGAGGATTGTCTTCAGATGCAGATGCAGTGTGTTCTTCTGATGATGAAGGAGCATCTATAAGAAACAAAGGTGCAGATCTTCTAGCAGTTCAGAGCAGACTTCTAGCAGTTTCAGCAAATCTGAGCTTTGCATCATCAGAACATACGTTCTTCAGATTTGAGGCTACAGTATTGAATCTGTTGATGAAGCCATTCCAAATTGTATCAGATTCACTTGCATCCATTGTTGATGAGCACTTCCTCTCCACAGAGCCTAAATACAACTGTATTTCTTGCAAAAAACTTATAGATAAATGATTAACATTCAGTCTAGGTCTTGGGTGTAGGAGAGTTTCCAATGTTATTGGTCTAGGTGGAGGAGGAGGTGGAAAAATGGATTCGCGAATGGTGATCAGAGGAGGAGGATGGTATGGTATGAATGGGAGTTCAGGTGATTTTGCAGGTTTTGGTCTGTGTAAAGCATTCAACAGACAAGGTTTTGTAGTTGAAGCATGGGGAACAACATCAAATGGTTTATTGGTGTAAGGTTTGAAAATAGATTTGGCAGGTGGATCAGATTTAGAAGATTTGGTGGATGTATCAGATTTAGCAGGTAAAGCAGATGAAGCAGTTTTAGCAGATTTAGCAGAGTAAAGGTTTGCATCTGATAAACTTACTGCTGGTTGATTTTTGATATACTTTTGAAGAAAAGATGGTAGAATGACTGTTGGTTTGGGTTTGAAAGGAGTGATAGTTTGAGATGGTTCAAATCTGTCATAGAAATCTCTTAATTTTAAACCATAGGGAAGCTTGTGAAGGTGAGAAGAAAACAGTCTACATGAAGCAGAGGGTATACGCTCAGATGTTCTTGACTTAGATGTTGTGACTGGATTGGGAATGAGAATTTCAGAGGATGGCTTAGGTGTTGGATTAGGATTGGGAATAAGAGTGCCAGAAGGAACTTGTGGTTCTGGTTGGTTAACTTCAGAATTTCTGGGAGAGGGAGGTATCAGAAAATCTGGGTGTATATCAAATTCTGATGAGTTAGAAGATGTGGTTGGAGTGCAGGACGTGGAGGACACATCAAACATTGTTTTGAGAGGTATAATATTTAGAACCTCTGTCTCAAGGATGTTGATTTCAGATGGGTTAATTATGTCTGATGGATTCTCAGGAAGTATGGATGGGGGTTCAGATGAAGGTGGTTCAGATGTGGGTGGTTCAGATTTGTTGGATTGAGGTTTTTCTGGTAGTGATTGTTTGTCTAGCTTTTGTTGTTGTTGTTCAGATGGTTTTGGTAGTTGTTCTGATTGTGGTTGTTGTTGTTTCTGTGGTTGTTATTTTTTAGATTGTTTTTGTTGTTGATTGTCAGATTGTGTTTTTGGTGGATGTTGTTGTTGTTCAAATTGTTCTGTGGGTTTTGATGGTTGTGGAGTCTGATTTCGTTTTGTTGTTGTTGGTTTAGGTATAGATGATTGTATAGTAGAAGGTTTGACATGTGAGATGGAAACAGGATTAGATGATTTTTGTGGAGATGGAACATATATATGAGGTGGAGCAGGAACAGATTGTTTTTGGATAGAAGGTGGTTTTGGAATAGACTTAAATGTTGAATCATTTACAACAATATTATTTACAGAAGATACAGAAGATTTGTTACCTCTAATCTTGATACGCTTTGGGGGAACAGAAGGAGCGTCTCCAGATGCTTTCCTCTTGATCAGCTTCTGAGGATTGTCAACAACTTTGGGCTTCTTCTGAATAGGCACAGCTTCTGCTTCTGATTGACTTCTTTTTCTTGTGGTTTCTTCTCCTCCATCAGGCAATGGTTCCCTTGCTCTTTTCAGAATATCTGCAGGAATGGGCATTCCATCTGCCTTGCAAGCATCAATATAACTCACTATTATTTCCCTTGGTTCTTCAGCATAGAACAGAGGGTAGTCTTCTACTGGTATTCTCTTCTGACTGAGTTCAGTGATATTCAGCTTCTTGGGTGCTGAAGTGAGTTCTTCTACAAGTTTAAGTCTCTGAAGACTCTTTGCATTCAGAGGTTTTCCAAGAATGAATTCAAGTTCATCTGTGACTCCAGCAGCATATAGAGCAGTCACCAGTCCATTTTCTGTCAGAAGATCTGAAATTAACCTTCCAAAAGGAATCCATGTTCTGATCTTCTATCCTTTTTCTTTCACAGATTCTCTGGAGGAATTTATATGATTCCATAAGTGCGTGAACAAAATGTAGGGAAGATCTACCTTAGTGCTTTGACTTAAGCAGTACATAAAGTAGAGATGTTCATTGTTCACGTAATCTGGAGAGTTTGTAGATTTTCTGTGATGAATGCATCCCATGAAAATCTTTGCCCAGATCTTGTAGTCAGGCTTCAGATCTTTGAACTTATTAGAGGCCTGTTCAGCAGTCATAACTTCCTCATACACTTCCTCCATATCTACATGCCCAGCTGGAAGATGTGAGACTCCATCAGTCTCCTCATATCCAATTAGTTTCCTGATCAGATCTTCTGTGATGATTATCTCTTTACCAAGAACAGAAGATAAGATAAACTTAGGGTATACAGCAGCATGAATCCAGAACTCTTTCACCAGATGGGGGTAAACTGGTCCAAAAAGTCTGTCAAAATATTTGAGCCATCCTTGAGCATCAACTATGGAACGAAATTCAAATCCATTTTCAGCCAGTGAATCAAATTCCACCATTGATTCATAGAGAACTTCCAGTTTATCAACAGGTGTCAACAATGTTCTCTTTGGTGTCGTATATGGAGTCACACCCATATTTGCAGAAGTAACTGCAGCCATGGTTGATTGAAACTGTGCAGCAGTTGATGATGAAGTTGCCATTGAAGATGAGTTTGTCAAACGTTTAGGGTTTTTGTGAAGAGAGAAAAGAAGACAGAAATGCATAAACGTTTTTGAGATGTGAAAAGTGTGAAAGTGGTGAGAAATAAGATATTTATAGTAAACACTTAGGCATACAAACAGTCAGATAATGGCACGTTCACACATAGCAATTAATGAAAAAGAATAAAAAAACATTTCAAGCATTAATTGATTCTGACAAATTGGGGGGAAAATCAAGATTTTCACTATTCAAACTTCACCTCAAACGTCTCTTCAGTAGTGTACACACCTTCTTTGCAGAATTAGAGTGACACGTGTTTGCTTGCATGTGCTTCTGAATGCTCTTGAGAAATGAAACGTTAGCCAACGTTTAGATCCTCTGAGTATTGTTAGTTCAGATTTCCACAAATAAAGTAATTTAATGAAATGAATAGATAATCAGAAGAAATACTTCAGAGCATTAAACATTTTTGCATCTGTAAAATTTGCTTCTGACAAATATTATTCTGGACACAAATCCATACCAATATTTTTCAGAATAAATTTGAATCTATCTTCAACAAGGGGTTTTGTGAAAATATCTGCCCATTGATGATCTATATCAACAAAGGCTAAATTTATAATTCCCTTCTGAACATAGTCTCTGATGAAATGATGCTTAATTTCTATATGTTTTGCCTTAGAGTTTAAAATGGGGTTTTTAGACAAACATATAGCAGAAGTATTATCACAGAATATAGAAATGTTACTTTCAAATATCTGATAGTCTTCTAGCTGACTTTTCATCCAGAGCATCTGCGTGCTACATCCAGCAGCAGCAATATATTCTGCCTCTGTAGTTGATAGTGCAATTGTGGGTTGCTTCTTGCTGTACCAAGAGATTAGATTTCTTCCTAGAAATTGACAACTTCCAGAAGTACTTTTTCTTTCCACTCTGTCTCCAGCGTAGTCAGCATCACAGAATCCAACTAATTTGAAATCATCAGATTTTCTGTAACACAAACCCACATTAGAAGTACCTTTCAAATACCTTAGAATCCTCTTGACAACTATCAAGTGTGATTCTCTAGGATCTGATTGGAATCTAGCACACAAACATACACTGAACAATATGTCAGGTCTAGAAGCAGTTAAGTAAAGAAGAGATCCTATCATACCTCTGTAGAGTTTCTGATCTACTTTCTTACTTACCTCTTCCTTGCCTAGTGAACTAGTTGGATGCATGGGAGTCTTTGCCAACTTACTATCAGTCATGTTAAATTTCTTCAAAAGTTCTTTAACATATTTGGTCTGATGTATGTAAGTGCACTCTGGAGTTTGGTTGACTTGAATTCCCAGAAAGAATCTCAATTCTCCCATCATGCTCATTTCAAATTCTGCCTGCATACATTGAGCAAACTCCTTTCCCAGCATAGTATTGGTAGATCCAAATATGATATCATCAACATATATTTGACAGATTAGAAGATCTTTCTTAAATGTTTTACAGAAGAGTGTTGTGTCCACTTTGCCTCTGATGAAATTTTTCTCCAGAAGAAAATTGCTCAATCTCTCATACCAAGCTCTGGGAGCTTGTTTTAAACCATACAGAGATTTCTTTAGTTTGAAAACATGATCTGGAAATTTTTCACTCTCAAAACTAGGAGGTTGGTGGACATAAACTTCTTCTTCTATAATATCATTTAGAAAGGCACTTTTAACATCCATCTGATATAGAGTGATGTTATTTTGTGCAGCAAATGAAATAAGAAGGCGTATAGATTCTAACCTTGCCACTGGAGCATAAGTTTTAGTGTAATCAATACCTTCTTGTTGACTGTACCCTTGAGCAACAAGCCTTGCCTTATTTCTTTCAACTTCTCCTTTCTTATTAAGCTTATTTCTGAAGACCCATTTAGTTCCAATTATATTGAATCCTTTTGGTCTTTGAACTAAATCCCACACATCATTTCTGGTGAATTGATTTAACTCTTCTTGCATGGCAATAATCCAATCATTGTCTTGCAGAGCTTCATCTACAGAAGTTGGTTCAATTACTGACATCAGTCCAAATAATGATGCTTCAGATGATCTGAGAAAGGATCTTGTTCTGATGGGGTCATCCTTCTTTCCAATGATAACATTCTCTGGATGATAAGCTTTGATTCTGGAAGATGATCCTCTACCGGTTGATTCTTCAGAAATGTTTAAATTGTTCATCTGAGAAGTTAAAGGAATGGCATTTGGAGTTGCTTCTGGTTCCTTCACTTGAGCTTTGTTTGCCTCTGAGCTTTCAGAGTCTGTGAAGACTACTTCTCTATCTGCAGAGTTTTCAGACTGCTTTGGCTTTTTAATGCCAAGCTTATCATCAAATCTAACATGAATAGATTCTTCCACAATCTGTGTCTCAGTGTTGTATACTTTGTAGCCTTTAGAGCGTTAAGAATATCCAAGCATAAAACACTTATGTGCTTTGGAATCAAACTTGTTCAGATTTTCTTTAGTATTTAACATATAGCAAATAAATCCAAAAGGATGAAAATATGAAATGTTGGGCTTTCTGTTCTTCCACAGTTCATATGGAGTCTTTTCCAGAAGAGGTCTTACAGACACTCTGTTCTGAATGTAACAAGCTGTGTTGATTGCTTCTGCCCAAAAGTGCTTTGCCAGATTAGTCTCATTGATCATGGTTCTGGCCATTTCTTGCAGAGTTCTATTTTTCCTCTCTACAACTCCATTTTGTTGTGGAGTTCTAGGACAGGAAAAATCATGAGCAATGCCATTTTCATTAAAATATTTTTCAAAAGATTTGTTTTCAAATTCACCACCATGATCACTTCTGACTTTTATAATTTTGAAATCTTTTTCATTCTGGACTTGTTTGCAGAAGTCAAAGAACACAGAATGTGACTCATCCTTGTGTTTTAAGAACTTTACCCATGTCCATCTACTACAGTCATCAACAATGACTAATCCATACTTCTTGCCTCTGATGGATGCAGTTTTCACTGGTCCAAACAGATCAATATGAAGTAATTCTAGTGGTCTGGAGGTAGAAACAACATTTTTTGATTTAAAAGATGATTTTGAAAACTTCCCTTTTTGACATGCTTCACAAAGAGCATCTGAGGTGAACTTCAGATTAGGAAGTCCTCTGACAAGATTAAGTTTATTAATCTGAGATATACGTCTCATATTAATATGCCCCAATCTTCTATGCCAGACCCATTGCTCCTCATTAACAGACAAGAGACATTTAACATTCTGAACCTTAAGTTCTGAAAGATTTATTTTATAAATGTTTTTTTTCCTCTTTCCACTAAATAGGATAGAGCCATCCTTTTGACTAATAGCTTTACAACATTTTTGATTAAAGGTTATATCATAACCATTGTCACTTAATTGACTTATGGACAATAAGTTATGCTTTAATCCTTCTACAAGTAAAACATTAGTAATAGAGGGAAGTTTACCATTTCCAATAGTGCCAGATCCAATGATCTTACCCTTCTGATTCCCTCCAAACTTCACATCACCTCCAGATCTAAGCTCCAGACTTTGGAACATAGACCTTTCTCCTGTCATGTGTCGTGAGCATCCAGAGTCCAGGTATCATGATTGGTGTCCTGACCTTGCTGCTAAGAACATCTGCAACAGGAATTATTTTACTTTTAGGTACCTAGATCTTCTTGGGTCCTTTAGGGTTAGTTGTTCTGAAGGTTTGTCTAAACTTCTGTTTTTCAACATAAGGTTTATTCTGACTAGCCTTAGATTTAAACACATGAATATTCTTTTCAGAACGTGTTTGTTCAATATCATTCAAGTGACCAAATTTAAAATGGGAATATAAAGGAGTTTTCTTGATGACAATCTTATCAACAGGTTTTGGATTTAAATCCTTTCCAGAGGAAGATTTATATCCAATCCCTTTCCTGTTATTTCTGCTAACTCCATAGATCATAGAAGCCATTTTGCTTCTGTCTATGCTTTTAGCAAGAAACTTCTGAAAGCTGTAATCATATTTTTCCAAAATATTTTTGCATTCAGATTCAGTTTCAGAATCAGAGTTTTGTTGAGCTAATTCAGAATTATTTTTCAATTTTAAGTTCTTTTCATTTAGCTCGGCTACTTCTGATTTGAGAATATTATTCTCAGATACAAGATTGCTTTGACGCTTCTTGTATTTGAGCTTAATATTATTATAGCTCTTCAGAACTTCTGATAACACTTTGATAAGTTCTTCTTTAGTGAGTTTAGCCATTACCTCTTCAGCATCAGAGTCAGATTCAGAGTCAGATTCAGATCCTGAAGTTCCTTCCTCCTGATCTTCTATGTCTGCCATTAAAGCTACATTGGCACATTCCTCTTCTGACTCAGATTCAGATGTATCTGAATCATCCCAGGTGGCCATTAGAACCTTTTTCTTCTTATTAGATTTTCTTTTAGGCTTGTCTTTCAGCACCTTTGGACATTCATTTTTGTAATGTCCAGGTTCTTTACATTCATAACAGACAACCTCCTTTTTGCCAGATCTTCTGTGTCCAGAAGATTCTTTTCTTTGGTCAGGCTTCCTGAAGTTTCTGAACTTCTTTCCTTTATGCTTCCAGAGTTTGCTTATTCTTCTAGACAGCATGGATAGTTCATCTTCATCTTCAGATGAGGATTCTTTAGAGCTTTCCTCTATTACCTGCAATGCTTTAGCAAATTTATTAGATTTTAAAGCAATTGATTTACCTTTCTTTTGAGGTTCATCTTCCTCAAGTTCAATTTCATGACTTCTTAGTGAACTGATGAGTTCCTCCAAGGAGATCTTGTTCTGATCTTTAGCCATTTTCAGCGCAGTCACCATAGGTCTCCATCTGGTAGGTAAGCTTCTGATGATCTTTTTCACATGATCAGTAGTAGAGTATCCTTTATCCAGAACCTTTAGTCCAACTGTAAGTATTTGAAATCTGGAGAACATAGCTTCAACAGATTCAGCTTCTTCCATCTTGAAAGCTTCATACTTCTGGATTAGAGCCAGAGCCTTTGTTTCCTTAACTTGAGAGTTTCCCTCATGAGTCATTTTTAAGGACTCAAACATGTCAAATGCAGTTTCTCTATTTGTAATCTTTTCATACTCAGTGTGAGATATTGCATTTAACAATATTGTTCTAGCCTTGTGGTGATTTCTAAATTCTTTCTTTTGGGCTTCCGTCATAGATTTTCTATCTATTTTCTTGCCACTCCCATCAATGGGATGAACATATCCATCTATAACCAAATCCCATAAATCAGCATCATATCCAAGGAAAAAACTTTCAATCCTATCTTTCCAATAATCAAATTTCTCCCCATCAAACATAGGGGGTTTAGTGCTGATTATGTCCCTTTCTTCATACTTGTTGTTAATGTTAGACATGGTATTATCAGCCATAGTAACAACCAAATATATAACAAAGTTTTTCTCACTGGATCTTTACTGTCACTGTGAAGTGGTAGCACACACAGAACCGGAGCTCTGATGCCAACTGGAGGTGAGAAAATACTTAGAAGGGGGGTTGAATAAGTATGGAGATAAAAACTTAGAAATAAAACTCAAGTATTTTTATCCTGGTTCGTTGAACTCAACTACTCCAGTCCACCCTTCCTAGAGTGTTTTGCCTTTCTCAAACAAGGACTTAATCCACTATTTAATCAACTGATTACAATAGTAAGCACTAAGAACAACTGTTCAAAGTCTTCTCAAGAACTACTGATCCTAACTGGATCTTCTTAAGGTATCTTACAATCAAATATAATAACAAATACAAGTGTTTAAATTGCTTCTAATAAAGCTTTATCACAACTGTGATTTTTCACTTAATATTAAGAACAAAGAAATTAATTCTAGAAAGAATGTGAATTGAATGAGAGCTTTGGATAATGATTTCTTTTCAGATAAAACGTCAACTGAAGAAGATGAGTGATGACTTGCTTTTATAGGCACAATGATCCAAGAGAAAACTTCACGTTGAGCAGTGTGCACCAAAAGGTTTGAGCCTTTTTGTCTTCACATCAAGTGACCTTTCCTAGAAGAAGAAAGTACAGAAAAATCCTTTTTGTCTGTGGTCTTGTGTCTAGCATAAATAAGGAAAGAGTCGTTTGGATATTCCAACGGACATAATCTTTGAATACTTCTTTAGCAGAGTTCAGCAAGAACCATCAGAGTATAATTTGATCAGAGCCTTCTGATGTTGATCAGAGTTTTGCTGAATCAGAGTCTTTGCAGCAGGTGTGCTTTTAGCGTGTATAAATTCAGAGCAGAGTTTTGGTCAGATCCTCAGTACTGGCAGCGTTAGTACTCTTAGAGTCTTCTGAAGTAACTATGCTTGAAAACTCTTCATACAAAAATTCTTCAAAGGTTCAGATGCTTCTGACTTGCTTCAGATTCTTCTGGAGCTTCTGCTTCAGATCCTTCTGGAGACAACGCTCAGGATCTTCTGATGGCAGTTTTCAGAATCTTCTAATGATTGCATCTGACACTTCAGAGCCTTGCTTATTTCTTATGTTCAGCTCTGATTTGCTTCTGGAGGATATTTATTTTGATATATGCAATAAACATTCTCAAGCAAATTTTAGAGTATATAATTCTTCAATACAAAATTTCATTATAGTTATCATCAAAACAAGAGATATTTACTAAGAACCAATCTGTGTTCTAACACTGTGGTGGCAGATGGTTTGATGTCTTCCTTTCATTACATGTTCATGCATTCCTCAAATTAGGGTATATCACTTTGTACCTACTCTCGAAGCCCGACTCTAAGGTATGTTAATTGATTATAATCATTTCTAGGTGTTTGCTAAGGCTAACGAAAATGATTTCGACTTGTAGAAGAGCAAAAACTTCGAATTGTCCATCCTTACAGATTTTGAGGTTCTATGTGTTGTGCAGGAAACATCGCCAAATGAATTAAATGATGATAACTCTTCAAATTACTCGTGAAGATGACCTTTGAACAAATAAAGAGATATGAAGTTCCAGTTGTTTCATGTTCCAATGGAAAGTTCTAGACAAAGTTTAACCAATCAAATGGACATGAAGATATGATATTGTGATATTTAAGTTATGAACTTGAAGATGAAAATGTGTGACATCTCGTTTGATATTACATTTAGCATTCTATATAGTTTCTGATTAGTTAAGTGTAAATGAAGTAATAGTATGTATTGAGGTACTAAGGCAAATCATATACACACAAAAATTATTTTCAAACCTCTCATCTTTTTTTTTTGTAAATGTTAGATACATTTTTTATGCTCTAATAAATCCCTAACAAAATGGAGTAGTGGAATGAAAAAAAATATATCTCTTGAGGAACTAGTGAGGAAGATGCTCAATGAAACTTGTGGATCTATGTGCTTGCAGGCAATGAAGATCTGCATATGAGGTTTTGATGAAGACAGTGCATGGCAATAGCCTTCAACCTTGATGATGATAGTATAACCAAAGCATCTTATGACTCATCAACTAAAGGACTCAAGATCAAAGAGCTTGTACAATAAAAAAAATATCTATCAAAAGTCTTTAATCTCTTTGAAGAAAGGTGTGAAAGCTCACCAGGTCATGTCTGTCTGAGTGAACCAAATATTATAAAAGTAAGGTAGTAGATTAAGAGTACTAAGGTAAATCACACACACACACACACACACACACATACACACACACACACACACACACACACACACACACACACACACACACACACACACACACACACACACACACACACACACACACACACACACACACACACACACACACACACACTTAAAACATCCTTCAAATTGATTCTATCCAAAAAATGATTTTCTAAGCCAAAACCAAGTGATTGAAAAGTTGTTTAAAACTTTTTTTCAAAATATTTTTAACTGTCTAATTGATTGGAAAGATATGTCAATCGATTGGCAAAAGTTTTCTAACCAGCCAATCGATTAAAGTAATATGTTAATCGATTAGAAGAGAGTTAAATGATTACAAAATCAATAAGGATAACACATTAATAACTTACAACGACTCTATATCCAAACTTTCCTTTTTGGGCATTCCAATCAATTATATTCGAGTTATTTAATCGATTAGAGAGTGTTGCAAAATGATTAGATAATCAATTCGGCCCATGATTATTTCCATTTTTATTTTTTCCCACTATTATATAAGAGAGGAATGCACTCACTTAAAATCACGCCACTTTCCATTGTTTTCATATTTCTTTGGAATTTATCTTTCACTCTCTAGAAAACATTTTCTTTCACTTCATATTGCCTTAGTGCTTGTAAGTGATGCCTTACTTGTGAGGAAGATAAGTGTTATAAGTGGCCATGTTGGTCGTTTATATTCTTAGAAGTGTGATACACTTAAAAGATTGAGTTTGGTTCTTGAGATAAACCTGTCATAAAGTCTAAGTTCTTGGTTTCTTGAGCTTTGCTGGAAAAACTTTGTTTTGGTTATTGAGATTAACCATAAATCTTTAAATGATTTATTATCTTAGCCTGGGTTAAAAAGCTATCATAGGTTGGGGATAAGCCTGTTAAAATATCAAGATCAGATTGTATTAAGGTTCATGGTAATAACCTTCAAAAGCTTAAAGTTTATAGTCAAACTCTCAAGAAGACCTCTTAGGGACATGATTATCTCAATGTTCGACCAAACCTGTATAAGTCTGTGGTGCAATTTTTCTAACTCTGTCCTTTTATTTTTTGTAATTTACCTTTAACATTTTATTTCTGTTGCAATTACTCATCTAAAAATTACTAATATGATGTTAATAGAGAAATGTTTAAAAGTAATCACGATTTTTAAATACCGTAACTCAACCCCTCTCCCCCTCACCACCATCTTGTGCTTGAAGTCGCTTGTCTAACAAAACTAACCTTACTAAGTGCTTTTTGGATGATGCAGTAAGCATTGCTTGATTTGTAATGAATCATTTCTTAATAATACCATTTCTAAAGCAAATGCACTATGACTTATACAAAGGAATGAAACCCAATATTTCTCCCTTCCATTTTCTGAGAAGAATACTTTGTCCTTAATAATGGGAAGGAAAGTCTTGGAAAATTCGACGTTATAATTTATGAAGCTTTATTATTAAGATATTTCACTTTCATTAAAGCTTTTAGAATATTTAATAAAAGAACTTTGTTTATAGAAGAATATGTCCATGTTGTCTTTGATGAAACTAACCCTAAATCGGTAAAGGTAGAAGTGCTTGATTGTGAAAGTATGCTGAAGAACACAATCCTAGAAGAGAATGATCAAGATAAGGATCTTAATTATAAAATACCAAAATATAAACAAAAATCAAATAGAAATCAATAAAAACGAATAAGCAAGCAATAACCATCAAGATCTACCCAAATAATAGAGGACCATAAAACATCAACCAATTCAAATATCATTAGAGATATTTTTAAGGGGGTCAGAAATCAACACTCCCTTAACCAAGTATGTACATTTATGGCTTTTGTTTCCCAAAGTGAGACAAAATTACGTCAATAAATATTTAATTAATAAACATTGGTCTCTTGATATGCAAGATGATTTAAGTCAATTTGAGAGAAACAATGATTGAGAACTTGTTCCAAAACCTTCATCTAATATAGTTATTGGAACCAAATGGATATTGTCATACCTCAAATTTTACCCTTATATCGTTTAATCTTTTGCATATCATTCTAGACCAATCATCCTTGCATAACTAACCAGTTTACCAGGCTTTGTTTGTTTTTGTGTCACTTTTAGGGTTTGCTTCTAGAGGCTCCAAGGGTTTGATCAATCAAGGTTTTAGATAGGTCATTCACAAATCAAGCTCTCAAGATCTTTAAAAACCTCCATACCTCAATAATCCAGTGCCATACAACTTCATCACAAGTTCTTCGAGGCTAAGGTTTTGCAAGACTGAATCAAAGATCAGGAAAGGTTATCAAGCCGTGGAAAAGATTCTGAATCAAATTGTGGTTCTCATCAAGTAATTTAATTCATTAGTATGCAACCAAGGCACGACGATTAGGGTTTCTAACCCTTTATGTTTAAGATCGGCAAGTGTCGTTCATGTTGAGTTTCTTCTGAGGCTAGCAGGTTATGTATGCGTGCACAGTCTTGTTTCAATTCGATGTGATATGGTTTTGGTAAGGAAAATGGAGATTGGATCATTCTTTATGTGTGAAGATCATCAAACCAAGGTTTTGTGTCAATTCAAGTTGTTTGTTGAAGGTACAAATCCATCAAAGGTTAAAGTAGTTGAGTTGTTGTAAAGTCCTAATTATGTGGTTCTGGCTCTCGTTAATGGTCTAAAGTATCATCAGTTTGTCGTTCAAATCACGATCACTTTAAGGTGAATTCAATATTATGATGTCATTCAAGAATAGTGGCATTCAAGTTTAATGATCAAGGTTTTAAGTGTGGTTCAAAGATGGATGTATATTGCAAGCCCGTGTTCACTTTCCTAACCCTTTTTGAACCATTTTTGTTCTTTTAAACTAATTGCCCATTTCATTTATCCATTCTAAATGCACCTTTTCATTTTCAAACAATAATCCATTTTTTAAATCCATACTTATTCAAAATTCATTCACAATACCCATTTAAAACCATTTTTTCCATTCATTCCTAATACCCATAATTTCATTTTCTTATCCATTTCTTTTTCAAATATTTCATTTACAATAGAATTTCCAAAAACACAACAAAATATGAGTCCAAATTACATTCCTTTTTTCACAAGTCCAATTCACATTTTTCATTAAAGTTCATTAAAGTCCATTACATACAAAAATATAAAAAAGGTCCATTTGCATTCTTTTTTCTATAGGCCAATTACAATTATTTCCCAAAAAAATTACAATAAAATTTGAAAAATAAAGAACCATGACATTCCTACAAATTGTACAATACATGCCACAAAAACTCCAAAAGTTTGCATCGTACCATGTTGCACATTATCCTCTTTCTCTTCAAACCGTACGCCTTTCCCAACCTTACACCAAAGCATGCTACATCCTGTAAAACCATCCCTACATCACTCTGCGCCTTATCCCTACTGCATCCTATTACAATACACATTACATCCTACACAAAACTTGACCAAAACAATCTACCACATCCTGCTGCAAACTACAATGACAACTCGCACACAACAGTGCACTACTATCTTGAGCCCATCATCATAAAAAGTTAAATAATAATATATATAAAATAAAAGTAATGAGATCCTGCTCCCTTTTGTAGCAACGTGCCAAAAATACAACCTTAACCACAAAAACTATTGCATCAGTCTGCTGTGAAAACAATGTAATAGAAGTAACGTTAAAAAAAATTCAATAAAATTGATGAAGCAAGTTCTGGCGAAATTAAAAGAGAGAAGGGCATACCGAAAACACAAAAAAGCTTCTTGCTTTGAATCTACAGTCTCAACTGATTCATTAAAAAAAAACCTTCAACAACTTCCTAAAACCTCAAACAAAACTCACCACCAAAGAAACACCAAGAGACCTTCTCCAACAGGTTCTTTGGACAACAGATCAAATCCTCGCCACCATCGCACTTTCTCTTTCCACCTTGTATTGTCAACCATCTTCTTCGACAATCAACCCATCATTTTAAACCCCAAAACTTTCACTCAAATCATAAACCAAATCAACAACAATAACCATAAATCAACCCAACCTTCGTCCCCTCAAACCTCGTTCCTCCACTGCGACAACGCCTCAACCGCTCAACTTTTCACCTCAAATCAAAGCATCGATAACAAAACAGAGTTAAGTTGAAGAGTGAAAGAGATAAAAAAGCCAAACTCTTACAAACCTGAGCGATTCAAAGCAGAGCGCAACGCGAGCGAGAGAAAAGTTGAATTAAGCCATGATGAAGAATTTCTCCTGAGAAAAATTGATCTTCCATGGATGTTTTTTTTTTCTTTTTCATGATTCCATTGATGAGAACAAAGCTTTAACTTGTTGTTGCTTTTAAGATGATGCATTGATTCTTGGATGTTCAAGAGGAAATCAAATGTGATGATTTTGCCTTGTATGTTCATTTTAGGGCTTATGGTATCTCCTTTAGGATTCAAACGTTATAATATTGTTGTTGGGCTTTGTCCCATTTCAATTTCACTTATTCAGGTTCATTTTTGCTCATATTGCATTTTTGTTTTGGATGTAGTGGGCTCTTAAGCCCACATGCTCTTTACATACACCCTTTCATGCTTGGTTTATGGGCTTTCTCAACCCATGGTAGGATTTCTAACGCACCTTCACAGCGTATATCTGCACCCCCTTTGCTATGTATTATTTGTTAGTTTTTAAAGATTTTTTAGATTTTTGTTTTTGGTTTAAGTTTTAGATGATTAGTTTAGTTTTTTTATTAGAATTTAATCTTGTTTTTTATTGATGATTAATCTTTTAATTTTAGTTTTGAAAATTAATCTCGATTTAAATTGTTAATTAGAAATTAATCTTGAGTTTAGTTAGATTTTACTTTTAGGAGTTAATATTGAATTAGATTTCAATTTAGCTTTTAATTGTCATTTTGATTTGTTAATTTTAACATTGATTTTAGTTCAATGTTGTTGTGAATCGAATGTCTTGAAACAAAGTATAATCAATTTCTTTATGATCAAGAAACACACAAGGGTTAGGGTTAACAAAGAAAATAAGGTAAAACTATAAGGAACAACAAGGATTGGTTATAAACTGCTATTATTTCCTTTCTCTTAGAAACAATATTACAAGTATACAAGAATGACAAAATAACCTCTCTCTCTTGAAATTAGGATTTTAACTTCCTATTTTTCTTTATGCCAAGATTCAGAAACTAGCATTCTATTTATAAGAAAAATAGCACACTAACCTAATGAGCTTTTTAACGATTACCCATTACAAGCTAACTTTGGGTACAAGCTAACTTAAACAATTGGGCTTACAAGCAAGGCCCAATTCAACATGCCAACAAACCTAGAAATATTGACTAATGCATGTTAGAACAGACTTCGACTACAACACACATTACTTCGACAACAACATGCGAACATACTTTGACCTCATGCTTAATTCCCGTCGAACCAAAAGCTACCCTTCGACCATACTAGAGTTCGATCTAACATCTCACAAATTTCTGCCTTGGATCTAACTCTATGACAGCAAGTAATTATCTTTTTTCATGCAGCTTTATCAACTGCATACTGTGGAAGAACTTGCAAGTGGGCAACATATTGGTGATCATATCAGCAACATGTGAACAGGCTTCGATTGTTGCTTTCCTATCTTCACCCAAGGCTCCACCACAACTTAGGGCTCTATTCAGAGACCCCATTATCTACCTTAAAATCCACTTCAATGCTTGCCAGTGAGCCTTTCCAAGATTCGCTATGTACCTGCTTACAAGACTTACTGGATATGCTATGTCGGGTCTAGTACAAACCATAACATACATCAAAGAACCTACTATGTTAGCATATGGGATGCTATTCATATAAGTTCTTTCAACATCAGTGATGGGACACTGATCTATACTCAACTTGAATTAAGGGTTTGTCGGAGTCACAACAGGCTTTGAATTTGACATACCAAACTTTTCGAGGACCTTCCGTAGGTATGCCTCTTGAGATAAGCGCAATTTTGACTGCTTTCTATCTCTTTGGATGTCAATCCTAAGAATCCTGGACGCAACTTCCAGATCCTTCATGTCGAACTCCTTATTAAGTTCATCCTTCACCCTCATTACATCTTCGACATTGTTGCTTGCTATTAGAATATCATCCACATAGAGCAACAAAATAACAAATGAATTACCCGGTCAAAATCTGAAGTAAACACAGTGGTCGAACTGACATCTGATGAAACTTATGCGTGCCATGAACTTGTTGAATCTCCTATTCCACTATCGAGGATATTGGTTCAGTCCATATAAGGATCTATTCAGCTTGCACACATAATCTTCCTTCCCTTTTTCGACATACCCTTCAGGTTGCCTCATCAGGATTGTTTCATCTAAATTACCATACAAGAACGCAGTCTTCACATCCATCTGTTTCAGTTCAAGGTCGAACTGTGCCAAGCAACATTCGAATGGATTTGTGCTTCACAACAGGAAAGAACACATCATTGAAGTCGACACCTTCTTTTTGAGTGAACCCCCTAGTAACCAATTTTTCCTTGTATCTCTTCGACACTACTCCTTCGATTCCTTCCTTAACTTTGAAAATCCATTTACATCTGACTAACCTAGCTTCAGCAGGTTTCTTGATCAGTTCCCAGGTGTTTTTATCATGAAAATATTTCATCTCATCATCCATGGCCTTCAGTCATTCAGTCTTCTTTTGACTCCTCATAACTTCCTTATAGTCTCTAGGTTCTTCATCTAGAACCTCACTTGCAGAGATTAAGGCATAAGCTATAAGATCTGCATACCCAAGTCTTTGAGGTGGCTTGATGACTCTCCTTGATCTGTCTCTTGCTAGCAGGTAGTCATTATCAGTCTCCTCATCTTCGACAACATCTTCTGCGTCTTCTTCGACTTCATCTGGGGTACGCAATTCCGCATCAATATGCTCTTCCTCAACAGGAATCTCTCCATGTTCCAGCTCTTCGTCAGCATCATCAGTTTTCTTGAAATCCATCTCTACTTCATTGAAAACTACATCTCGACTGGTGACACACCTCCTGTGACCTGGCTCTAGGCACCATAGCCTACAAGCTTTGACTCTTTCAGAGCTCTAGGTTCGACCTTGTCTTGCCTAATATGAGCATAGGCCACACAGTCAAATACTCTTAGTTTGTCGAGACTAGGTGGATGTCTCGACCAAACTTCTTCAGATGTCTTCATTCCCAAGGCAGTCGAGAGACATCTATTTATCAGGTAAGCTGTTGTCGAAACAGCTTCCGCCCAAAACACCTTCTTCAATCCAGCACTAACCAACATGCATCTAACCCTTTCAAGGATTGTTCGATTGAATCTCTCAGCTAAGCCATTTTGTTGACGATTACCTGCTACAGTCTTATGCCTTGCAATCCCAGACTCAACACAGTAACTGTCTAACGCTTCGTTGCAGAACTCAAGGCCATTATCAATTCTCAACCTCTTAACCTTTCTGCCAGTTTGAGTTTTGACCAGAATCTTCCAACTTTTGAAATTCTCAAAAATTTCATCCGCCGTCTTCTTAATGAATACCCATAGCTTTCTGGAATAGTCATCAACGATGGATACAAAATACCTTGCACCTGAGTGTGAAGGATTCCTTGCAGGCCCCCAAATATCAACATGAATGTAATCCATGGGTCCATGTGTTCTTTGCTTGCCTTTGTTAAACTTTGCCCTACAGGAATTACCAAATACACAAGATTCACAAAATTCCAACTTTTCGACTTTGTCACCTCCTAGCAGGTTCTGCTTCCCCAATTCGACCAAACCTCTTTCGCTGACATGTCCCAATCTCATGTGCCATAATTCTGTCTTCGACACAGGTTTCTTGGATGTAACATTTGTCGAACCACTTACAACCTCAACCTCAAGGGTATACAAGTCTTGTTTCTTCACGCCTCTCAAGACTTCCTTCGACCCCTTCATGAATCTTAGAATACTTTTCTCTCCTTGAAAAACATATCCTTTTCTATCGAATTCACAAAGAGAAATCAAATTTCTCTTCAAGTCAGGTACATACCTAACTTTAGTCAATAACCTTATTGACTCATCATAGAGCTTGAATCTCACAGATCCAATACCTGCAATTTTGTAAGATTTTTTATTTCCTAGCAGCACAGATCCACCATCTTGATCACATACCTCCTCGAACAATTCTCTGTTTGGATTCATGTGCCAAGTGCAACCTGAATCCATAATCCACTCTTTTCTCGAGTCGCCACTTGAAACTACAAGAACATCAGATGAGTCAAAGTCATCTTTAACAATGGTTGTGTTGCCATTACATCTATGATCTTTCAGGCGTTCAGGGCACATCTTTCTTGTGTGACCCTCCTTCCTACAGTGATAACATCGAATACCAGATGTTTCGCCACTATTAGATTTCTGTTGACTTTTACCTTTCTTGTTGTCGAACTTACCATCCTTCTGCAAGAATTTTCCCTTAACGGCCAAACCTTCACCCACCGTCGAAGTTTTATGCTCCTTTCATTCACTCAAGTCCTTAGAATACAAGGTTGATTTAACTTCTTCAAAGGTCAGGGACTCCCTTCCATACAAGAGAGTTTCCTTGAAGTGAGCATGTGTTCTAGGGAAAGCACACAACAGCAACAGTGCTTGATCTTCATCATTGATCTTCACATCAATATTTTCAAGATCACGAATCAGCATGTTAAACATATCCAACTTCTTAGCCAACACTTTGTCTTCACTCATCTTGAATGAATACAAAGCTTGCTTCAGGTAGAGTCGATTCACCCGAGATTTGGTCATGTACAAACTTTCAAGTTTCACCCATAATCCCGATGTTGTAGTCTCCTTTGATACATGTCGAAGAACCTTATCACCAAGGCTCAACAATATTGCGATGTGGGGTTTTTCAATCATGCTCTTCTTTTATTTTGTCGTTAATGCAGCGTCCATGGTTGCCTCTCCCTTTAACGCTTCCAAACAACCCTGCTGAACAAGTAGGGCTTTCATCTTCAAGCACCACAGACCGAAGTCATTCACTCTGGTGAACTTTTCAATCTCATACTTTGTTGAAGGAATCTTCTCCATGCTCACCGCACCAATTTATTGTGAATCAGATACCTTTAAACAAAGTATAAACAGTTTCTTTTTTATCAAGAAACACACAAGGGTTAGGGTTAACAAAGAAAACAAGGTAAAACAATAAGGAACAACAAGGATTGGTTATAAACTGTTATTCTTTCCTTTCTCTTAGAAACAATATTACAAGTATACAAGAATAACAAAATAACCTCTCTCTCTCTCTCTCTCTTAAAATTAGGATTTTATCTTCCTATTTTTCCTTATGCCAAGATTGAGAAACTAGCATCCTATTTATAAGAAAAATAGCAAACTAACCTAATGGGCTTTTTAACAATTACCCATTACAAGTGAACTTAGGGTACAAGATAACTTAAATAATTGGGCTTACAAGCAAGTCCCAATTCAACATGCTAACAACCCTAGCAATATTGACTAATACATGTTAGAACAGACTTCGACTATAACACACATTACTTTGACAGTAGCATGCGAGTAGACTTTGACCTTATGCTTAATTCCTGTCAAACCAAAAGCTACCCTTCAACCATACTAGAGTTCGATCCAACATCTCACAAATTCTAATTTTGATTAAACTTTAGTCATGATGATTGATCTTGGTTGCGATTAATTTGTGACTTTTCGAATAGTTCTTGATGACCAAATTGTGAATTCTTGACTAATTTTTGGCAACATTTGTGAATATTTCATTGATGATGCTTGTACATATTCTTTTGAGCCTGAGTCTTCCTTGTGCTTTAACCTTGTTTGATGTCTTATTTCTCTTTGTGATTGAGTTTCATAATGTTTATTTGTTGATTATTTTGTATTCACATGTTTCCTTAGAATCTCCTAGTCCAACTTAATTTTTGATTAAGATCAAAGTAGGATAGATTTAAGTTCTTAATCCTTGCATGATAACATTAGGTTAGCATTTTTTCCTTTAATAATTCCAAAGGAAAGGATCCCCAGTTGACTCCCATGTCATATTTAGGATATCCTTGTCCATTATTCCCTTGAGACCTTGTTAGAGTCTTGCTCGTTTATCCTAACCTTAGGATTAGAGTCGTCGTACCCTATGGAAGCGTCTTGTCATAGAAACTTCCTTCCCTTTTTAATATAGCTTAGGTTTAGAGTCGCCACACTCTATGTAGGTGTCTTGCCATGGACATTTATCTTCCTTCTAGGAACCTTGACCACAGTCAAGAGTTTCTCACCCTTAGTCAGGTGAACTACAGACACTCTAATTCCTCATTCCTAGTCAGGATACATAGGCATGCGGATCCCTATCCTTGGCGAGTGATGCGTGTTTTTCGCAAGTGTACGAATCACGTCAAAGTAATATAAAAGATTATCGAATCCACAGAGACCAAGTGTCAATCTATCGTACCTGTTGTTATGGTGTTTATCTAAGGCAACTATTTTTAAGGGTTTTAGTAAGGGTGCAATGGTAAATAAAATTATAATTTTAAATAATAAATAAAAGACAGGCTCGAATGTAATTCACGTAATCAATGATAATCCAGTACTTGTTAATGGAACTACTTATGGGCAATGTTTTCTCCTTTGAAAAGAACTAATTTAACAGGAACTGTCGCTTTCGCGTATTCAGAACCGAGTTGTACTCTCTAATCAACCCCTCCTATTGTCACGGATAAAAAGGTGCGTACTGCGTTAGAGTAGTAAACCTATTTTTAAGAAATATAGTTTCTTAACAAAGTTGAAAAGTATTTTAACCTGGACTTCTTAGCAAAAAGAGGTTCTTATGAACCAGACTCTAAATCTCATAACGCGTCCGAAAATCGTTTTAAAATCTCTTTTCTTTTTAATCTAAAAACTCCTAATGAACTATACAAAGCGCTTTTGGCTGTTTTTGAAATAGTTAAAAACAATTACTTGAATTGAAAGATAAAATAGCCCTTAGGTGTTTCCACGAACAATTATACTGATTACTGGTTTAATTACGATCCTTACATTCTAACCTTTATGGGATTAGTTAGACATGATAAAGTAAATATTCTTTTTATAGTTTTTCATATGAGTAATTTAAAGCGAGTGCGGGAAGTAAACAAAGTAAATGTGCGAGTGCGGGAAGTAAACAAAGTAAATGTGCGAGTGCGGGAAATAAACAAAGTAAATGTGCGAGTGCGGGAAATAAACAAAGTAAATGTGCGAGTGCGGGAAATAAACAAAGTAAAGTGCGAGAAAATAAATAAAAGTAAAGCAATGCGGAAAAATAAAATACTAACTGGAATTAAAATGGCGGCAGGATTAACTTCCTCCAGAGTGCTCCAAAACTCGAACCACAGACAGATTACAGACTCGATCACTCGATTGCAGAGGCACCCCGATGTGGAATGGCAACTGCTTTATAACTGATATATGCCTAGAGAATTCTAATTCTGGATGAAGAAAAACGAAAATCTAAGGTCCTATTTATAGTAAAAACTGAAAGCATGAAATGACCGGGACGCCCCTCCACTAAAAAGTGGAGGTTATGAAATTTTGCCTTGTGGCGCCCGCCACAAGGTCATGGCGCCCGCCATGGTCCCTACAGGGGATGATGGAGTGGGGATCGTGGGTCTTGGAGGTTGAGGAGTGGTCTTGAGACGTGGCCACGTCATGGCTAACCCCATGGCGCCCGCCACGGTGGGTGCCGCAAGTGCAAAATGCTGAATTTCTAGGTTTTCGTCCGTTTTCACTCCTTTTTCGCTCCTTTTCCCGATTCAAGCTCCGATTATTATAAAAACCTGAAAACGTAAGAAAACAAAGCAATAACAAAGCAAAACAACAATAAAAGCTAAGAATGCATGCGAAATCGGAGTCAGAAATACGGTGAATTTTAGTGTGATCAAATTCTCCCACACTTAAACCTTTGCTTGTCCTCAAGCAAACATTAAAGCTTAAGAAAATATGGTGTCAACACTTGTCTTTGGGCTAAAGGGATTCTAAGTTCAAGTCAGGATGCAGTGACAGATACTAACTAAGTGAACCAAGGGTACCATAGTAACACAAACACAAACTTCAATCCTATATTAACCACTCCATGTCATCCCACGATACCTAGGCCTATCTTCTCATCTTTTTTGTGTCCTTTTCATTCAGGCGCAATCACATTAAGCCCGTTATCCGTACATGCTTCATAGTAGAGTGACCGGTTAGTGATTCTGATCCATAACATAAGGTTTCTGGCACATAAGCATGTGTAAACCTGTTTTTATTTCGCCTAAATGTAGCTGCGGGGGATCGGATCGTAATCCGCCCTACCAAGTTCAGTGCCAGATACCTCTGAACCAACTAACAATAGGTGACTTGCAATTTTTTTTCTTTTTGTGGCAAAAAATTTTTTTCTTCTCTTTTTTCGGTTTAAATGACTTTGTGAGGGTCACCTATACCAGAGTTTGCCTTTTTTTCTTTCTTTTTTTTTTTTTTTTATTAGCACTGGATCATTCACTTATATTCATCGGCCCCCTACGTAGAGTATGCTTAGGCCGGAGCTGACTGCTAAAATAAACTACTTAGGACAATTTTTTGAATGATAGTAAAGGCCATGGTGGTGGGGTTTAGGAGTGATTCCTATATTCAAGAGGTCTATGGTGCTAAAATGGTTCTGATGTTTCAAAAAGTTGACCTAAGTCACCACATCCTAATCTAAACCTGTCTCAAAGCCCAAAAAACATGTGAAACAACATTGTTTTCTTTTTAAAAATTTTCTGGTAAGGCTAAGGAAATGGGAAAAAATGAAGATGAACTAAAAAGACACTATACTGGTGACTCGTCAGACTCATGCATTATCTAAGAAAAATAAATTACTGAAAAGGGAAATAACTGAAAGGAAATTAACTAAAAAGGGAAATAACAGAAAGCAATAAAATCCCCTCCCACACTTAAATCGAACATTGTCCCCAATGTTTCGAAATAAGATAAGGGGGGTAACCTGGAAAAAGACTACTGAGGAGGGGCACTGGTGCCTTCGCCGTCCTGATGTGATGGTCTGGAACGACGGGATCTACTACGATGCTGGTCCCTCCGGTCGAGTCGTGCTGATAAAGCAGCCTGAGCACTCCGGACCTCTCGAAGGTTACCCAAGATGGAACCCTGAGTAGCCTCTACAAGCTGGTAGTGTCGGCTGTTGAACTCTCTCTGACGGTTCTGCTCTAATGAAATATCGTTCAAGGTACGGCAAACGTTGCTATAAGCACGATCCGAAACCAATCGCGATTGTTGCATGAAGCTCATATTGTTCGTCAGCTGCTGTGAAATAGTAGAGAGAAGGCCATCACGCCTTTCTTCTCTAGCTGTCATATCACGCCACATCTCCTCGGTGACAAAGAATCCAGGAGCAGTACCTAGTCGAGAGGATTTCTCGACTTTGAAGCCTCTGAATAATTTTCCGTTGCCTTTCGCCCGGTCTTCCATCACGAAGAATAAATCCGTTGAACTCCATTGTTGAAAAGCTCCTTAGGTAGTGAAAATAGTAGAAAAGTGGTTTATGAGGGGAATGATAAAGTTTTGATTTTTTTGGTTTTTGATGGATGAAAATGGAAATGGATGTTGGATATGTTTTATGGATGGAGGGTATTTTGGAAATGGGGGAGCTTTAATGGGGTTCAAGGAGGATTTGGAAGGTTGGAAAAATGGGTTTTTGGTGAAGAAAGGGATGAAAATGGTGGAAATGGGGATTGAATCCCGTATTTGTTGATGGTACGGTGTGGCGCCCGCCACAGGGCCTATGGCGCCCGCCACAAGGCCAATTCCTGGGCCTTGTGGTTTTGGATCCTCCTTTGGGCCTTCCTTGCACCTTTGTCTTCCGGGGGGTCTGAATAGCGTTTTCTTCTTCTTTTCAAGGCATTGGCTTGCATATTTTTGTCTTATATATTTTTTTTCTTTGCACGACAAAAAATAAAATAATTAAAATTCAAAAAAGAAAAAGAAAGCTAAAAATTAGTGCATAATATGTATATATATAAGGAATTCAAAGTGCATGAAAATATAAAAGTGGAAATGCGATAAATAAAAGGAAGTTAAATACTAGGGTAGTGCTGTCAGGGTGGAATGAGTCATGTGGTAGGTTTCTTATCCTGGCTTGATCCACGAATCTCAGCTATCTCCCTCCGAAACTCGTCGATCGCCTGATGTAGAGCATCGGTCTCTGAGGCATGAGTGAGATCAGAAACCTGCATCTGTAACTCTAAGTCTGCCACTTCCTGCTTGAGCAGGGCAGTCTCCTTGCGGAGCTCATAAATCTGTGTTTGTAGGTCAGGTGGCGGCGGGAGGCGATTTCGGCTCTTCGACAGTCTCTCCATAACCCTCTAGAGCATAACTCCAATTGGCAGGATCATGGACACTGGTCATCAGCGGATCTGGTAATGTAAAGTAGTGTATCGCTTCACCGTCGATCAGCAATCTAAACATGTTGGGCTCAAAAGAAGCCCTCCTCATCAGTCCTCTATCAAGACAAAAATCAATATCCAGGGTGGTGTAGCAGCAGAAGGTCCTGAGGTGCAATAGCTTGCGAGACAAACCCAATGCAGTAGCAATCTGTGTAACAATCCCACCGACATGGATGATTCCTACTGATGATCTGGCAACACTAGCAAGGCCCTTCAGTAGAAAGTTGCCACAAGCAACATGGCGAGACTGAGTCGCACAAAACAGTAGGAAAATCTCCTCTTCACTTAGCAGTGTCTCTGTATCTGGAAAACCTAGGAAAGAATGTGCTAGAATCATCTGGAAGTACCTCAATGCAGGGTTGTGGATTACCTGAGAAAACTGGGTAGAAGGATCTTGGCTCCCTCCGCCTGATATTTTAGTCCAAAACTTTTCCACTTCTCTGCTCATAAAATACCCCATCGGAGTCTCTGGAATAGCATCAGGAGTAGTCTGGAAACCTAGTAAATCACCAAACTCTTTGTGAGAGAATGAGTAGTCAATCCCGAACAACCTGAAAACAGCGAGTCCATCGGGTCCAGCCCAAGGGTCATGATGAAACGAGCTGAGGAACTCAAGAGTCAAGTTCCTATAAGTGTTGTTCCTGTCGTCAAACTGGTCCCACTGGAGTTGATGGCATAAAAATCTGACGCTTGGCTCTATCCCCAAGGCATCCATGCAGTCATGGTCAGGGTACCTGGTAGGAGCCATAGGGCGTCTCATGTGAACATAGTAACGCTCTCTCTGTGCATCATCTCTAAAGGCCACGTGCATGTCATCAGGGTTCTGCATTCTGTACAAGGTTAGCAAACAAGTCCTGAAAGCACATAAAACATTCAATCGTGAGTCCTGACATAATAATAAAATAAACAAATTAAAATAAAGTAAAAATAAAAATAAAAAGTACAAAAATAAGAAAAACCATGGGTTGCCTCCCATGCAGCGCTTGTTTAACGTCATTAGCTCGACGACCGATATTTAAACATCATTGGAAGGATATGGTGGATCACTCAGAGTATGACAGGTGTATGTTGTTGGAATGTCACCTCCTTCGTAGGGCTTCAACCTCTGTCCATTGACTATGAACGGTTTACATGTTTGGTTCTTGATTTCAATAGCACCGGATCTCAGGATCTTAGATACTTCGAAAGGGCCAGTCCATCTCGAACGGAGTTTACCTGGAAATAGTCGTAACCTAGAATCGAACAGGAGAACAGGATCGCCTATTTTGAAGTCTCTTCTTATGATTCTTTTGTCATGCCAAGCTTTTGTTCTTTCTTTGTATATGATGGCATTTTCGTAGGCAGATTGTCTGAGCTCTTCTAATTTGTGGATATCAAGGATACGTTTCTCACCAGCTGTCAAGTAATCCAAATTCAAAGTTTTGATGGCCCAATAGGCCTTATGCTCCAACTCAAATGGTAAGTGACATGATTTTCCATATACCAGTTGATAAGGGGTTGTTCCTATAGGAGTTTTGAAAGCGGTTCTATAGGCCCATAATGCTTCTTGAAGTTTCTGCGACCAATCTTTTCTAGAT
Source organism: Lathyrus sativus (assembly GCA_963859935.3). Lineage (NCBI taxonomy): Eukaryota > Viridiplantae > Streptophyta > Magnoliopsida > Fabales > Fabaceae > Lathyrus > Lathyrus sativus. The sequence continues at coordinate 600,457,914 of OZ012739.1, read as the reverse complement.
ATAGAGACAGTCTTCTCGAGGATTTGTTTTATCTCCCTATTAGATACTTCCACTTGTCCATTGGTCTGTGGGTGGTATGGTGTTGCTACTCTATGCTTAACTCCATACTTGCTTAAAAGTTTATCAAATATTCTCGATATGAAGTGTGATCCTCCATCACTTATGACTAAACGGGGTGTTCCAAACCTGGGAAATATATAATTCTTGAATAATTTGATGACTACTCTGGTGTCGTTTGTGGGTGCGGCGATAGCTTCAATCCATTTAGACACGTAGTCAACAGCTACTAATATGTACTGATTTCCAAAAGATGGTGGGAACGGTCCCATAAAGTCCATACCCCATACGTCGAAGAGTTCTACTTCTTGGATATTTCTTAACGGCATTTCATTACGTCTTGAAATATTTCCTGTGCGTTGGCATCTGTCACACTTGACAATGAAAGCATGGACATCACGCCACATAGTAGGCCAGAATAGGCCAGCTTGAAGAATCTTGGCGTAGGTCTTAGATGTGCTTGCATGTCCACCATAGGGTGCAGAGTGACAATGCTCAATTATATTATTTACCTCTTCTTCTGGAACACAACGGCGGAAAATGCCATCTTTACCTCTCTTGAAAAGAAATGGATCGTCCCAATAGAAGTTTCTCACATCACTATAGAACTTCTTCTTCTGGTGGTAGTTTAGATTAGGGGGTATGATGTCAGCGGCTAGGTAATTAACAAAATCTGCATACCAAGGTACATTGCTTATAGCTAAGGATTTATGAAATTGCTCATGAGGGTCTGGGTTATCATCTTCAATGGTTTCTAGTTGGGCTATCAGTCTATCGTAGGCAAAATCGTCATTTATGGGTACTGGATCAGGTTTCAGGTATTCTAGCCTAGATAGGTGATCAGCTACCACATTATCAGTGCCTTTCTTGTCACGGATATCCAAATCAAACTCTTGTAATAATAGAATCCATCGAAGTAACATAGGCTTGGCATCCTTTTTGCTTAGTAAGTAACGAATGGCAGCATGGTCGGTGTAAACTATAATCTTGGCTCCTACTAGATAAGATCTAAATTTGTCTATTGCAAAAACTACAGCTAGGAGCTCTTTTTCGGTTGTTGCGTAGTTGAGCTGTGCAGCGTCTAGGGTTCTACTGGCATAATAAATCACATGTAACTTCTTATCTTTTCTCTGACCTAGAACGGCTCCAACAGCGTAATCACTGGCGTCACACATTATCTCAAACGGTTCCGACCAATCAGGGGGTTTCATTATAGGTGCTGAAATCAGAGCTTGCTTCAGAAGATTAAATGCTTCAGTACATTTTTCATCGAAGATGAACTCAGCATCCTTCATTAAAAGACCAGTTAAGGGCTTTGTTATTTTGGAGAAATCCTTGATAAAACGTCGGTAAAATCCGGCATGTCCAAGAAAACTTCTTATCTCCCTGATAGTCTTCGGCGGTTTTAGATTCTCTATGACTTCTATTTTTGCTTTATCTACCTCTATACCTTTTTCGGAAACTATATGTCCTAAAACAATCCCTTCGGTGACCATGAAATGACATTTTTCCCAATTTAGCACAAGGTTTACCTCCACAAATCTCTCCAGGATTTTCTCAAGGTTGACAAGACAATTTTTGAAATCTGACCCACAAACTGAGAAATCGTCCATAAATACTTCCATGATTCCATCCAAAAAATCAGCAAAGATAGACACCATGCAGCGTTGGAAAGTTGCAGGAGCATTACAAAGTCCAAAAGGCATTCTTCTATAGGCAAAGGTTCCAACTGGGCATGTAAAGGTAGTTTTTTCTTGATCTTCGGGGTGAATAGGTATTTGGAAGAATCCTGAATATCCATCTAAATAACAAAAGTAAGAGTGTCTGGCTAGGCGCTCCAACATTTGGTCTATGAATGGTAATGGGAAATGGTCCTTCCTAGTTGCTTTATTTAATTTTCTATAATCTGTGCACATACGCCAACCTCCATCAGTTCTTTTTGCTATAGGTTCGCCCTTCTCGTTTTGCACGACTGTGATGCCTCCCTTTTTAGGTACTACATGCACAGGACTCACCCATTTACTGTCCGAGATCTGATATATTATACCTGCCTCTAGTAACTTAAGAACTTCAGTCCTAACTACAGTACTCATTATAGGATTTATTCTACGTTGGTGTTCTCTAGAAGGTTTTGAATCTTCTTCAAGCAAAATCCGATGCATGCATACGGATGGGCTTATTCCTTTTAGATCAGAGATCTTATATCCTAAGGCTGAGGGGTACCTACGTAAAACTTCTAATAATTGATCGGTTTCTTCTTGGTTTAAGGTAGCACTGACTATAACTGGACGGTTCATATCTTCATCAAGAAATTCATATCTCAGGTTTTTAGGCAGTTCCTTAAGTTTTATGGTCGGTTTTATAGGGCAAGGCATAGGATCTGGGGTAAGAGATAAACATTCGTGAAGGTTATCATCAATGTAGGGTGTTTTATAATTGTCATCTTCCAAAATAAGGGTTGATGGCAATTTTATAGATTCAGTTTCTTCTTCTTGTTCTAATTCCCTAATACATTCTTCGATGATATCTAAGGCATAACAAGAATCTCCTATCACAGGTGCCATAAGAAATTTTGACAATATAAATTCTATCTTCTGGCTACCTACCTCAAAAGTTAGTTTTCCCTTTCTAACATCTATTACGGCTCCAGCAGTCGATAAGAACGGTCTACCTAGGAGGATTGGTATGTCGTCATCTTCTTTAATGTCCATGATAACAAAATCAGTAGGTATAAACAGCTGACCTATCCTAACAGGGACGTCTTCAAGTATGCCTATAGGGTATTTAACGGATCTATCGGCTAATTGAAGTGACATCTTAGTAGGTTGTAATTCTCCTAAGTTTAATCTCTCACAAACTGCTAAAGGCATTAAGCTCACACTAGCTCCTAAGTCTAGAAAAGCTTTTTCGATGACATGATTCCCCAAAACACAAGGAATGGAAAAATTTCCGGGATCTTTATCTTTCTTTGCTAACCTATTTTCGGAAATAGAATTACATTCCACGGGTTTCGGATCTTCGAGTCTACGTTTATTTGTAAGTATGTCTTTGAGAAACTTAGCATAAGAAGGTATTTGGGTGATGGCTTCTGTAAAGGGGATTTCTACGTGAAGTTTTTCTATAACCTTAACGAATTTTTGATATTGATTATCGATTTGGGTTTTCTTTAATCTTTGAGGGTAAGGTATTGGTGGTTTGTATGGCGGTGGCGGTACATAGGTTTTATTTTTAGGTTCTTCTCCTTTTTCTTGACTTTCCGGGGTTTCAGGCTTCTCTGGTTCCTTTTCCTCATTCCTCTCAGAAGTTTCGGGCTCACTTAATCTAGGGTTTAAAGGTTCCTTATAAGCGGTTCCACTTCGTAGAGTAATGGCATTAGCTTGCCCTTTCGGGTTTTGTTGAGGTTGTCCAGGGAACTGTCCTCCAGGTGTAGTCTGTGGGGCTTGGTTTAACGCTACCTGAGAGATCTGGGTTTCAAGCATCTTATTATGAGTAATAATTTGATCAACCTTGGTTCCTAACTTGGTAATTAGTTCGTTAACATGGACGTTATGGTTCATGAACTCTTTGTTTTGTTGTTTTTGAGCAACGATAAAATCTTTTACAACTTCCTCAAAGCTCGGGCTAGGTGGTACAGGTTGCATAGGTTGATTTGTTCTAGGGGCTTGGTAACCTTGTTGTCTCGGAGGTGCGGTATTTTGGATAGGGTTATTATTTTTGTAGGAGAAGTTTGGGTGATTCCTCCATCCAGGGTTATATGTGTTTGAAAATGGGTTCCCTTGGGTATAGTTCACTTGCTCAGTGTTGGTTTCATTCAACAGATTGCATTCGGCGGATTGGTGTCCTTGCGTTCCACATATCTCACAATTCGGCGAAACTGCGGCAACAGTATTCGGAGTTGTACACATATGTTCGACTCTAAGGGCCAACGCGTCCATTTTAGCCTGCATCATGTCTATAGAGCTTAGCTCATGTATTCCTCCTTGGGCTTCCTTCTTTTCCACTGTCGCTCGTTCTACTCCCCATGATTGATGGTTTTGGGCCATATCCTCGATAAGGGCACTAGCTTCAGGGTAAGGTTTGTTCATTAGTGCGCCACCAGCGGCAGCGTCGATGGTCATTTTAGTGTTATAAAGAAGTCCATTATAGAAGGTTTGGATGATTAGCCAATTCTCTAGGCCATGGTGTGGGCATGCTCTTAATAGTTCTTTATATCTCTCCCAGGCTTCGAACAACGACTCTCCTTGGTGTTGGGTAAATCTAGTTATTAGGTTTCGAAGAAGAGCGGTCTTACTTGGGGGAAAATATCTAGCAAGGAAAACTTTTCTAAGGTCATCCCAAGTTGTTATTGAATTGGGTGGAAGGGAATCTAACCATGATAGAGCTTTATCTCTGAGGGAAAAGGGAAATAATCTTAAGCGTATTGCCTCAGGAGAAGCTCCATTGGTTTTAAAGGTGTCTGCTAATTGAAGAAAGTTTTTTAAATGTTGGTTCGGGTTATCAGTAGCGAGACCTGCGAATTGTCTCTGTTGCACTAATTGCAGCAGGGATGGCTTAAGTTCAAAATTATTGGCTGGGATAGCGGGGTTTACTATACTGGAACTAGGTTCCTCGTTTGATGGTTGGGCGAAGTCCTTAAGAGGTCTTCGATTTTGATCTTCGGCCATAGCTCTCCTATTCCTATGGAAAAATAAACGTGCGCGAGCGTAACGTTCAGGTTCAGCTAGAGGGTCTACTAAACTTCCGGCACTGCGAGTCTTTCGCATTGACCGGTGGGTAACAACCTTAGTCTAAACGGTATAACTACAGGGTAATGAAATTTGACGATATTGGTCCCCGGCAACGGCGCCAAAAACTTGATGCGTGTTTTTCGCAAGTGTACGAATCACGTCAAAGTAATATAAAAGATTATCGAATCCACAGAGACCAAGTGTCAATCTATCGTACCTGTTGTTATGGTGTTTATCTAAGGCAACTATTTTTAAGGGTTTTAGTAAGGGTGCAATGGTAAATAAAATTATAATTTTAAATAATAAATAAAAGACAGGCTCGAATGTAATTCACGTAATCAATGATAATCCAGTACTTGTTAATGGAACTACTTATGGGCAATGTTTTCTCCTTTGAAAAGAACTAATTTAACAGGAACTGTCGCTTTCGCGTATTCAGAACCGAGTTGTACTCTCTAATCAACCCCTCCTATTGTCACGGATAAAAAGGTGCGTACTGCGTTAGAGTAGTAAACCTATTTTTAAGAAATATAGTTTCTTAACAAAGTTGAAAAGTATTTTAACCTGGACTTCTTAGCAAAAAGAGGTTCTTATGAACCAGACTCTAAATCTCATAACGCGTCCGAAAATCGTTTTAAAATCTCTTTTCTTTTTAATCTAAAAACTCCTAATGAACTATACAAAGCGCTTTTGGCTGTTTTTGAAATAGTTAAAAACAATTACTTGAATTGAAAGATAAAATAGCCCTTAGGTGTTTCCACGAACAATTATACTGATTACTGGTTTAATTACGATCCTTACATTCTAACCTTTATGGGATTAGTTAGACATGATAAAGTAAATATTCTTTTTATAGTTTTTCATATGAGTAATTTAAAGCGAGTGCGGGAAGTAAACAAAGTAAATGTGCGAGTGCGGGAAGTAAACAAAGTAAATGTGCGAGTGCGGGAAATAAACAAAGTAAATGTGCGAGTGCGGGAAATAAACAAAGTAAATGTGCGAGTGCGGGAAATAAACAAAGTAAAGTGCGAGAAAATAAATAAAAGTAAAGCAATGCGGAAAAATAAAATACTAACTGGAATTAAAATGGCGGCAGGATTAACTTCCTCCAGAGTGCTCCAAAACTCGAACCACAGACAGATTACAGACTCGATCACTCGATTGCAGAGGCACCCCGATGTGGAATGGCAACTGCTTTATAACTGATATATGCCTAGAGAATTCTAATTCTGGATGAAGAAAAACGAAAATCTAAGGTCCTATTTATAGTAAAAACTGAAAGCATGAAATGACCGGGACGCCCCTCCACTAAAAAGTGGAGGTTATGAAATTTTGCCTTGTGGCGCCCGCCACAAGGTCATGGCGCCTGCCATGGTCCCTACAGGGGATGATGGAGTGGGGATCGTGGGTCTTGGAGGTTGAGGAGTGGTCTTGAGACGTGGCCACGTCATGGCTAACCCCATGGCGCCCGCCACGGTGGGTGCCGCAAGTGCAAAATGCTGAATTTCTAGGTTTTCGTCCGTTTTCACTCCTTTTTCGCTCCTTTTCCCGATTCAAGCTCCGATTATTATAAAAACCTGAAAACGTAAGAAAACAAAGCAATAACAAAGCAAAACAACAATAAAAGCTAAGAATGCATGCGAAATCGGAGTCAGAAATACGGTGAATTTTAGTGTGATCAGCGAGCTCACTAACAACTAACTACATGTAGTTAGGTAAACTACGGACGCTCTGATTCCTCATTCCTAGTCAGGATATGTAGGCACGTGGATCCTTATCTTTGGCGAGCTCACTAACAACTAACCACCTGTAGTTAGGAGAACTATGAATGCTCTGATTCCATCCTAGTTAGGATATGTAGGCACGAGATGTGATGTCTTGATGAGCATACTTAGTAAATAAACTATAGGTCTTTACCTTTGCACCTTTTTTTAGCAAGCAAACAATAGCATGACACAAATACCAACAAGAGGTTCATGTATAGTACTATAGATACTTAGGATGCTAGCATCTTCCCTAGGTATAACCAACCCCCGAACCTTAGATTTTCTTATTTATGTTGTTACATAGCGCATTTAGGTTTTTCTTCTATCTTTACCCTTTCTTTTGGATAAATCAAAGCTCGGTGGTGAACTTCATAATTTGTAAATCAAGTTAATTCAATAGCTTGATATTTGATTCTTACCATAACAGAAGTGGCGACTTCACTGGGGATAAAACGCTAAGAGGGTTAAGCCTACCTTGTTTGTATTTGTGTTAGTTTATATGTTTGCTTGCTTGTATATTTGTATATTTATAAATATTTGTATATATTTGTTGTGCTTGGGTTTTTCTGTATGTAGGGTTGTTACCTTGAGTGGTGAGGATAAGCCCTGTACTCGGACTTAAGTGCACTTATGATAGGACGGTGGGTATAGTCAAGGAGACTTTGAGGAGTTTAATCCCAAAAGAGTTAACTTGAGAACCCTCGCTCAGTTGAGCCCTCTTGGGAGTAATAGTGTTGAACGAGCCATCATGAATGCACTATTACTTTCAACCTAGGAGCCCATGAGACTGAGGACCTTTAGATTACCTCTTTACCCCCACTTTGGCGTTGTTAGGATGTAGTGTGATTTCTATGAGGGTGTAAACCTGAAGTAGTTGATACACGATACTACACTCAAACGAGACTCTCTTGATAATGTTATTAGTTCCCGAGTTAATTGGTGTACCGATAATACTCGAAAGATGGGCCTATGACTTTGGTAACTTCTTAGAACCTTGTTCTACAGATACAAGAACCCTTAGTGCACACCTTTTGAGATGGGTAGTGTCGCTACTGCGAAAATCGGTGCCGGCTGACAGAAGAGTCGCCACCGTGCGTTATTTATCCCAAGGAAGGAAAGGAAACGCTCGAAGTAAACCTCACAAAAAACGGGGAAAAGGTATGGTCATCGCAACCAAAACCTGGATTCGGGAGTCGGTTACGCAAGGGGAAGGTATTAGCACCCCTCACGTCCATCGTACTCGATGGGATCCATGCTTGCTTTTTTGAGCGGATTACACTTCTATCTAAACTAAAGGATGAGGTCTGAAAAGAAAAGAAAACATGACTCGGAAAAGCGTCGCACTTTATGCCTACGTATTCCCGTCTGGAACGAGAAATCAGAGTCAACGTAGTTCGCCTAAATACGGGTGAAGGTGGGTGAAGATTGCTCGCTAGGACACTGCATCCTATGCCTACGTACTTCCACACTGCATGAAAGATCAGAGCAAACGTAGTTCGGGCTACGCACGACACAAGCTGTTCAAGTGTCTTTTATGAAAAATATCACCTTAAACAAGGGTTTTCTTATTATCAGTCCCTGAAGGACAAAAAGGTTGATGTTTGTTCAAATCTTTTGACGGAAGAAATGAATTGATTTTGTTATAACCTTTATTAATGTTTTTTTGTTGTTTTGAAGAAAGAAAAGATGACACTCTAAAATCCTAGGGTTAAAAAGGGAATAAAATCTACCCTAATGTTATCATACATGGATTAGCTCCTAATGTCTGTCATGTTACTCTCTTGCACGGAGAGAAACAGAGCTCCTAAGGGAATAAACGGTAAGCAAAAACAGATACAGTAAACAGTAAAATATGAGGAATACAGCAAACAAGCTAGGCAATGGAGCCAAACTCTACCTCGAACCTGAACACAATAGGTGAAAGTGAAGCACATTTCACTTTAAACCTAGGGGAATTAATACACACAATACAGAAAAAGCCCCAAGCTCTGACAGCTAACTCCAAAGTTGATGCACAGCACATCCTCTTTCAAATGAATCTCCAAGCTCAATCTTCATCATTGGACCCCCCAAGCTCTGGCTAGCTTCCTGCTTTGACAGTCTTCATCTTCAATGATTTCCATCTTCAAAGGTAAACACTCCAGGATAACAGAATAAAATCAAGAGAGATGTAGTTTGGCATGCTAAGCAGCTCATGAGCAACCAAAGGAAGCTCACAAGGGATTAGCATAGTGGGACAGGTTCCCTCAAAGTTCTACCTCTAAGACCAATCATTTATCCCTCCAAAGGAGGGAGGCGAGTTCTTAGAGGGACTTTTAGTCACTGGGAAAGAATGGAAGCCCAGGAAGCATTCCATATTTCATGAATCAAATTTCTACTCTAGAGCTCTGCCTAGCTCCTAAACCTTATGGTCTTCAACAGCTACCAGCAAGCCTCAAACCTCTCAACCTCTGGGTCTTGATCTTAAATCTTCTCCTTCATCATGCTCCTTCAACAAGGTGTTCAAGCAAGCAAAGTCCCCAAAACAAATCTCCCAAATGAAACCCCAAATGAAACCCCCAAAGACAGACAATCATCATAAAGCATTCAATACAATCAATCAAATCAGAAAATACCCTAAAATATTAAGATCAAAGAGAAAAATCTACTACTTATTCCCAAGGGTCTATTATACTTACCCATAATATCCCTATAGTCCCATACCCAAAATCAAACTAAAACTCCTAAAAGAAATGATTTACTTCACCTATGTCACACCTAAAACCCTAATTTTAACCTCTCTAATCTCACCTAATCAAACTACCTCACAATTAATCCTAAAAATCACAAATTAAATCCTCTATGCAAGTTAAGGTCCTAAGCTAAGTACACTAAAAGGAATGGACCCTAAATCTAAAGGGAGTCTCCTAAACCAAAATCAACAAAATCAAGTATAAACCTAAAATCAATAAAAACCTATTTAAAGGAAAATATTCTAAAAATATAAAAATGAAAAGAAATGCTAATTTTAATATTAGTTATTTTTCTTAACAGAATTATAAACAAGTTGCAAAAACAACCACTAGAAAATATTAATTTTTTCAAATTGATATGAATTTTACAAAATCAAAAGAAATTAAAGAAAATAAAAATAAAAGCAATTGGGAGAGGGGTGTCAATAGCATGTGCGCCTAGTGTTTTTATCCTAATGGGCTCAGACTAGGGGGTGTAAAGAGCATAGCGCGCAGGCCCAGCTTGGTTCAGGAAATTAAATGAAAAATAAAAGAAAAAAGATGAAAGATGCGGTGTGGATAGCAACCAGATATAGTGCAATTTGAATTGGGCTTCTCATAGGGGGGTGGGGTTATCAAATTCATCCAGGCCCATGAGACCTGAATTAATGGAACGCTGCGTTCCATCTCTTCTGACTTCCCTCCATATTTCAGTTTAAATGTAGGCCATTGGATGAGATTAATAGTCAAGGTCTAACATCTAATCCAACAGTATCCCTTCATCTTCAACCTTGGGACAAACCCTAACCGGAAACTTTCTCTCCCATGCACGATCCTTTTCCATCTCTGTTCTCCCTCATCTCTCCACTAAATGCCACACTATAAAAACCAAAATTGAACTACTCCTTGCCCTCTACAACACCCTGCTTTTAGTTTTCTCTAAAACTTCTCCTAACACAAAACACGATGGTTGGAAATCTAGGGCACACTCACTTTCTACTGACATGCACCTTAATGAATCTTGCTAATTCTTATACTAGAGTGTTCTACACACTACACTGATCATTCTGAACACTTTAGCTAGACTAAAATGCCCTAACCTAAGTGTTCTAAGCCAAGAAAGATCCACTGCCCTAAGGTGAAACTCCATGAATAGCTCAAACAGCTTGCACATGTCATCCTCTACCTAAACCTAGTCATTCTAACCTAATAATACATACTAATATGGCATAATTAAGGGTGCACGAATTGAATTGCATACCTTGAATTTTGATGGAAACAGCTATGGATTCTTGCTTCTCAAGCCTTGGCAATCTTCATAAATGTTCTTAGGGATGTGCTAACTCTTCTGTATGCAAAGGAAATGGCTGAAGAAGCTTGTAATGGTGGCTGCAACTCTGAGGTAGTTTCTTGAATTTCCACAACCAGCTCCTCAAACTGCCATTGATGGACCTTGAATTGATCTTGCACACACTCACAATGTACTAGAGATTGAGGATGAAGGAGAAACTTGCACAGAAATGGAGTAGTATCAAGAATCTCTCACTTGCTTGTAAATGAAGCAATCTCACAATTCTCATTCTTCACTCTCTCTATGCACCAACCTTTGCCTCTGATGATCTCTACTCAATATATAGAGAAGCATGGAACTGACTAGAATCTTCTGGATCCATCTTAGATGATTCTAGAAAGTTCATGAATTTCTCATGTTATGACATAATCCCCATCTCATGATATCTCCTTTCAATCTAACTCGCAGCCCCTTAAACACTTTTGAAAATCTCATGACATGAGTTATTGAAGAGTGTTTGATGCTTACCAAGCTAATCCCTTGCCTTGTGTTAAGTTTCACATGAATACCTTATTATGCAAGTAATGGATTTACAAAGCAACCTCATTTTTAAAGCCCTATCTCAAAATTGTGGCTGAACCAATGTCTTTATAATATTTTTTAGACTCAATTTGATATATCACATGACCTATTTTGGATGTGTAGATTGCCCATACCAATTTTCAACTTGAACTTTTTCAACTTATGTCCATTTTTTAGGTCATTTTCACCAACTTTTGTCAATTCTTGTTCTATGCATTTCTAAACTTCCATGACCTCTTTACTAGACTCAAAATTCCATTTTTAGCAACTTTGATGTTGTGAAGTTTTTCATTTGAAGCTTCCTTGTATGAGTTTTAGGCATAGGCTAAGAATGACCTATAATTCCACTTTCCCAAAATACCCCTGACTTGCACAAGCTATAACCTGAGCTTCACAAATCAGATGAAGGCATACCATACCTTTTTGGAAAGGGAAGATCATGAGGAACAACTCTTATGTTTGCCAAGAATTCATTTGAAAACTCCTTGAAGGTCAAAAGTTGCTTGGAAGACAGGCAACTTTCACAGACAAATTTCAGTGTCCTCAAATGACCTGTAACTTGCAAGAGCTATAACTTGAGTTCTATAAATCATCTTGATGACTTCCACCACTCAAATTAAAGCTATGAATATACTCTAAAAGTCTCATGTGGACCAGAAATCCATATGAAGCTTGCATTTTGAATTACACTGCTTGGAAGTTTGACCTAAATCAGGGGATTTTACACTGAAACCCTAATTTGGTAACTCCACTTCTCCTTGACTTCTTTTGATTTTTCTTGGGCACAACACCACATCCATATCCATGTAGAAAATAATGAATCCCACATCCTTCAAATGAGCCTTGATACCTTTCAAATCAAGTCCTTGACCTAGGGTTGACCTAGATGAAACCCTAGTTGACTAACTTCAACTGAGGCTCTTGCAATCATTCCAATGACCTGGCTCTCCTTCAAAATAATCATCTAGGCTTTCCATAACATCCATACACATTCCATACTTTTGGCTCATAGCTCATGCTTCCTTTGATGATCCCCAAATAACCTCAAGATAGGAGAGAATCCACTGAGTGATCTGAGTAATCTTGAATATGAATGAAACCCCTTGAACATACCTCTTGAGACAAGAATAGCACTTGATCCCCTGTTAAGATATATTGCCTATGCTATGCAATGCAGATGAATGCACTATGTACATGATGACAATGCAAATGATTATGCAATTGAAACATAAGCCTAGGCTAAAAAAGGTTGGGCAAATTTTGGGGTGCAACAGCTGTCCCTATTCAAGCGGCTTGGGCCCGACTGGATGAAGAGCACGCAGCCTTCAGACATTCGAGGTACAAGACGGTTGAATACGAAAGAACCCGGAAATTTGCCAACCGCAAAATCAAATTGCTAATGCGACTACTGCTTGGGAAAACCCTGGGAACTGGCTTCTGTTGTCACAACAACAACTAGCCATCCATCTGTCAATCTATTTTTTTTTAAAATATTCTGATATTGTCCGCCGACTACTCCATTCCGAAGAAATGAGCATACACCACACAACGAGAAATTGTTGATCTCACTTATCAACCTCTGTTGATCTCACTTATCAACCGAGCACACGCTAACCAGCGGGAAAATATTGACTTCACTTATCATGTTGATTTCACTTATCATGTTGATTTCACCGATCAACCTTTCATTTCCTGAAGAAACGAGAAAAACGCTTAACCAAGCGGGAAGATGTTGATCTCACTTATCAACTTTGCGGGGAACCGAGAAACTTGACCAAGCATCTCTGAGGGGATAATCCGACGATGATCGTCACACACCTACTCTGACCGTAGGTAACAAACTTCAAATCTTTACGTACTGATATAACACTAAGCCAGATAAACTGAGTAGCTTAACCAAGCAACTCGGTGGGGAAAACTCTGTTGGAGGTCACGAGAACTTAACCAAGTAATCCGTTGACGAACACTCCGCTGGGGGAATACAAGTAACTTAACCAAGCGACTTGTCGAAGAATACCCTGCCGGGGACTACGAGGAACTTAACCAAGTATCTCGTTGAAGACCACCCTGCTGGGGATTACGTCTCTACTGGGGTAACTGTGGGTAACCACCCAAAATCTGCATCATGCTATTTCCACCGTACTCTGAGAAAGACTAGGCTGGCAAAAAGAGAAATGCTTGACCAAGCAACTCTACTAGGGGAATATGCGGCCTAACGAACACGATCACTGCATGTTTTACACCACAAATCCACAAAACTGCGACAAACACGGTCACTGCGTGTATCATAAACAACATCAACTAAAGGGACGAGCACGACGAACACGATCACCGCGCGTTTCGATGCCACAAACAAAACCACATAATGGGACAAACACGATCACTGCGTGTTGAGTTACAACCAAAATCACATCGACCATAAATCCAACCGGATGAGGTAAACACGATCACTGTGTGCCAGACGGAATAAATCCACATAGAAGAGGCGAACACGTTCACTGCATACTTCAACCACCAATATGATGAACACGATCACTGCGTGTGCTGTAATAGGACAAACACGGTCACTACGTGTATTGACCGACAAACCCCCAAAATGATGTCAACACGATCACTGCGTGCTTCGCACCACAAGTTCAAATGGTTCTATCAACACGATCACTGCGTGCTATACGAATACGATCACTGCGTATCTTGAACACGATCACTGCGTGTTCTGAGCCACGATCCTCTTGACTGGAGAAAACACGATCACTGCGTGCTGTGTGTCTCAACTTACCCACATAACTGGACGAATACGATCACTGCATATTCTAACCATACATAGGGTGAACGCGATCACTGCGCGTTTCATGTCACGGCCCTCTTGACTGGAGGAAACACGATCACTGCGTGCCTTGTGACACAACTTCAAACATGGGACGAATACGATCACTGCGTACTTCGGCCACAAACAACCAGATGAACACGTTCACTGCGTGCCTCACCCTATAACCAAACCGTATAACGGACGAATACGATCATTGCGTATACCGACCAACAAAAACTGGATGAACACGATCACTGCGTGTCAATCTATAACCACTGTATAACGGACGAATACGATCACTGCGCATATCGACCAACAAACATCACATGATACGGTAAACACGATCACTGCGTGTTTCGCACCACCAATAGAGTGAACACGATCACTGCGTGTCCTGCCCAATAAACCCCCGAGACGATACCAACACGATCACTGCGTGCCTTACAAAACAATCTTCTTAGATCGGGACGAACACGATCACTGCGCCATTCGACCACAGATACACATACCAAGATCAACACGATCACTGCGTGTCCTACAACATGAACCCCATAGACGGTACGAATACGATCACTGCGTATTTGGACCACAAAACAACGTCAAGATCAACACGATCACTGCGTGTCTTACGACATGAACCCCATAGATGATACAAATACGATCACCGCGTATTTCATACTATAACCATACCATATAACGGACGAACACGATCATTGCGTATATCGACCAACAAATCCACCTGATGCAATAGACACGATCACTGCGTGCTCCGCATCATAAGTTCACATGGTACTACCAACACGATCACTGCGTGCCATACGAATACGATCACTGCGTATCTCGACCAACAAATCTACAGACCATGATCAACACGATCACTGCGTGTCTCGCACAATGAACCCCCGAGATAATGCCAACACGATCACTGCGTGCCGTACAACACAATCCTCTTAGATCGGGACGAATACGATCACTGCGCAATTCGACCACAAACACACATACCAGGATCAACACGATCACTGCGTGCCTTACAACATGAGCCCCATAGAAGATACAAATACGATCACTGCGTACTTGGGCCACGAAATTCACACATCAAGATCAATACGATCACTGCGTGCCTTACAGCATGAACCCCCAAAGGTCGGGACAAATACGATCACTGCGTACTTTGACCACAAATCAACATCTTCCTGAACCACGACTTCTCTTATCGGCAAGGAACAACATGTCTGAAACGGAAGAGGTAACCAACCTGGCTTATGTTTCAAAAATGCACGTTCGCGAATGATGTAATGCTTTCATACAGCATGGAAATGCTACGTATTTTGGGTAAAATGCAATTATGATGATGCATGCTTATGCAAAAAGTCGCTTCAACAAAATAAATACTGAAGACAAAGCTGGATCCGCTGGGGATAATCGGACATCACAGAATTATTCCAGCAAAATAAATGCTGGAAGAGTGAAATCAACTCCGCTGAGGAAGAACATATGTGCCGAGTATGATTGACCTTCTCTGGGGATAGCTTACCCGTGCCAATGAAAATCGGGCTTTTGCTGGGGAAAACGGACGGAGTCTTCCTGCGTACTAATGAAGATTGGATTTTGAAACTGATGTGCCAACATGGACGGGCCTCACAGTGATCGCCAATAAGAATTGGACTTTTAGGCTATCTGCGATGGGTCAGGTACAACTGACGCTGAACAACATTCTGTCTGAATTCACAGTCCCTGGTCGACGGATCAGAAGATAGTAACATGACTTCCCGACATTCGTCTCACACTTTAAGATTGACTAAATCTGCTCGAATAACTCTGAATAACCCTGATGATACTGAGAAGAACAATCCCTTTGCTTCTGACATGCCCCAGCCTGCGGGACCTCTGTGGGGATACTCCTCAAAAGGAAATCTGAAAATTTGTATCTTGTTGGTCTGGTATAAGATGCCCCGGCATTCTGAACCTCGAATAAAGAAAAACTTCTGCGCTCTTAAGATGGCCTGCCCCTGATTGCAATGACGTTGCCCCTGGTTAGCTGATTTAGAGCAGTACCTCCGATTACGAGAGATTTACCGAATCTCGACCTGATTGCCCCAGAATAACTGACTTCGAATGGCTGACCTGACTGGGGAGTCACTTAATGGCTTGCCCCGGCTTACGGAACATTCGGGCGTTCTGTATTCTATCTCGACCATACTTTCCACTGTGGGAAACTTCCCTGCTGTCAAGCGCTTACTCGCAAGTAAAACAAGTTGTTATGCATAAAAGATATAATAATGCAACGCATATGACAGTTTTGACATCCAATCTGTTCACCGGGAAAAGGAAAAACATTTCATGGCATGTAATGCACAAACATTTGTCAAGGATATCAATATCAGTACCAACATGGCATGAGGAACCCTTTCAGGAGTCAGTTTCGACGTGATCTTTACCGAAGTATGCTCTCAAAACAAACCTGCTTCAATTAGGACTTTTGAAGGTTGTAACGTGGTCGGGTTCACGGTTTTGAAGGAAAGGATAAAGGCTCAAAGTTTATTTTAACCCACCCATTCTCCTTGATGTTCTCCGATCCTATGTTCAGCTAATTCGACCTTAGCACTCACCTCTCAGAGGCTGAAAGATAGGAGTGATAGTTCGAGAAATTATGATTGTTGGGAGTGACAGCCACTCACCTTCCGTCTTTGACACTTGAGGTCACACGACTCGTATTTCATTTGAGGATTTTTCCATCCTTTCATCTTTTTTCTTTTCATATCCCTAACTTTTGCCTGGACTGACTCTTTTGAGTTCTTTTGGTTTTTTGAGTCCAGCGGGATGCCCTCATTTTTGCCTAAGTCAATTGTTTTCTTTTCTTGACTTAGCGGGATTTTGATTTTTTTCTCTTTTTTCTTTCGAACAAGTCGTGTGACGCTGGTTGTCTGACTCTTTGGGGAATGATGTGACTGTTTCACTCCTAATGCTAAACCATTGTGGTTTCTTAGGCACGACCTCTAGAGGTGTGATTGATCCTCGAACGAACACTCCTTTTGCAACTTGAACGCTCGGTCAAATTAGCTAACACCTACCCTGCCCCAGGTTAAGATTGAGGGTTTTTCATTCGCAGAAAGAAACTCCTACTACAAGGCTCAAAAGGGTAGACAAGGGATTATCTTCCTTATATCTCTGGTGTTTAGGGATTTGAAACAATGCCTGTACATCATCAGCTGGTTTTATTTCAAAAGCATACAATCGGAAGTTACATGTCGTTCATTTTCGTCATCCTCCCCAGATTCCTCTTAACCAGGTGTTGGACATTTATAAAAACAATTAGTGAACACGAATGGATTTAATCAAAACATGCATATTTATTTCATTATCATCAATCGAATGAACACAACGAGTTTTACAAACAAGATTGCATTTTAAACAGGAAAGAAACTACAAACGTAAAGAAATGACAAGATAAAACAAAGAAAAATGCCAGCTTCCTAGAACCAGGCTTTCACATCTGTCTTGCTGCTGAACCAGCCATCTTCACTGTCAGTGGTTAGAGGCAACCTGACATTGTCCTGATCTGCTTTCAATGACTCCACCAAACTAGGGAATACTCCTCATTCAGATGATTTCGGGCCCTTCCTGCCCGAAGTTAATAGTTGTATTATCGAGCAGGTCCTGCACCTTGTGCTTGAAGGCCAGACAATCTTCAATGTTGTGCCCCGGTGCTCCTGAATGGAAGTCACAGTGCTCATTGGTATCGTACTCAGCTGGTGGCGTGCCTGTCAGCGGGGCTAACTTCCTCTTTTCAACCAACTGTAGTCGTAGCAACGTTTGAAGAAGTTCGGCGTAAGACATCGGAGGCACTTTAAATACCCTCACCGGCCTCTGATTCTGAGCTCTTCGCTGATTGGGATGTTGTTGTCTTTGCTGCTGTTGAGGTCGTTGCTGTTGTTGCTGGTACCGGGTTGACTGTTGAACAACTTTCGTAGCAAATACAACATCGGTTTCTTGATTTCTACCGCGCTGACGGAGGTACTCCTTATGCTCAGCCACTTTCTTTCTCAGATCTGCCCCAGGAATAGGCAACAGTTGCGGGCACGGAGATTCTGACACCATGGAGTCCAAGATACGTTTCTGACCTACTGCAGCTACAAGAACGTCCATCCTTTTAGCATCAACTGGGGTAGGACCAATACGTACAGCTACACCGCTCGGCGTAAATTCAATATCTTTTGAGTCAATCAGGTCTTGAACATTGTGTTTAAAAGCATGACAACTCTCGATGACATGTCCGAGTGTCCCAGAGTGAAATTCACACTGCTTACTGGTATCGTACCCATGAGGCGATATCGTTCCCTTGGGTGATTCCATTGTTCTTTTTTCAACCAGTTTAAACCTCGATAAAGTCTGAAAGAGCTCAGCATACGTTGAAGGTGGCGCCTCAAATACCTTCTTTGGCCTCCCCTCTTGAATCCTCCGTTGAGCCGGATGTGACGGAGAATCGTTAATCTGAACAAAACCCCGAGGCGTGATGAAAATCCGGTTAGAGTCTAACAAATCCTGAACCTGACTTCTAAGCACCTTACAATCATTTGTTGAATGCGCCTGTGCCCCAACATGGTACTCACAGTGGGCGCTGGCATCAATACCCGGTGGATGCGGCGGAATCACCGCATTAGTCTCTTTCGGCACTATCAATCCACTTCTGACTAGATCTGGCAACAACTGACTGTACGACACCGGTAGTTGCGTAAACTGCCTTTCCGGTTTCCTTGGTCTTCGTTGGGCGTGTTGACGCGATCGACGACAGGACGACCGTTGACTCGAAGCGTCTGAAAACTGATCCTGAGATGCTAGAGATTCGGAGACGACATCATTTCTTTCTTCCCACTCCTCTTGAGAACCAACAACTGACTCGTCCTTATCACCTGGGATATAAGGAGCATCTTGACGCTTTCCACTCTTGAGTCCTCTCTCAACAAGCTCTCCCATTCTCATCAGGCTCGCAAAGCTTGTACAACCGAACAATTTGTCATAATAGTGGCCTTTCGGAGCACCCCAGAAGAGGTCAACCATTTCTCTTTCCTGAAGCGGTGGTTGGACACGAGCAGCCAATTCTTTCCCTCTTTGCACATACCCTCTAAAGGATTCATTCTCTGCCTGAGATAATTCTTGCAAATGTGCGAGACTAGGAGCCATATCCAGGTTATAGTCGTATTGCTTCACAAAGGCATTGGCTAAATCTGACCATGATTTGATGCTATCACTTTTCAGCTGCATATACCAATCCAAAGACGCTCCAATCAAACTATCTTGGAAACAGTGAATCATGAACCTGTCATTGGTGACATGCGAAGTCATTCTTCTGCAGAACATAACCAAATGTAACTTCGGACAACTATCCCCTTAGTACCTCTCAAAATTAGGCGTCTTGAACTTCGGAGGCAACACAAGGCCTGGCACTAAACACATGCTCGCAGCATTCACATCAAGAGTATTCTTATTCATCAAGGCATCAATCTGATCTTCCAACAGCTGAAGTCTTCTCGTATACTCAACAGTCCTTGGGTTCTGAACATTAACCTGTGGAACAGCTCTTGGAGAATCTGGCGTAGAGAAGGTGGAACCTTGATACTCTGTATCATTGAGAGAAGGTGGACCTCTGACAGGGGTTTGCACAGGCTGAGCAACATCGTCCACTGGAGCTCTCTGAATATTAGTTTCTCCTTTGTTCATAGCCGTTATGGATTCCATGAGCTGACTCAGCTGGTTTTTCAACACTTCAAACTCTGCCCGAGTAACAACCAAATTCTGCCCTCCTGAAGCCATGATCCTCCCAAAAGCTAACCCAAGCCCAATACGAATGTCGGGAAATCAACTGACGAAGCGGACAAAAGACGGGTAAGCTCCCAGTTCCCGTTGATGATGGATATGCACATGAGATGCAAATGCAAACAGAAATGCAAAAATGCAAATGCACACACAAGGGATCAAGTTGCTACTGAGAAGCCACATCTGCAATACTGGTCTTAGACAGACCCATAATACTTGCTTAAACTATGGTCTTAGATATACCTCTCAATGAACTCCAGCCTGGTCTCTGACAGACCCAATAATATAACCATCCTGGTCTCTGACCGACCCGGTAACTGTCTACAAAATATCCACAATCCTGAATCTCGTAAGAAATAAACCGGTAGTCTGAAGGTCAAGTTACCTGCATGCCCCGAACCCCTCTCACAGGTAGATGTCCCTATAACAGACACAAGGTACGGCATCCTATGCGGTCGTTGGCGTCACAGACTTTCAGGGTTGATGATACGATTCCCAGAAGGAGTGGCATCACCAAGTCCTGAAGAGGCCTCACTTAGCCAACTTCCAAATGATCGGTCCCCGGAGTCGACAATTCAACTAACCAGCAACCCATGCCACCCAAAGGGTGGGACAGGAGGCCAACCAGAAGAACCTCGTCCGAGCGTAGATTTCGCGGGAAGCTAGTACATGCAAAGCATACACACCCCCACTAATCTCTACTCTAACTCTAGGTGCACTCAAGCCCAGGTCCGACTTATCTCTCAATCATAGAACCCCCTCAAACCCACAAAACAGCAACAACCATTATAATATAATGCTGAAAGGTAAATACAGAAATGTAAATCCATACAAATCCCACGACGGGAAAACAAGCGCTAGGATTGACTCGCGTAGGGAACCGTTGGAGTCCCCAGCAGAGTCGCCAGCTGTCGCTACTGCGAAAATCGGCGCCGGCTGACAGAAGAGTCGCCACCGTGCGTTATTTATCCCAAGGAGGGAAAGGAAACGCTCGAAGTAAACCTCGCAAAAAACGGGGAAAAGGTATGGTCATCGCAACCAAAACCTGGATTCGGGAGTCGGTTACGCAAGGGGAAGGTATTAGCACCCCTCACGTCCATCGTACTCGATGGGATCCATGCTTGCTTGTTTGAGCGGATTACACTTCTATCTAAACTAAAGGATGAGGTCTGAAAAGAAAAGAAAACATGACTCGGCAAAGCGTCGCACTTTATGCCTACGTATTCCCGTCTGGAACGAGAAATCAGAGTCAACGTAGTTCGCCTAACTACGGGTGAAGGTGGGTGAAGGTTGCTCGCTAGGACACTGCATCCTATGCCTACGTACTTCCACACTGCATGGAAGATCAGAGCAAACGTAGTTCGGGCTACGCACGGCACAAGCTGTTCAAGTGTCTTTTATGAAAAATATCACCTTAAACAAGGGTTTTCTTATTATCAGTCCCTGAAGGACAAAAAGGTTGATGTTTGTTCAAATCTTTTGACGGAAGAAATGAATTGATTTTGTTATAACCTTTATTAATGTTTTTCTGTTGTTTTGAAGAAAGAAAAGATGACACTCTAAAATCCTAGGGTTAAAAAGGGAATAAAATCTACCCTAATGTTATCATACATGGATTAGCTCCTAATGTCTGTCATGTTACTCTCTTGCACGGAGAGAAACAGAGCTCCTAAGGGAATAAACGGAAAGCAAAAACAGATACAGTAAACAGTAAAATATGAGGAATACAGCAAACAAGCTAGGCAATGGAGCCAAACTCTACCTCGAACCTGAACACAATAGGTGAAAGTGAAGCACATTTCACTTTAAACCTAGGGGAATTAATACACACAATACAGAAAAAGCCCCAAGCTCTGACAGCTAACTCCAAAGTTGATGCACAGCACATCCTCTTTCAAATGAATCTCCAAGCTCAATCTTCATCATTGGACCCCCCAAGCTCTGGCTAGCTTCCTGCTTTGACAGTCTTCATCTTCAATGATTTCCATCTTCAAAGGTAAACACTCCAGGATAACAGAATAAAATCAAGAGAGATGTAGTTTGGCATGCTAAGCAGCTCATGAACAACCAAAGGAAGCTCACAAGGGATTAGCATAGTGGGACAGGTTCCCTCAAAGTTCTACCTCTAATACCAATCACTTATCCCTCCAAAGGAGGGAGGCGAGTTCTTAGAGGGACTTTTAGTCACTGGGAAAGAATGGAAGCCCAGGAAGCATTCCATATTTCATGAATCAAATTTCTACTCTAGAGCTCTGCCTAGCTCCTAAACCTTATGGTCTTCAACAGCTACCAGCAAGCCTCAAACCTCTCAACCTCTGGGTCTTGATCTTCAATCTTCTCCTTCATCATGCTCCTTCAACAAGGTCTTAAAGCAAGCAAAGTCCCCAAAACAAATCTCCCAAATGAAACCCCCAAAGACAGACAATCATCATAAAGCATTCAATACAATCAATCAAATCAGAAAATACCCTAAATATTAAGATCAAAGAGAAAAATCTACTACTTATTCCCAAGGGTCTATTATACTTACCCATAATATCCCTATAGTCCCATACCCAAAATCAAACTAAAACTCCTAAAAGAAATGATTTACTTCACCTATGTCACACCTAAAACCCTAATTTTAACCTCTCTAATCTCACCTAATCAAACTACCTCACAATTAATCCTAAAAATCACAAATTAAATCCTCTATGCAAGTTAAGGTCCTAAGCTAAGTACACTAAAAGGAATGGACCCTAAATCTAAAGGGAGTCTCCTAAACCAAAATCAACAAAATCAAGTATAAACCTAAAATCAATAAAAACCTATTTAAAGGAAAATATTCTAAAAATATAAAAATGAAAAGAAATGCTAATTTTAATATTTGTTATTTTTCTTAACAGAATTATAAACAAGTTGCAAAAACAACCACTAGAAAATATTAATTTTTTCAAATTGATATGAATTTTACAAAATCAAAAGAAATTAAAGAAAATAAAAATAAAAGCAATTGGGAGAGGGGTGTCAATAGCATGTGCGCCTAGTGTTTTTATCCTAATGGGCTCAGACTAGGGGGTGTAAAGAGCATAGCGCGCAGGCCCAGCTTGGTTCAGGAAATTAAATGAAAAATAAAAGAAAAAAGATGAAAGATGCGGTGTGGATAGCAACCAGATATAGTGCAATTTGAATTGGGCTTCTCATAGGGGGGTGGGGTTTTCAAATTCATCCAGGCCCATGAGACCTGAATTAATGGAACGCTGCGTTCCATCTCTTCTGACTTCCCTCCATATTTCAATTTAAATGTAGGCCATTGGATGAGATTAATAGTCAAGGTCTAACATCTAATCCAACGGTATCCCTTCATCTTCAACCTTGGGACAAACCCTAACCTGAACCTTGGGACATACCCCTGAATTGCACAAGCTATAACCTGAGCTTCACAAATCATATGAAGGCATACCATACCTTTTTGGAAAGGGAAGATCATGAGGAACAACTCTTATGTTTTCCAAGAATTCATTTGAAAACTCCTTGAAGGTCAAAAGTTGCTTGGAAGACAGGAAACTTTCACAGACAAATTTCAGTGTCCTCAGATGACCTGTAACTTGCAAGAGCTATAACTTGAGTTCTATAAATCATCTTGATGACTTCCACCACTAAAATTAAAGCTATGAAGATACTCTAAAAGTATCATGTGGACCAGAAATCCATATGAAGCTTGCATTTTGAATTACACTGCTTGGAAGTTTGACCTAAATCAGGGGATTTTACACTAAAACCCTAATTTGGTAACTCCACTTCTCCTTGACTTCTTTTGATTTTTCTTGGGCACAACACCAAATCCATATCCATGTAGCAAATAATGAATCCTACATCCTTCAAATGAGCCTTGATACCTTTCAAATCAAGTCCTTGACCTAGGGTTGACCTAGATGAAACCCTAGTTGACTAACTTCAACTGAGGCTCTTGCAATCATTCCAATGACCTGGCTCTCCTTCAAAATGATCATCTAGGATTTCCATAACATCCATACACATTCCATACTTTTGGCTCATAGCTCATGCTTCCTCTGATGATCCCCAAATAACCTCAAGATAGGAGAGAATCCACTGAGTGATCTGAGTAATCTTGAATATGAATGAAACCCCTTGAACATACCTCTTGAGACAAGAATAGCACTTGATCCCCTGTTAAGATATCTTGCCTATGCTATGCAATGCAGATGAATGCACTATGTACATGATGACAATGCAAATGATTATGCAATTGAAACATAAGCCTAGGCTAAAAAAGGTTGGGCAAATTTTGGGGTGCAACAGGTAGACCATGGCTTCATGCTCGTGATCTTCACACCTAGGCCTTTGTTCGTTTGCCTGTACATATATGTGTATTTGTGAATACGTGTATACGTGCGCTTGTGTATACATCCATGCATACATTCCTGTATCTGTAAGTAGCCATTTGGTTTCAAGGAATTCAGTGCTTCATTCCTTGGCAAAAAAAATAGTAGAGATCATGGATTATGAAAATGAAACTTTTCAATTTTTTCAAAAAATGTTTGCAACTTGCTTTTGAGTTCCTTGATACCTTTGGCTTGCATTTGCATTTCATGCGCATGTCGTTACATTTGCATTTCTCAGCCTTGAGTCTCATACGTCCTTTGTCCATAACCCAGTTGACTTTCAGATACCAGCTTTGGACTTGAAGTAGCTTTTGAAGGATCATGAACTAAGGAGAGTAGAACCAGTTTGTGACAAGAGTGGATGTTGAATTCATGAAGGATCATTTGGATCAGCTTGTGGAAGCTATGACATCCCTAGCAAAGAGAGATGACCACATTCAGAGGACTTCGGTGAATGGTGATGCTCAAGCTCATCCCGTGCAGATTCCCGTTGAGAACCAGATTATACAAGAATGTACCATTGTCTGAGATGGAAAATCCTCTTCTCTTGATGCTACGGACTATCAGAGTTTTGCATTTCCTGTGCCAGATTCCCAAAAGGCAGTCTCAAAGATGAAAACCAAAGACCCACGAGCCTTTGAGATTATAGAAAGATGTCGTGTGGTGGAAGAGAAGCTTAAAGCCATGGTGGGTCATGATGCTCTTAATCTGAATGCTCTGGACATGTGTTTGGTACCCGGCCTTGTGATACCTCCTAAGTTCAAGACACCGAAGTTTGAGAAGTACAAAGGGGATAGTTGTCCAAAGCAGCATTTGGTGATGTTTTTCAGAAGAATGACTTTGTATTTCCATGAAGACAAGCTTATGATCTAATGTTTCCAAGACAGTCTAAGTGGGGCATCACTAAGTTGGTACATGCATCTAGAGAGTTACCATATCCAATCATGGTCAAACCTAGCTAATGCCTTTGTGAAGTAGTACAACTACAATCTTGACATGGCTCTCAACCACCTGCATTTGCTATGCTTATCTCAAGAGGACGATAAATCCTTCAGAGAGTAAGCTCAAAGGTGGAGATAAGTAGCTGCTTGCGCTCAACCACCACTTTTGGATCAAGAATTGGTTAACCTGTTCGTGGATACTTTGAAAGGCTCGTACCTGGAAAAGTTGTTTACTAGTTTGATATCAAACTTCTCTAACTTGGTAATAGCTAGAGAGCACATCGAGAGTGGAAAAATCTAAGGCATCTCGAATCTCCCAACTAGTGAGAGTGAATTAGTTGTCAGTTCTCAAGAAGAATGGGAGGAAGAAAGTAATTTTATTTGGGAATCTCTGATAACTTAGCCTTAGCACTCATGCATCTCAACTATTCAGAGTCAGCAACCTTTTGGGTCTTTTTTCTCTCCACAAGAACAATTTCTTTTCTAAATCAAATACCTCCTCAGTATTAACGGTCATATGACCATCAGCCGCGTCAGCATGTCTGACAAAGCCCAAGTAAGCCAAAGAGGCATTCCACTCTGTTGCCAATGTCATACAACCAGATATTGCCAGATTTAAACAAAGGTGGATTGATAGTGCCAAAGGAGATGAACCCATTTCCTTTTCCATATCCATCATGCTTTGACACCAATGCCTGATGTGACTACTATGTTGGGGCACAAGGGCATTCAACTGAAGACTGCAAAGTGCTCAAGAGAAAGGTTCATACTTTGCTTAGCTCTGAGATGTTCTTATTCATGCCTCAAGGAATTCAAAGCAACAATCCTTCACTTGGTCAAGTAATTTCATCAGTTCATGTTGTGGAAGAAATCACCGAGAGTATAGACGAAGATGATTATCAGACTGATCTCGACAATCAACTTTGAAGATGGCTAGCTCGTTAGCAAATCAAGAAAGGAAAACCCAGTCCCCGAAGCTGGAAATCTTTTGGCTATTTAAGCATGTTATGTTGTATTTCCTTTGCATGTTGAATTTGTTTTTTGCTTGTAAGTTGTTGTTTTTTAAATTGGCAAGATTACTGAAATGTTTGTGCATCTTTTGGATCAACTCATTTGTATTCACTCTTTCTATTTCATTTCATTATTAATATATATATATATATATATATATATATATATATATATATATATATATATATATATATATATATATATATATATATATATATATATATATATATATATATATATATATATATATATATATATATATATATATATATATATATATATATATATATATATATATATATATATATATATATATATATATATATATATATATATATATATCTTTTTCCATCTGCTTCTCTTTACCAAACTGTTGTTTAAACAAATAATGAGGAAGATGACGAAAATATTATACCCATAACTGTTGTTGGTATGATTTCAATTAACCTTCGTCGATGATGTAAGACATTGTTTCAAATCCCCAAACACTAGAGAAATAAGGAGGATAATCCCCAGTCAACTACTTCGAGCTTAGAAGTAGGAGTTTCCTTCGGATTTTTAAACCCTTAAATCTTAAACCTGGGGCAGGGTAGTTCTCATTTTAACTTGGTTATACATTCGAATGCAAGAGCTTCATGCAAGACACATGTCAACTCTCTTAAATCAAGTGAACAAATGTTGTATAAGTTGTTCCCCAAAGTGATAAACAAAGAAGGATCATTAAGAAATCCTTACTCGAAGAATGAGACGAGCCCCTTTCAATGCAAAAGCTAAGAAAGATGGGAAGCTCATGATCTTTCCTTATACAAAAAAAAGGCTTGTATGACAACCAAAAAGAAGTTGATCTTAAGATTTCACTTTGAAAGTCCTCAATAGCAAAAAAAAAACAACTGAATGTTGTAAGGGATTAGTGACTACCTTAGGCGTCTGAACCATCACCAATTATCATCAGTTCAATTCCTAGCCTACAGGAACCTGAATGTATAGCCTGAGTTAACTGAACGTAGGATTGAAGTTCATTACGAAGATTGGGTGAGGACAAACAAACTTTGAGCCTTTATCCTTTGTTTCATGAGCTGTGAACCAGGTCACGTTACAATCTTTAAAAGACCTAATTAAGGTAAGGTTGTTTTGAAAGCATACTACAACAAGGTTAAATAACCTGACTCCTAATGATCTTTGTTAATGGTTTGTGTTGATCATTTCATCTATCATTCTGTAAATGATTAGATCCACTTTGTTTTGATCATTTAATCACTCCACTATTTATTTCATCAATAAATTTTGATTTCAAAAGCTTGCATGAATGTTACATTAAAATTGCCAATTTTTTATGAACAAAATTATTTGCAAGACAACCCAATATCAAAGGAATCCCAACAAATGAAACCAGCTAGGGAATTTGACTTTGTAAAGGAAGCTCAGCCTGGGGCAACCAATTTGGAGGATTTGTTAGTTAACCACTCCAAAACTTGGCGAATCAAGGGCAGAACTCTTCAAAATTCAGAATATTGGGGCAAGCCGTCTCGAGGTCACCTTATTTTCCAGCTTCTTTCAAGGCAAGACACTACAAGATTCAGTTAATCCAAAGCAATCAGGTCGAGATCAAACAAATCTCTCGAAGGTCAATTTGTCTGAGGAAACTGCTTTACAGATCAACCAGCTAGCAGGGGTAAGTTTGTTTCCCAATTGTTATTCCCACAGTCTGAAGGACAAGTTCGAGGACTTTATCGTGCAAATACAGCAGATTTGAGGCAATTACGTCGAGATATTTTGAATCTCTCCAAGAGTTTGAAGACACTGAAGTATCTCGTATGCTAATTCTTCTGTAAAATCCTCTTGGTAGTTTCTTCCCATAGACTATGTAATCTGAGGCAGAGGAAATTTGAAGATTATTTGTTGCAAGAGTCGTTGCCCATTCGTGATGGTCATTATGCAATTGAAATGGAGAACTACATTGTTCTCGTAACATCTTTTGACAACTCCTAAGAAATTTGTACTTCATTTGATCTTGGCAATTCCCCGTGGATCTTTCTCTTATAATAAGGAAATTAGGCTCATGATGGCAATCCCTTAGGTGAAGTCATGATGTTATACCTCGAGCGGAATACTCTTTTCCCCCAGAGAAGGTTGAAACCTTAAATTAGAACCATTTATTCTACGTGTTCATCCCTAATGATGTTCCAATCTAGTGAAGTTGACAGGGTATCCTTGTCGAGATGTTTATTTCATCTCCAGTTTTTGTCCCCTTGTCTGTTTTGTCAAGGATAAGCATAAACATGACATGAATACATTCATACATAAGCATAACATTTAAGCATTTTTGATACCATTTTGGTGTTTACCTGTTTCATTCACTTTGGCGTTTATCTCCTAAGTGACTGAGTTTGTCTTTTCTTTCCAATAGAGTCGTCAGCTCTAGGCATAAAGTGCACATCCTTTCTAAATTCCCCACAGAGTTTGATCCTCGTGGATGATGTTTTCTTTAGTTATCTTTTACATGTTTGGATAAAGATAAATCCCCATTCGAGTTCATTCCTCGATGGGTAGATTCTTGTGTGACTGTTTCTTTCTAGCTTGTTCCTAGATTGAACTTTGGTCCCTGAAAGTGTTGCTTTTAAACCTAATTAGGTCGTCGAACCTAGTTTGAGCGTGCATTTATTTTGCACTGTGAATATTTTTACAGATCCTATTGAAGACACAATCCATTCTCCAGTAGTGTGGTCGTAACGACATCTCTTTGAGAAGCTTGTTTTCTATGGCGATAAGTGGAAGTCTCTCCTGAGAAGCTTATCCGTCCTTGGTGTTATTCAACCTTTTGTAGTTACAATTGGTATTACCCTTAATCAGTTGTTTGCTGTCAACCCTATGACAATGTACTCCAAGATCAGGTGTTCTTTCCGTCAGCCCTTTAACGATGTGTTCCTTCGGACAGGTGTTCTTTCCGTCAACTCTTTGACAATGTGTCTATTCGGTGAAGTTTTTTTTCTATTCCATCAACCCCTTGATGGTCTTCCTACTTGAGTTATTTTGTTCCATCTACCCTTTTATGATGTCACTCGTTAGCGAATATTTTCTTCCTTCCGTCAACCCTTTGACGATGTCACTCTTTAATGAATAGGTGTTATTTATGTCAACCCTTTGACGATGTCATCTTTCTTACCATCAACCCTTCGGCGATGTCAGCTTTCTTACCATCAACCCTTTGATGATGTGGCTCTTTATTTCGATTATCCTTTTGTCAAACCTTTGACGATGATGATGGTTACCTTTGATGATGACTTTCTTAAGTAAAATTTACTTTTCGTCAACCCTTTGACGATGACAGTTGTTTTGTTCCATCAACCCTTTGATGAAGTCACTCGTTAGTGAATATTTTCCTCCTTACCATCAACTCTTTGATGATGTCCTTCTTACCATCTTTTGGTTCTACTTCCAATGAGGATGTTAATTTTACCTTTTCTCTGATTTAATCCTAAGGCTTTGAGGATTGTGTCATGTCTATCCTTTTCAGAGTGTTAGTAAGTCATTGCTTGACTTTGTTGATCAAGTACTTTGGATATTCCCCAGTGGAGACCATCTCGTGGTTCAACCTCAAGTGAAGATCCCATCCTTCTAAATTGTCACATGGTCATGCTCAGACCTGTTACTTAACCACTTTAGATTCCCCCGGTTTGTTTCAGCTTCCCTAGTGAGTGGTTACTCGTTGTGTTGACTTTATACCTGTTTGCTTTCGTTTTGTCTGCATTTTGCATTTATGATTCCATCATTTTCATTATGCTAGAGTTCATTGCATGTCAG
This sequence comes from Lathyrus sativus, assembly GCA_963859935.3. NCBI lineage: Eukaryota > Viridiplantae > Streptophyta > Magnoliopsida > Fabales > Fabaceae > Lathyrus > Lathyrus sativus. The sequence continues at coordinate 600,428,019 of OZ012739.1, read as the reverse complement.
CATTGCATAGTTTTCTTTTGTCCATAGCATAACATGTGATTGCATCTAAGGGAAAAAATTTCGGTTATTTGTATTTAAATACCTTTCACCGTGATTTCATGAGGATTTTCATCGCTCATGTCATCTGGTAAAGATATTTAAATATGGGCAACTGTAATACCCCAAATTTTACCTTTAGATTCTTTTATCTTTTGCATATCATTCTAGACCAATCATCCTTGTATAACTAACCAGTTTACCAAGCTTTGTTTGTTTTTGTGTCATTTTTAGGGTTTGCTTCTATAGGCTCCAAGGGTTTGATCAATCAAGGTTTTAGATAGATCATTCATCAATAAAGTTCTCATGATCCTAAGAAACCTCCCTCCCTCAATAATCTAGTGCCATAAAGCTTCATCACAAGTTCTTCGAGGCTAAGGTTTTGCAAGACTGAATCAAATATCAGGAAAGGTTATCAGGTTATCAGGCCATGGAAAAGATTCTGAATCAGGTTGTGGTTCTCATCAAGTTATTTATTTCATTAGTGTGAACTCAAGGCATGAAGATTAGGGGTTCTCACCCTTTATGTTTAAGATTGGCAAGTGTCGTTCATGTTGAGTTTCTTCTAAGGCTAGCAGGTTATGCATGCGTGAACAGTTTTGTTTCAGTTGGATGTGATCTAGTTTTGGTCAGGAAAGTGGAGATTGGATCATTATTTATGTATGAAGATCATCAAACCAAGGTTTTGTGTCAATTCAAGTTATTTGTTGAAGGTATAGAGCCATCAAAGGTTAAAGCAGTTGAGTTGTTGCAAACTCCTGATTATGTGGTTCTGGCTCTCGTTATTGATCTAAAGATTCATCAGTTTGTCGTTCAAATCAAGATTGCTTTAAGGTAAACTCAAGATTATGATGTCATTCAGGATTAGTGGTATTCAAGTTTTATGATCAAGGTTTTAAGTGTGGTTCAAAGGTGGAGGTGTATTGCAAAGCCTGTGTTCACTTTCCTAACCCTTTCTGAACCATTTTTGTTCTTTTAAACCAAATGTCTGTTTCATTTATCCATTATCCATTCTAAATCCATTTTTTCATTTTCAAACAATTATCCATTTTTTAATCCATACTTATTCAAATTACATTCATAATACCCATTTAAAACCATTTTTTCCATTCATTCCTAATACCCATAATTTCATTTTCTTATCCATTTCTTTTTCAAATATTTCATTTACAATAGAATTGCCAAAAACACAACAAAATATGAGTCCAAATTACATTTCTTTTTTTTCACAAGTCCAATTCACATTTTTCATTAAAGTTCATTAAAGTCCATTACATACAAAAATATAAAAAAGGTCCATTTGCATTCTTTTTTCTATAGGCCCATTACAATTATTTCCCAACAAATTTTGAAAAATAAAGAACCATGACACTCTTACAAATTGTATAATACATGCCACAAAAACTCCAAAAGTCTGCATCGTACCCTGCTCCACTTTACCCTCTTTCTCTTCAAACTGTACGCCCTGCCCAACCTTACACCAAAGCATGCTACATCCTGTAAAACCATCCCTACATCACTCTGCACCTTATCCTACTGCATCCTATTACAATACACAAAACATCTTACACAAAACTTGACCAAAACAATCTACTACATCCTGCTGCAAACTACAATGACAACTCGCACATAACACTGCACTACCATCCTGAGCCCATCATCATAAAAACTCAAATGATGATAATAAAAAAATGAAAAATAATGTGATCTTGCTCCCTTCTGCGGAAAGGTGCCAAAAGTACAGCCTTAACCACAAAAACTATTGCGATAGTCTGCTGTGAAAACAATGTAACAAAAGCAACATTAAAAAAAAATTCAATAAAATTGATGAAGCAAGTTCTGGTGAATGAAAAAGGGAGAAGGGCATATTGAAAACATGAAAAAGCTTCTTGTTTTGAAACTACGATCTCAACTGATTCATTAAAAAAAACCTTCAACAACTTCATAAAACCTCAAACAAAACTCACCACCAGAGGAACACCAAGAGACTTTCTCCAACAGGTTCTTTGGACGGCAAATCGAAACCCTTGCCACCATCGCACCTTCTCCTTTCACCTTGTGTCGTCAACCATCTTATTCGACCTTCAACCCATCCTTTTAAACCCTAAAACTTTCACTCAAATCACAAACCAAATCAACAACAATAACCATAAGTCAACCTAACCTTCGTCCCCTCAAACCTCGTTCCTCCACCACGACAACGCCTCAACCGCTCAACTTTTCACCTTAAATTAAAACATCGACAACAAAATAGAGGGAAGCAGAAGAGTGAACAATATCGAAACCCAAACGCTTATAAACCTGAGCAATTCAAAGCAGAACATGAGCGGGAGAAAAGTTGAACGGAGCCATGATGAAGAATTTCTCCTAAGAAAAATTGATCTTCCATGGACTTTTTTTTTCTTTTTTGTGATTCCATTGATGAGAATGAAACTTTGACTTATTGTAGCTTCTGAGATGATGCATTGATTCTTTGACGTTCAAGAGGAAATCATATGTGGTGATTTTGCCTTGTATGTTTGTTTTAGGGCTGATGGTATCTCCTTTTGGATTCAAACGTTATGATATTGTTGTTGGGCTTTGTCCCATTTCAATTTCACTTATTCAACATCATTTTTGCTCATACTGCATTTTTGTTTTAGGTGTAGTGGGCTTAAGATTTCTAGCACACCTTCACAACGTCTACCCGCACCCCCTTTGCTATGTATTATTTGTTAGTTTTTTTTAAAGATTTTTGAGATTTTTGTTTTTGGTTTAAGTTTTAGATAATTAGTTTAGATTTAAGTTTAAGTTATGTAATCTGGTTGTGGTTTTGGATATATTAGATATTAATTTTTAGAATTAGATTTTAAATTTTAGTTTAGGTTTTTTTTATTAGAATTTAATCTTGTTTCTAATTAATGATTAATTTTTAATTTTAGTTTTGAAAATTAATCTTGATTTGAATTCTTAATTATAAATTAATCTTGAGTTTAGTTAGATTTCATTTTTAGGAGTTAATATTGAATTTGATTTCAATTTAACTTTTAATTGTCATTTTGATTTTTTAATCTTAACAATGATTTTAGTTAAATGTTAATTTTGATTAAACTTTAGTCATGATGATTGATCTTGGTTGCGATTAATTTGTGACTTTTCGATTAATTCTTGATGACCAAATTGTGAATTCTTGACTAATTTTTGGCAACATTTGTGAATATTTCCTTGATGATACTTGTACATATTCTTTTGTGGCTGAGTCTTCGTTATGCTTGAACCTTGTTCGATATCTGATTTCTCTTTGTGATTGAGTTGTATAATGTTTACTTGTTGATTACTTTGTATTCACATGTTCCCTTAGAATCTTCTAGTCCGACTTAATTTTTGATTAAGATCGAAGTAGGATAGATTTAAGTTCTTTATCCTTGTATGACAACATTAGGTTTGGATTTTCCCTTTAATAATATCAAAGGAAAGGATCCCTTGTTGACTACCATGTCATATTTAGGATAGCCTTGTCCATCATTCCCTTGAGAACTTATTAGAGTCTTGCCCATTTATCCTAGCCTTATGATTAGAGTCGTTGTACTCTATGGAAGTGTCTTGCCATAGACACTTCCTTCAATTTTTAACCTAGCTTAGGTTTAGAGTCACCGCACTCTATGTAGGTGTCTTTCCATGGACACTTATCTTCCCCCTTAGAACCTTGACCATAGTCAAGAGTACCTCACCCTTAGTTAGGTGAACTACGGACGCTCTGGTTCCTCATTCCTAGTTAGGATACCTACGCACGAGGATCCCTATCCTTAGCGAGCTCACTAACAACTAACCGCCCGTAGTTAGGTGAACTACAGATGCTCTGATTCCTCATTCCTAGTTAGGATACGTAGGTACGAGGATCCCTATACTTGGCGAGCTCACTAACGACTAACCACCTGTAGTTAGGTGAACAACAAATGCTCTGATTCCATCATAGTTAGGATATGTAGGCATGAGATGCAATGTCTTGGTGAGCATACTTAGTAAATAAACCCTAGGTTTTTACCTTAGCACCTTTTTCTTAGCAAGAAAACAATAGCATGACACAAATACCAAAAAGAGGTTCTTGTAGAGTACTATAGATACTTAAGATGCTAGCACCTTCTCTAGGTATAATCAACCCCCAAACCTTAGATTCTCTTAGCTTTGTTTTTACATAGTGCACTTAGGATTTTCTTTGATCTTTACCCTTTCCTTTGGATAAATCAAAGCTCGGTGGTGAACTTAATGGTTTGTGATTCAAGTTAATTAAATAGTTTGATATCTGATTCTCACTGCAACAAGTATTTTGCAACAATCTTGACAAAAATGGAAATGTTTTAAGAAATAAAGAAAGACTCGCTACGTAAGGATACAATCAACAAGAAAACCTAGGTTTCGATGAGACATATGCCCATGTAGCTAGAATAGAGCTATAAGGATACTTTTAGGTTTTTTTCATGCATGTTAAATTTCAAAATCTTCAAAATGAAAAAGGTTCTTATGGTTTGGAATAAGCCCATAGATCTTGGTAAGAATATTTGAGTAAGTTTCTGCTTGAAAATGATTTTCTAAGAGGAAAGGTTGATACAACACGTTTTATAAGAAAAAGGAACATGACATTTTAATTTTGCAAATATATCTCGATGATATTATATTCGGTGCTAATAATGAACCCTTGTGAGAGGAGTTTCTTATATGATGAAGAAGGAATTTGAAAAATATATGATGGGAGAGCTTCGCTACTTGCTTGGGTTAAAAATTCATCAATCAAAGGACACACTTTCATTAATCAAGGTAAATATTATAAAGATTTATTTAAAAAAATTTGGCATGGATAAAGCAAAGTTAATCTCAACTCTAATGAGTACTTCATGTAGTTTAGATAAGGATGAAGGAGGAAAAATCGCTTAAGAAAGAAAATGTCTAGGGATGATTGGTTTTCTTCTTTATCTTATTGCACCTTGTCCCGATATTATATTTGATGTGTGGCTATGTGCATATTTAAAAATAAAATAAAATAACAAAAGAACCGCACCTCTTTGCGGTCAAACGCATTATGATGTATATCCTTAATACACCACTTATGGGTTTATTGTACCCCCAAAGGGAAAGATTATACTTTATTTGGTTATTATGCTTCTGTTTTTGCTAGTTTTAAATTGGATCGAAAAAATACCAGATATACATGTCATTTTTTTTGGAAATTTGCTTGTCTCCTGGTGTTGCACCCCAAAATTTGACCAACCGGGTCTCGTATCTGGATCGATGTTTCGACGCATTATCGCATTCACATCTGCATATTGCATACAGTGCATTTCTCATTTGTTTTGATTTTATCAGGGATCGCAGCTCTCGTCTCGTGTTTCAGGTGTTTTTATCAGTTTATTAGATAGAATCGTTTTTTGGGATATTTCGGTGCCCGTTTATTTTTACCGGCTATTTTTGTGCGCTCTCGCGGTGTTATGTGTCGTTCGGGAATTATTGTGGATTTTTCTGGATTTTATTAATCATTTTTAGAATTTAAATAGATTTTAATCATTTTTAGGATTTTATAGGAATTAATAGATTTTTTAAGATAATATAGATTTTTTAGAACATTAATAGGATATTTTTAATAGTTTTAATTCTTTTTAAGAAATTTAATCATTTTAGGATTTAATAGATTTTTTAGGTTTTTTAGAATATATTAGATATTAGGTAGATTTTAATATTTTTAGATAATATAGAAATAAATAGTTTTTTTTCTTTTATTTTCTTTTATAGAATTTAAATAAATAATATAGTTTTTTAGAATTTATTAGGAGTTTTTAGAATTAATTAGAATAATAATTAGATTTTAATTCACTTAGTTAATTAGGTTGGTTAATTAGTCCATTAATCTTTTCATTTAAGTTTTGCAGTCCACAGTTGTTCTGTACGTTGGGCCCAGTTCGCAAAAAGCCCAATTCAGAGTCTATTTTCGTCCAGAAATTGTCCAAAGGTCCAGCAATATCCAGCGTTTTCTAGCACATCCCAGAAAGTTCTAGAAGGTGCCAGATGTTCTCAGCTTATAAAATAGAGAAGCCACGTGTTAACTCGAGGCTGGTCCCACATTTCTTCATCACACGCCGCCACCTCACTCCCACATGCATTCATCTCTCTCTGCCACGCATGGGGACACGCGTCCCACATGCGTCCCTCCCCTCCACTTCCTCCACCCACGCGTCCCACATGCAGCCTAGCTCCCCCCACGTGGCTCCACCACAGCCTCCCGCCTGAGATACCCACCGGCCGGCCTGCATGGCCGGCGGCCACCGCAGCTCACCGGAAACCCACAAACACCCAGAGAAATTCCAGATTCCGGCCAACCTGCAATCACCATCTTCAAGATCCTTCAACCAAATCCCCAGAATCCGATCACCTCATTCATCCTCTCCGGTCACAACCACCCCAACCTCCTTTTCCGGCCACCATCAATGTCACCGGAAACACGATGAAATCCAGAACTCAAACAATCCTCATCCTCCTTCAATCGTCATCAATTTTTCCAAGAAGAACTCTCATCTTCTCCGATCAATCATCAGCATAGATTTTCATCCAATAGATTCGCCCAGAACGCCTTCCAGAATCAATCACCGAAAACTCAGTTCCTCAAGAATCTTCAGCAAAATCCCAGAAACTACCACTGAACCTCCAATCTACAGCGTTCAACAATTCATGAACAAACTTCAGTGGATGATCTTCAAGATCCAGGAGCGTCAACCAACTTCGTCTCCGATCTTCGCCTCCACAAGAACAAGCAACAAACACCAATCTTCACCTAAAACCCAGAAAGTTCTTCAAGGTTCTTCAGAACACAATCCAGGTTCTTCACCGTCTTCATCTTCTTCCAATCTCCAGAACAGCAACGTCAAGATCCACTTCCAATCTTCAGATCTTCTAGTGCGGTAAACCATTCCCGATTCTTGTTTGTTTGGCATTAATCCCATCTGGTTTGATTTGGTGGACGAAGATTGAAAGGGGTTGAGGAGAGGAAGTTAGGACTGAGAGAGAATCAGGGAAGACAGAAAGGTTGAGGAGAGGAGAGAATGGTGGAGAGCTTGAGTGGTTTGAAAGGAGAAGGTTCAGAGACGGAGGTGGTTCAGAGAGTGAACAGTGTGGACGGAGGCGCCGTGAGCAGAGAGGAAGGAGCTAGGGTTTTTTGTTTGTTCTGAGAATGAGGAAGGGAGAAAGAAGCTGGGTGGGGTCATGGGCCTCAGGCCCAACCACGTTTTTTTGGGGATGTCTTCCCTCGTTTTTTTTTCTGACAAGAATGGGCTGGGCCCAATTCATCAGTTTTTATTTTATTTTCTTGTACTTCCCCTGTAATCCAGATACACCCCCCTCCCCTTTTTTGTATTTTCCATTTTTCTTATTATTTCTTTTTTGTTTAGAAATTGTGAAAAAGAAAAATAAATAGAAAAATATATTTGAAATATACAAAAAGAAAAAGAAAGTGAAAAACAATAGAAAATATATTTGAAAAATAGAAAAAGAAAGAGAAAAATATATTTGAAAAATAGAAAAAGAAAGAGAAATATATTTGAAAAAATAGAAAAAGAATGTGAGATATTGAAAAGATAGAAAAAATATGTGAAAAGTATATAGAAAAATATTTGAAAAAATGTTGTAGAAAAATACATAGAAAAATATGAGAAAATAGTTGAGAAGAAAAGGAGAAAAAATGGAGAAAAAGTATTAAAGTAGACTTAATATTTTTAGAGTGTTTTTTTTTCATAGAAGTTATTTTCCTTTTAGAGGTATTTTAGAAGCCCATTTGTTAGGGGGCTACTTTCATCCGATTTTTCAGGATAGGATAGGATAGTATTTCCTAGGAGCTTTATTTTCAGTATCCATTCATTGTAATCATTTTTCAGAGATTAATAAAACGAGATTTGAGCTGTGGTCCCGTAGTAGCCGAACTACAGCTGCTCTGATTCTTCGTACCAGACGAAGATATGTAGGCATAGGATGCGATATCCTAGCGAGCACACTAACGACTAACCTGTTGTTCTCTCGCGGCTGTGCGATCGAGACTTTCCCGCTGACGACTAATTGTTACCCTTTTTCTCTCTTGCCCGAGTGCATTTGAGACCAAACCATAGTTTTGCCCATAGGTTCCCGACCCTGTGAAACCAGTTGTTTTTTCTCACTGCTGTGTGAGAATGTTTTGTTTAGCCGTAGTTAGTCTGAACTACGTAAAGCTCTGATCTTCCATACAGTGTGGAAGTACGTAGGCACAAGACGCGAGGTCTTGGCGAGCCAATTTTCCCTGTAGTCCCGAACTACGTTGACTCTGACTTTCTCTCTTGAGAATACGTAGACATAGAGTGCGACGCTCTATCGAGTCAATTCCCTTCCGTTTAGATTTAGCAGCCGTAGATAGATTGTTTTGCATCCAGTAGACAACCCAAGCAAGCGTGGATCCCGTCGAGTACGACGGACGTGAGGGGTGCTAATACCTTCCCCTTGCGTAACCGACTCCCGAACCCAGGTTTTGGTTGCGATGACCATACCTTTTCCCCGTTTTTTGCGAGGTTTACTTCGAGCGTTTCCTTTCCCGCTCTGAGGGATAAATAACGCACGGTGGCGACTCTTCTGTCAGCCGGCGCCGATTTTCGCAGTAGCGACAGGTAGCGACTCTGCTGGGGACTGCGATAGTTTCCTAGGGATCCAACGTCCCGAAAGCGAGTCAATTTGTGGGATCCAACGTCCTCTAAGAGAGAGTCAATCCTAGCGTTTGTTTGCTTGTCTATTAGGTATTTATTTATCAATATTATCTGTTGCTGTTGGGGTGTTACGGGTGTTCTATGATGAGAAATAAGCCGGACCTGGGCTTGGAGTGCACCTTAGACTTAGAGTGGAAATTAGTGGGCGCGTGCTTGCTTTGTAGGCACTAGTGTCTCATGAAATCCACGCTCAGACGAGGTTCATCCGGTTGGCTTCACTTTCAACCCTTTGGGTTGAGACGGTTGCTGGTTTGGTGGATTGTCGACTCTGGGGACCGATCATTTGGAAGTAAGCTAAGTGAGGCCTCTTCAGGACTTGATGATGCCACTCCTTCTGGGAATCGTATCGTCAGTCTTGAAAGTCTGTGACGCTGACGACCGCATAGGATGTCGTATCTTGTCAGATATAGGTCCACACCTGTGAGTGGGGGGGTTTTTTTGTGCAGGAAACTTGACTTCCAACCTACCCGTTATTCTGGTCTTCAGAGCAACCGTGCTCTATCAGCAGTGCAGCTGTATTTAGATTGTGTGGGAGCTGTGATCCCGTGTTTGTTGCATTGCATTGCATTTGCATAGGCATCTTCGCATCATATTGCATACCATTCGCCAGCTAGTCAGAGCTCTTATCCAGCCGTTATTTTGATTCTGAAGGTGAATATTGAAGACGACCAAGGGGTGGAAGCAGATTTGAGCAGAATCGAGCATCGAAGTCAGCTGAAGACCATTGGTAGCTATGTCAGAGAGCGGCTTCCAGTTTGTTGATACCCTGTCAGGTTTCACCGTGACGCCCAATCCTCTGTATGGATCTCCGCACGACGAAGACTTTCCGCAAGTGAACAACCTTACCGCAGCTCAGCCTGTGCAGCCATTTGTTGAAGACCAAGGTCTGCGTGAGCAGTTTGTCGCCCGAGGTGAACGTTCTCCTTCTGTTGATGTCTCAGACTACCAGGGTTTTGCCTTCCCTGTGCCAAAGCCCCGAAGAGAGGTCCCGACAGCAAAGAATGAAGACTCGTTAGCTCCCGTGTATGCTGAAAGGTTTCGCGCATTAGATGAGAGACTCAAAGCCTTGAAAGGTAAAGACGCTGTTACTCCTAGTGCTGCAGATATGTGTCTGGTTCCTGGCCTAGTGTTACCTCCGAAGTTCAGAATGCCGAGGTTTGAAAGGTACAAAGGAGATAGTTGCCCGAGGCAACATTTGGTGATGTTCTGCCGAAGAATGACTTCATTTGTGCACAACGACAAGCTGATGATTCATTGCTTTCAAGATAGTCTGACTGGGGCACCTCTGAGTTGGTATATGCAGTTAGAGCGTGATCAGATCCGATCATGGATGGATTTAGCCAATGCCTTTCTGAAGCAGTACGACTATAATCTTGGCGAAGCTCCTATTCGCATGCAACTGCAAGAATTGTCTCAAGGGAACAATGAATCTTTCAGAAAGTATGTTCAGAGATGGAGAGAATTTGCTGGTAGGGTGCAACCACCGCTCCTAGACCAAGAGCTGAAAGGCATGTTCGTAAACTCCTTGCAGAGCCCGTACTTCGAAAGAATGCTTGGAACCGCACCAAATTTCTCTGAGTTGGTAAGGACGGGAGAGCGCATCGAGTATGGTGTAAAGACTGGAAGAATCCCGTATGTTTCAAGAGGTCAGGCCAGTGAAACTGAATCTCTCTATGGCTCTCAATCTGAAGATGAAGCTATGATCAATGCGGTCCTGACAGATGTTGGGTATCCTCAAGTCGAATCGGTGAAATCTGTTGGTTCTCCGTCTTCTCAGCGGTCAGTATCTTCTGTGTCTCGTTATTCTGAACAGACAGTTGTGCCTGGGGCACCATATCAGGAACCTTATGTCGCTTCCATTGCAAAGCAGCGAACTCGTGGCCGAGGTTACCAGAATCAGCGTCAGAATCAGAACAGACCTCGTAACAACTTGGAACGAAGGAAAGCTCCTTTTCACCCAGTGCCGATGCCGTATAGCCAGTTGCTACCGTCTTTGATCCAGAAATCTTTGGTGGAGCCGAAAGCTCTTAAGCCAGTTCCAGAACCTTACCCTCCCGGGTATAATCCTCACGTTCAGTGTGGTTATCATGGTGGCTCTCCAGGGCATTCAACCGAAGATTGTAAAGCATTTCAGGCGAAGGTACAGCAGTTGATTGATCAGGATCGCATTTCCTTTCGAGAAGGGTTTCTGTTTGTTCATCCCAACCGCTCAGCTGTCTAAGCTCGTAGATTCGGGAAGTATTCCCCAGCAAAAGCCAGTGGTTCAGACAGGCAGGCGCCTCAGCATTTGGCAGTCCTCAGACCTTTTATATCATTTGCATTTGTAGTTTCTTTTTCTGTTAGTTACTACCTGCTTTTAAACATTTGTATGTTTCGAATGGTGATAATAATAAAGTGACTATGCATTTTTCTGAATTAGTCATGTCGCTGTCGCTCATTTATTGCATTGCACTGACACTTGCATTTTATTTACTCCACTTTTTCACTGTGACTAGCAAAGTTAGGTGGGAGGATGACGAAATAAACTCATAACCAATGATTGTATGCTTTCAGATAAGACCGTGCCGATGACGTACAAGGCATTGTTTCACATTCCCCAAACACTGGAGATATAAGGAGTTAGTCCATTGTTAACCACTTCGAGCCAGGAAGTAGAAGTTTTTTCGGACTTTTAAACCCTCACATCTTAACCCGGGGCAGGGTAGTTGGTAGTTAACTTGACCGAGCGTTCAGGTCTTCCAGAGGAGTGTTGTCTTTCGAGGACCAATCAGTTTATACCTTTCAAGAGGTCAAACCTCACCAATCAGGAGTGAGACAGTTACAATCCTTTCGGAGCAATCAAGACAATCAGTGTCACACGACTTTGTTCCAAAAGAAAGAAGAAAGAAAGCCCGCTAAGTAAAAAGAAAGAAAAAGCTAGAAAGCTAATGCTTAGGCAAAAATCAGGGCATCCCGCTGGACTTCAAAAGGAATCGAAAAGAACTCAAAATGAGTCAGTCCAGGCAAAAATTAGGGAATCAAAAGAATGAAAAAGAGGGATTAAAAAGAAAATTTTCCCCAGCAAATCACAAAGTCGTGTACACAGACACCGAAAGCGAAGAAGGAGTAACTATCACTCTGGAAGAAAAGCTTGTGAATTCCTTAACTGTGGGTCTTACCATTCAACATACCTCTCGAAGAGGCGAGCGCTGGTGCCAGGTTAACTGAACCGTAGGATCGGAGAACATCACGTAGAAGGGGTGGGTACAAATCAAAATTTGAGCCAAATATCCTTTGTTTCACGAACCGTGAACCCGACCACGATACAACCCTTAAAAGACCTAATTGAGGCAGGGTTTATTCTGAAAGCGCATTACGATAAGGTTGAGTAACCTGACTCCTTCATGACTTGCTAGTCACATCCTTGTTGTATTTTTCACTGACCACGTAAGCACTACGTTTGAACTTTGGTTCACTCGTCACTCACAATCATATGCATGTAAATGAGTGACAGCTCAAAATTTTTTCAAAATCTGCATAACCACTGCATTAAGATTACCATTCGTGGACAGACAATTTTAATTGCAGGTTAGTAGTCGACATGAAAGAAATTCCAGCAGGAATAATCAAGCAGGACTGAGTAATTCAGCAGTCTGAACCAGAATGATGTATGTTGTGAAGACCTGTGAATCAGGGGCATTGACTTCCAGTGAGTTCAGAATCAGTTAGTCTGAGGACGAGTCCTGAAGCTCCAGTTGATCAGGGGCATTTTGTTTGAGAAGCAGTTGATCAGAAGTGAGTCTTCTCGAGAGCCAATCAGGGGCAGCTATGCAGAGCGTTGAGATTTGAAAGCAGATACTTCCAGTGGATAATCAGATCGGGTTAAGTCGCTAGAACGCTCATTCAGGGGCAAGTCATCGCAGAGAATGTTGAAATCTACTGGGTTGTTAGGTGTTGAATTCTGTTGTTGTACAGATACCGGGGCAAATATTCTCGAAGTCTTCTCGTGGCAAGCTGTTCAGAGCAGGTATTCCTAAGAGTCAGATTGGGGCAAGTTGAATTGTACTGGGGCAAGTTGTGCAGGCCAGTCTTTTTACCCCCAGCTGAGTATACCGGGGCAAGTTGTTCAAATCCGTCTGTTTATCCCCAGCCGGAGTTGAGCATCGAGGAATCATGTCAATACCCTTATCAAAAACCTGAACCTTTCAAATAGAAGGTCTCGTTGTCGTTGGATCATTATCCTGCAGTTTAAACCTGTTGCGCGTCAGTAACCAGTCGTTTCCAAAGTCCAGTTCTCGCCTGGCAAATCGGTAACCAGTTCTCGTCTGGCCCACCCTTCCGTAAGTATCAGTTCTCGTCTAATGCAGTTTATTGTAAGCAGCAGTTCCCGTCTGGTGCAGTTTATTGTAACCAGTTCTCGTCTGGTTACCGTTTCTTCAAGTGTTGTATCAGTTCTCGCCTGGTACATATCGTTGCATAACCAGTTCTCGCCTGGTCATCGTGTGTTTTAACCTATGTGTTATACCAGTTCTCATCTGGTGTACGTCAGCTTTCAGCCAGTTCTCGCCTGGTTGTCTTTTTCTCAGTCTGTAATTCCAGTCAGCCTCGTCTGATGTTCAAAAACACAAAAACAAAATCAATTTTCCTAACCTATTTTCCTATCAGCTCTCGTTTGGTAGTCCACCTTTGAATGCTAGTTCTCGTCTAGTATTTCTTATATCTTCCACTATGTACATAGTCCGTGTTTATCCTAAACCAAAAAAAAAAAAACTAAAGGTATCTGACACAGTAATTCCCAATGGCTCGCATGTTGTCATGTTTCCCGATACGAAGCTCGATTAATGCCAGTGCTCCGAGTAATGTTTGAATTCCTTGTGGATGTTGTTAAATCAGAATTGCTACTCTTCAGCAGATGAAAGTTGCGTATTATCCCCGGAAGAGTCGAGATTGTCTTTTACCCCGTATCAGAGTAGGATCAGGAGTATCTTCAGCAGATTAAGATCGACATCCTTGATAGTAGGGGCATTTCCAGCAGTGTGCTGCATACGATCAACCTCAGTTTGGGTTAGTCCCCGCAGAGTACAATCAGTTGCCAATGGTTTGAAGGAAGCATCCCCAAGCAGAGTTGTTTTCTTTCCCCAGTGAAGTCACCAAGCAGGGTTGCCTTTTCATTTCTCCAGCAAAACAGTTATCCCCAGCGGATTTGGTGTCCCGTTTCCAGCATTTATTTTGCTGAGGTGATTCTGTGACTTCGGGTCATCCCCAGTAGAGTTGGCGTTACCTTCGGCATTTATTTTGCCAAGTGGTTTTCAGACCTGGTGTTCTCTGGCAGCTAGAGCTTGCATTAGCATTTGCATATATAGTCATTGCATCTATCAAACATATAACATTTCCATGTCGTCTGGGCATCGCATTTTCAAACAAAACGCATAGCATTTACATCTCATATAGGGCATTGCATCATTATCAAGCATACGCATGTCGAAACATAGACCAGGATGGTTACCTATTGGATTTCGAATTTGTTCACCTGCAGAGTTGTTTGGTTCAGCTTCTCGACTTCCCCAGCGGAGTGATTCTTCATTTGGTTGTTACGTCAGCATCAGGAAAAAAACAACAACAACGAAGATTGACATATATCGAACTCCTGAAGCTGCCCCCTTCGTCAGAATAGGTGCCAGGCAGTTCCCTTCAGAATTCCCCCAGGAGAATTGTCCTCAAGTTCGCAGTGAACTGTGACTTGACCAGATTTGATCTCATGAGAGAGATGGGAATCAAGTCGTTTGCTTTTCCGAAGCATTATTTCAATACTTGTGGCGTTACACAGGTGTTGAAAAGGGGAAGAAAATTTATCAGAAAATTGACCAGGTGTTGTCGTGACAACCAAACTTCAGTTATTGGAAGTTATTCCTCAAGCAGTTTTGCAGTATATTCCCGCGGTTGGCAAATTTCAGGGTTCCATTTGTATTCAACCGTCATCTACCTTGAATGTTTGAAGGCTGAGCGCTCTTCACCCATTCAGGTCGAAGTCACTTGAATAGGGGCAGCTGTTGCACCCCAAAATTTGACCAACCGGGTCTCGTATCTGGATCGATGTTTCGACGCATTATCGCATTCGCATCTGCATATTGCATACAGTGCATTTCTCATTTGTTTTGATTTTATCAGGGATCGCAGCTCTCGTCTCGTGTTTCAGGTGTTTTTATCAGTTTATTAGATAGAATCGTTTTTTGGGATATTTCGGTGCCCGTTTATTTTTACCGGCTATTTTTGTGCGCTCTCGCGGTGTTATGTGTCGTTCGGGAATTATTGTGGATTTTTCTGGATTTTATTAATCATTTTTAGAATTTAAATAGATTTTAATCATTTTTAGGATTTTATAGGAATTAATAGATTTTTTAAGATAATATAGATTTTTTAGAACATTAATAGGATATTTTTAATAGTTTTAATTCTTTTTAAGAAATTTAATCATTTTAGGATTTAATAGATTTTTTAGGTTTTTTAGAATATATTAGATATTAGGTAGATTTTAATATTTTTAGATAATATAGAAATAAATAGTTTTTTTTTCTTTTATTTTCTTTTATAGAATTTAAATAAATAATATAGTTTTTTAGAATTTATTAGGAGTTTTTAGAATTAATTAGAATAATAATTAGATTTTAATTCACTTAGTTAATTAGGTTGGTTAATTAGTCCATTAATCTTTTCATTTAAGTTTTGCAGTCCACAGTTGTTCTGTACGTTGGGCCCAGTTCGCAAAAAGCCCAATTCAGAGTCTATTTTCGTCCAAAAATTGTCCAAAGGTCCAGCAATATCCAGCGTTTTCTAGCACATCCCAGAAAGTTCTAGAAGGTGCCAGATGTTCTCAGCTTATAAAATAGAGAAGCCACGTGTTAACTCGAGGCTGGTCCCACATTTCTTCATCACACGCCGCCACCTCACTCCCACATGCATTCATCTCTCTCTGCCACGCATGGGGACACGCGTCCCACATGCGTCCCTCCCCTCCACTTCCTCCACCCACGCGTCCCACATGCAGCCTAGCTCCCCCCACGTGGCTCCACCACAGCCTCCCGCCTGAGATACCCACCGGCCGGCCTGCATGGCCGGCGGCCACCGCAGCTCACCGGAAACCCACAAACACCCAGAGAAATTCCAGATTCCGGCCAACCTGCAATCACCATCTTCAAGATCCTTCAACCAAATCCCCAGAATCCGATCACCTCATTCATCCTCTCCGGTCACAACCACCCCAACCTCCTTTTCCGGCCACCATCAATGTCACCGGAAACACGATGAAATCCAGAACTCAAACAATCCTCATCCTCCTTCAATCGTCATCAATTTTTCCAAGAAGAACTCTCATCTTCTCCGATCAATCATCAGCATAGATTTTCATCCAATAGATTCGCCCAGAACGCCTTCCAGAATCAATCACCGAAAACTCAGTTCCTCAAGAATCTTCAGCAAAATCCCAGAAACTACCACTGAACCTCCAATCTACAGCGTTCAACAATTCATGAACAAACTTCAGTGGATGATCTTCAAGATCCAGGAGCGTCAACCAACTTCGTCTCCGATCTTCGCCTCCACAAGAACAAGCAACAAACACCAATCTTCACCTAAAACCCAGAAAGTTCTTCAAGGTTCTTCAGAACACAATCCAGGTTCTTCACCGTCTTCATCTTCTTCCAATCTCCAGAACAGCAACGTCAAGATCCACTTCCAATCTTCAGATCTTCTAGTGCGGTAAATCATTCACGATTCTTGTTTGTTTGGCATTAATCCCATCTGGTTTGATTTGGTGGACGAAGATTGAAAGGGGTTGAGGAGAGGAAGTTAGGACTGAGAGAGAATCAGGGAAGACAGAAAGGTTGAGGAGAGGAGAGAATGGTGGAGAGCTTGAGTGGTTTGAAAGGAGAAGGTTCAGAGACGGAGGTGGTTCAGAGAGTGAACAGTGTGGACGGCGGCGCCGTGAGCAGAGAGGAAGGAGCTAGGGTTTTTTGTTTGTTCTGAGAATGAGGAAGGGAGAAAGAAGCTGGGTGGGGTCATGGGCCTCAGGCCCAACCACGTTTTTTTGGGGATGTTTTCCCTCGTTTTTTTTTCTGACAAGAATGGGCTGGGCCCAATTCATCAGTTTTTATTTTATTTTCTTGTACTTCCCCTGTAATCCAGATACACCCCCCTCCCCTTTTTTGTATTTTCCATTTTTCTTATTATTTCTTTTTTGTTTAGAAATTGTGAAAAAGAAAAATAAATAGAAAAATATATTTGAAATATAGAAAAAGAAAAAGAAAGTGAAAAACAATAGAAAATATATTTGAAAAATAGAAAAAGAAAGAGAAAAATATATTTGAAAAATAGAAAAAGAAAGAGAAATATATTTGAAAAAATAGAAAAAGAATGTGAGATATTGAAAAGATAGAAAAAATATGTGAAAAGTATATAGAAAAATATTTGAAAAAATGTTGTAGAAAAATACATAGAAAAATATGAGAAAATAGTTGAGAAGAAAAGGAGAAAAAATGGAGAAAAAATATTAAAGTAGACTTAATATTTTTAGAGTGTTTTTTTTTCATAGAAGTTATTTTCCTTTTAGAGGTATTTTAGAAGCCCATTTGTTAGGGGGCTACTTTCATCCGATTTTTCAGGATAGGATAGGATAGTATTTCCTAGGAGCTTTATTTTCAGTATCCATTCATTGTAATCATTTTTCAGAGATTAATAAAACGAGATTTGAGCTGTGGTCCCGTAGTAGCCGAACTACAGCTGCTCTGATTCTTCGTACCAGACGAAGATATGTAGGCATAGGATGCGATATCCTAGCGAGCACACTAACGACTAACCTGTTGTTCTCTCGCGGCTGTGCGATCGAGACTTTCCCGCTGACGACTAATTGTTACCCTTTTTCTCTCTTGCCCGAGTGCATTTGAGACCAAACCATAGTTTTGCCCATAGGTTCCCGACCCTGTGAAACCAGTTGTTTTTTCTCACTGCTGTGTGAGAATGTTTTGTTTAGCCGTAGTTAGTCTGAACTACGTAAAGCTCTGATCTTCCATACAGTGTGGAAGTACGTAGGCACAAGACGCGAGGTCTTGGCGAGCCAATTTTCCCTGTAGTCCCGAACTACGTTGACTCTGACTTTCTCTCTTGAGAATACGTAGGCATAGAGTGCGACGCTCTATCGAGTCAATTCCCTTCCGTTTAGATTTAGCAGCCGTAGATAGATTGTTTTGCATCCAGTAGACAACCCAAGCAAGCGTGGATCCCGTCGAGTACGACGGACGTGAGGGGTGCTAATACCTTCCCCTTGCGTAACCGACTCCCGAACCCAGGTTTTGGTTGCGATGACCATACCTTTTCCCCGTTTTTTGCGAGGTTTACTTCGAGCGTTTCCTTTCCCGCTCTGAGGGATAAATAACGCACGGTGGCGACTCTTCTGTCAGTCGGCGCCGATTTTCGCAGTAGCGACACCTGGCATAGCAAGAAATAAGCAAGTGTTGTGTAATCCGCAGATGAAACAGAATACGTCATTTTAGATAGTTGTTTTGCACAAGTTATGAGAATGAAACAACAATTAAGTGATTACATAGTTAATCTTAAAACTGTCATAATGTATTGAGATAACACTAGCGCTATAAATCTTACTAAAAATACAATACTTCTATCTTGAACTAAATACATTGAGATTGTGTACCATTTTATTATGGATCATGTTGAAAAAATGAATTGCATAATTGAGTTTGTGTCTTCATCTAATTAATTCGGAGATATTTTTACAAAACTCTTTCCTAAAAAAATGTCTTTTTTTATAAGAACTAATTTAGAGAACTTAAATTAATTATGCATGGATTAAATTATTTAAGTGCTTCAACTCCTTCTTCATCTTCCATTTATCAATGTGATAATGTTAAAGAGGGAGAATCATAATCTCTTTGTTAGTTAGAGGAAGTTAACCACTCCTAATATTTTATCTAACTTTTTTGTTTAACCAACTCTCTGAAAATGAGTTGTCATCGTAAAAAAATGAGAGATTGTGCTTCTATGTAATGTGCATGGAATATCATTAAATGGTTTTGATTATGATAATTATTTAAATGGTTCATGATGATGACATTTAAACAAACAAAAAGATATGAAGTTTCAATTGTTTCAGGTTCCAGTTTAAAATGCTAGACAAAGTTTATACCAACCAACAACTAAGTAAATCTCATGTTGATGCACATCTCTATTTGCATGAATGACTTTCATAATTTCCAATTTGAATGATCATCTTGATTTTTGATAATGATATTTTTATTTCAAGAGTAAAACAATATTTTGCCACTCTTTAATGTGTATGCTGAAAAAGAAAAATAAATCTATATATTTTATTAGTTTATTTTTGCCACTCTTAAATGTATTTTGCCACTCTAAACAATAATAAAATGGATGTGAGACTTACCAAAATATTGTTTCTCTTTTAGACATGTAACATCGAGGAGTCACATATCTTCAACAAACCTAGGTTTCTCACTTGAGAAACTTGCACTTCAATTTTTCAATTGAGATCAGCAAATACAATGATGTGAAATATATGTTAATAAGAAGAAAAGTTATAGTTCTATATGTTAGGAAATAAGTGTGAGTTGTGTGGAGAAACAAATGTGAGCTTTAAGTCTCATATTGCTTAGAAAAGTGGAGGTTAAGCACTTTATAAGTAAGAGGACTCATACACCTATCACCTTAAGGTTTTGCGTGAATATGTGGTGTCTCTCTCACTTGTTTGGGTGAGTCTTTGATCTTTAGGTGAATTTTTGACTCAAT
Organism: Lathyrus sativus; assembly: GCA_963859935.3. Taxonomy (NCBI): domain Eukaryota; kingdom Viridiplantae; phylum Streptophyta; class Magnoliopsida; order Fabales; family Fabaceae; genus Lathyrus; species Lathyrus sativus. Next base: position 600,408,445 of record OZ012739.1, on the reverse strand, counting down.
GTGTATGCTTCCCCCTCGTGATGATCCATCAGTGGTATCATAGCCTGTTTCGAGTAAAGGACTAGCTCCTTATGCCGAAAGTCTTCTTGACATTGTGGTTAGGAGGCGTGTTCTCTTGTAGTGCCTAAGACGAGATAATGGTGTCTCTCAACGGTGGTACAAGCATGTGGATGTAGGAGCTTCCACTTGAGGGGGAGCATAGTAGATGGACTCACACTTGAAGGAAAGATTGTTGGGAAATAAGTGTGAGTTGTGTGGAGAAACAAGTGTGAGTTATAAGTCCCACATTGCTTAGAAAAGTGGAGGTTAAGTACTTTATAAGTAAGAGGATCCCTACACCTATCACCTTAAGCTTTTTGGTGAATATGTGGTGTCTCTCTCACTTGTTTGGGTGAGTCTTTGATATTTAGGTGAATTTTTAACCCAATGCGTATGCTTCCCCCTCATGATGATCCATCATTATGATGAATAGAAAATATAATTGATTGAGAAAAGAGAAAAAATAGTACATCCCTAAAACTGGACATCGTGAAGTTAAGATTTTGTTATGGAACAATTTATATGTATATAATGCAAATGAATAAATGTTAGGTAGTTATTTATAATATTTGTTTGTGTAATAATATATTATTAAAATTATGGCATTGATAGTGTGAATTGAGCAGAGTTGTTTCAAACTTTTGTGAGGTTTTGTGTAAGAAGTTAAAGTTATTTTCAGTTGAGTGGTGGAATATTTTAAAGAGGCTTTATTTAAACGTAAAAAAATCATAGAATATGTGTATAAAGGTCTTTTTTTTCATATGTTAATTAACAAAAAATATAAGATCCTGTCTTGTAGGTTGTCTTGCATACACTAAAAAGCGGCCCAAAAATTTGAGCTATATTATATAATGTATATAAGAACACTTAAATTTGTAAGTTGTTGAAGTGTTGAAAAGTTTAGTATTAAATTTTAAAAAGAAATTATGGTCTTAAAGACATATATCTAAAGGTGTGAAAAAAGAAACATAATTGTTATTCATTAAAATGAAAAATTTATACAAATAAAATTACTTAAATAGGTCCTTTTTTTATTTCAACGTAATTAGTACTTTGATACACCACTGTAATAAATAATATATTTTATAACAAAATTTTTATTTCCACCAATAAACAACCGGGGTATAACCCTGAACGCACTATGTTTTATTTTTTAAAGAACATCATATATTCTCTCAGTTGGGGTAACCAACCGATAAGAAAATTAGCGACCGTGTTTCGAATCTCAACTCTTATAATTTTTACTTTTATTCATTTTTCAATTGGTGCATTTATTATTTTTTATTTCTAAATCAAACAAAATAATTTATTCCCTTGTTTGGATTAAACAACAGATAGAAAAATTGACTTAGGGACCAATCTTGGAATCTCATCTTTTGCATTTTTACTTTTTCTTTTCTTTTCAATTGACACATTTTTTATTTTATTTTATTTATCTATTCTCTCGGGTGAAGGTTCTAATCGAGAAGAAATCTCAGCTTTGCATTTCACTTGGAGCTTCTTTTTTCTTTTTTTTTTAATTTATCTATTCCCTCGGTTGGATGTTCCAATTAGATAAAATCTCATCTTTGCATTTCAATTTGTGTTTTTCTCTTTCTTTTTTCAATTTATCTATTTTTTCGGTTGAAAGTTCCAACTGAGAGGAAATCTCTTTTTAAGGTATTTTCCGTAACTGAATTTAAGTTTTCATTTACTTTTCCAACTTTAATTTTCATCTTTATTTCTCCTTCGAACTGAACGGTCACTAAACCGAATGATATCTTAGATGATTTTCATCTTCATCTTCTCCATCGAAAATCCATAAATGTAACTCTAAACTCACTTCCATAAACTTAGTTACAAAACTTCATATCTTCAAACACACAGGCATGTTCAAAACTTTATTTCTTTCCTTTAAACGTCATTGAAGCACCAACAAAACTTGAAATGAAGGAAAGACAACGAAACTCAAATAAATTTTCCTCCGCCATTGTCGTTTCTTCTTCGTCGTGTTTTCGGTGTATGTACATCACTTTATTCATGCGCTAACTTAGAAATGTTAGTTTTTAATATTGTAAAATATTTAATATTGTGATTGAATGTTTATCTATGGTAGTAATATATGTTGTATTTTTTTATTAGTTATGGTTATAAGTTTATGGATTGCTTATTGCTTATTCATTATGTTGAGGGTATTAGTAATAATTCATATTTTATTATAGTACTTTCTTAAGCCCATAAGTTTGTTAGAGGGTATTTTAGTATTTTATCTTATTCTAGTAACCCTAGTTTTAGCTTATAAATAGGGTGACAATCATTGTAACTCTTAATACTGTTTCTTCTGTCGTCATTCTTATTAGAATATTTCCCTATTTCATCATTTATTCTACCTTTGCACCAACAATTGGTATCTAGAGCTCCGGTTCAGATTCATTGGGAAACACGGGAAACACGAGTGAACGTGAGGTCTTGTGTGTTTGATTTTGATTCTTAGATTCGTGTTGAATCTTGAACAAAATCTGATCAGAATTTTATTCTGTGGGTTGGGAAACACTGTGTGAGAAATCTGAGTGTATTGTGCAAGGTAGAAGATGAACGGAAACGGCAACATGAACACCAAACTTCCAGTATTTGATGGTAAAAACTGGAATCGTTGGATGATCCAAATGCGTGTACTATTTGGTGCTCAAGATGTTCTAGATCTTGTCATTGATGGTTATGTTCCACTAGCAGCAGATGCAACCGATGAACAGAAAAACGCGCAGAAGGAAGTAAGGAAGAAGGATCAGAAAGCATTGTTCTTCATTCATCAATGTGTGGATGTAAACGTGTTTGAGAAGATTGCAGACTCTACAACAGCAAAGGCTGCATGGGACACTCTGGTGAGATGTTATGGTGGTGACGCATCAGTGAAGAAGGTGAAGCTTCAGTCCTTGAGAAAGCAATATGAGAATCTCAACATGAAGAATAATGAGAAAGTTTCTGAATACATCTCCAGAGTGATTCTGATCACTAATGAGATGAAGGCGTGTGGAGAAACTCTTTCTGAAGAAACAATCATGGAGAAGGTATTGAGATCCCTTACTCCTCAATTTGATTACATTGTGGTAGCAATAGAACATTCCAAAGATCTGAGCACAATGAGAATTGAAGAGCTACAGAGCAGTTTAGAAGCGCAAGAGTTGCGTTTGACTGAGAGAACTTCTGAAAGGGAAGTAGAGCAGCAGGCTCTGAAAGCAACTTCTGATAGGAGGTATCAGAAGCCGTCAGAAGCCAAGAGAAGATCTGATGGTGGTCAGAAGTCAGAAAGCTCAACCTCTGATAGACAAAAGAATGCTCAGAAGGGAAAAGAGAAGTATGACAAGAAGAAGATCCAATGTTACTGTTGTAAGAAGTTTGGTCACTTTGCTAGAGATTGTTGGTCAAACAAGGAGAAGAACTCAGAAGAAGCAAATATAGCCAGAAGTTCTGATGACGAATCTGTGCTATTGATGGCCTCTGAATCTGATGATCTGACAGACTGGTGGTATATGGACACTGGTTGTTCAAATCATCTTACTAGAAATAAGAAATGGCTGGTTGACTTTGACTCTGAAAAGAGAACAAAGATCAGATGTGCTGATGACAAATATCTTAATGCAGAAGGTATGGGAAATGTCAGAGTGACTCTGAACAATGGAAAAATAGCATTGATTCAGAATGTGTGGTATGTACCTGGCATCAGAAGCAATCTGATGAGTGTGTGACAATTAATTGAGAAAGGTTTCTCAGTTACCATGAAGGACAATCTTCTGAAGCTGTATGACTGTAATCAGAAGTTGATTATGGAGTCAGAACAGGGAAGGAACAGAACATTCAAGGTGAATGTCAGAACTGCAGACTCAGAGTGTCTTAGTGCAACAAGTACTGAGAAGGAGAGTGAGCTGTGGCACAGAAGATTTGGTCATTTGAATTTCAGAAGCTTACAACATCTGAATTCAAAGAAATTGGTACATGGAATTCCTGCAATTAAGAAGCCTGAAAAGTCATGCAAAGTTTGCATGGAAGGAAAACAACCACGTTTGCCATTTGCGTCAGAAGTTGCTCCAAGAGCAAAATATGCCTTGGGAGTTGTACATTCTGATGTGTGTGGTCCATTTCCAGTAGCATCAATTGGAGGGAATAAGTACTTTGTGTTGTTTGTTGATGAATTCACAAGAATGACATGGGTATCCCTTATTAAGTTCAAACACGAGGTGTTTGATGAATTCAAGAAATTCAGAATGAAGGCTGAGAATCAGAGTGGTCAGAAGTTGAAGATTCTTAGAACTGATGGTGGAGGTGAGTATAACTCCAAAGAGTTCCAGAAGTTCTGTGAGGAGAATGGAATTGAGCATGAGGTTACTGCTCCTTATACCCCTCAACACAATGGTCTTGCTGAAAGAAGAAACCGTACTTTGCTTGATATGGTGAGAAGCATGCTAAAGGAGAAGAAGCTTCCTCAGAAGCTCTGGGGAGAAGCTGTTGCCACTGCAACGTATGTACTCAACAGATGTCCTACGAAGAAGTTGAAGGAAATAGTTCCTATACAGAAGTGGACTGGAGACAAGCAAAGTGTTAGTCATCTGAAGGTATTTGGTTCTGTTTGCTATAAACATGTTCCAGAAGCCAGAAGACAGAAGCTGGATGATAGAAGCAAAGTGATGATTCTGATAGGGTACCACAGTACAGGTGCATACAAGCTCTATTGTCCAGAAACCAATAAAATTGAATTCAGCAGAGATGTGATTGTGAAGGAATCAGAAGTTTGGAATTGGGATAAGTCTCAATCTGATTCTGATGTTAGAACCTCTGAAGAAAGGCCAGAGTTAAGAATTTCTGAAGTTGAAGTAAACCCTGATATTGACTCTGACTCTGATACTGATTCAAACTCTGAAGAAGACTTAGAAGATGAAGGTGACCCAGATGACCCAGACTCTGATGATTCAGACTCTGATGGCAATCCAGATCTTGGTGGCAATTCAGACTCTGGAAATATGCCAAACTCTGAAGATGGTCAAAGCTCTGGAGGTCAATCATCTGAAGCTAGAAACTCTGAAGCTCAAGACTCTGAACAAGTTCAGAGACCACAAAGAATCAGAAGCGTTCCCAGAAGATTTGCAGAATTTGACATGCTGCAAGACACTGAAGTAGACTCTGAAGGAGAAGTTATTCAGTGTGCCATGTTAGTAGACTCTGAACCTATAAGTACAGAGGAGGCTCTTAAGCAGAAGCTCTGGCTGAAGGCCATGAAAGAAGAACTTGATGCTATAGAGAGAAACAAGACTTGGAAGCTGGCAGAACTTCCAAAAGACAAGAAAGCCATCAGCGTCAGATGGGTTTTCAAGCAGAAGTTAAAGCCAAATGGCTCAATTGGCAAACATAAAGCAAGGTTGGTAGCCAGAGGATTTCTACAGAAACCTGGGCTGGATTATTCTGAAGTGTTTGCACCTGTAGCAAGACATGAAACAATCAGAATGGTGATTGCAATAGCTGCTAACAGGAATTGGCCTCTGATGCATTTAGATGTAAAATCTGCATTTCTGAATGGTCCATTAGAAGAAGAAGTTTACGTGTCACAACCTCCTGGATTTGTGAAAAAGAATCAGGAAGGGATGGTGTACAGATTATACAAAGCTCTATATGGATTGAAACAAGCGCCCAGAGCTTGGAATCAGAAGATTGATTCATTTTTCAAGAAGCAAGGCTTTCAGAAATGTGAGATGGAGTACGGTGTCTATGTTCAGCATACTCCTGAAGGCAATATGACTCTGGTATGTTTATATGTTGATGATATACTGCTGACTGGAAGTTCTGAACAGGAGATAGCCAAGTTCAAGAAGGTTCTAATGAATGAATTTGAAATGACTGATCTAGGCAAAATGACATACTTCCTAGGGATGGAGTTCAGATATTCTGAGAAAGGTATCATTTTGCATCAGCTCAAGTATGAATTAGAACTTCTGAAGAGATTTGATCTGAAGAATTGTAAGATGGCTGTCACACCTTCTGATACAAATCAGAAACTGGATTCAGACTCTGAAGGAAAGGATGTGGATGCTACAACCTTCATACAGTTGGTTGGTTCTCTGAGGTATCTGTGCAATACCAGACCTGATATTTGCTACTCAGTTGGGATGGTTAGTAGGTTCATGAGTAAACCTAAGTGGTCCCATTACCAAGCTGCTGTCAGGATTCTGAGGTATATCAAAGGAACTCTGAAGTATGGAGTGTTATTTCCCTCTGGAGGAAATAATGAGTCAGAACTTCTGAGTTATTCAGACTCTGATTGGTGTGGAGACAGAGTTGACAGAAGAAGTACATCTGGGTACTTGTTCAAATTTCTGGGAGGTCCCATTTCTTGGTGTCCCAAGAAGCAACCTGTTGTGGCGTTGTCAACCTGTGAAGCTGAATACATTGCAGGTGCTGTTACTGCATGCCAAGCTGTGTGGATTCTGAATCTGTTGCAGGATCTGAAGATTAAGGTAGGCAAACCTCTGAAGTTGATGATTGACAACAAGTCTGCAATCAACCTTGCCAGAAACCCAGTGTTGCATGGGAGAAGCAAGCATATTGAGACCAAGTATCATTTTCTGAGACATCAAGTTCAGAGTGGAGTGTTAGAAGTTGTACACTGCAGCACTCAGAAGCAGTTGGCAGATGTTCTGACGAAAGCTATCAAGACTGATCAATTTCTCAGATTAAGGGATGGAATTGGTGTTACAAGTTTTGATGGAATATGAATTAAGGGATGGTATTAGTAATAATTCATATTTTATTATATTACTTTCTTAAGCCCATAAGTTTGTTAGAGGGTATTTTAGTATTTTATCTTATTCTAGTAACCCTAGTTTTAGCTTATAAATAGGGTGACAATCATTGTAACTCTTAATATTGTTTCTTCTGTCGTCATTCTTATTAGAATATTTCCCTATTTCATCATTTATTCTACCTTTGCACCAACAGAGGGATATTTTTTTGTTATTTTTCAATTTTTGAATTATGAAGTGAGGTTATTCTCATTAGGTGCTCTTAGGAGATGGATAGAACTTATTAAATAGTAATATAGGTTTTTCCTTTTTAATTTGTGCGCCTTTTAGTATTTTTATTAGCATTGTTCTATGTTAGAATTGAGTGCAATGGAAGTATATGTTTTCCTTAATTTGGTTCTAAGTACTTGCGACAATGTGTTATTTTCATTCCAACATCAAAGTTAAAGTCTAAACTGGATTATTATGTGAATGTGTTGATTCTAAGCACTTTTATGAATGTGTTGGAACAAAAAGCTTCTTTTAAGAACTTTTCTGAATGGTTTTGGTTAATCTGGTTGTTGTGTCTTTATTTATTATATATAGTTTGAAGAAGCTTCTTGATATCATGTATATTATCTCTAAACCTTTTACTCATTTATGGTACCTTCATATTTCAGGCACTTTGCATTCTTCCCATGTGTACCTTGAGTCATATTAGGTGCCTTTAATGATGTTGTAGTGAGTAAAATATTTAATATTGTTGTAGATTAAATAGATAGATAGGTGATTCATCTAGCACCCCTTCTATAAATGAGGGTTCTCCTATTCAGCATAAAAAAAAATTCTAAAGGTGTGATAATGATGGAAATGTTGACAAAAGTCTGCAACACAAGTAGTAAGATGTAGATCGATTTTGATTTAAAAAGTGGGAGGTGTTATGGTGAACATGCTATGACATTTAGGATTTACGTGACATTACTTGGTCGAAGCAAAGCAAGTATTTTGGTAGATGATTGGGAATATAAAACCTGAAGTGAAAGAAAGTATATGGAGCAATGTTGTAGTATTAAAATTTTAACTTACATTATTTGATCTTACAAGTATACATGACCATTTATTTGTTTTTTGTTTAATATTAATACCAACTTTATAATGTAAATGTATGATGTTTTTTAGATTCTAGATAGTGATAAGTCGAAAAAGTAATAGATTTCTTATGCTAGTGAGCGTTGGAGGGGCTTTAAGATATGTCACATAAATCCTCCACTTAAGATGTATAGTTAAACTGATCAAGAGACTTGACGTAAGTTTGTCGAGTCTCATAATTCCCATGAATTCCAGGTTAGTAGTAATCTTATGTTGGGATAAAAATCTTATGTATAGTTATCTTGATTGTTTTTAAATGCAATACTATAAATTAAAATATACTTTATTTATAATAGAGAAAGATTCAAAGAGGAAAGGAAAATAGAGCTAAAAATCTATCCACATGGATTGTCTCGTGGAGGATATAAAAAATTAGATGAGACAATGATTAATGAAAAAAGAAAACAGAAAGAACAAAAACTGACAGATGCTTCGTTAAGCCTTGATCATAGTCCATCTTCACCATCACGCCACGAGAAATGGAAGAGAGCACGATAAAGACCAAGAGGAGAGTTCATATAAGAGGTTATATGTAAAGTTACTAAAAAGATTATAAGTGATTGTTTTGTCAAGAATATTAATTGTATGTAATTCACTTTGATAAGGAACTTTTATTTGTGTTATAGAATTCATTGGTTGAAAAATACAATAAAGACGCCTTCGCTCCACAATAACGCCATGACATATTAGTATAAGTGATTGAAACAAATGAGCATCATAGACTTGACTATGGTATTGGACAATCCATCGGCCTAAGACATTACTATTGTTTCATCATAAGCTTGAAGAAAGATTAAAAAGGGATCAGATGATTATGCGAGATAGTGTGACGCGAAAGGTGATTGAGGTAAGTATATGTTTGGTTCTGAAACTTTTATTTTTATTTGTTTGTTTAAAAATATGTTTTGTGTATTATTGTAGTTTGTGGTCATAAAATTATGTGTTGTGTTGCTAGCATCTTTATGATGGATTGACATTGATAGGTCTACTAGTCCAACCAAATACAAATTCATTAGGCCTTTCTGAAAAAGTTTCTTTGGTGGTGCTAGTATGAAAGATAGTTGTTTGGCTCCCCAAGACAATAATAATAATGAGATAACAATTCCTCAACCAACTCTAATGCAAATATTGTCAGGTGTGATCATAGATATGGTATATGCTATTGAAATACAATTAGAGCATGATCCACAACATTGTGAGATTTTTTTGTCATATCTTGTGGAGGGTACGATTAGCTTGGCTTGACATATCTATAGTACAATTTAAGTGCATGTAAGTCCAACTTGTAAAATGATGTCAATTTATATTATTTGTTCTCAATTACTTTTAATGTCATACTCACTTTAATATTTTTGACTTTTGTTTTAACATTTAGGTACAATGATTATTTATATACAAAAACAAATAGTTATATGTATAAAGAATCTTGAACCCCTACAATATTCAATATTCAAGAATTCAATCAAGGAAAATCCAAACTTACATAGAAAATCATTTAGTTCAATCGAGTAAAATTGAAAAATCATCTTCGAAAATTAAAGACATTTAAATAATTTTGCACGCTTGGTAGCTAAAAAGTGTTAAGTGTGTATTAAAAAATTCTCTATTTTAAAGGATCATGTCAATTTATATCCTAATAAATAGGACACATGTTAACTAATCTAAAAGTTAAAAGTAAAATTGTATTAAATAAACCTTTTTAAAACTTTTACATTATTATATGTACATTCAAAATAATACTTATATATTAAATTTTTAACATCTAGCATCTATTTATTATAATTCAATTGCATAAACTTTTAAAATTGTCTTTACATACATCATAAATTATTTACACTAGCAAAAGAATATTTTAATAATCAACTAATGTTTACTTTTTTCATTCTCATCTAAATGACATTCATTTATCAACTTCTATGAATTAAATCACAATTAAATATTATATGCAGTCATTCTCTCTTCATTCAAATTTCAAATCTCTTTCATATTTCTTTTTCTCACACCTTTTCACTTACATTTTAATTTTTTTTCTCTATTTATTTATTAACACTAAAAATATTAATAATTTAGTATTTAATTTTAATAAAATAACACTATATATTATCTCACGGATCAGTATCAACACAATATCTATTTTATTTTAATCAACCATTGTCTTAATTTGAGACAAAATCATTATTTTTAAATATTAATATTTTTTTTCTCCCTCTCACGATTCTTTTTTTTTCTTTTTATATAATTATTTAATAAAATTAAATTTATGCAATTATTGTTCATTTTCCAATTAAGTAAATCGTTTTAAATTTTTTATTTTTATCTAAATACATTTTTAACGCATCAAATAATTTATTTATCTCACGGGTCATTATCGCATAAAATTTTTTTTTGTCTTTCTTCATCTCACAAGTCATTTTTTATTTTTGTATGATTAAGATTGTATAATTATTTTTCATTTTACAATTAAGTAATTAATTTCAATTTTATATTGTATAAAATATTTCACAGATCACTATAAACACAATATATATTTTATTTTAAATTATTAATTACCTTAATTCGCAAAATAAAACCCTTATTTTTAAATATTAAATATTCCTTTTTTTCATCTCACAAATCCTTTTTTTTTTAATATTTTAATATAATTAAATTTATATAATTATTATTTATTTAAAATTTAAATACATATATAAATATATTTTATATCGTATTAAAATTATATATATATATATATATATATATATATATATATATATATATATATATATATATATATATATATATATATATATATATATATATATATATATATATATATATATATATATATATATATATATATATATATATATATATATATATATATATATATATATATATATATATATATATATATATATATATATATATATATATATATATATATATATATATATATATATATATATCAAATAATTTTACCCAGAGCACGAATATCTTACTAATATAACATTAAAATATAATTGGTATAATATCTCTAGCAAGACAATGCTTTATATACAAAATAAACTTTCGATAGCATCTCTTCTAAAACGGTAAATCGCTCTACATAAATAGTTGTCCTAAATTATAAATTGATGAATCATCAAGACGACATTAACATTTTTGTTATATTTTTTTTCTATTATTTGGTACATATGCTAAGCAAATGAAAATGATTCCCAAGAGAATAGGCTAAGGAAATGAAAATGATTCCGAAAGCCGAATCCATAAATTTTGATAAGTAGAAGCTGTATACTAAAAATATATTTAAAAGCACAACTTTTTAACTAATAGTCAATTTAAATTTTGATAAGTAGAAGCTGTATACTAAAAATATATTTAAAAGCACAACTTTTTAACTAATAGTCAATTTTTTTTACAAATTTATTCAGATTAATTGTTATGAGCCGTTTGTGTAAAAAATTTTAATTGTCAATGGATCACAACAATTCGTTAATAATACTTTTTAAATAGTTAAAATAAAAGTCAAATATTTCAAATAAATCAACAGTTATGATTAACTGACAATGTAAAAATTATTTACATTATCCATACATATCAATTAAATTCTTCGATTAAATCACATTATATAGATATTTTTAGGATATAATGTGATTTGATTAGTTACAGACTAGTAGCATCATTATTAGTAATATTAAAAACAAAAATATGGAGATTATAAAATTTATAATTATACATTCACAAAACTGGAAATAGCTCAACATCTTGGATATGTAATTGCCTTGTGTACCTTTATAGTATAGTACAGATTTACTTTTATATTTTAACATTATAAAGATATATTTATCTATGTATGTGACTAAATAAACATTTAATAACTTATCAAATTGTTGTGGATTTAATTACTCACAATTAAATAATTCAATAACTATCAGTAATAGGTGCAACACATCATTTTAGTAACAAAAACAAATAAAATTATTCATAATTACTTTAAAAAATAAAAGATTTAATGCGGCAAGTGCCTCCAATTTATGGATGGCAATTATACTTCTACAAAATGAGTACGGGGCAATTATCCAATTATTATAAAAGGAAAATTGAGAGCCTTATGCTATCAAAATTATTAAATACATACCTTAAATAAAATAATAACTAATGATAATAAAAGCCTATAGTTACCTACATTTGCTGTTTCACATCAGACATTTTCAGGAAAACATAAATAATACAAAAAAGTAAAAATTATACAGTATCTTTCATGGTACCTTTTAATTCCTGGACATGCTCTTGGGGGTTGACTATTAAGATTCAATCAAGGATACCACTTTAAATATCTACTTTGCTCAAATAGTACACAATATCTTACTTATCTCGGACTTCTCTTTTTGGAAGTAAACCATAATCAGACCTCCTAAACCATAATCTGAACCTCATACCTAAAACCATAGGAAAATATTTGATTAGATCACGATGCTATATAGATCCCATGACAAAACACCGGAAAAAAATGTTCCCACTGATGGGTTTCTTTTTCCATAACGAAAATGAGACAACCAATCCTGCAATTTTTCACTTTGAAAACTGGCTTCAATTTCTAGATCATTTAATAATTAAAAAAACATTTTGTTTCTATTTTGTTTCCCATTTATCAAGATTCGCATTTAAGAAATGTTTATACAACATTTTGGTTTTTTCACCATTTTCACACCTATTAATTAAAACAGAAAATGGGAATATGTCTATTCAACATAATCAGATAAAGATTACCATTGGAATTTCTGGAAAAGAACTTCAAGATCTCATCAATGACTATAACCTGATAAGAAAACAAAGGATAGAACGACACCTTGATGAGTTGCAGGACTAAACATCTGGCAGTGAACAAATTCTCAAGAGAAATCCCAACAATCAAGAATAACAAGCAACTTTTTGCGGATATTACATGTGATGCAGTCGTAAAATTAACCAAATTACTCTTGGTTGATCACCAAACCAAAGTGTCAATCATTTGCAAGTTGGAAGGGTAAGAACACAAGCTAAAAAAAATTAAAAACCACTCTTCCCCAACAGACTTCCAGTTTAAGAAATTTGATCAACTTGTATGAACAAAAAAGATGAAGAAAGCAAAAGCAGATATCAAGCCCTAATCTAGTTATAAATATTTTAATTAAGCTTTTCTGCCAACTTTTTGGTTAGTGATAAATAAAGCCTGACAAGTTAGTATTGCAAATGCTCAATACATTAGTTATTTAAGTTGGGATTCTGACTCTACATAACTTCCAGCAGAACAAATGTAAATAAATACTTCTCATAGTATCCCCATACTTTCCATATATGAAGAAAGGCAACTCCACAGTCTAGCAAAAGGGCCAAACAAAATCGCTGAGAAAGGTAAAGAAAACTGCGTACCGGTAGAGAAAGATAGAGGACAGCCATCCAGTCAGCCCAAGACAATGGTGTTACCTGTCAAGAAAAATGGTAATAAAATGATTCTGATTCTCCATGAACCGGATAAATAGAGTTGTCACTTGAAGAAAATAAAATGGTAATCATTGTTTCAGAAAATTACTTACAGAGAAAAGAACTGATAATGGGTGAATGTACAAAATTAGTGTGTGAAGAAGCATAGTTAGGACTATAGAACCAACAAGCCACATATTACTCCAGGGAGGGATGACCCTAAAACAGATAAATGAATACTGTCATTGTCATATTATTGAAAATTTGTTACAGCAAAACTTGCTTTTTCAGTTTCCAGGAGGGCTGGAAATGAACCGAACTAACTCGAAAATAGTTCGGAACTCAGTTCGACAATTAAATCGTAGAACTAGGTTCATGAACCAAATGAACTGAGTATGAGCGAAAAATTAAGTTCGTTAACTAAATGAGCTGAACTTGAACTATACATAGTTCGACTCGTTAGGTTCATGAGTCAGCTCGATTACGTATGAGAAAAATTATATTGTCTTTAAGGGTAGGTTTAAAGATTTACTCCAAATCTTAACCCTAAATTTGTCCCTTCTGTACTAGTTATGGCAGTAAAACTGACAATTGCATTTAGAATCATCCTTGTTGGAGGGATAATGACATTTGTTAAAATAACATGTGTAATGAAGATTTCAACTTCCCAATTATAATTCAACAATAGGTGAACCAAACTTTCTTACATTGTAGACTCAGGCCTTGGAATTCACTAGATTAGGTTACAGCCTATTCAGGTGCAGCGTAGTATAGATGATTCTACTAGGAAAGATTCTGTTCACAGGTTTAACAGCTGCAACTGTGTTCAACAGTTTGCAATTGTTTGTCAATACAATAGCCTCACATATTCAGTTCAGTTTATTAAGATTTCATTTCCCTTCTTTTTCTTGGCCAGTGAATCTTAACTTCCTCCCCTACTAGTTTAGTGACGGGAGGGAACCATCTATAAAACTACAATAGGCGAAAGAAATTGAATGATTTCATGCTTAGTATGCACCTCCGCTGATTCCATGCTTAGTATGCACCTCCACGCAAGAGACTTTGGAATTGAAGTATGGAAACTATACTATCTGTTGTAAATATTAGACTGTAAATAGTAATTAGTAGTATTAGTAATGAGGCCCATTAGTCAAAACCCATTAGGGTTTCTATTCTCTCTTATTTAAAGCATGTAGTTGCAACATTGTAAATAGTACTTTTAATTCTATCAGTGAAATATTTTACAATATGGTATCTCAGCTCCTGTTTTTTGGGGGTCTCGCTTCCGCATAAACCCTAGCCGCCGTTGTAACGGTGTTTTTTTTTTTCACTGCCGGTCATCCTTGCAGTTTTTTTGGGTGTTTGGATCATTGCTGTTTTTTCATTCTATTGCAGTTCTATTGCAACCCTACTGCTTGTTTTTTGGTTTCTTTGTATTCTTTGTGATTCAATACATATCTGCTGTTTGTTCCTCTCGATTGTCCCTTCAATGGCCGAGATTATTAACCAACAACCACCTCCGCCTCCGCCTCCACCTCCCACAAATCCACCGCCTCCACCTCCCACAAATCCACCAGTCCCATTTAATGCTAAGGATTTTGTCGTTCAAAAAGGTTACTGGCTTACCGGAAAAAATTATTTTCAATGGTCTCAGTTCATCAGACACACTCTAAAATGTTGTGACATGCTAGATCATATTGAAGGCAATCCTCCTCTGGTTACTGCTCCTAATTTCTCTTCCTGGGATAAAGATGATTCTGCTATTATTACTTGGCTTTGGAACTCCATATCTCCAGAAATTAGTAGAAATTGCATGTATCTCTCAAGTGCAAAGGAAGTTTGGGATTATCTACGTCGAAGTTATTCCATGAAACAAGATATGTCTGCTTGTTATGATTTAAAGAGGAAAATATTCAACACTAAGCAGGGAAGTCTTTCGGTCAACGATTACTTTGGAGTTCTCAATGGTTTTTGGATTGAGTTGGATCAATATCAGAATTTGAAAATGGAGTGCAGCAAGGATACTGCCACCTTGAATACTGTTGTTGAGCGGGATAGGATCTTTGATTTCTTAGCCGGCCTTAATGCTGAATTTGACCCCATTCGGGTGCAGATTTTGGGTAAGGAAAAATTTCCTGATCTTAATGAAGTTTTTTACACTGTTCGTAGTGAGGAGACCCGTCGTCAAACTATGCTTCATGCACAGCCCCCGGATGTGTCAGCACTAGTAGCTAGAAAAACAACAAGACAAGGACCACCATCGTCATCATCTAAGAATGGTCGTGACAAATTCTATTGTGAGCATTGCAACCGATCAGGGCATACAAAGGATAGGTGTTTCAAACTACATGGAAGGGAACAGGTTCTTAGCCGAGGAGGTAGTTCTCGCAACATGCACCAGCATCAGGCACATGTTGTCACACATGCCCATGATACTGACAGATTTGAAAAAGAGGGAACTGATCTTTCCTCCTTCAGCCAGAATGACGTGGAACGGTTGAAGTCTATGCTTGACTCCATGAGTAAGCCTTCTGGTTCTGGGTCTCTAGCAGTTACCGGTAAGAGTTTGTGTTCCCGATCTTTTACTGTTTGTGGTAATATCCCTAAGAATGCGTGGATTCTTGACTCTGGTGCTACTAATCATATGACATTTGATTCCACATTATTATGCTCTTATACCACACCTTCGAGTATTCCTTATATCACTGTTGCTGATGGCTCTCAGGCTTGTGTTGTTGGCACTGGAAATATTGACTTGCAACCTCCATTTCAATTGCAATCCGTGCTTCATGTTCCCACACTTTCCCACAATTTGATTTCCATCCATAAGCTTACCCGTGATCTAAATTGTAAAGTAACGTTTTTTATGTCCCATTGTATTTTTCAGGACCTTACCACGGGGAAGACGATTGGAATTGCTAAGGAAAAGGAAGGGTTATACTACTTCTCTGATGACCATCCAAAGGTGTTGTCCTCCTGTCTCCAGTCTCAGTCTTCCTCTTCAGCCTCACACATTTGGCTTCAGCACAAGCGTCTCGGTCACCCTCCATTTTATATCATTAAGTCTATGTTTCCGTCATTGTTTTTAAACCATTCTGTTGAGTCTTTTAAGTGTGATGTTTGTCAGTTGGCAAAACACAATCGTGTAACTTTTCCTTCCAGTTTTAATAAAAGTGGTGAACCTTTTGATGTGATTCATTCTGATGTTTGGGGACCTGCCCCTACCTCTAATATTTTTGGTGCAAAATGGTTTGTTTCATTTATTGATGATTGTACTCGGGTAACTTGGATTTTCTTGATGAATACTAAATCCGAAGTACCACAAATATTTATCCAATTTTATAATATGGTACAAACACAATTTGGGAAATGTATAAAAAGAGTTCGTTCTGACAATGGTAAAGAATATGTCAATCATACCTTCTCCAACTTCACTAGTAAACATGGCATTCTTCATGAATTCACATGTGTTGACACCCCACAACAAAACGGTGTCGCAGAAAGAAAAAACCGTCATTTACTTGAAGTTGCTCGATCTCTCCTGTTTCAAATGTCTGTTCCCACCTCTTATTGGGGGGAGGCAGTTCTTACTGCTGCCTATCTGATTAATCGGGTCCCATCTCGAGTGTTAGGTAATATTAGTCCTGCTCAATTTATGCTCTCACGTTTTCCCTCTGTTCCTATCTTACATAATCTTGAGTCTCGCGTGTTTGGTTGTGTTGCTTTTGTTCATGTTCACAAACAATATCGCAACAAGTTGGATCCCCGTGCTGTCAGATGTATCTTTCTGGGTTATGCACCCAATAAAAGAGGGTACAAATGTTATCATCCTCCGAGTCGGAAATTCTTTGTCTCCAAAGATGTCACCTTTCATGAAAATGTGTCATACTTCACTCATTCTCAGTCTCAGGGGGAGAACATGAGTGACTTAGAGTCTGAGTCCGAGTTTCTGATCCTTGGTCCTAGCCTCCCGAGAACACCTGTCAGTGTTCCCTCTCTTGAACCCGAGTTGTCACCTAGTTTGAGTTTGAGTCCTAGTTCAACACCTGAATCTGAGTCAGTAATTGTTCCTGGTCCTTCAATGCCTTATGTTCCACAGGAATCAGCACCTTCAGCACCAACTCTAGTATATCAGAGAAGAAGTAAATCTGACCTTCTCCAGAAACAAATTCAATCGTCTGAACCGGAGGTAAGTACTGAAAATGATTCCTCAAATGATGATTGTTCTATTTCTGATACTTGTGACACTAATCCAGTTGATTTACCCATTGCTTTGAGGAAGGATAAAAGATCTTGTCCCTCCTTATATCGACACCCTATCTCTCAATATGTCTCCACTAAACATCTTTCCACACAATATCAAAGTTTTATTGCAGCTGTTGATTCTGTGAAAATCCCATTATCAGTTGAAGAAGCATTGCAAAATAGAAATTGGGTCCAAGCTATGGATGAGGAAATGAGAGCACTTGAAAAAAATGGTACTTGGGAGATTATTGAAAGGCAAAGAGACAAAAAGCCAGTTGGATGCAGATGGATCTATACCGTAAAGTATAAATCTGATGGCACACTTGATCGGTACAAGGCAAGACTAGTGGCAAAAGGTTATACTCAGACATATGGTATTGATTATGAGGAGACATTTGCCCCAGTGGCAAAAATGAACACTGTTCGAATTTTACTATCTCTTGCTGCTTCATGTGGATGGGAATTGCAACAGTTTGATGTTAAAAATGCATTCTTGCATGGAAACTTAGAGGAAGAAGTGTATATGGAGATTCCACCGGGTGTTGGCATAACAAATGAAGCTAACAAGGTGTGTAAATTGAAGAAAGCCTTATATGGACTAAAGCAGTCCCCTCGGGCATGGTTTGGAAGATTCACAAAGGCAATGGTGTGTTTGGGCTATAAGCAAAGTCAAGGAGACCACACTTTATTTTTTAAACATTCACAGGAAGGAAAATTGACTGTACTTCTTGTTTATGTTGATGATATTATTGTTACAGGAGATGATTTGACTGAGAGACATTTGCTTAAAGAGAAATTATCGGCAGAGTTTGAGATGAAAGACCTTGGACAACTCAAGTATTTCTTGGGAATTGAGGTAGCCTACTCAAAGCAAGGCATCTTTATCTCTCAAAGGAAGTATGTTCTTGATCTTTTGCAGGAAACTGGCAAACTTGGATGCAAACCTGCAAGTGTTCCCATTGAACAAAATCACAGGATAAGCTTTGAGGAGGAAAGTGACAAAGTTGACAAGGGTCAATATCAAAGATTAGTGGGAAAATTGATTTACTTGGCACACACTAGACCAGATTTAGCATATGCAGTCAGTGTGGTGAGCCAATTCATGCATGATCCGAGGGTGAGACATTTGCAGGCTGTGGACCGCGTCCTACAATATCTTAAAGCAACTCCAGGGAGAGGACTTTTGTTTAAAAGAGGTGAGAATTTAGCTATGAAGACTTACACTGATGCGGATTATGCCGGCTCAGTGAGTGATAGAAGATCTACGTCAGGCTATTGTACTTTTCTGTGTGGTAACCTTGTAGCTTGGAAGAGTAAGAAGCAAAGTGTAGTTGCTCGATCAAGCGCCGAGGCAGAATTTAGAGCTATGGCACTAGGAATTTGTGAACTATTGTGGATGAAACAAGTTCTAGAAGACTTGAAGATACAGTGTGAAGGCCCTATGAAATTGTTTTGTGACAATAAATCGGCTATTAGTATTGCTCATAATCCTGTTCAGCATGACAGAACTAAACACATTGAGATTGACCGACATTTTATCAAAGAGAAGTTGGATAGTGGGCTGATAACTACATCTTACGTTCCTTCTGGGCATCAGCTCGCAGATGTGTTAACAAAAGGCTTACCAACAGAAAGATTCAAACAACTTACTTGCAAGCTGGGAATGATAGATATCCATTCACCAGCTTGAGGGGGAGTGTTGTAAATATTAGACTGTAAATAGTAATTAGTAGTATTAGTAATGAGGCCCATTAGTCAAAACCCATTAGGGTTTCTATTCTCTCTTATTTAAAGCATGTAGTTGCAACATTGTAAATAGTACTTTTAATTCTATCAGTGAAATATTTTACAATACTATCCTATTTTATCTTTTGCTGAAAACAAATTTCATATAAAAAGGAGTAACAATGGTCAAATCTATGATCACTTGGTCATAGAATCTTAGATACCATGTTATCAACCAACTATTCCAAGTTTAAGTTGATGGACAAAAAGCACATGAATGATTTGATAGTTAACACTAACAGTAATATCCAATATACTTCTTTTAATATGCAGAAACCAGAAAGGAAAAAATCTTAATTAAGTCAAATTAAATTAGATAGAATAACTTACAGGAGGGATTGATTTTCACTAAGATTGTTCAGAGCATTGAACATCTCAACAACAACAAGCACAGTCATTGATACAGTGGATGGGTGTCGATCTTCAAATATACTGCATGGATAAGATGTCTCCCTGGTCGGGCAAGTGTAAAAATTCATCTGGAAAGGAAAAAATGTCAAACTAAGGATACCTGAAATAGATATAGGGGATATTTGGAAGATCTTATATTATGACAATAAACACTTGTGCAAATATTTGGATAAGTTATAAATAGCTTATGTTGGAAATTCCCCCTTCATTGTGATCCGCCTCTACACACCTAGTTGCTGCATTTGGGTTGCCTTTCTTAGGATGTGGATTGGGTCTAACTCATCCCAATAAAACCGGCTTGTAAGGTAAGGATTGTTCTCACTTATAAACACTACACATGCCATATTTTTAAAAAATGTGGGATTAAATCCACCTCTTCACACCAAACACAATGAAAGTGGAGGCTACAATGAAGGCAAGCCAAATGCCGCAATTTAGGTGAGCTAGGGACGGGCCGCAATCGAGGAATTTTAAACACACCCCCACACACTCGGGCCTCAATGAGCCTGAAGTGTAGATGGTGCGGGAAGCCCAAAACAACATATCTAGGATAGACTCTGATATCATCTTAGAATTGTAGTTTGACCTAACTCAACCGTACAAAACCGACTTGTAAGGTGAGATGTGCTCCCACTTAAAAACATATGTTCATGCCACGTCCAACACTATTGGGCGGTGCGCGAATATAAGTGGTGGGTTGCCCTATTGCAGAAACCAAATAGCATGTAGTCCAACAGATATAGTCTCACATTGTCTATAGATATATCATGTAGTGTTTATAAAGCTTGAGCACCCACACCTAAAAAGTTGGTTTTGTAAGATTGAGCTAAACTCAACCCAAATTCTAAGAGCTTATAATATGCCATTAAGTTGTTTTTTTTTTTTTTTCATAAGCTCTTTAGAATAGCCTAAAGAAACAACTTATACAGAGCTTGTGCAAAGTTTCCCCTCAACCCCATTTTAATTATACTTCCCTCTCATCTCCATAAAAATTCCTTTTCTGTCAGAAAATATTACAAGAGGAAAGAAGTAAGAGCCCAATTTAAGTTCAATAAACAATAACAATTCTGTTCATATCTTTTTGCACCATTTCTGATTAATTTTTTATTCCTGAATGTAGCTGTCAAAGTTTGGAATTTCTTTTATTTCATGATACAAAGTTATTTTCATATTTTGTAACATTCACATCTCTTCAGATGTTATCTATAAAGAAAATCCCAGGACTCATAAGTACATCCCAAAAACGAGATATGATAATATCTCACCAATTCAGTGTATGGTAGTTTAGGGCCACTATCAGCATAAACAAACCACCAAATAAAACCGGCAACAGTGGCAAGGCCAACATAAGCTGCATCAAACATAGAAGATTTAACATTATTCAACTAATGAAGCAACATTAAGAAAATAAGAACATGTACCCAAGTTCTAACAATCTTAGGGATAATAAATGGCTAGTTATTTCCACTCCGTGTCTATAACACATTATACAAAATCCTGTGTTCAGTGTATCATATACACGTGATCACTTTGTATACACTATACAAATATAAAGTTCATGATATGGTTCAGACACATGGTTTCCAGCATATCCTTTAATTATTTCACAAAGTTGAGAAAAACAAATGAGATTGTGATATTGTGGTTACCTCCAATTACCAAATACCGAAAGAAGAGCCAACCTGTAACAACTGCTTCGCTCACCTGAAGATGCAAAATGGAATAAACGTGACAATAAGTGGGCGATTGGAATTTATTTTAATGATGAGTCTTATACTCTTATGACATCAGCAATTTTCGGTTAATCATAGTGTTTTGTATTGAAATCAAAGTTCACTAGGATATTTGCATTTTGCCAACAATCTAATGTGATTGCTTATTTCACATATCTAAGAGAGATAATATCATTTTGATATCAAATAACTTTTTAACCATTACATATCTCTCGGCAATTTGATACTTAAAAGCAATTCTTATATTCAATTTAAATGAAATTATCTCCCTTCAAATTGATTATGAAAAATATCCAAATATAAATTGGTATTTTAAAACTAATTGTAAAACAATAACAAATATAATATTTAACAGTCTTACTTTCACAGCTAATTCAAAAGCAATAATATTTTGCAACATAATCTGGAAAGAGATAAAGAATACCCGGTACAGTGTTTCCCTACTAGAAATGTCTAATTATATTCACATAATTATATTCACAAGAAAAATGCAGCTAAGCTAGAACTTTGTTCATTAGATTGACAAGAATGAGTTGGCATGCTTTTTATTTTTCACTCTTGGATGGATTTGTGGTCTGTCATATGTTCCTCCTATCCAACAACCATCCTTGTTATATATAATTCATTAGTTTGTTATTTTTATTAGTAATTTAAGTTTGAATCTTTAGTAAGGTCCATTAGATCAAAATATTCTATTTAAATAAATTAGCACTTGTATATTCTTAATCATAATATATAAAATTATTCAGCTTTGATATAGTATCACGAACTCTCATTCGAGAGGGTCTCCCTTCCGCATAGAAAATCCTAACCGCCTTAATTGCGGTTATTTGGTCAAAAATCTAAAAACTTTTCATGTGGTTACTGTTCACCACACTGTTTCAATCTGTTCATCGGTACTGTTCTGCACTGTTCATGGCACTGATTTTCGCTGTTTATCTGTACTGTTCATGTCACTGTTCCTCTGGTACTGTTTTGTCCTGTTTCGCACCACTCACGATTGCACATTCATGGTACTGTTTTCATGCAGTTCTGCACTGTTCACCGCTATTTTTTCGCACTGTTAACGGTACTGTTCAAACAGACGCGCATATCTCCATTAACCTCGCACTCGCATGTGCTTTTTTTTACTTGCATTTGTTTTTAAAGGAAGATGAGTCCCTTATACTTCCTGACCTTACTCTTGAAACTGAATGTGATTCTGAAAAAGATGAAACTGAGGTAAGATATGAGAAGAATTTAGTCTATACAAGAAGGAAGACCATTCCTGAATCTACTCATATCCAAGATTCTGACCCGACATTACATAAGGGAAATTCTAACTCTAGTGATTCAACTTCTGAATTTTCTCATGAACACGAACCAGAATCCAATTCAACTCCACCACCACTACCAACACACTATCATGATTTACATCTTCCAATTGCCCTTGGAAAAGATACCAGAACCAAACAACCACTTTACCCTCTATCCAACTACCTAAGTTTTGAACACGTTTCATCTACCCATAAAGCTTTCCTTACAAATCTAAACACTAGAAAACTACCTACCTCTCTATCTGAGGCGTTTCATCTACCCATAAAGCTTTCCTTACAAATCTAAACACTATAAAACTACCTACCTCTCTATCTGAGGCATTGTCTGACAGAAAATGGATACAAGCCATGGATTTGGAGATGGAGACACTGGAAAAGAACAATACTTGGGAATTGGTTTCTTTACCAAATGGAAAGAAACCTGTAGGTGCAAGTGGGTATACACTATTAAATACAAGGCAGTGTTAACAATTGTAGTATTCTGGCAACCGAGTTGTTTTATTGATAGGAAACATGGCTTATAAATAGCCTTACAAATGAAACTGTAAAAGAAACTGAATGCACTAGAAAGTGCCTAATAAAACGGATAGAAAGTGCCTAGAAAATCGAAACAAACAAATCCTATAAACTAGGACAACCTAAACTGAATCCCATGATCCTCCCACGACCATAACAGTTTGACTTATTCAAATATCATAGCATAAGCTGAATTTACTCTAACAATCCCTTCCTTAAACTAGACATTCTAGTTTACTTCTGAGACATCACAGACACCTAGTTTCTTCCGGAGCCTTTGATAATCTTCAAGCTTGAGTGGCTTTGTGAAGATATCTGCTATCTACTGCTTGGTACCACAGAATCGTAGCTGAATTACACCTTCATTCACTAAGTCACGTAGGAAATGAAAGCGAACATCAATGTGTTTACTCCTTCCATGCATAACTCGATTTTTAGAGAGCTTTATAGCAGAGCTGTTATCACAGAAAATGATTGGTTTTGCACTTCCACCATAGCCTAACTTTGCCAATATCCTTTTCATCCAGATCATCTGACAGGCACACGCAGCAGCAGCCACAAACTCTGCTTCAGTAGTGCTGAGGGTGATAATAGGTTGCTTCTTCGACGACCATGCCACAACTGCATTACTAAGCATGAAAGCATAACCAGATGTACTTCTTCTGTCCTCCATACAACCAGCATAATCACTATCTGTGTATCCCACTAGCTCTTGATTTCCTAATTTCTTGTAGAAGATGCCATAACTCACAGTTCCTTGCAAGTATCTTAGTAGTCTCTTAGCTGTCATCAGGTGTAGCTCAGTTGGCTTATCCATGTATCTACTGACCATGCTCACAGTATACATGATATCAGGCCTGGTGGTGGTCAAGTACATCATACTTCCAACTAGTTGCTTAAACAAAGAGCTATTCACAGTGACACCTTCATTGTCTTTGTGAAGTTTAACTCCTGGAGTCATTGGATTTAAAACTGGATTACTTGCTTCCATGCCAAACTTCTTTAAGATCTCTTTTGCATACTTCATCTGACTGATGAAAATCCCACTATCAAGCTGCATGATTTCTATTCCAAGGAAATATTTCAATCTTCCTAAATCAGACATCTCAAACTCCTTCATCATAGATTGCTTGAAGTCTTGCAACATGATCTCCTCATTTCCAGTATAGATTAAGTCATCAACATAAAGACTTACAATCAAATACTTACCTTGTTGATTGACTTTGGTGAATAGGGTATGTTCACTTGCCTCTTTATTGAAGCCCATGGCCTTGAAATATGCTTCTATTCTGCTAAACCATGCCCATGGTGCTTGTTTAAGTCCATAGAGGGCTTTCTTGAGTTTGTACACCTTAGTCTTCTCATGTTGCAATTCATATCCCTTTGGTGATCAACATAAACTTCCTCTGTGAGCTCTCCTTGTAGAAATGTCGACTTTACATCTAGCTGATATACAATCCAATTTCTTTGAGCTGCAAGAGCTAGAATCATTCGAACAGTATCCATTTGTGCCACTGGTGCATACACCTCTTCATAATCTATGCCATGTTGTTGTGCATATCCCTTTGCTACTAAACGGGCCTTGTACTTATCAACCTCACCATGTTGGTTCAATTTTGTCTTGTATACCCACTTGACCCCTATGCTAGTAGCTCCTCTTGGCAGATTAACTAATGACCATGTTCTATTTCTTTCAATGGATTTTATCTCCTCATCCATAGCTTTCTTCCAACTATCAATTTTCACAGCTTCCTCAAATGTCAAGGGGTCTGTGCTAGACATCAAAGCAAAACTGACTGGATTACCTCCATCATTGACACAGTGATTGAAAGCATAGTCATTCATCCACGCTGGAGCTTTTCTGCTGCGTTGAACTCTTCCCACGCTTTTTGTATTGTCGGCTTCCGCATTTTCATCACTCTCTTGTTCTATTTCAGGTTCATGTACTCTTCCCACGCTTTCTATATTGTCGGCTTCCGCATTTTGATCACTCTCTTGTTCTGTTTCAGCAATTGGCATATCATCATTTTGTTGCTCAATTTCCTCATTTGTTGGCTGCTTGTCTTCATGTGATTTCCCAAACTCACGTCTCGTTTGAAGCCTTCCTCCATGGTGCAGAAGAGAGAGGCATCTCCACACATGTGATTGCTACACCCACTATCTAAGAACCACACATCCTGACTCTTTGCTTCAGCAGCTTCAAAGTATGTCATAAGAAGCATTTCTTCATCTTCATTCATTTCAACATAGTTGACTTGTTTCTCCAATTTGGGACACTCATATTGAAAGTGTCCCAATTGATGACAACGGTAGCATTCAATGGTTGCTTTATTGTAATTTTGACGCCCCCGACCATGTCCTCTTCCTCCTCTAAAGGAATTTCTTCCTCGCCCTCGACTGCTACCACACTCATTGTAAGACACTGCTAATGCTTGCTCCTCATCGGGTTCTTTCTTGAACTTTTGTTCATGGACTAAGAGAAAACTTTGTAGGGCATCTACTGAAAGTTCATCAATATCCTTAGCTTCTTCGATGAAACACACTATATAGTTCCACTTCTCTGTCAATGTCCGCAGAATTTTCTCGACAATTTTGACATCATCCATGTCTTCTCCGCAATTCCGCATGTCATTAGCAATGACCATCACCCTGCCAAAGTAATTATTGATTAATTCACCTGGTTTCATGGCCAAGACCTCGAACTCCCTTCGAAGTCGGTTGAGCTGAGCACGTTGAACTCGAGCATTCCCCTGATATTTCATCTTCATCGAATCCCATAACTGTTTGGATGTCTCCTTCTTTGTTATGGTTTTTAGAATTGATTTGTCCAGAGACCGAAACAAATAATTCTTTGCCTTTAGATCTTTGAGTTTCATCTCGTCAAGACTCTTCTTCTGGGTATCTGTCTGAACAACATCTTTGCTGGGCAGAGTATAGCCTGTCTCCACCACGCTCCAATATTCTCTTGATCGGAGGAGGTTTTCCATGACCATACTCCAGTGGTCAAAATCCCCATCGAATTTGGGAATTGATGGTGTTGAGAAACCACCACTTTTCTCCTCAGATCCCATGCTGTTTTTAGGGCTCTCTTGTGTTTCTCTCACAGACACTCGTTGGTGTTCTTCAATACTCAATCTCTCAAGCTCTGATGCCAGATGTTAACAATTGTAGTATTCTGGCAACCGAGTTGTTTTATTGATAGGAAACATGGCTTATAAATAGCCTTACAAATGAAACTGTAAAAGAAACTGAATGCACTAGAAAGTGCCTAGAAAATCGAAACAAACAAATCCTATAAACTAGGACAACCTAAACTGAATCCCATGATCCTCCCACGACCATAACAGTTTGACTTATTCAAATATCATAGCATAAGCTGAATTTACTCTAACAAGCAGATGAATCGATTCAGAGGTACAAGGCAAGATTGGTAGCCAAAGGATTCACTCAAACCTACGGAGTAGATTATTCAGAGACATTTGGTCCAGTTGCAAAAACGAATACAATTAGGGCGATATTATCTTTAGTAGCTAATTGTAATTGAAACTTAAACCAATTCGATGTGAAGAATGCATTTTTTCATGGTGAACTTGAAGAAGAAATCTACAAGGATGTACCTCCTGGGTTCCGTGAACATACTACCACCAACATTAACTTTTGGGTTCCGTGTACATACTACCACCAACACTGTGTGCAAGTTTAAAAAAATCTTTATATGGGTTAAAGCAATCGCCACGAGCATGGTTTGGAAGATTCACTAAAGTTATGATAGGTTTGGGCATCAAACAAAGTCAAGGAGATCATACCTTATTTACCAAACATTCTGAAACAAGGGGAGTAACTCTATTATTGGTATATGTGGATGATATTATAGTCACAGGTAATGATGAGGAAGGACTACAATTGTTGGATATACACCTAGCCAAGGAATTTGAGATTAAATCCTTGGAAAAAATGAAATACTTGAAGTTGCCCACTCTAAGAAAGGAATTTTCATATCTCAACAAAAATACATCATTGATCTTATGCAGGAAACTGTCAAGACACCATGCAAGCCTGCAAATAC
This sequence comes from Lathyrus sativus, assembly GCA_963859935.3. NCBI lineage: Eukaryota > Viridiplantae > Streptophyta > Magnoliopsida > Fabales > Fabaceae > Lathyrus > Lathyrus sativus. The sequence goes on along the minus strand of OZ012739.1, from coordinate 600,380,997 downwards.
ATCGGTTGATCCAAGTGTAAAGTCGGAAAACTTATATACCTCTCACATACTAAACCTGATGTTGCTTTTGCTTTTCTTGTTAGCTTAGTCAACTAATTCATGCACCGACCAAAGGAGAGTCGCTTACAAGTTGCATTCCGAGTTGTACAATGTTTTAAAGGAACGCCTGGCAGAGAAATTTTGTTTGAAAGAAATGGGTGTAAGTCTTGAAGCATATACTGATGCCGACTATGCAGGGTCAATTATGGATAGAAGATCAACTACGGGTTACTGCACTTTCCTAGGAGGAAATCTTGTGACTTAGAAAAGTAAAAAACAAAATGTAGTATCGAGATCTAGTGCTGAAGCAGAGTTCAGAACGATGGCACAAGGGATATGTGAGCTAATATGACTGAAATCAATCTTAGAAGATCTAAGGATAAAGTGTAATGAACCGATGAGACTTTAATAAGTCGGCTATCAGCATAGCTCATAACCTAGTGCACCATGACAGAAACAAACATATTGAAGTTGATAGACACTTCATTAAAGAAAAATTAGACTGTGACCTTATTTGCTCTCCATATGAGTTTTTCCAAGGCAACCTTGCAGATCTTCTAACAAAAGAGCATAATAACAATAATTTTGAAGAAATTGTTTCCAAGTTGAAAATGATAGATATATATTCACCAGCTTGAGGGGGGTGTTATAAATAATTAATTAGTTTGTTATTTTTATTAGTAATTTAAGTTTAGATTTTTAGTAAGGTTCATTAGGTCAGAATACTCTATTTAAAGAGATTAGCACTTGTATATTTTTAATCATAATATATCAAATTATTCATCTTTGATAATCCTCAATCAGCATCTAGCTAAACTCTAGAAGAATCGGGGTTGACTTTTTCATGCTATATAATAAATGATCATGATTCTTAAAATTTTGAACGACCGAATCAAATACAACGACGACAATGAACTGTTAGTAGAGTACCTTTCTAGGCTTAACCTTCATCACATCAGAGTCTTGCTTATTGAATCCAATAGCAGTGGCAGGCAATCCATCAGTAACCAAATTGACCCAAAGCAACTGGACCTGGTAGGATTGGGGAGATTAAAATGAAAAACATTAAAGCTATACTATTCACTGAAGCAAAAATGAAAATCTCATTTTGTGCAACACTGAATGAGGACAGACACTGGCTACAACCTATCAGGCTACATTCTACCATTTTTCAGTGATAATACATTAATTAAGAAGAACAAGTGCCAGGGCCCAGAGTCATTGAAAAATAATTTAAAAAAATTGGAAATTTATATGGGGTTGAAGTATTTATTATTAAAAAATGCATTATAAGATAATAAAAAAAAAAATAGAAATGCTTTTAATTTCTTTTATCATGATATCAATTGCTAAATAATGCTCTAAACTCACGGGGGCCAGGGTATCAGGTATTCCAAGCACTGCAGCCACAAATATACATACTACTTCACCAATGTTGGAAGAAATCATGTATCTAATAAACTGCTTTGTATTATTGTATATAGCCCTTCCCTCTGCCACGGCCTACATAGAAATCGAGATTCTGAAGTTGTATGAGGAAATTTCTTTTCCACTCAAGAGCAAAAAAGAAATAAAGTAATAAGCAAAGAGAAGGAAAGAAAACTTGACAAGAACAATGGATATGCTAGCATACCGCAACAATTGAGGCAAAATTGTCATCAGCCAGGACCATGTCTGAAGCACTCTGTAAAAATAAGGAGAAAAACATCAAACTGGTCAGGATTATTTGACTATACAAGGGATAAAAGGAGGAAAGTAGGGACAGTTGATGACACCTTAGCAACAGCAGTCCCCGAACCCATAGCAATTCCTATATCTGCCTTCTTCAGAGCAGGTGCATCATTGACTCCATCACCGGTCATTGCAACCTAGAAGATTAACATTGTGAAATTCACCAAATTTGAAAGAAATACTTTTAGTAATTGTAGAAATAATAATGCCCACTATAGCGTGCCCTAGCACAGCTGCATTGCTTCATGGCCCCAGCCACAAATGATGTTCTATCACATTGATCATTTCTGTTGTGCACATCAAGGGCACTAACTACAGTCACTAGTACTACTCATTGGTCTGTTGTGCCAGGTACAGGGCCCAAAAACTATACTTTCCCAGACCATTACTTTATGGATATCATAGTTACGTTCTCTTAATGCATACGAAGCACTTTCGGGTACGAAACACCATTTCTTTAAAGAAAACCCACTGCAACCCCTCTGTTTTCAACTTCAGGCACAGAACCCTTCAAAACTAAGGCGAACACCTTTTCTTGCATTGAAACCCCATTTCCTACCAGATAATGATGGGTTAACCAGCAAGGCAGTAGGCAAACTAGTTTGTAAATCTGTTTTGCACTTCTAACCTCTGTCCCACCACTATCAGCACTTTACAAGACTCTTTTCAAGCATTACGTTTTGTTAATATTTAATACTAAAATATTAATATAGGAATAATATGTAAATACATTCTTGCATATTCTAGAACATTTTCTTAGCATAGTATATTCCGTAGATTGTTCCTTAGCATGATCCTTTCTAATTAATACTCTTCATTGTATTATTGCCTATATAATAGAATTTCCGTGGTGTAGTTTAAACACAGTTTCCCCAAATGTATCTCGTTTTATCTCATTCAACACGTTTCATTGTCCAGCAGCCTGGTGACTTTCCAGCTTCAAAGACTCGTTTAATACTGTACTTTTGTATTTGTCATGCGCCTGGACTATTATTAACTTGTTAGCTGTACTTCGTAGTAATGGTAATAGTCTTCAAGACGGGATTTTAAATTTTTTATGGCGAAGATGTCTTTAACTTTAAACATTTAAGTGGGTATTATAAAGTATTTACAATGTTATGCGATCTTTGGTAGGCCGGACACTCTTAAGATATGCTATTTCTCTATATCATCTCCAGGGTTAGCAGTGTTGTGACAATTCGACCAACAACTATAAGTGTAAGATTAGAAGGGGATTGTAGCCAAAGATATACGATCCTCATAATCCAGTTGCTGGGAAAGTGGCATACAAATAACTATATTTTGATGAAGACAACTTTTTACAACAAGAACATGAGAACTAAAATAGGAAACGAAAAAGAACCCGACCAAAGGAAAAAACATTACTAGTTAGTAATTACAGATAATTTTTTGAACTAGCAATCATACCACTTCATTTTGGTGTTGCAATGCTTCAACCAGCATCCTTTTATGAGAAGGCTCAACCCTAACCAAAAATAAAGACGTGCAACTCTTAATATGTGTTCATGATCTACAAAAGAATGAACAAAGATATCAAGTGTGCTTCTATTCATGCCACAATCTGATAGTATACCTGGTTAAAAGTGCCATTCGCTGCAATGCTATGGTTTGTTGCAGTGCTGGAAGTTCTTCAAACTCAGAAGCAGTGTAAGAATGTTCAGTAAAATCTATCAAATGGTCAAAAGCACCTATCTTGCGGCAAAGTGACTCGGCAGTGGACTGATTAGGTAAGAAGTAACATTAGACAAGACATGGAATATTGAAGGGTAAAATGAACAAAAAAAGTTCAGAACTTTGAGAACCTTGTTATCTCCAGTGACAACTATAACGCGTATGCCAGCAGTCATACATGCAAGCATGGCATTTCTTACTTCATCTCTTGGTGGATCCAGCATCCCAACCTACATAAGGGATAACAGAAACCCAGAAACGAAAAAAGGTAAATATTGTAAAACAAACATATTTAGAAAACAGAGCAAAGTCAAGACAAGAAAAGGGTTCTTGAAGCTTTACATATATTTTAGCAACGAAACGGATGTAATAAGAGCTGGCGGTTGATCATTTTCCATTTTAATAATTATAGGAAAAATTATAGGAAAAAAAAAGTTAAGATCCTTTCTTTGAGCAACAAAGAAATCCCAAAAACTGGTTCTCTTATTTGTGTAGGGAGATTGAAAGAGAAGGTACAAAAGGTTTACAATAAAGATGATAACTTTGCAAACAAGGCTACTCCAAAGAGGACTGTTGTCTCACACTAAACCATTCTCACAATTTTTAATTATTCAAACCTATCATTACCCTCTACCAATTGAGGTTATTTAAAGACTTTCCAAGAATAACCAAAAATAACAACACTTAACAACCCCCTAACAAACGTATTAACTTACTATCTAAGTCTTAACTACTCTAATTATGTTATATTATATATGCAAACAAAATATCATGTAATAGGCATGAAGGGTAGATATTATTATAACTTAAAAACAATATCTAAAGCTTGTATTATAAATTGTAAAGAGAGCATACCAATCCAATAAACGTGAGGTCCTTCTCATCATCAAAGGACACCGTCTGTTGATCTGAAGGCATCCATTTCAGAGCCAAAGCTAGGCATCTCAATGTTTCTTTTCCTGCAAAACTGGACAACAAGTTGTATGTTCACAACGCATATGAAAGCGTGTTCAGAAAAGAGTTTAAAACCAAAAAATGGATAGACGGGAGGAGGACAACAACAGTCAACAAACATATTATTTAAGTCCAGATGCTAGATCAGAATTTCAAAATGGAACTGTATTAAGAGTATAAAATGACCAAACTGAAACAAGAAGAGTCGTCAGTCACCATAGTAATCTAGTGAGATAAACAAGAAAAGAAAGTTTGTGACACTAAGGTCCTTTTTGTTTGGCTTAATTATACTTCTTGTCCCTCTAAATTGGGCTATGTAGAATTTTAGTCATTCAAACTTTTTCAAGCTAATCAAATCCATAAAAATCAAGGAAACATGACCTTACCGTCAATTTTCTCACCTTAAAACCTTAAAAGTTTCATTTTTTAATAAAAAAGTAGGCTTGATAATTACTTTAAAATATGAAATTTTAAAAGTTAAAAATTTAGAAAAAAAATCGATAAAGTTGTAAAGATTTTGGTAGATGTGGGATTTGGGTTAAAAGAGGAAAAAAATTAAAATTTCATTATTGAATTTTGATTTTAATCAGTGAGTTTTAAGTCAAAGAATCTATAAAATAATTTAATCAATTCAATTTATGAAATACTTAGTAGATTATGAGTTTTTAAAGTTTTAAGTAGATAGAAAGGGGTGGATCATTGATGGACTTGTAAAATAAAAATAAAAAATTTGAAATTAAAATAGCTCAGAGTTATGAAGGGGCCATAACCTCACAGTCCAAATTAAAGAAATCAAAATTATGATTAAGTTTTTATGTTCCCACCACTCTAATCAGATTCCTGCAATTGTCAAAAAACTTTGGACAGTAAAAAATTCCTCGTATTTTGTCAAGTTCTCTTTTCCCGATTTTTAGTACGGAAATAAATTATAATCTATTTCTCTATTTAAAATTAATACTCCTATTCCTTTATTTATTTTCATGTGCTGCATATTACAAGAGGCGTCATTATAAGGGTAAAAAAGATCTGACCCTTTGTTTTTGAACTAAACTAGTCTATCCACTATCTCCCTAAAAGGATAAGAAGACTTTCTTCTTTGTAGGCAGCAATAGTCGCATGCCACTTGAGTTGCAGAAGTCGCAGGATTACTTTTTTGAAAATATATTGGTAAGAACGCCACTGAGTGGAAGTGGGCGGCCCCATGTCAAAGCTAGATTAGACAGCGAACTATTAAAATTTTCAATTCAGGTTTAACAAGTTCAGTTCAATTGGTTAGATTGGACTGTGAAATCAGGCGATGCCTGATTATATCAAAATAAAAAGTATATATAAAATAAAATTATATATGATTTTTATAGTATTAATGGATAATATCTATTAGAGTGAAAGAATGAAAGAAGAGAGAGAAAGAGAGAAGAGAGAGAAGATAGATTTAATTGAAACTGAATTCTGTTATTATGCTTGAATAATTTACAGTGATACAAAGTTATATATTCATTCTAAACCTGTGTACTAGCTAGCTTAACCTACACCACAACATAACTAACTGTAAGTTAGTTATGCTGATGTTGCATTCTAGACTATTCTAGCCTATTCTCTAATACTCCCTCACAAGCTCCAGGTAGCTGTGAAGGAACACTGGAAACAGTCAGATTGAGCTTGCCTCTGAGCTCCAGAAATCTTGCACTTAAGAGGTTTAGTGAGAATATCAGCTTGCTGATCAACACCAGGAATATGACACACGGCTAGAGTTTTGTTGAGGACCTTTTCCCTCACAAAAAACAGATCTATTTCCATGTGCTTCGTTCGAGCATGGAGAACTGGATTATGTGCCATAGCAACAGTACTTTGATTGTCACAGAAAATAGTAGGAGTGGTGAAAGGAACATTCAGTTCTGCAAGTAACGTTTGGACCCACAGAACCTAAGCAGTTGTTTGAGCCAAGCTTCGATATTCAGCTTCTGCACTAGAGCGAGCCACAACAGTCTGTTTCTTTGACCACCAGGAAATCAAATTAGGCCCCAAGAATACAGCTGACCCAGAAGTGGACCTTCTATCATCAGGGTCAGCAGCCCAATCTGCATCACAGAATGCTTGAAGAGAGAAAGGCTACGCAGGCAAGGCAGGGGTGAACAGCAGCCCAGAGGTGAGAGTACCCTTCAGATAACGCAGGATGCGCTTGACTGACAGCCAGCCAGTGAGATTCCAAAGGATGTGCCATAAATTGGCACACTTTATTGACTGCATAACAAATCTCAGACGGGTGATAGTAGCATACTGCAAAGCCCCCACAATAGACCTGTAAAGAGAAGGATCAGAGAAGAACCCAGCAGAACCAGTTTTGGTAAGTTTGGTAGTGGAAGCCATAGGGATAGCTACAGAATTGGATTCAGACATGTCAGTTTTGGCAAGAAGGTCCCTCAGATATTTGGATTGAGTAAGCAGCAAGTTGCCATTGGACAACTTCTTTACCTCAAGACCAAGAAAATAGTCCAAGTCCCCAAGCTGTTTAAGAACAAAAACCTGATTGAGCTTGAGGGTGATTTGTTGAATGAGAGCAACTGAACTGCCTGTGATGATGATATCATCAACATACACCAGCATATAGACAGTGGCATTGTGATGTTTCTAGATAAACAAAGAAGTATCACACTTGTTGACAAAACCAAAAGCCAAAATTGTGGTTTTAAGTCTCTCAAACCATTGTCTTGGGGCCTGTTTGAGGCCATACAAGGCCTTATGTAAACGACAGACCAAGGGAGAATCAGAAGATATGAAACCAGGAGGCTGCACCATATAAACTTCCTCTTCAAGCAGGCCATTCAAAAGAGCATTATTAACATCCAACTGCTGCAAAGGCCAGTTATGAGTGAGAGCTAAAGTAAGAATCAGTCTAATAGTAACAGTCTAATAGGGAAACTTAGTCTCATTAAATAGCACATCTTTGGAAATGAAGATTCTGCCACTTGGGGAGAGACACTTATAACCTTTGTGAGTTGTAGAGTACCCTAAAAAAGAGACACTCATGTGATCTAAAATCAAATTTGTGATGGTTGTAGGGACGAAGAAGAGAAAAGCATGCACAGCCAAAGACTAAGAAATCCGTAATCAGGATTCTGATTGAATAGGACAGAATAAGGAATTTTATTATTAAGAAACACTGTTGGTAAACGATTGATGAGATAGACAGCAGTTAAGAAAGCATGGTCCCAAAATTTGAGAGGAAGAGAGGCATGGCTAAGAAGAGTAAGGCCTAGATCAACTATATGTCTATGTTTTCTCTCTACCACACCATTTTGATGATGAGTATGAGGACAGATGAGACGATGAACGATTCCAAGATCAGAAAGAAATTTTGTAAATGGGCGAACTTCACCACCCCAGTCTGTTTGAACAGCTTTGATAGGATAGCCAAACTGCAGTTCAGCCATGGCCTTGAATTGTTTTAAAATGTCTAATGCCTCAGATTTAGTTTTAAGCATATAAATCCACGTAAATCTTGTGTATGCATCAACAAATGTGATATAGTAGTGAAAATTTTGTGAGGATTTGACTGGAGTTGGACCCCAAAGATCACTAAAAATTAGTTCAAGTGGTGAGACATATTGAGTTTGTGACTGAGGGGAATGCAGTCTATGAGCTTTGCCCATACAGCAGGCTGTGAACAAAACAGGGAATTAGCTTTATTAGAATAGGGAATATTACATTGTGCTAGAACAAGTTTCATAGTATGGGGATTGGGATGAACAAGGCGTAAATGCCAGGTAAAATGAGAATTACATGAATTATTTTCAGATACATTTTGATTGGAATTAGAAATCCTAGGAGTAGTATTAAAATTTAAGCTGGAAGCAGATCACTTGAAACTAAGGCCAAACATTAGACTTGACTTGTTTTGGGCGGCTGAATAAGCTGAAGATGTGGAAATTCATATAGGCTATCTCTGCCTACACGACCTTGGAGCAGAATTTCATTAAAGGCCTGGGATTTGACATAACAGATATCAGAATGAAACTCAAAGAATACACAATTATCAAGACAGAACTTACTAAAAGTTATGAGATTCTGTGTGATGGAAGGAACATGCAGTAAATTAGGAAGAGCTAAAGAGGTGTTAGGGTTAAATTGAGATGGAAAATAGGATGAGCCTGAGGAGTGAATACGCAAACCTTGACCATTACCAATGAAGATCTGATCAGGACCTTCAAATGGTGTGGATTGTTGTATGTTTTGAGAAGCATTGCTTGAAGCTGCACCAGTGTTGGTAAGCATAGCATTAGGAACAACTTGTGGTTGTAGAGTGGGCAATAGAGCAGGCCGAGTTTGATAATTTGGACGAGTCCAAGTGTTAGGTATTGGTTGTGCAAACTGCGGTCCACCAATAGGTTGGTAAGGATTGTAGAAGTTTTGCAGATTCATAGTTTGAAAACCTGCAGGTATAGCAGGTTAAAACTGCTGATTGAACCTGTGATAACATTGAACAGACAGATGTCCAAACTTGAAGAAAACCTGACACTGAATGTTACTGAACCTGCCTGTGCCACGGCCGAGTCCGCCACCACGACCACCAGCACGACCTCCTCTAGATGAAAAGGTGGAATTAGCTCCTTGTTCAATAGGCTTAGCATTTGATACCTCTGTTTCAGTTTGAGAATTAGCTTCAGTGAGATTCACTGAAGCTGCCTGTGCCACGGCCGAGTCCGCCACCACGACCACCAGCACGACCTCCTCTAGATGAAAAGGTGGAATTAGCTCCTTGTTCAATAGTCTTAGCATTTGATACCTCTGTTTCAGTTTGAGAATTAGCTTGAGTGAGATTCACTGAAGCAGCTACCTCCATTTGTGCGTGTTTCTTATGCTTGTTGGACCTCATTTCATGTGCTCGAAGAAGAGTCTCAACTTCTTCAAGTTGCACATAGTCAAATTTACTCTCAATTACAGAAACAACGGAAGCAAAATCTGGAGGAAGACCTTCAAGTGTAACATCAATGTGTTATTGATCAGGAACTGGATCTCCAAATGAGGCGAGTGCATCAACTAGGGCTTTGATACGAACTAGATACTCTTCAAAAAATTTGTCTTCTAACATTGTGGATCTGAGTTCCGCTCTCAACTGCCTCGCTTTCGCACGTTTCAATTTCTGAAAATGTGCAAGAATTCATTCCCAAAGTTCATACGAATGAATGCATCCAAGAACGCGAGAAAGAATCGAAGATGATAACGTGGATTGAAGCCACGTCAACAGCCACTGATCTTGCGTAATCCAAGCGCGATAGGAAGGATTCTCACGATTAGCAGCGCGATCTTCTTCAGTGACAAATTGTGCAGGTATATCACGAAGATAGAGGTAATTCTGCAGTAAAAAATTCTTTTCATCAAGCTTTTCAGCGATTTTGAGCTGAAACGACATTAACGCCATCGGAGCTACGGCTGCCTTATTAGAGTTATATCTTAGGATATGAAAAATCAGCACTATAGAATAATTAAGGTCAGCCTTAATTTAATAGAATAAGAAAAGTCATCCTTAAATGTAGAGCTTGAATGATTCAACTCTTGAATGTTCAACTCCTTTTTGTATAAATATGCTCCATTCCAATTCAATATAATAATAGAATTAGTTTCTCTCTTTTCTCTTTTAGCTTTCTCTCTCTTCTCTCTCATATCTCATTTTAATATGGTATCATAGAGCTTCGGTTCTATCCATGGCAGCGACTCCGGCCACCGCAGCATCTATGTCGTTCCAACTCAAAATCACAGAAAAACTTGATGAGAAGAATTTCCTACTTTGGCGCCAACAAATAGATGCTTTCGTTAACGCGAATACTCTTCAAAACTACCTTTACCTCCGTGACATACCGAATCAATACCTAACTGATGAAGATCGTACAGCTGCTCGTGAGAACCCTGCGTATCGCACCTGAATTACGCAAGATCAGTGGCTTATGACGTGGCTTCAATCCACGCTTTCACCTTTGATTCTTTCACGCGTTCTTGGATGCGTTCATTCCTACGAGCTCTGAAACGTATTCTTGCGCATTTTCAAAAGCTTACAAAAGCAAGACAACTTCGAGCGGAACTCAAATCTACAACACTTGAAAACAAATCTGTTGGTGATTATCTGGTTCGCATCAAAGTTCTTGTTGATGCGCTTGCTTCAGTAGAAGATCCAGTTCCAGATCCGCAACACATTGATGTGATTCTTGAAGGTCTTCCTCGAGACTTTGCCTCTGTTATTTCAGTCATTGAAAGCAAGTTTGGTTCAGTAGAACTTGAAGAAGTTCAAGCTCTTCTTGCTCATGAGATGAGATTCAACAAGTATAAGAAACACTCTCAAATGGAGGTGGTTGCCTCAGTAAATCTCACTCAAGCCAACTCTCAACCTGAAACTGATAACTCCAATAACAAGAACACTGAACAAGTTGTGAATTCAATCTTTAATCCAACCTATTCAAGAGGAGGTCGTGCATCTGGCCGTGGTGGTGGACGCGGCCGTGGGAAAGGTAGGTTCAGCAATATTCAATGTCAAGTTTGCTTCAAATATGATCACCTTGCTGCTAACTGCTATCACAGGTTCAATCAACAGTTTCAACCTAACATACCTGCTGATTTTCAGACAATGAACCTACAAAATTTCTACAATACGTATCAACCAATTGGTGGACCTTAGTTTGCTCAGCCCATGGTTAACACGTGGTCACGCCCAAGCTATCAACCAAGACTTGCTCCTCTCCTTGTTCCTCAGTCACAGATCACTCCCAATGCTATGATTGCTAACACAACTTCAATTCCAAGCAGCGCCTGGTTCCCAGACTCAGGAGCTTCTTATCATGTTACCAATGCCTCTCAAAACATACAGCAGACCACAACTTTTGAAGGTTCTGATAAGATCTTTATTGGTAATGGTCAAGGTTTGCACATTCACTCTTCAGGCTCTCTTCTTATTTTCCTTCTCATTCTAAACCCAACACTCCATTAGCTCTTTATAATTTACATCCTGTTCCTTTTATTACAAAGAACCTAATAAGTGTCAGCAAATTTTGTCTTGATAATAGAGTTTTCTTTAAGTTTCATGCTGATATGTGCTATGTCAAATCTCAGGCTACCGATGAAATTCTGCTCCAAGGTCGTGTAGGAAGTGATGGCCTGTACCAATTTTCCCATCTTCAGCTTCTTAAGTCTCCTTCAACAAGTCAAGCCTCATGTCTCACCTTAGGCTCTAATGCTCCTGTTTCAAGATCTGATTTCAGCACTAGTGATAGGGTTTCAGTTTCTAATCAAAATGTATCAGCTAATAACTCATATAATTCTCAACATGCTTGGCATTTACGCCTTGGTCATCCAAATTTTAATACTATGAGACTTGTTTTAGCCCAATGTAATATTCCTTATTCTAATAAAGTTGAATCTGTCTTTTGTTCTGCCTGTTGTATAGGAAAGGCACATAGGATGCACTCCCCTCAGTCACAAACTCAATATCACTCTCCTCTTGAATTAATTTTCAATGACCTATGGGGTCCTGCCCCAGTCAAATCCTCCCAAAACTTTACCTACTACATCACCTTTGTTGATGCATACACTAGATTTACTTGGATCTATTTGCTCAAAAATAAATCTGAAGCCTTAACTATCTTTAAACAATTCAAAGTCATGGCTGAATTACAATTTGGATTTCCTATTAAATCTGTCCAAACTGATTGGGGTGGTGAATTTCGCCCATTTACAAAGTTTCTTTGATATTGGCATTATTCATCGTCTAGTTTGCCCTCACACTTATCACCAGAATGATGTAGTGGAGAGAAAGCATAGACACATTGTTGATCTTGGTTTAACCCTCTTGAGTCATGCCTCTTTACCTCTCAAATTTTGGGATCATGCCTTTTTAACTGTTGTCTACCTAATAAATAGGTTACCAACCATGTCTCTCAATCAACATATACCATATGTCATTTTCAATCAAAATTCTGACTATAAATTCCTCAAAGTCTTTAGGTGTGCTTGTTTTCCTCTCCTTTGCCCATACAACTCTCAGAAATTTGACTTTAGATCCCATGAGTGCCTTTTTCTAGGGTATTCTACAGCTCACAAAGGTTACAAATGTCTCTCTCCAAGTGGTAGAATCTTCATCTCTAAAGATGTTATTTTCAATGAGTCCAAATTTCCTTACAATGATCTTTTTTTTTCTAATGTTTCTCTCCCCTCATCAACCATTCCATCCTCCCCCTCATCTAAAGCAACCCTTAACACACAAGTTCTCCCTAATGTTTTTCCCGTTCCTACTGCTTCCACTACTTACACTCCTCTTCTTCTTCTCAATCCAATTCAAGCCACACACCTACTGCCTCTGTGTCAGCCACCCCTGTAATACAAACAGCCAGCACTAATCCTACTCCTTCACCCTCTTCAAATGCCAACAATTAGCCTACTACTACCACTTCACCATCCTCCTCCTCTATTTCTGCTCCTAGGGATACTAACCTTAAACCTCTCCCCACCAATACTCATCCTATGACTACTAGAACTAAATCTGGTGTACCCTTAGCTCGTCTAAATCCTTCCATTTTTCTTGTCAATTCTGAGCCTAAGAGTGTTAAAACTGCTCTCCAAGATCCTAAGTGGTTTGCTGCTATGCAAGAGGAGTATGGTGCCTTGATAAGGAACAACACTTGGTCTTTGGTACCACAGCCTGCTAACAGGAAAGCAATAGGCTGCAAGTGAGTGTTTCGTGTAAAGGAAAATTCTGATGGGACAGTAAATAAGTACAAAGCTAGGCTTGTTGCTAAGGGGTTCCATCAAGTCCATGGATTTGACTTTAATGAAACTTTCTCCCCTGTTATTAAACTGGTCACAATTAAAATTATTTTGACTCTTGCTCTCACTTACAATTGGCCTCTACAGCAGTTGGATATAAACAATGCCTTTTTGAATGGCATTCTTGAAAAGGAGGTCTATATGATGCAACCCCCTGGATTTACTGCCCCTAATTCATCTCTGGTTTGTCACTTGCACAAGGCCTTGTATGGCCTCAAACAGGCCCCAAGGCAATGGTTTGAAAGACTCAAAACCACTCTTTTATCCTTTGGCTTTCTGAACAGCAAGTGTGATACTTCACTGTTCATCTAAAAGCATCACAGTGCTGTCATTTATATGCTGGTTTATGTTGATGATATAATCATCACAGGAAACTCTACTCCTCTCATCAAGTTACTCAACAACTAAATCATGTGTTTGCTCTCAAACAACTTGGTGATTTGGATTATTTTCTGGGCCTCGAGGTGAAGAAACTGTCCAATCGTAATCTCCTTCTCACTCAAAACTGATATGGAGAATTCCAATCCAGTTGCTACTCCAATGGCATCCACCACCAAACTCATCAAAACAGGGTCTGTTGCCTTGTCCGATGCCTCTCACTACAGGTCCATTGTAGGGGCTCTGCAGTATGCAACAATTACACGCCCAGAAATCTGCTATGCTGTTAACAAAGTATGTCAGTTCATGGCACACCCCTTGGAGTCCCATTGGCTAACTGTCAAGCGTATTCTGCGCTACCAAAAAGGCACTATCACCTCTGGATTATTGTTCACTCCTGCCTCCACTGTTCCGTTCTCGCTGCAGGCCTACTGTGATGTTGACGGGCTGCTGACCCAAATGATAGAAGATCCACCTCTGGGTCAGCTGTGTACTTAGGCCCTAATTTGATCTCTTGGTGGTCCAAAAAGCAAACTGTTGTTGCTCGTTCTAGTGCTGAGGCAGAGTATCGCAGCTTAGCTCACACCACAGTTGAAGTTTTATGGGTTCAAACTTTGCTAGACGAACTAAAAATTCCCTTGACAACTCCAGCCATCGATTGTGACAACCAGAGCACAGTTGCTATGGCTCATAACCCTGTTCTTCATGCAAGAACAAAGCATATGGAAATTGACCTCTTTTTTGTAAGAGAAAAGGTTCTTAATAAGTCTCTCACCGTCTGCCACATTCCTGGTGCTGACCAGAAGGCTGACATCCTCACCAAACCTCTCTCAAGTTCAAGATTTATGGAGCTCAGCAGCAAGCTCAACCTATCTGCCTCAAGTCAGCCTTTGCAGCCACCTTGAGCTTGTGGGGAGTATTAGAGTTATATCTTAGGATATGAAAAATCAGCACTATAGAATAATTAAGGTCATCCTTAATTTAATAGAATAAGAAAAGTCATCCTTAAATGTAGAGCTTGAATGATTCAACTCTTGAATGTTCAACTCCTCTTGTATAAATAAAGCATCATGCTCCATTCCAATTCAATATAATAATAGAATCAATTTCTCTCTTTTCTCTTTTAGTTTTCTCTCTCTTCTCTCTCATATCTCATTTTAATATGCCTGAGTAATTGTCGAGGTCGACACCAGAGAAGAGGAAGAAGAAGCCATGGATTAGAGCCGAAGCTCTATGATACCATATTAGAGTGAAAGAATGAAAGAAGAAGAGAGAGAGAAGATAGATTTAACTGAAACTGAATTCTGTTATTATGCTTGAACAGTTTACACTGATACAAGGTTATATATTCATTCTAAACCTGTGCACTAGCTAGCTTAACCTACAACACGACATAACTAACTGTAAGTTAGTTATGCTGATGTGGCATTCTAGACTATTCTAGCCTATTCTCTAATAATATCATATTCAAAAACTAGTATTATTAAAAAAAAATCTGAAGCATTGTTTCAGATCTTGACTGACCTGAACAAGGGATTTAGGTTATATAACTAATAGACCCTTACAGTTTTCTGATAAATATGGGAAGTAATTCCCTTGCAAGGAAAGCTGGTAAACCACAAATATTTTTTTATTTTTTTCTTATTGTTTCCTATTTGGAATTGAGCCCCAAAAGAAAGGTAAAAGA
This sequence comes from Lathyrus sativus, assembly GCA_963859935.3. Classification (NCBI taxonomy): domain Eukaryota; kingdom Viridiplantae; phylum Streptophyta; class Magnoliopsida; order Fabales; family Fabaceae; genus Lathyrus; species Lathyrus sativus. The sequence continues at coordinate 600,365,708 of OZ012739.1, read as the reverse complement.
TAGACAAAACACAAGAGTGTATATGTATGCAGATTACACGATAAATGATAAAAACCTAACCTGTTAAACATTGAATCCAGCTCTGATCGAATATCAGCAGTAAGTGGCATGACAGAACCATCACCATTGCATAGAATGGTTGTACATTTAGAGATTATACTTTCTGGAGCACCTTTTGAAAATAAAACATGCAACTGGTTCCGGCTGCAAAGGACACTCATCATTTTCCGATCTCTAGAAAATTCCAAAATATCTAACTGCAAAACATCAAGCTCAAAGAGTGAGAGTAAATACTGAAAACCCAAACAAACAATTGACATATATAATAAATTTCATATTTCCTGGTGATAGAACTATTTCAATCTATTTTAGCTGACATTGTTTTACATATTATGTCTAGATTAGTTATACATGTTCAGATTCATTGTGTATAATTTATTATTTATTTGTGTTGTGTATATCCTTGAATTTTATGGAAACCTCTCTTGTATGATAGTGGATTCATATCAACTAGAAAGGCATGAAGAATATTTCCAAAACCTTATTGATATTCTTCGATATTCTTATTTTCCTAAAATAGATTAATGTTAGAAAATAAATAGAAAAGAAACTTGCTGAACCACACCTTTCTAAATTGTTCCTCCCAATAATGGTTACAGTAAGAAGCCCGCTCATGCTTGCTCAACATATTCAATGCTGACGGCATAGAATTAAAACCAGGGAGACCGACCTAAAGATACAAGTGACCAAGAAGTATACCTGAGTATGGAAGGAGCTTCACACAAACGAGGCATGAGGAAAGGTACAAATACATACCTTTTCTACCAAAACACGTAGTGCCACTTCAGTTGACTCACCAATTTTTTCATACAACCCTTTATCAGGATTATACTGCAGGGTTGACTCATTGCAAAGAGCAGAACACATAGCCATGTGAAGAAGGCATTGCGATTGAGCTGGAATGTCAAGCTGCAAAATAATCAAATGTCACATTGCTTTAACTAAAAATAAAGTTGTATATACTTATGCATACACTAATTATGATACATGTGCCAATATCAATTATAAATTCATGCTTTGGCAAAAATCCATTTGAGAAAGGACTCAATTTAATGCAGTCCTAGTACAAATATTTCCAAAGTAAAGCAGTGTGAATGCCCGTCAATAAGCCACACAACATACATAGCAATCAATATCCTCACTCAGATTTCCGAAGAGGAAGTTAAGGTCCCCTTCTTTGAAATAGGGGACACTTCTCTCCTTATATTAGTAATTACTTAGTTTTAAATGTGGCATGTGTTTTGCTTCTGCATGAATGCGTAAGTATGAGAACGGAAAAAAAGAATCGTACCTGTACCCCTGCCTTGTTAAAGATTATACCTTCAGGTGCATATGTTGTTCCACTGATACTGTATTCCGTAACAAAAGGACTACTTTTTGCAGACTCAACAATACATATCTGTACAAGCAGAAACATGAGGCGGGAAAATGCAGGTTAAAGAAATTGCGAAAAATATTCATCTGTAAGCCTCAAGAAAAAAAATTAAAGTAAAAAATGGAAGAGAAATATTCCCTAGAAATGTCATGAAAAGGCATGTCAAGTATGACAGAAATACTTGATAACAAAAAAAATGAATAAATGTTCAGTTTGGAAGTTTCCAATAGACTGGACACAAAAATTTGAAATATCAGTCTCCTTGAATCATGTGCCAAACACATACACAAATTGAATTTACATGAAAGATAAAGACAACAATGTGTGTGTATCTTAAGATGTGTGGGTTAGGCCTAACTCAACCCTACAAAACCGGTTGGTAGAGTGAGGATTACCCCCACTTATAAACACATATTCAGGTCATATATTGTCCGATGTGAGACTCTTAACACATCCCCTCACGCCCAGGACTGGAGATCTGAAACGTGGAAATAAATGGTGAATGGCTCGATAGCGGGAACCTGATAGCAGGTGGCCCACCGGATCTTAAACGAGACTCTTGATACCATGTTAAGAAATGTGGTTGAGCCTAACCTAAAACCCTATAAAACCGATGGATAAGGTGAGGATTGCCCCCACTTATAAAGACATGTTCATGCCATATATTATTCGATGCGGAACTCTTAACAAATACCTTAACATCCAGCAGCAGATTGTCTTTATTATAAGAAAGAAAGGACTCTAGTAACTCTAGGAAGATGTATCATGTATATATCTGAATTTTTTAATTTAAGTACTTTAAAAAATTGTAGCAACGAGATTATTATTAATTTGAATGTTTCATGGAAAACTCCCAATATAAGTATCAATAAGTGAGTAAACAAAGCAAAATGAGGACGGTGATAGAAACCAGTTCATTACAACATAGAATTTAGACAATTATTTTATATTTATCGATACAAACGGAATTACAGTACAGCGAATACACAAATCACAAATTTCACATAATAACACTAGGAAAATTGTTCTCCAAGGTTTCGAGAGCTTTGACCTCTCCCCTTCACAAATGTTCGAGAGTTGGATTTCTCTCACTAACCACTCAATAATTCCCCACAAAAATTCACATAAATAAAGTAGTAAATGAATAAATTTGAATGCCCCGGAAAATAGGAACAATATTGGTTGTCCTATTGTAATCTTGCAGGAGTCAGATTCTTCTTGAAGGTAGCATTCTGTCTATTATGACAACTTGCAACTACCCATAATAACTGTTAGACTTTCCGTCTTAATTGCGGTCTACCCCTAGTCACCTTAATTGCGACTCTTTGGCTTGCCTCATTGCAGCCCCTAACACCTTCATTGTGTTAGCTTTGAAGCGGTGGATTTAGTCCCACATTACTTAGAGATATGGCTTGTGTTGTGTTTATAAGTGGGGGTAATCCTCACCTTACAAGTCGGTTTTGTAGGGTTAAGTTAGGCCCAACTCAAATTTTGAGATGGTATCAGAGTCTACCCTAGATCTATTGTTGGGCTTCCCGCACCATCCACGCTTTGGGCTCATTGAGGCCCAAACGTGAGGGGGTGTGTTGGACTTTCCGCCTTAATTGCGGTCTGCCCCTATTCTCCTTAATTGCGGCTCTCTGGCTTGTCTCATTGCAGCCCCTAACACCTTCATTGTGTTAGCTTTGAAAGGGTGGATTTAGTCTCACATTGCTTAGAGATATGGCTTGTGTTGTGTTTATAAGTGGGGGTAATCCTCACCTTACAGGCCGGTTTTGTAGGGGTTGAGTTAGGCCCAACCCAAATTCTGAGAATAACCTTAAGAGGTTGACTCACCACTATACACATGACATAATCCTATTAATTGTCGACCAAAATTTACCTTTGCAACTGACATCATATTGGTAGTTAGAGTCCCAGTTTTGTCACTGCAAATTACAGTGGTGCAGCCCAAGGTCTCAACGGACGGCAAAGAGCGAACAATGGCATTCAACCTAGCCATTCGCTTTGTTCCAAGAGCCAAACACCTATTATGAAAGAAAAGTAATCAATACAATATATGTATATATGGGGAACATATCAAGTGAGAATCATGTTCATATGAAAATGAAAACAATAAATAGTAGCCATTAAATTTAATTGTGTGGTTAAGATTAAAACATTGTTTAAGTGAGTCGTGTACCGAATGTTGCAAATATATATAAATAGTAGGCATATTAATTCAAACACAGCATATCAGAACATCTGTATAAGTTTATAGCACTAAGTATAGATATTTATCGCCCATTTATTAGTATAATATTTAGAGTAAATCGTGTGGCCTTTTTTATGAGAATTTTCTTTACAATCATATTGGCGAGCTACTGCTTTACTCCATTAATATTTCTCATTTTACACTTGTTTTATATTTTTTTTCAAGTTAACAAGTTTGGTTAAAGCTTAGTCTCTGTATAAATGAATTTCTTTTCTGATCGATGCAGAGTAGATTGGACAAAGTTTTACATTAGCTAAATGGATTTCTTTGGTTCATATAAGTATTTGTAGTCAACCACAATGAGTTAGAAAAGCCATTTTTCATGGATCTCTTCCTTGTCAAAAAAAATCAACTAGTGAAAAAAAATTAGAATTACAACATCATCAATATAGTATAAACCGCAACATATTTGAGTGGTGAACTCAACGTCATAATAGTACACATCACGACGAAGAAACAACTTAGAAATTCGGTGTATGTTTCTTCCTTTTTATTTTGCTAGCTTACAAGATCAGAGAGTAATTAACCAAACTGTAGTCATTAAATGTCTATTTAAGAGGAATTTCACCTTTCATCTCGCAGAAAAGTAAACCAATGATGCCTCAAGGATACCACTTATAAAAAGACCATAAGAAATATGCTGCCTTATTGATTTATATCACATCAGTGATCTCTTGTGCAAATAAAAGACCAAGACACTAACTCCAAATATTAAGCAGCTTGGTGCTAAATACTAAATAAAATAAATTTTAGATTCAATATGAACAGCCATGTCAAAATATCTATGTATACCTCCTCACATGTGTCAAAGTTTAAAAATTTTGAAGATGGCTTTAAGACAAACAACAAAGAAAAGTCATAATAGACTCACGTCGTTACAACAGCAGGGAGACCTTCAGGAATTGCTGCAACGGCCAGAGCAACTGCAATCTAGAAGAAATGTGATTACAAGTTAACAAACTTTCATGTTAGGTAGAAAATATATTACATGATTGTTTAGAAAAATTTAAGTCTCGCATTGAGAAGAGATAATGTATGAAAATGATTTATAAGGATGAATTAGGCCCAATAAAGAAAAACATCATATGATATCTGAGCCTGTTGATCAGGTCACCTACTCTATTATCCGTGCACCAAGCCCAATGGCACTAGGTGAATTAGAAAAAAGATAAGTCTTGAAAATACTTTTTCAAAGAGTGACATTTTTCACTTTACAAACTAAAGTTGTCAAGATGAGTCAGACCTAATATAAAAATTCTAATAATGATATATTATTTTATTGGAAAGCACACTATAACTAAGAGCAAACCAAAACAGAGAGGGATTACACATAAATTAAGTAAATAATAAATGCAAAGCAATACAAGACTCCATCATGATGCCTGTGAAAATTGCATAACGGATTATACAAGGGTAAATAGAAATCTGTGTAAGAGAACAGTTTAACTAATAAAGTCCCCAAAAGAAATTTAGAAATAAATTAAATTTTAGAACAAACCTTAAAATAATGAATTGCCCCATGCACAAAACCACCATGAGAAGGGTCACGAAAGTGACCAATATTTACAATCCAAACCAACACGCATATCCCTGCAATAACCTGCAACACATAAATATAGGAACCACCGTCAGAATTCAAAAATAAATGTGAAAAGTGGAAAACGAGGTCCCTAAATGGGAACTTCATTTTAATCAAAAGATTATTTGCTCGTCTTCAAAAGAGCTTAACATTAAAAAGTAAATTTATGTTAAAATAAGGTAACTAAATTTGCTAGGCTGAAAACACATTGTATAGTGTTACAGTTTGCTTGATGAGAACTGGAACAGGACTGGGTGAAGGGGAATTATTTGTCCCCGGAGCTTATTAATTTTGAAAAAGTTAAAGATACGCTAAGGAAAGATACTCCCCGCTACTGGTGATTCCCAGCAACTAAACAAAAAAAACTAAAGATCCTTCTAACAGGAGGAGGGAAGTCTATTTATAGACTTCCTATACACGGGAATAAGGGGGAAGGTCTTTAATCTACTGATACTCCTAAAACCAAGGGCAGCTAACAACCCCTAACCGCCTTGGTAGCAGATTGTTTGAAAGAGAAAATAAACAAAAAAACAGAACAACTATAATACAAAGCACTAATTAATCCCATTTCTAAAAAAAATCCTAACAATCTCTTAGAGGTTGAGCCTCTGAATTCTTATTCGTATCATATAGCTTATTCGATGTAATTATAATAAAACAATGCAATTATCATCAATAGAGCTACCCATAGGTTTGAAAAACAACAAAATCAGACAACTATAAATTACCTTGGCCAAAAAAGTGCCAAACTCATCCAGCTTCTTTTTCAACGGTGTCACCTCCTGCAACCAATCATAGACAAAAGTGCAAATGCTTCAGATGTGTTTCTAACAATCCAAAGTAACTTGTTGCTTTCCGTGGGCCAGGGAAGAAAGAACAAATATGCACACATATTGCATGTTAGAACATTCTAACCAATCAAACATGGTTTCCCAGCTTTAGTACACCACAGTCACTGTAAGTACATTCTGAAGGTAAAACAAAGTTTCCTTTGACTCCGTATACATGTCAACCTCTAAAAATGACTACCCATGGAATGACAGTCGCTAACCATGCCAATACTTACATTAGTGGTAGAAACCACAAGAAAGTAAGAAAAGTGTAAATAAAGTTTAGAGAAAACTGAAATTTATTATTGATTACTGTGACTAAATCTTAAACTCTATACATGAGCATCTGCAATCTATCTACAAAAGACTGCCAACAGAAACCAACTCCTAACAAACTAACAATGGGCTCATAGCTGACCAAGAATCAGCTGAGTCAGTATGAATACATGACAGAGGCTGCAAAGATACAGACTAACGGTCTTCCTACAGCAACAATTAAAAAAATCAAATTTACCAACCAAAAAACCACTCTACTCAATCCATAGATTTATAGACCATCAGCTAGACTCCAGTAAAACCCCAAGTAACTCGCTAACATTAGGATTCTGTCAATCCTTTCTCTGATTTAATCAGAAACACTAATTTCACACCCAACAGCACTAATGGAAGCCAGATCTAGGCCTCCTCAAGCAAAACTTCTACGATACAAGAATATCTATGATCTATCCACACTTAAATTCCATATAGTATAACAACCCAAGTATCATTGAATAATACAAATAAGATTATGTGTATTATCTAGATATTGCAAAATTAAGCACCATTTCATGATGTTGTAATTATGATTTTCAACTATGATATCGCAATAATTAGCAAACAATGCCGCGTTTTCAATTATAATCACCAGTTAACCACCCAATTATGTGAAGACCAGCACATTCCTACTTGAATGTGCACGGAAGAGAAATTTCTTCAGTGCGTGTGTATGCTGAACCGTCATTTTACACTCAATGGCCACATAAGAAATAAATCAAAAACTAAAATATTATCGGAATGTCAGTAGACAAAAATCACAAGAAGCAACGATATAATTACAAAAGTAAAAGCCTCTATGAGAGGGAAACACAATGCTTACATCCTCTGTTCGCAACATTGAATCACGTATGCTGCCCATGGCAGTGTTAGGACCAACTCCCACCACAATAGCTCTTGCCCTACCAGCAACCACAACTGTTCCCTGACAGTCAAAATAAACTCTTATATAGAAGAAAATAGACGGAACTCAGGAGAAACAATGTCAATTCAATTGGCAAAAGGATTCCCAGTTTACACGTAACAGTGCACTTTATTCTTGACTAGTTTTGAACATTGCTATCAGTTTATGAAAGAAGAGAGGAGGGAACAACCCCAAAAATGTTACTCCCTCCGTCCCAAATTATAAGACGTTTTGGGCATTTCACACGAATTAAGAAACTTAATTATTATTTTATGGAAAAGACAAATTATGTATGACTTTACGGTAATGTCTCTCATAATTACACAGGAGAGAGAAATTAAAAGAGTTGAAAGAATAAATAATAATAAATATTTGAGAGTATATTGGGGAAAATGTCATTTATATTACATTGGGAATGTAAGATGGCTTATAATTTAGGACAAATTTTTTTGACAAAGAGCATATAGAATGATGAGCACTATTCTGAATTTTTTAATATATCTATTGTTATTCTAGCTTATATTTTGGATTAGTTTATTTCCTAGGATTAGTTATAATCTTAGTATCTTAGATCATCTCTTAAGATTATTTTTCATACTGCTTAGATATTATTATTTATTATGACTTGTTTTCCTATTTTCTATTTGTGTAGGATTAGGAGTCTTGTATCCCTGTGTTAAGTTACTATCAAGTTATTATCAAATCATTATCAATCACATTGCAACATAATCATATTTATTCTCATTCTTCTCCTTATTCTATCTAAAACCCATAACTTCAACAACACCTATATTATAACTGATAAATATTTAGCCTGATAATAGCCAAACCACAAGTCATAAAAACATCTCTGAAGCATATCAATCACAAGGTTGAATAAAGGATGGAATAATTAGGATGGACCAATCGTACCGAGAAAAGAATATTTGTTTTGTCCTGGTATACTGCATTTGCTGCTGTGGTAGTTTTAAGCTCTTTTTCGACCGAGCTGCTCTCACCTACAATTAGGAATAGAGTTGACGACCCATAAAACCAATAAGATGCCTTTTAATGATAGATATAGTTAAGAAGCAAGTGGCCTTTGAAATGTACAGTTATTTTAAAGAAAAAATATAAAGAAGAAAAAGAAACTGAAATTAATATATGCAGGAGGGTGCTGGTGTATGAGTGTGTAATAAAAATTGATATTTTCATACACATGTAGGTATGAAAATAGATCAACTCAGACAAAACTACGACTTAAATGACCATCAACTCAGACAAAACTACGACTTAAATGACCCTGGCTTATTTCGTAAAGATAGAGTAATTTATCTAACAAGATTATTTGAAAGTTTGACCCATGCTAAAAGTGTGTATTTTGAGGCCTACTTTGCAAATCAACAACAGTAATAATAAATAGTAATCATGATGATAATACCTATAATAATTAGGTCAACAAGCCTCTATTCTAGACAGATAGACCATTTAATATGCCAAAAAAGTGATATAAAAGAATAATTATTATTATTATTTTATTTTTGGTCAAGTAGCCTACGGGATAGAATTCACTTTTTAAAGGTGAACAAAGTGGGATGTCGCAGGTTCGAACCCATGCCCCTGCATCTAATATCCTTACACAGCTACCAATGAGCTGCCTTAACGGGACATGTCTTAAATAATTTGTCCCTTTATATTTACAAAATAAGAAGTATTGGACAGAACAGTACTAGACAACTTTTTGTTTTGTACTCTGTTTGATGGTCGATACACTGGACAACTTTTTGTCTATTTTATTTGATATATCTATGCACTAAATAATATAATTTTTACTATAATATATTTATTGATATATAAAATATTAATATTCATGAATCAAAATATTAAATAATGAGAAGGAGAAAATAAATGATTAAGAGAAAAAAAATTTTATTCTACTTTATTTGATATGTCTATGCATTTGACAAAAATAATATAATTTTACTATAATATTTTTTATTAATAAATAAAATATTAATATTATATTTATAAATCAAAATATTAAATAAAGAGAATAAAAATCGTATTTTGATATTTTTTGATAATCTGTGTTTGGGACAAAAAGTTGTCTCATGGATTAGTGAGGGACAAAAAGTTGTCTCATGATTTAGTGAGGGATAAAAATTCATGTTTTTGTCCTATCCTTTGCCATATATTTTGTCATGTCCAATGATAAGTTTCTGTATCAAACAGGATACAAAAAAAATTGTCTTGTCCAGTCTCTCATTTTTTAGCAAATCAAACGCATCCTTAGAATATCAAAGCAAGAATTTTTGCTTTTTTCCAATAATATATCTTTATTAATTGTATTTCAACTCACCTAACTACCCCACTAACAACTACTAATAAAGACATTTTAGTAAATGAAACTTATTTTATTATTAAAATCAACACAACTAATCATTATCTTAAAAAATGTGCAAAACTTAAACACCTAAAATGAAACGGATGGAGTGTGAAAATATATGCACAGATATATTTTTTAGGAAATGTTAAATATTTTGTACTGAAAATTTAATAGTTAAGGGATACACTTACATGAGTGTGTCTATTTATTTATAATATCAAAATACAAGTTTGTTAAAGATGAGGGGGCAAGGGCCACTGCTTGCCTACCCTTGTATCCGTCCCTGCCGATCAAAGTATAAAATATTTTACACCAGGCATACCTGTAAGCATAGCTTGATCAACACGTACTTCATTACTTAGCAATTCAATCATCTTCATATCAGCCGGAATTTTGCACCCCACTATTTAATTCATAGTAAAAAAAAAAAATCAACTTTCAGCATTCCAGATTCAGATACTCAAATAAACCAGTTCTTTTAGGCACTGCATAACCCACTCACCAGAAACTTCCACAATATCCCCAGGAACAAGTTCAGTTGCAGGAAGTATGGAAAAACAACCTGCAAGAAATAGACTCCCATACTTTAATTTCATGCGTCCTGAACTAGCTTGAACCAATTATTTAAAAATATCCATTATCTCATCATGCCTGATGGAAGAAAACACAACAATTTGAAAGCATGAATTCTAATAATTAAAGGGGTTTGACACACTCACACTATCCTTGTATACCCCACAATTATCCTAAGGGAACATTAAAACTTTTCACAAATGTTTTTTCTGTATCTTTGTTTCCCTTTTATTTTAACTTTTGCGTAATGGATTGGGAAGCTACTCCAAATATGGAGAACAACAACCAGAGTCCTTTTCCACTAGAAATATGGCTTACTATTGTAAGTTGCAACAATTCCAGTAGTAGGGCAAGGCTAACTTATTTCACAAACCCTGAATATGGAGAACAATGTAGAAATATGTAGAGACACCACAATAAATAGATTAACTAACATACTAAAGATTTGTCAATTCTCAACAATGGACACATAGACATTAGACATAGATTGCAGAAACAAGCCAAATATGGCTATATTACAGTGTTGTCGATGGCGGATAGCGGTCCATGGCGGAGAGCCAAAATCCCGCCATACCGTCCGCTTTGCGGCGCCGCTATTGCGGATTATGGTGGAAAACCCCGCAATAGCAGCCAATATTTATCATTGTGGCGAGCCAAAAAACCGCCATGTATATCAGTCATAGCCGCCATGGCGCCGCAATTTGATAACACTGCTATATAACTTATTTTTCAAGAATATTAAGAAAAGAAATGGATCTATTCTAATCTTTTGATAGATAGGAAAAAACTTGGATGCAATTCCTGTGCTATTTTTATTACTCTACAATCACAATTCAACGGATTGACGGTGTGCCTAATAGTATAAACAGAATCAACAACAACAACAACAACCAAATCTTATACCACTAAGTGGGGTCGGTGTATAAAGAGAATCCTTTTACATTTAAATTAAATTGAAAATTTTATGTGTCATGTTAAAATTGACGAATAGAACAAACAATGCCTACAGTAGAACAACACCTAAATTTTGTCTTAATAGAAATTGTCTATAAAAGAGGCAACAACAATAAATCACCTTAAAAACTATTCCATCCCTTATTTAAATAAAGGTTATGTGATTATAATGGTTCAATTATACAGAGCAAACACACCCTCTTTGATAAAAATTCCTTCCCCTAAACCGGCTTTTAAGGTAAGTATTGCCCTCACTTATAAACATGTTTTTTAGATCTTAGATCATATCCCATCTGATGTAGAACTCTCTAACACACCCTCACGACCAGCATTATTGGGATTCGTGTGTGGATATAAATGATGGTCCGATAGCAGAAACCTGATAGCAAGTAACCCATTGGATCTCGGTCAAGCTCTGATATCATCTTAGATTTGTGGTTGGGATAACTCAACCTTACAAAACCAGAGAAAATACTAGACAATGTGAAAGCAGAAAACTAATTACTACCAAGTTCTTTTGAGTCAAAAGCCTACCATCAAGATCAGATTGTTTTTACCTTAACTACCACTATTAGCGAAGTATTTTACAGAGAAAAAATGTGGTGAAGCAAACAGTACAGTAGCATTACAAGTTAGTTATTAAAAAGGCAAAACAAATGATAACCAAACATATCAAAATCAATAAAATGCATCAAATTATTGCACTGATCGTGATATGTAGAATCATGCAGGTATAGAAGTTTTTGTTACCACTTCGCAAGACAGTTGCCACATCAGCTTGATAAGCACGTAGTTCCTAGACAGTGGGAAAAAATGGGAATAAATGAAAGTATGCTCAACTTGAAAGTTGAAACAATAAAAAGTAAGGGAATTCCACAATAAAACTAACTTTCTTGTAACAAGTTTTGATTAGGCATGCACACAATTTAACTAACAAATTAAATGCAATAATGAGCTATTGTCATGCAATGAAGGATAACATCATAATAGATTAAGGTTTGATAAATATAATACTACATAGTTTTTGTGTTATATTGTACAATATCCTGTAAGGTATACGATAATACTATCCAGTATCCAATATTTAATTATGTTTGGTAAGATCAGATTAAAAAAAATTAAAAATTAAAAAATAAACATTTATACATAATGCATTTTATGAATATACTATAATTATATAAATTTGGTATGTTCTATTTATTTTGGGGGGAATAATATCTTAAATAGAAGGAAAAAAATTTATGACCAATGTATACAATTAATTAAAAATAAAAAATCAGGTCGGCGTAGAATGATTATAAAATTATAACAAAAACTGACCTACAATAGTAAATGACATTTTCTTTAATAAAAGAGGGAGCAGAACTTCAATATCAATGAAATTTTTACCAAGCTCTTGCAAGAGTATTGAGAATTCTCGCAATAGTCAACGGCATATGTGTGTAATGTAATAGTTCTTTTATTAGATGTGCATTACTGTATAATTAAATTTTAAATATTATTTTAAATTTCATGCTATATGTGTATAGTTGGTTAATTTGAAAAAATACGATTTTATTTAGGCTAGTCAGACTGACTTACATTTTCTTTAATTATTTATCTTTACTTACAGTCTACAATGTTAATTTATTTTATTTTACTTGTATTAAAACGTTAAAGTAATTATTTCTGGATAAAAAAATTGAAGTAATCTACATTTAAAATTAATTGTTACATTAGTATAGACAGTTTTTGGGGTTATATCTTACAATGTTTAAATTTTGTATGAGCTTATACATCAAGGCCTTGTCAAGTCTAACCCTACACCTCAAGATTGGATCAAACTATCCATCATCTTCACGAAAAGAATGTAACGAATAAGTTTATATCATACACTACTCACACTTAACAACTGATAGAGGACTACTACTATTTAAGTTTATCTTCCCAAGCCTATAACAGCATACCAAACAAATATTTGGCCTTAAACTTGGGATAATTTGTGTAAAACCAGTGAAATTTTGATATACAAAACTGTTATAGGCAAAATTGTTTGGATAGCTAATTCTCTTTCAAATTTACCTCAAGAGCTTTTTCGGCATTTGTTTCTGTGATCACTCCCACAGCTGCATTTGCAGCCAATATCATCAGAATAACCTGCACATACAATGAATTTCGTTTCAGAAAAGCTGTACAAAGATGAAACTAATCCACTAATCCAAGATAACCTTTCCAATATGATAACGACACAGACATGCGGCATGGTACATATGAACTCTACAAATGCAAGATAACTCAATCAGCTCATTTTCCACAGCTGCTATTCAAAAAATACAGCTTTCACATCTTTGTGTAAAAATATTATTAAGAAGTGAACCCATTACAGAAAATTATTACTAGAACCGTCCACAAAAACACTAAACACAGCACATCAGTGCACATCAATCTTACAGAAGGTTCCAGAAACGCCATCAAGCCTGTTTCACCATTAATTAATGCCAGGAGAAATGATATAAGAGCAGCTGCAATGAGTATCTTCACAAGCAAATCATCAAACTGCTTCAAAACCAATTTCCAAAACGGAGCTCCTGTATTTCAAAATTTACAGGAACTAATTAATTACAGCAAGAATCAATTGAGCATTATACTTTGTACAAAAACTACACGGCAAATGCAACAAAATGTACAGGAGCAATAACTATTATCGTCTCAATATATGAGATGAGGTTGGCTACAGTGGTAGTACAGTCATAATAGGTTTTTATGATCCTCAAATTTGAATACATCCATAAAACACTAAATATAAATTAATTTGTTTTTCTATAGCTTGCACGGCCTGCCAAAAAACAACTACCCATTTCCCAAACACTAATATTTCCATCTATCCTATGTGGTAAGAGTCCCACATCGGATAATATATGGCATGAACATGTCTTTATAAGTGAGGGCAATCCTCACCTTACCAACCGGTTTTGTAGGGTTGAGTTAGGCCCAACCACATTTCTTAACATGATATCAGAACCTGGTTTCGATCCAGGGACCTATGGGTTAGGGACCCGTGGATTTTGTAGGGTTGAGTTAGGCCCATCCACATTTCTTAACATGGTATCAAGAGCCTCGTTTAAGATCTAGTGGGCCACCTTCTATGGTTTCCGCTATCGGGTCACCCACCATTTATTTTCACGCTCCAGTTGTCTAGTCCTGAGTGTGAGGGGCGCGTTAAGAGTCCCACATCGAATAATATATGGCATGAACATGTCTTTATAAGTGGGAGCAATCCTCACCTTACCAACTGGTTTTGTAGGGTTGAGTTAGGCTCAACCACATTTCTTAACAGTATCCAATATTAAAGTCTATGTTTTTAATCTAGGATAGTACTGTGTAGCACCGACCCTCTAAAATGCTATGGCGGTATAGCGGATGGCAGGGTAGCCGCTATTGCAAAGACTAAAAACCAATGTACAATACTCAAAAATAGGCTAATACACAAAATTATAGAGATCACCATACTTAATAGTTTAAAAACCTAATGCATAAAGTAAAAAAAAAAAAAAGAAAAAAAAAAAACTTAATCAGAGAAGAAGAATAAAAAAGAATTGAACTAAAAGTAGGAAGAATAACACAACGGAACAGCGGCGAAAAGTCAACAGCTTAAAAATGAGAATTTGAGGAATTCATCCCCAAAGTTCTGATAACAGAAGCAATAGTGGCCGCTACAACCGCAATTGTTGACAGCAGCTCGCAGACTAATAGCAACACGGCGAACCCTACCATCGCGATTCCACTATAGTGTGCTATTGACAACATAGATTGAAGTGTATTGGTGAAATATTGTCAATTGAGATCAAATGTAAGCTATAATGTGCATATACATAAGTTACCCTACATCACATAATTATTTTTTATAAAAAGCAAGTACAAACACCATATACTTACTTTGATCTTCATGCAGTACTGTGTAGCAAGCGGATAGCGTGCAACAAGAGAAGAGAAAAGAAGTGTTAGGAGATCAATAAAATAGCATCAAATTGAATGCTTGAATAGAACTAGTTGGAACACTACATATGCATAATTAAGACAGACTTCCTTACACTGTTACTTTACTTTAAGTGCTTTATTTGAATTATTCTTTCAGAATTTACTTTGCCTTAAATAGGAAATTTTAAATTTTCACTTCTCTTTGGTAACATTACTTTGGGAAAATCTACTGTGTTCTAACTTAGCTATCTCAAACATCTCAAAACCCATTCTTGGTTGAAAGCTTGGTTTAGTCATGTTGGCTTTAAGCCAGCACATTCAAAGGGTTTGCATCAATTACTTCATCTATCGTCTCCTGTTAACAATTTAGCACTTCTCTCATTTTCACATCTTTCAGTTCCCTTTCTTCTCTAGTAGTGTTTAAGATGGGTATGAAATGTCATGTAGGATGAAATGTTCATGCTTGTTTCTGTGTAAACTGCTAATAAAAGAGTGTTTGTTCAGCTCTTTATGATTGAAACGTTTAAGATCATATGATTTGAGTTTGTAACAAATATTTTTTTTGTTAAGTTACGTATCCAATACATAAAGTCCTGTTTTGAGGTTTCTTAGAGGAGTTTTAATATTTTTTTGTGAACAAAGGATTTTATAAAAGAAGGGAATTCAATCACTTTATAACAACAAAAGATTTTGAAAATGAAGGAAGTTTCAATTAAAACAATTTCATTCCCTTGTATTTTAAATGCTTTCAATCGTTAAACTATCATATCCCAGCACACCCCTTCATACTAGGTTCAGTAGTCTATTTTTGCCATCTTGTGCACTATCAACATAAACTAGCTTGTTACATCATAAACTACAAATTCATTTGAATATAAAACCATGTTCTTTGATATCTCTTGTCTATAAATCAAAAATAATTGATGGAAAAAAATAAGTGCATGGTACTATAGAAGGCATACCGTTTGTACCGTAAAGTCTCCCATGTTGTACAACCTGGAAATAAAAAGAGAGAAATATTAATTATTTGGAACCACTAACATTATCATCAAGCTTAGAAGATAAGGAAAATCAAAGTACTTCTAAATCTAACTTAACCAAAAAAAAGGAAAAGAAAAGAAAATTGAAGTACCTGGGTGTCGGATAAACCCTTTGTTGGGTCAACTCTAAAGAAGTCAAGGACCTAGCCAACCAGAAGAAAAATAATAATAATAATAATAATAATAATAATAATAATAATAATAATAATAATAATAATAATAATAATAATAATAATAATAATAATAATAATAATAATAATAATATAATTATAATAATAATGATAATAAGAATAATATTGATAATATTGATGATAATAATAATAATAATTATTATTATCATTATTATTATTATAATAACAATTGCTATCCATAGGCATGTTCTAAATATAATAAATAAGTGAATCACCCATTTTGGTCCTTGGTTTTTGGGGACAAGCAATTTTCAAATTTATGAAATAGCAGTAAGTGCCTAACATCGAAAATTGTCAATCAATTTAGTCTCTCAGACATATCAAAGATACCGAGTTGGCATATTGTTTAGGGCATGCTCAATTGGAGCATGTTTCCAAAATTTTGTTTAGAGCTTCCATTGATCTATATTTTACAGTAGAGATTTACAGAAGAACTAATTGATTGACAACCTTCAATTTTAGGGATTAATTTGCCATTTCATCAATCTGGGGGGAAAAATTGTCTGACCCCAGTTTTTGAAGACCAAAATGGTGATTCACTGTATAATAAACTGGCTTTAATAATCTCAGTACAAGCCAAATCATAGTTGCAGAGACTAGAGAGACAAGCTGATGCAGAACTTTCAATCAATTTCCTAGAGGAAGGTCGCTGAGAGTAGTCTACCAACATTATCACATTGTGTGTTCATAAAAACTAACATCTGAGACCACTAGGAATTGTGCAAGGTAGAGATACCACATCACAGGACACACAACATAAAACATCTAATTTCACATTCCAAGCATGTAGTGAGATCAGATATCCATATTTTATTATCAAAATTAACAAATGTTTGCATCTAGATTCCTTTTTTGAAGTTACAATAAGATTGATGTATTGAGCACCAATGAAAAGTTAGATAAGCAATGGGAGTTTACCTCGGGAATAGATTTAGCAAAGGCGTCATCCATGTATGGAGAATTGGATTGGACACACAAGCCTCAGAAACTAGGCTTTTGTTGCTTGAAGTTTCAAATGGAAAGAGAGAGAAAATGTGTGGGTATCATGCCCAATTACTTCTTCTATTTTCAGTCTCGGTGGCTTTGAGTGTTCTTCTGACACCTACTACTGATGTGGGATAGCACAGCCTTTATAATAAAGCAACGTCGTATTGGGCCTATTTCATCCCAGTTGTTTTGGGATTTCTAGGGCTCAATGCCGGTTAACACAACTTGACACTTGGTATATAGATAGCACGCAGTAGAAGACCCTCCTCCTTGTAAAACTAGTAGTGCATTAGATTAAACTTCGATGTAAAACTAACTTATAATTCACTTCATATACTAATTTCCAAACCTCCTCCTTCCAAAATATACAGTTTCTTCATAATCTAAAAGCTAGCGCAAACGGATATGAGGCAAGGGAGTCTGAAAAAATGCAATAGGAATCTAGCATAATCTCAATTTGAATCATACAATGGGAATCTAAAGGAAACACTAGCTGCAATCAAGCCATGCTATTGCTAAGATCCTTCTTTGTGTGGAACACAGACTACATTCAACTTGATTAGACAACAATAAATAAGAAAAGTTACAAAAACTGAGACATTTCATATTTCCATCAATAAAAGCTTTCCTCCAATTCTATAAATATATCAGGGATCTATTAAAAAGGAACACAGAAAATAGATTCATTCATTACAAGCAGGTTCACAAACCAATACATCAAATTCAAAGTCAAACAAATTATAAAAATTGAGATCAATGCAGAGATGTGCAGAGTCAGTGATTGATGAAAATTCTCAAATCATATTAAACAGAAAACTAATCTAACTCAACCTATGCAAGGATAGAAAAATCCATTAACAAATGAAAATGTGTAAAATCATATCTACAGAAACGTAATTTGATAACATAACGAAGAGATTCTACCTCTAACAACGACCAGCTTGGCTAACTGGCTCGCCGGAGTTGCGATTTCTAGAATGAGAACTGAGGAAATCGCGACGGCGGCGAGAGGTGGTTGCGATCTGGGGTCCACGTGTAGATGCGGTGGTTTGGCTGAGAGAGTGAAACGTAAGTGAGGAAAATGTAGATTTGTTGTAGAATTTACATCTCGGGGGGTTTTACGCGGGTCCCACTGTTTTCGAGTTCCTCTAATTACGTTTTACACCTAAACACGGAAACACAACTCAATCACTTCTTTCATTTACTCTTTTTTTTTTCCTCTCCAAATCTCTTCCGTTCCAAACAAGGTGGTAGTTTCGTGTTAACCCAAATTACTTTTACGTTACGTTGATACAGATTTGCGGTAGAATCCCAAATTCCCAATGCAGTTGCCGTTACCGCCCAGGTGCACGAAATTGGACTAGAATGGATGTTGAAAAAAAATAGATATGACATAACAATTTTGAGAAATAAAATGTGAGAAAATGTGCTTTAATTAGAAAAGTGGAAATTTTAAGTATTTATAAATGATAGAAATCACATACATATCATCTTTAGAGTGTATTTGAACGAATTAATTAAGAATTTTTAAAAAATTTAAAATTTTAAACAATTTAAATAATTCAATTGAAATTCATCATTTTTAAATTCTTTTATTTTGATAAAGTATTAAATTGTTAAATTTTTAGGTTATTTTGATAAATTTTAAAAAAAAATTAGTCAAATTTAAAATATATAAAATAAGGACCAATTTATAATTTTTTTAAATTTTAAGAGATTAATTTGTAAAATTTTAGAGAATTATATGCAATTTTTAGAAAATTTTAAAGGTGAATTTGAATTTTTAATAAAATATGAGGACGATCTTTACAAAATTTTAAAAATTAATAATAAATCAACTAACAATGGTATGATATAGAGTGAAAGAGTGATTTCAAATTTCTTACTTTTTGGTGTCATTTGAAATTTCTTAAATTTAAATTGAATAAAATACTTCATAAATTTACATCATTTTAATAATTTTCTACATTTTTTATTCAAACAATGGATTTTTGTCAAGTTATTTTAAATTCTCTCAAAAAATTATTTTACTTCATTAAAATGCTTCATTCAAACACACTCTTAAGATTTTTGGTGAACATATAATGCATCTCTCACAAGGTGTGTTGCTCATAAAAAAATGTCTCAATGTAAAAATGTATATCATGTTGACCCCAAAAAACTAATGATCCAAAAGTTGGAATTGATCTTGATAGAACAAGATTCAATCGTTTTCTCGATTGATTCAAAATTCATGTTCCTCACTTTTCACTAGAGTCATTCAATCACACCTTAGTTACAAGACAATTATGCCGCACAAAAATTTATAGATAGGAGAAATTTTAGAGAGAGAGAGAGAGAGTTAGGATTTTAGATAAGGAAAGAAAAATGTATTGAATTGAGTGAAAAGTTGTACTATTACAAATGTATGGTAGCTTTCTATTTATAATGAGATTGTTTACGCTTTAAACAATCTTAAACCGACTAATTAACTTCAACAAGTTATTATTCTACTATGTCGAATATTGGCTACTCATACTTTGACTAGCTATATTTGACTCTCTGTCGAATATGTGCATCTCCTTCTCATATAAATTGTATTCGACCTTTACTCGAATACATACATATTCAACTACTACTTTATCGATTATATTCGATTTTGACTCAGTCGAATCATATACTTTACAAACACGTTTAACACAAAAAAAAATACATATTTAACATGTCACTTAATTTATTGTGTCAAAGTTATCTACATTCATCATAGTTTTCAGTCTTTTGAACAATTCCACATACACAGTCTTCGTCATGATATCTGCAATCTGATTCTCAGTTCTACACGTTTCAAGTTCAGTTTTTCATTTGATACTTGCTCTCTAAGATAATGGAATCTCATCTCAATGTGTTTACTTATGCCATGTGCTATGAGATTGTTGGTCAAATTGATAGCAGACATGTTATCGATTTTCATGATCGTTACTACATGACTTTCACCTGCAATCTTTTCTATCATATTCACCATCCATGTTGCTTGACATGCACAAAGAGAGGCAGTTAAGTACTCGGTCTCACATGATGATAGCGCTGTAACTGGCTCTTTTCTTGATCTCCAAGTAACTGATACACCACCAAGCATAAACACATACTCAATTATGGATTTTCTATCATTAGCATCACCACAACAACTCAAGTCAGTGTATTCCACTAGTTTGCATTCCTTTCTTTCATCTACAATTTTACTTAAAACATATTTTAGAATATTATTTTTTATTAAAATCATGATTTTATGCATAAAATGTTTTTTATAAAAAAATCAAAAATCAAAATGTTTTATTATTATTAGTTTATTAGCTTATTTTCATTTATTTAAAATATTTTTTTTTATCTAAATTCACCAAACCATGAATCCATCCAGATTCATTGGCTTGAGTTTTAAGAAATAGGAAAAATCAGGTTAAATTTAATCATTTCTAAATAAGATAATCTCATATAATTTTTTAAAACTAATTTTACCTATAAATAAGACCCCTTTTCTCATATTTTTATTATTATTAAAATCATGATTTTATGCATAAAATCTCAACAAAAAAATAAAAAATTAGAGTTTCTTTGAGATACCTTAGTATCCTCTTTGTGGCTGCAAGGTGTGATACATCTTGCCTTTGCATAAATATACTCACTATACCTACATTGTATGTTAGATCAGGTCTTGTGTGACAAAGGTATCTTAGTGATTTAATGAGTCTTCTATATTAATTTGGATCAACTTCATCTTCATATGGATCATTTGTCAGTTGTATTATTATTCCAGCTGGTGTAGAAGTTGCATTGCATTCCTCCATCTCAAATATTTTGAGTATCTCACTTGCATATCTTATTTGGTGAATCATCAATCCTTTACTACTCTTGTATAATTCAATGCCAAGGAAATATGAAATATTGCCTAGGTCAGACATTTCAAACTCCTTGCTAGAGTCACTTTTAAAATCTTTGATTTCTTTCTCGCGACTACCTGTTATCAACAAGTCAACAACAAAGAGACATAGTATAAACAATTCACTCATGTTTCTCCTAACATATAATTCATGCTCAATTGTGCACTTTATAAACTCTTTCTCTCTTAGAAATTCATCTATCTTCTTATTCCAAGCTATTGGAGCTTGTTTGAGTTCATACGTGGTTTTATGCAACCTGTATACATTGCTTTCTTTGCCTTGTATTTATAGTGTTTTTTTGGTGAGTATTTATTTTATCGTCTCCACGGGGATTGGTGTGATATTATTGTCATTCTACAGTTTAACTATGTCTTAAGTAAGAGTTTCAAAAGGTTTTTGTTTGGTAAAGGTAACATTCATTAATTTATCGTTTACATGAAAATTAAGTCACAATGATAAAAGATTCTAAAAGTTATTGATTAAAAAGGCATATCAAGACTATATTTCATCAACCTATTTCACATGTATTCAATTAATCTAGCATGTGAACTTCATTTATAATCAACATAACCACATATCACTCACCAATACCATTCATATCTAAACGGTATTGCGATTTTTATCGTATTATTTAATCGATGATGTCTCAACCTATTAAACAATACAAATAACATTAAAGATTTGATACAATGTGAATATCAAATTTCAACTTCATATCTAGACTTGGTCTTTGATAGATGATAAACTTAGATCAAGACTTAAAATATGTTTCTCAATAATGATTCAAATCACAAATATTCAATAAAAGCAAAGCTCATCATCTACATTAATCATTAATTTGCTCACATACAAAAGATTAAAAAAATACATACTAGTAAAGATTAATTACATCTAATCTTGATACAAGGTGTTTAGCTATACATAATTGTAGCTTGTTTCACAAGAAATAAAGAGAGATGAATGAGCATCCAAGTTGAATAACCGATAAAGGATACAAATCCAGCTCTGATTAAATGATTGTGACTTCTTTTTCTCCAAATTGAATTTTCTAGTGTTTTGTGTTAAAAGAGTGTGATATTATGAGAGAGAGTGCACAAAATAAGCATAGGATCCTATAAATATCTTTTCAAATTTGTCATGTCTTGTTAGAACACAGATTGGTGTTTAATATATCTCATTGTTTTGATGATAACATAAATGAAATTTTGTATAAAGGAAATATATACTCTAATTGTGTTTAAGTAATTTTGTTTCAGATCTTAAATTATATATTCATCTGGAAGCAAAAATTACATCTGCAACTGAAAAGAACGTTAAGACTCTGAGCATCAGAAGCAACATTTCAGAAGACTCTGAGCGCTGCCTGAAGAGACTCTGATCTGCTACAGATGACTCTGAGTGAAACTAAGAAGAATTTGAGTAAAAAGCGTACAACATTGTTTCAGAAGACTCTGGAAGTACTTCACGCTGCAAGTACAGAGGCTCTGATATTCAACTCTACGCTGATTGTAACATTCACGCTTAAGCACTATTGCTGCAAGACTCTGATCTGAAGAACAAGGAACTACATCAGAGGATCTGATATTAGTATTAATTGAAGGATATATTTATTCATTTGAAAAGATGTCAGCTTAAAGAAAAGATCTGTTGCTAATCCCAACGTCTGCTCCAACGACACTATTCCTCATTTATGCATGACACAAGAATTCAGACACAAAGCACATGTATGAACATTCCTCTTCCTGGAAAGGAAAAGTCAATAGAAGACAAAAAGGCAACAGAGGCAGCAGAACGTACAACAATGCACAGTCTTTGAGATAAGGACTTGAAGTAGTATTTAAACAAGTTTCAGCATCTTTCCAATGTTGACGAATCATTTAAAAGAAAAACAACTCACAAGCTTTCATTCAAATATTCTTCAAACTTAACAGTTTTCATATCCGTTCTTAATTTTGTGTAAACATCACTATTGTGATATAGCTTGTTAGAAGCAAAATCTTAAACACAAATTGTTAGTTTAAATCTTTTGTAAAAAAAATTCCTTAAGAAGACCAAGTTGTGGTCAGAATTTCTTGAGAAGACTAAGATTGTTGGTCTTAGTGGTTAACACTGTAATCAATTTGATTTAGTGGATTAAGTCCTTGTTGAGAAAGGCAAATCACCTTGGTAGGGTGGACTGGAGTAGTTTGAGTTCAAACGAACTAGGATAAAAATACCTTGTTATTTTCTATCTTCCAATTTGTTTTAAAAAAACTCTTATTCAACCCCCCCCCCCCCCTTTCTAAGTGTTTTTCTCACCTTCAGTTGGTATCAGAGCTCCGGCTCTGTAGTGCTATCACTTAACAGTGAAAGAGAGATCCAGTTGGGAAAAACTCTAGTTTGATTATTATCTTTGATATTATGGCTGAAGCTTCAACTTCAACTTCTAACAACAAATATGAAGATAGAGATAGAATCAGCACCAAACCTCCCATGTTTGATGGTGAGAAGTTTGATTACTGGAAAGATAGAATAGAAAGTTTCTTTCTAGGATATGATGCTGACCTTTGGGATTTGGTCATTGATGGTTGTGTTCACCCCACTAATGGGGATGGCAAAAAGATTGACAGAAAGTCAATGACTGAAGCTCAGAAGAAAGAATTCAGGAATCATCATAAAGCAAGAACCATTCTATTAAATGTTATATCTCATACTGAGTATGAGAAGATCACAAACAGAGAAACAGCATTTGATATGTTTGAATCTTTGAAGATGACTCATGAAGGAAACTCCCAAGTAAAGGAGACCAAGGCTCTGGCGCTCATCCAGAAATACGAAGCCTTCAAGATGGAGGAGTCTGAATTTTTGGAAACTATGTTCTCAAGATTTCAGATCCTAACTGTTGGGTTGAAGGTTCTGGATAAAGGTTACTCCACTTCTGACCATGTCAAGAAGATCATCAGAAGCTTGCCAACAAGGTGGAGACCAATGGTGACAACTCTGAAGCTTGCAAAGGATCTGAATAAGATCACGCTGGAGGAACTGATCAGTTCCTTAAGGAGTCGCGAGATTGAGCTGGAGGAAGATGAGCCTCAGAAGAAAGGTAAGTCTGTTGCTTTAAAATCTAACAAATCTGCTAAAGCTTTGCAGGTTATTGAAGAAAGCTCTGAGGAATCTTCAGAAGAAGAAGATGAACTATCTTTGTTGTCCAAGAGGATAAACCAACTCTGGAAGCACAAACAAAAGAAGTTCAGAAACTTCAAGAGATCTGATCAGCGTGGCGAATCTTCTGGACATAAAAAATCTGGGAAGAAAGATATAGTGTGCTATGAGTGCAAAGAGCTTGGCCACTATAAAAATGAATGTCCCAAACTTCTGAAGGAGAAACCTAAAAGGAAGTTTGAAAAGAAGAAGAAAGTCTTAATGGCCATGTGGGATGAGTCAGATGACTCTGAATCTTCATCAGACTCAGAAGATGAATGTGCTAACATGACACTGATGGATGACGTGGAGGACCATGAAGAAACAGATGAATTTGAATCAGAATCAGATTCAGAAGAGGTATTTTCTGAACTCACCAGAGTTGAACTTGCTGAAAGTTTATCTGAATTGCTTGAAAACTATAGTAAGGTTAAAATCAAATACAAGAAGCTTCTGAAGCAGATTGCATTTGAGAGTAACAAGTTAGAATCAGAAATTGTTGAGCTGAAAGCAGAAAATTTTCAATTAAAAAATGATTTAGAAAATGCTCAACAAAGCTTTGATTCAAATATTGTATCATGCTCTAAAAACATTTTAGAAGAGTATGATTATAGCTTTCAGAAATTTCTGTCCAGAGGCCTAGATAGAAGCGAGATGGCTTCCATGATCTATGGCGTGAGCAGAAATAATAGAAAAGGAATTGGATATGAATCACCCTCTGGGAAGGATTTAAATCCAAAACCTGCGGATAAACTTATCATTAAGTATTCACCTCTGTACACCCAATTTAAATTTGGTCATTTGAATGATATCAATCACACACGTTCTGATCAGAACAAACCTGTGATTAATAAACCAAAACCTCAGCAAAACAAATGTACTTTTAAGGAAAAGAAATTCAGAAAGAATTTCAAACCTACTAACCCTAGAGGACCTAAGAAAATATGGGTACCTAAGGACAAAATAATCTTTGTTGCAGATATCCTTAGCAGCAAAGTTGAAACACCAATCATGGTACCTGGACTCTGGCTGCTCGCGACATATGACGGGAAGAAAGTCTATGTTCCAAAGCCTGGAACTTAGACCTGGAGGTGATGTGAAGTTTGGAGGGAACCAGAAGAGCAAGATAATTGGCTTTGGAACTATAGGTAATGGTAACCTCCCTTCCATATCTAATGTTTTACTTGTTGAAGGATTAACACATAATCTATTGTCCATAAGTCAATTAAGTGACAATGATTATGACATAATCTTCAATCAAAAATGTTGTAAAGTTGTCAGTCAAAAAGATGGCTCAATCCTCTTTAATGGAAAAAGGAAGAACAACATTTACAAAATCAATCTTTCAGAATTTAAGGTTCAGAATGTAAAATGTCTTCTGTCTGTTAACGATGAGCAATGGGTCTGGCACGGAAGATTGTGGCATATTAGTATGAGACATATATATCAGGTTAATAAACTCAATCTGGTAAGAGGACTTCCTCAGTTGAAGTTCAACTCAGATGCTTTTTGTGAAGCATGTCAAAAAGGAAAAATTTCAAAATCTTCTTTCAAAACAAAAAATGTTGTTTCAACCTCAATACCATTAGAGCTGCTTCATATTGATCTGTTTGGACCAGTGAAAACTGCATCCATCAGAGGCAAGAAGTATGGATTAGTCATTGTTGGTGACTACAGCAGATGGACATGGGTAAAATTCTTGAAACGCAAGGATGAGTCTCATTCTGAATTCATTGACTTCTACAAACAAGTCCAGAACGAAAAAGAATTTAAAATTGTTAAAGTTAGAAGTGGTCATGGTGGTGAATTTGAAAACAAATATTTTGAAAAATATTTTAAAGAAAATGGTATTGCATATGATTTTTCTTGTCCTAGAACTCCTCAACAGAATGGAGTTGTAGAAAGGAAAAATAGAACGTTGCAAGAAATGGCCAGAACCATGATCAACGAGACTAACATGGCAAAACATTTTTGGGCAGAAGCAGTGAATACAACTTGTTATATTTAGAATAGAGTGTCTGTAAGACCTCTTATGGAGAAGACTCCTTATGAATTGTGGAGGAATAGAAAGCCCAACATTTCTTATTTCCATCTTTTTGGATGTGTATGTTTTATATTGAATACTAAAGAGAATCTGAACAAGTTTGATTCTAAAGCACAGAAGTGTTTCATGCTTGCATATTTTGAATGCTTTAAAGGCTACAGAGTATACAATATTGAGACACAGATTGTAGAGGAATCAATTCATGTTAGATTTGATGATAAGCTTGGCAATCAAAAGCCAAAGTAGCTTGAAATTTCTGCAGATAGAGAAGTGCTTCTCACAGACTTTGAAGACTCAGAGGAAGACAAAGCTCAAGTGAAAGAACCAGAAGCAACGCCAGATGCTACTCCCTTGGCTGCTCAAACGAACAACTTGAACATTTCTGAAGAACCAACTGTTAAAGGATCATCCAGAATCAAATCCTCTCATCCAGAAGAGATGATCATTGGAAAGAAGGATGACCCTATCAGAACAAGATCCTTTCTCAGATCATCTGGAACGTCATTATTTGGTCTAGTGTCAATCATTGAACCAACGTCTGTGGATGAAGCTCTGCTAGACAATGATTGGATACTTGCCATGCAAGAGGAGCTTAACCAATTCACAAGGAATGACGTTTGGGATCTGGTTCCAAGACCAAAAGGATTTAATATCATTGGAACTAAATAGGTCTTCAGAAACAAGTTGAATGAGCAAGGAGAAGTAGTCAGAAACAAAGCTAGGCTAGTTGCTCAAGGATATAGTCAGCAAGAAGGAATTGATTACACAGAGACTTATGCTCATGTGGCAAGGTTAGAATCTATTCGCTTACTTATTTCATTTGCTGCATAGAATAACATCACTCTATATCAGATGGATGTTAAAAGTGCTTTCTTAAATGGATTAATTGAAGAAGAAGTTTATGTTCATCAACATCCTGGTTTTGAAAATGAAAAACTTCCAAAACATGTTTTTAAACTAAAGAAATCACTCTATGGCTTAAAACAAGCTCCCAGAGCTTGGTATGAGAGGCTGAGTAATTTCCTTCTGGAAAATAATTTTATCAGAGGAAAAGTGGACACAACTCTATTTCATAAATCAATTAAGAAAGACATCTTAATCTGTCAGATTTATGTATATGACATTTCTTTTGGTACAACAAATATTACGCTTGGAAAGGAGTTTGCTCAATCTATGCAGGCAGAATTTGAAATGAGCATGATGGGGGAACTCAGATTCTTTCTAGGAATCCAAGTCAATCAAACTCCAAAAGGAACCTACATACATCATACTAAGTATGTGAAAGAGCTTATGAAGAAGTTTAATATGACTGAAAGTAAGTTGGCTAAAACTCCAACGCATCCTACAAGCACTCTTGGAAAAGAAGAGGTAAGTAAGAAGGTAGATCAAAAGCTCTACAGAGGTATGATTGGATCTCTTTTGTATATGACTGCTTCTAGACCTGATATTCTATTTAGTGTTTATCTGTGTGCTAGATTCCAATCAGATCCTAGAGAATCTCACTTAACAGTTGTTAAGAGGATTCTGAGGTATCTAAAAGGTACTACTAATGTGGGTTTATGTTACAGAAGATCTGATGAATTCAAACTAGTAGGATTCTGTGACGCTGACTATGCTGGAGATAGAGTAGAACGTAAGAGTACTTCTGGAAGCTGCCAGTTTCTGGGAAGTCATCTGATCTCTTGGTTCAGCAATAAGCAACCCACAATTGCGCTTTCAACAACAGAAGCAGAATACATTGCTGCTACTGGATGTAGCACTCAGATGCTCTGGATGAAAAGTCAACTAGAAGATTATCAGATACATGAGAGTAACATTTCTATCTTCTGCGATAATACTTTTGCTATATGCTTGTCTAAAAACCCTATTTTACACTCTAAGGCAAAGCATATAGAAATTAAACATCATTTCATCAGAGACTATGTTCAGAAGGGAATTATAAGTTTAAACTTTGTTGATACAGACCATCAATGGGCTGATATCTTTACAAAACCCCTTGCTGAAGATAGATTTAAATTTATTCTGAAAAATATAAGTATGGATTTCTGTCCAGAATAAAATGTTTATCAGAAGCAAATTTCCTCAGATGGAAAATGTTTTAACTCTGAAGTATTTCATTTATTTATTTATTGTTTAATATTTTATTTATTGTGTGCAAATCTGAACTGACAAGCCTCAGAGGATCTGAACGTTGGCTAACGTTTCATTTCTCAAAGAGTTTCAGAAGCACATGCAAGCAAACACGTGTCATCTGAATCTGAAACGATTGAGTGTTCAGCACTGAAACGTCGTTCAGAGGTATTGTTTGAATTAATTTTGATTCTCGTTTTCCTTCCCACGTGTTGTCAGAATCATTAAATGCTTTTCTTGTCATGATTATGTTTGATGTGAATTAATGTTTAAATTAAATGCTAAATGCTGAATGTGTGACTCTTGTGTGCCTTAATTTTCTCTATAAATTCCACAACACTTCACTTCTCACACTTTTCACCCTCGTTCACACCTCGTATGCATTTCTGCTTATTACATTCTTTCATCTTCTCCTCAAAACCCAAATCTCAACGGAACCCTAAACCCCTCTCTACTTCAATCATGGCAACCTCTTCATCAACCTCTCAATAACTTCAATCAACAATGGCTGCTATTTCTTCTGCAAA
The DNA here is from genome assembly GCA_963859935.3 of Lathyrus sativus. NCBI lineage: Eukaryota > Viridiplantae > Streptophyta > Magnoliopsida > Fabales > Fabaceae > Lathyrus > Lathyrus sativus. The sequence continues at coordinate 600,336,532 of OZ012739.1, read as the reverse complement.
TCTGGGTACTGTTGCTTTCAAAGAACCAGTTAGAACCCTCCTTACACCTGTTGACAAACTTGAAGTTCTGTGTGAATCAATAGTGGATTTTGAATCTATTGCAGAAAATGGGTTTGATCTTCGTCCCATTGTTGATGCTCAAAGTTGGATAAAATTCTTTGATAGACTGATGGGATCAGTTTATCCATGCTTGGTGAAAGAATTTTGAATTCATGCAACTACATACCCTAAGTTTATTATTTCTTCAGTTATGGGTAAGGAAATTATCATCACTGAAGATTTGATCAGGAAGCTTATTGGTTATGAAGAAACTGATGGTGTTACAAATCTGCTAACTGGGCGTATTGATATGACAGAGGTTTACAGTGAAGTTTCCACATCTGGAGAAGCCTCTAACAAAGTGAAAGATCTGAAGCTAACCTACCGAATTTGGGCTAAGATTTTTATGGGATGTATACATCATAGGAAATCTTCAAACTCTCCTGATTATGTCAACACTGATCAGATGTACTTCATGTACTGTCTGAGTCAAAGCACAAAAGTGGATCTGCCACACATTCTCTTCTCTCATCTGTGGAACCATATAAAGATGTCAAGAGAAGAAGTGAAGACAAAGCACATGAAGGTCAGAAACTGGATTCCTATGGGAAGACTCATTTCAGACATTCTGACTGAAAATGGTCTAATAGCTCATCTGACAGAAGCTGGGCAGATAGAAGAACTTGTTTATATCATTGGAAAGCCTCTGAATGGGAAGAGTCTCCAGAGGATGAAAGTAGTGTATGAACTCACATCTGCTTCTGCTAAGCTCAATATTGAAGAAGTTAGTCAGAGGAGAGTTCCAATAGATGATTTTCCTATATTCTCTGCTGATGAACCTAGAGATGCAATTCTTCAGTACATTCAGATGTGTAAGGCAGATGGAACCCCAATTCCTGCAGATTTTCTTAAGCGTGCTAGAGAACCTGCACCAGATTTTTATGAAGAAAATATGAGGAAGAAGAGACAGGCTTCAGAAGAAGAATCTGCAAGCAAGAAGCAGAAAACTTCTGAAGAACCCAAGAAGAAGAGAAAAGCTTCTGGAGAAGCTTCTTCTGGCAAGATCAAACGTGTAAAAAATTCAGGTATTCCTTCTGCATCTTTACCTTCTATTTTTGAACAATAAACAAAACCAATAGTTAGCTCTCTTCCTCCTTCTGAACCTCTACCTTTTGAAAATGTTCATATATCTGAACAAATTTCTTCTGAACCTCCTCAACCTAATTTATCTGAACCAACTCATTCTGTCAATATCCCTTCTAAACCACAACCAAAAGAACCCATTCCCTCTAATCCTCAACCAGAACAACCTAAAACTTCTGAATCATATATATCTGATTCTGATATTCTTGATGTTCAACCCTTGAAAATTCTATTTGACGTTTCCTCAACATCCTGTCACACTTCTGCATCATCTGATTCTTCTGAATCTGATTTACCTTCAAAAGTGAACTCACCCCCTTCACTCCGTGGTTATGAAACAAAACAACTAGATGTATCCATTTCATCTGAACCTATCCTTTCTCAGTCAACTCCAAAACTTACATAAGCTTTTGTTCCATATTGTCATATGCCTTTTGATGTCATTCCATTTGTACACAGAATCAAACCATTTATGTACATCATACCTTCTTCTGTTAAACCAAAGACTGTTACTAAACCTTCTACACCATATCCTCATCCTATTTTCATCATTCCCACTTTTTCCATACCATCTCCCTCTGCAACACCTAAACCATCACCTTTAGAAGCCTACCTAAAACCAAAACCTAGGCTAAACGTTGATGTTCTGTTTGCTAGTTTTTAAAAAGAAATAAAGATGTGTTTATCTTCTTTTAAGAAGGAATGCCTTGCAAGCATTAACCCAGATGCTTCTGAAGCCACTTGGAATAGATTCATTTCAAGAGTTAATTCTGTAGCTTCAAACCTTCGGACCATTTGCTCTGATGATGCAAAGGTAAGATTTGTTGAAGTTATCAGACAATCTCTTCTGAATATGAGTAGATCTCCAATTCTTCCTCTGGACAATGCACCTGCTGAAGAATCTAAGTCTGAAGATGCTCTTCCATAAGCGTTTGTTGCTGAAGAAACTCTAGTGTCAAATCAGTCTGCTCTGATGGTTCTGAATAAAGCATCTGACTCAGTGATTCAAGAGAATGCATCTGCTATGGTTGTTGAGGCTGCGTCTGCATCTGCTCCTGCATCTTGTGCAGTCAAGCAAGAGAATCCAGATCTTGAAGAAAAGTTTGTTAAGCTTGAAGCCAGCAACACAGAGATCAGATCTTGGATGGTTAAGCAAGAAAAGACAACAAATGAAATCAAGACATGGATGGCTAGGCAAGAAGAATCTACTTATGAGATCACAAACCTTCTGAAGATGATAGCCTCTCGTCAACCTTAGTTGCTTTTCTATTGTTTGTGCACATTATATTTGTTCTGCTTATATGGTTATCCTCTAAATATTTTGTTTATCAATGCATCTGTTTGATTTCTGTTTCTATCTGTTTTATCATATTCTTTTTCTTTGTTCTTCTTTTGTGTCTTAAAAAGTTTTTTCTTTTTGATATCACAAAAAGGGGGAGAAAATGGAAATTATAATTGTTCAAATAAACAGTTACTAGAATGGAATTCAGACATAATAAATTATAACTAACATTGAATTTTAGTCTTTCCGAACTATAACGTTGCATCTGACTTAATTCATAAAAGCTACTCTGAAAGCTCCTAAATCAGGCTCTGATCCAAATCAGGATCCAAACCAGACTCTGATTCTGAAAAGAATAAACCATGCTCTGATTCTGAAAAGAATACTTAATCAAAAAGGGAAGTATTTTTTTATGGTATTCAATTCAGGGAGAGATTCACAATCTCAGGGGGAGTTATATTTTTCTTATTATTGAACAAAATTTCCTATGTTTTTGTCATCATCAAAAAGGGGGAGATTGTTAGAACATAGATTGGTGTTTAATATATCTCATTGTTTTGATGATAACATAAAAGAAATTTTGTATAAAGGAAATATATACTCTAATTGTGTTTAAGTAATTTTGTTTCAGATCTTAAATTATATATTCATCTGGAAGCAAAAATTACATCTGCAACTGAAAAGAACGTTAAGACTCTGAGCGTCAGAAGCAACATTTCAGAAGACTCTGAGCGTTGCCTGAAGAGACTCTGATCTGCTACAGATGACTCTGAGTGAAACTAAGAAGAATTTGAGTAAAAAGCGTACAACATTGTTTCAGAAGACTCTGGAAGTACTTCACGCTGCAAGTACAGAGGCTCTGATATTCAACTCTACGTTGATTGTAACATTCACGCTTAAGCACTATTGCTGCAAGACTCTGATCTGAAGAACAAGGAACTACATCAGAGGATCTGATGTTAATATTAATTGAAGGATATATTTATTCATTTGAAAAGATGCCAGCTCAAAGAAAAGATCCGTTGCTAATCCCAACGTCTGCTCCAACGACACTATTCCTCATTTATGCATGACACAAGAATTCAGACACAAAGCACATGTCTGAACATTCCTCTTCCTGGAAAGGAAAAGTCAATATAAGACAAAAAGGCAACAGAGGCAGCAAAACGTACAGCAATGCACAGTCTTTGAGATAAGGACTTGAAGTAGTATTTAAACACGTTTCAACATCTTTTCAACATTGACGAATCATTTGAAAGAAAAAAAACTCACAAGCTCTCATTCAAATATTCTTCAAGCTTAACAGTTTTCATATTCATTCTTAATTTTGTGTAAACATCATTGTTGTGATATAGCTTGTTAGAAGCAAAATCTTAAACACAAATTGTTAGTTTAAATCTTTTGTAAAAAGAATTCCTTAAGAAGACCAAGTTGTGGTCAGAATTTCTTGAGAAGACTAAGACGGTTGGTCTTAGTGGTTAACACTGTAATCAGTTTGATTTAGTGGATTAAGTCCTTGTTGAGAAAGGCAAATCACCTTGGTAGGATGGACTGGAGTAGTTTGAGTTCAAACGAACCAGGATAAAAATACCTTGTTATTTTCTATCTTCCAATTTGTTTTAAAAAACCCTTATTCAACCCCCCCCCTTCCTAAGTGTTTTTCTCACCTTCATGTCTCGCCTGGCAAACTTCACTTTTTAACACTTCCAACTGCCTACTGATCATCAAACCCCCCTTGTCAAAATATCTATTATCGCCCGGTGAACAAGGTCTTTCTGGGCAAACTCAAGTTCTCAAACCCTCACCGAGCGGTCGTGGCATAATTTTGCTACTGCATCAACTCTGTTTTGCCTCATCCCAAACTCACCATAACTCGCTGGGCAATCTCAGTTCTTGCTCGCCAACTCTTGTCGGGCGAACATGCTTATTTTTGGCATCTTTGGCTTTGCTCCACTTTCTTGGTTTTGTGCCCTTTTCCTTGGTTTCTTGACAAAATTACTGCATACTAGCACACACATAAGGGATACCAAAGCCACATGCGAGTATTATGATATTTTACACAAACTTAAGGAATTCTACAATCAAAAACGCAAAATAGTTCGAAAAATGTCAAGTTTTAATGTTAATATTTAGTCAAGACTAGAATTCAACAAACCCTCCCCAACTCAAATCTTTGTTTGTCCTCAAGCAAAGTATATTTAACATTTAAACAAGAAGATTAGCTCAGGCATAAAATTCAACAATAGAGAAATAAACGGTTCAAATTCAACAGATGAACGCGTAAAAGTAATGCTAAACACTTCTTAGAATCAAATAATGACTAAGAATTAAGTTTGAAACACAAATATTATGTAATGCATTCTCAAGCAATTAAATTCTCACATTTGAATAACTCTAACTCTCCTCTTCATATAATGGATGAAGACATTTGCGCATTTGATTACATGTAACATTTACTCTCACCTGATAACCTTGCTAACATCCCGACCAATTCATGCACTCACATAAACAATCATATAAGAAATCATGGAAGCATAGATCACAGAGGGCTTTTCAAGACTGTAGTTTGGTCGGGTTTCACAATAAGAGCATTCATTATACAAATTATATACACGTCACAACTTCATTCACCATTTCTTTGCTCTATTGATCCACCCATTCACATCTTAACACAATTATTTTTATCTTTTCTTTTTTCTTTCAAACAAGCTTGTTTCTTTTTCACAGTCTTATTCACAACATTCTTTGCTTATTCAAAAAATTTAGCAACCTACCATTTTTCTGTCTTCTCCCCAACTTGAATACAATCAACCCTAAATTAATGCTCCTTGATTTTCACACCAAGGGATAAAATTTTAACACATTTTCAAGGTTCAAATGTTTTAATAATTTTTTTTAGAATCCCACAAAATTCAATGATGAACCAATTCTTATGTACATAATCATAGATCATCACTAAAATGGGTCTTAACTTTTAAGACTCAAAGGGGGTTAACAAATACCCACTACTCACAAGGTGGGTTATTTTTTGTTATGGTTGTGCTCAAAATCAACAAAGTGCCTTGATCATTTCTATGATTTCACAAATTCACAACAATTACAAGATTAAACATGAATTAACCAAGTTAGTACAAAGTCATCATTCATCTAAAGCAATATAGTGAACAATGGAAAGTTTCTCACAATTTATAGTTTAGAACTAAGCGATTCAAGCATTTGAAAAAAGTTTGAAAAATGAAGCAATATTGACCTTTGCATAAAGTACATATTTCAAAGTCATTCTAACATTCTAAAAAGCAGTAACCATGTATCTTTATTGCGTATATCACATCAAAAATTATATCACCATGATCCAAACTTGATTGAATCTTCATTTGATACTTTTTGAACAAAAGAGCAACCAATCTTGAAGACAAACATCAACCAATTTGTAGAAGCAAACTATATAAACAATTTAAACAAACTAATTGAAACATTCAAACATAATTCATTCAACCATATAACCAAATTTTATGGTGTAAACACCAACAAAAACACTCTCTAACGAGTCAAAAGTAGTAGTAGTAGTAGTACACATCCCAAAAGTAGTTTTGAAACTACAACTAAAATAGAAACTAAACATCCTACAATGGAAATAAAAAAAATATAACATAATCAAGAAATAATGATCAAAAAGCTTTAAAATTCTTCACTTTGTCGAACAAACCTTTTTTATTAATGTCAAACAACCTCTAATCCTCATCATCAAACTTTGCATCACTATCGCCATCCTCATCAACATCTCCATCATGTCTATCTGCTCCTCCCTCCTCCCTATAAAATGCCATGCCCTGAGGCTAACTCGCATGAGCTAAGAAGTGATCCCTAATACCAATAGAGTAACATGCAGCAGGCTCGCTGATTTGCAGCTGCAACTGTTGCATCGAATCGTGCATATATATGAAGGCCCTTTGGTTCCCCTCCAGCATGTCCCATGTAAAGTTGCAAACCACCTTCTGCCTAGGGTCCTAATTATGGAAATCCAAGTTTCCAAAACTAGAAGCTTCAGTTGCAACCTTCTTATTCTTAGGCACACAATGCCTAGCCACATACAGATCATCAATATCACCTGCAAGAGTTCCATGCGCATGAAATGGAATGTTAACACGACCAAGTGCACAAATATCCATAATCAAAAAAGGAAAAACCAAAGGACAATTAGGTTTAGCCCTCGGTTGTCTCCCGCTTTCAGCCATTAATTTGAACTCATTAGCAATAATCCTAGCCATATCTACTTGTCTGCCTCTGAGAATGATGTGAACCGGGTGTGAGGTGTCTAAGGGAGCAGATAATCAGTGCATCATAGGGCAAATGTTGTGTAGGATAAGAATCAATATAATATGACCCTAAGGCCTCATATCCTCCCTCAAGTATCTCACAACAACACCAAGAGCATTATACTGGACACTTCGCCCCTCCAGCAAGAGAGAGTTGTTGATCTCCTCAATGTTTCTCTGCCTATTAAGTTGTAGGTGGTATTCATCAATATCTTTTGGTTCCAAAGAGAGAGGGTTTCCTAAAACCTCATTTATAACATATCTATCAAATCTCAAACCTTTTCCTTGCACAAAAGCGGTCCAAGTGAAAACCTCTCCATCATTTAGAAGGGCATTCGCATGGAACTCCCTTACCACGTCATAGTTAATGTGCTCCGGAGGACTTATGAATTCATTCAACTTATTTAGTCTTTAAAATATGTGACACTTCTCTATATGTGCCTTCTGATTAATGTTGAAATGCTTCCCAGGCCATATCTTTCTTTTCTCTAATTCCTTATACCTCTCAGCCTGCTCATCCCCTTTGAAGCGAGTTGGATCAAATGGCCTAGGTTGACGAGAGGTGATCCCTCCCGTCTTTTGCTTCTTTGAGGCTCCGGTGATTTTTAGAGGTGCCATCTGAAAAACAAGAATCAACAACCAGCAATAGCACACACATTTGTTAGGAAAATTATGAAGGCATTTAAATAATTAAAGTTCAGCATGCACACAACAAAAATCCCATTTTTCACAAAAACTTCCTTGCTTGCCTGGAGAACCTAGGGCGAGCTCGCCCAGTGAAGTTAGGGCGAAGGCACGAAAATCCTGCTTTTCTAGGTGAGAAGCCAGTTCAGACACCAACAAAATTTATACTTCTCCTTAACTCTAACATACATTCTGGTATGTGGAAATCAAAAGAATTGAAGATCAAGACGTATAGATTTTGCATATACATAGTGAGTGAGTGGGTGAGTGAGGGGGAAATGCACCAATTGAACCTACAAACATAAAAACAAATATCTAATATGTCCCACACACAAGTTCATAGCAAGATATTGAGACAGATGTCTTGACATGTCAGTCAGACATCATGATCGATGTGATGTTGGGACATGTGGTTAGGACATGTTATACCAGAAATTTAGGGATGGGATGATTTGGTATTTAAAGTGTGATATTTGATAGTATTTTAATTTACACATTGTCGCAATCTCAGGAGAGTGTTTTGGAACTTCTGTCCATGCCAGATGTGCATGTTTTTCATAAAAAGGATCTTGGAGACTTTTTAGGAAACTTTCTATTTAGTTCTTATTTTTTGTGTAAAAGATTGTGCGGAATATTTACAGCCGCTATTTTGGATCTGTTACAATTTTTGAGCCCAAGCCCATTCTGGTCTGAAGGCTATTTAAAGAGGAGTTATAAAACTAATGAAGCAGAGAAGTTGTGTATTGAAATAAAGAGTATTTAGGGTTTTGAGAGTTTTTATTATTTTTGTTATTTGTGATCCTCTCTTATGTATTTTGGCATCTGAGTTGGACTATGTTGTTTGTGCATTTGTGAGCCATTCATGTACTCCTTAGGTACTTGAATTGGACTGGGTTTTTAGTTGTAACCACTCCTAAGCTTTTAAGCAAAGAGTGGATTTTTTTTGTCTTCGGAAGTGTGACTTCCAGTATTATTTCTTGTTGAGTTTGTCACTGATGTGTGAGTGGTGAGAAGTGAGAGGGGTCTCATATCTAGGAGTTCTTAGGTAGAAGTTTATATAGGTAGTGATTAGGTGAGAAGCTTATAATCTTGTAGGTGTTTGTTGTGGCTTTGAACTAATACTATTATAGTGAATTTCCTTTCTGGCTTGGATGCCCCCAGATGTAAGTGATGTTACACCAAACTGGGTTAACAATTGACTGTGTTATTGTTTACAATCAAGCTCTTAACTTTTCTGCATAAGTGTTATTTGTTGTCTTGATCTTAGTGTCCTGGCATCTGTCTTGACATCTGATATATATATATATATACATATATATATACATATATATATATACATATATATATATATATATACATATATATATATATACATATATATATATATATATATATATATATATATATATATATATATATGTGTGTATGTGTGTGCTAGAATTTCAATTGGCACCAGAGCAGGTCACCCTGTTCTATTTTGGGTGAGCTCTAGAGAGATATCCTTTCTGGCATAATGCACAAGGAAGTATAAGGGAATGTGAACAGACCTCCCATCTTGGATGGAACCAACCATGACTATTAAAAGACACGTATGATGACCTTCTTAAAATACATGGATAGCAAAGCTTGGAAAGCTATCATCAAGGGTTGGGAACATCCTATAATTAAAGATGAAGATGGGATGGAAACTTTGAAGCCTGAAGAGGATTGGACCAAGGAAGAAGATGAGACTGCGCTTGGAAACTCCAAAGCCATGAATGCCATATTCAATAGAGTTACAAAAACATCTTTAGGTTAATAAACACATGTGTCATACCCCAAAATTTACCCTCATATTCTTTAATCTTTTGCATAAGCATTTTAGGTCAATCATTTTTGCATAACTAACTGGTTTATCAGCTTTTGCTTGTTTTGCTTCACTTATAAACCAGGGTGGGATTCAAGAGGCTTCAAAAGTGTTTAAATTAGGATTTTTGGCCGGAGGTTGTCTAATGAGGTAGTTTTCCTCTGGTCAGAAATTGTTTCTCTCAGTTTTTGTATTCAAGTTTGACGTAGAAGTGTTGGGTTTCCAATTATCATGAGCAGTGCCTATCATAGATTTATCAAGGCACGACTTCAATTTCTCTGAATGGCCACAAAGGTGTCGTTTGTTTATGATTCATCAGTGGTTTGTCTGGAAAGATTATGGAGAGAGATTCTAGAAGATTAGGGTTTTCACCATTGGTCTAGGGATTCATCAGATTGTTATTCAATCAAGATCATTTCAAGATGCATTCAAGTTTGTGGTGTTGTTAGGGATATGTGGTGGTCAAGTGTAGTTGTCGAGATTTTAAACGTGGATGCGCATTACCATTACCTATACCCGTTCCCAAATCAGTTTAAATCCATTTCCAAATCCATTTCTTTCAATTTAATGTCCATGTTACTTCCAAATATCCATATCCCCATTTCAAATACATTCAAATTTATATTCTTCAAACTTCAAATTTCATATTCAAGTCTTTTTCTTCCAATTTCATATAAAGTCCAAGTTTCATAACTAATTTTCAAAATCCACTCTCAATTTCATCTTAATTCAAATAAATTCATTATGTTTCTATTCAAGTGTCAATTTCAACTCTATCCAATTTATTTCAAATTCTATTTTTTTTAATTCAATTTAAGGGTCCATAAGTTCTTTATTCTTCACACAAAAAAAGAGAGCCCACAATTCTCAAATCCCCAATAAACACATTTTATAAAAAAAAACATCACATTTCCATATAGTCCATACAAGTCAATTCAAAAGCCCATTTTCCAAAAAAAAAAGAGACAAAGAAGGTCTATGATAGTAGGATTTGCTTTGGCAGCAACGATGACACATCAAACCCCACTTTCTTACACAAACACAACAAAACCTGCAACACAAAAGCAATCTTTGACCAAAACTGCTCGAAAACAATAAACCTGATTTTGAAAAGGATGTTTCATAAGGTAACAAGACAAAAGAATTCAGAACTTAAAAACAAAGTTAAATCAAAATAAAAAGGGAAGAAAGACGGTGAGGATAGGAGGATTCTGCAGAAACGAAACCAACCTATTTTTCTTTCCTCTGCATCACATATCACAAAACTTCAGAAAAAACCATCTCATTTCAGCAACGCACCAGACCTTCATTTCAACAACATCATACACCACCACCTCCCAACAATATCACCCAAAACCTTTGTTGAAATGTACCCTTAACATCCCCCTATAAGAGCTTCAGACTCACCTTTATAACCTCTCTTTTATTCCACAAATCACTACACACTCAAACCAGAACCGATACACATAGAACCAAGACATTCAGGAGAAGGCATCGACATCATAGGAGGAGAAGAAACTCATACCTGAACGAATTGTTGGGCACAACAGGAGGTAGTCGTAGCTTCCTTTTATTTCCTGTCTTCTGCTATTTCGAATTCATTTGCCATTATCCATGATTTCTTTTGTTGTTGTGTTTGTCTGCTGTGCATCAGAGAGGTAACAAGAGAGAGAGAGAGAGAGAGAGAGAGAGAGAGGGAGCAGAACTCAAATAGAAAACAATATAAAACGCATTAGTCTACATAATTCCTGCGGACAATAACCTCTTAAAGATCCTTGAACCCAAAAAACACCTGAAGTCTCCACGATTCCACCTACAGACACTCACCATCATCTTCGAAAATCATCAACCTTGAACCCATTACAAACATTCTGCAGATACCTCCTTCACCTATCCACCTCCTCCATTTTTCCTCTTTAACCACACCTACTACTTCCATAACAAAAACCCGCAAACCCCTCCACTCCACAACATGATACCTTCACATACACCCACCGTCTGCTCTATTTTCATAACCACCACTTCAACACTTCCAAGAACTGACTTCACATACACCCACCACCCATTTTCGCCGAGTGAAAACCGAAGCTGCGAAAGTGAAAGAGCAAGTGAGCCGTTTGCTGCATGAGAGAAACATGGAGGGCATTTAGAGAGAGTACCGGAAAGCTAGCCGTGAGCGTTTGAGTTTTAAGATGCAAGGGTGAAGAACAGAGTGTTATGCGATCGAAATGCGTTGTTTTCTTCTTTTCTTTGCCATTTTAGGTTAGATTTTGACTTAAGTTATATTGGGTCTGAAATGGGTAGGTTGATAGACCCTGACCCGCGCCCATTATGGTTTTGGACCCTTTTTTTTCTTCTTCTGTTTGGGCTCTCATGCCCACACCCCTCTTTTGGCCCTTTCTCATACACCTCCAGTCCATGATGCACCTTTGTGTTAATGGTGTTTAGTTTTTTAGATTTTGCTTTTTTTTCTTTATTAATTTTAAAATTTCAGTTGTTTTAGAATTAGATATTAACATTAGAATTAGAATTTAATTGTGTCCATAATTTTGATTAAAAATTTGATTAACTTTGTTCTTAACATTTAATTTTAGTTTATGTTATTTCTTTCTTAATTGATGATTAATCTTTTAATTTTGCTTTCGGAAATTAGTCTCGACTTGAATTGTTAATAAGAAATTAATCTTGAGTTTAGTTAGATTTTATTGGATTAGATTTTATTTTATCTTTTAATTGTCATTTTGATTTTTAATCTTAATATTGATTTTAGTTAAATTACAATTTTGATTAAACTTTAATCATGATGATTGATCTTGGTTGTGATTAATTTATGGCTTTTTGATTAATTCTTGAAAACCAAGTTATGAATTCTTGACCTTTTTTTTTGTGATATTGATATTTGTGAATATTTCCTTGTTGATGCTTGTACATATTCTTTTGTGCTTGATCTTCCTCATGCTTGAACCTTGTCAGATGTTTGATTTATCTTCTGATATTACGTTTACTACTCCCTGATTCCAAAGGAAAAGATCCCATAGTTGACCGTCATGTCATTTAGGATAGCCTTGTCCATCTTTCCCCCGAGATCTTATGAGAGTCTTGCTCGTTGTAACCTAGTTTAGGTAGATAGTTGGTTAACTCTGTGTAAGTATCATAGTTATAAATACTTACTCCCCTCTAGAACCTTGACCACAGTCAAGAGTTCCTCATCCCCAGTTATCCGAACTACAAAGGCTTTAATTTCCCTTTCCTAGTCAGGATACATAGGCATAAGATATGATATCTTGTCAAGCCCTCTAACCACTAACAACTAACACTTATCCCCCTCCTTAAAGGTCTGGTTATAATCAATTGGTCATGCTACTTAGAATTAGGTGTAGAGTTGGTAAACTCTATATGAGTATCATGGTTATGAGTACTCACTTTACCATTTGGAACCTTGACCATAGTCAAGAGTTCCTCACCCGTAGTTAGGTGAACTACAATTGCTCTGATTTCATCCTAGTTAGGATTCGTAGGCATGAGATGCGATGTCTTGGCGAGCATACTTAGTATTTACCCTAGGTCTTTACCTTAACACTTTTTCCTTGGCAAGCAAACTGTAGCATAACACAAATACTAACAAGAGGTTCCTTTAGAGTACTACAGATACTTAGGATGCTAACTCCTTCCCTAGGTATAACCAATCCCTAAACCTTATATCTCTTAGCTTCGTTGTTACATAACACAGTTAGGGTTTTCTTCGATCTTTACCCTTTTCCTTTGGATAAATCAAAGCTCGGTGGTGAACCTCATGATTTGTGATTCAAGTTAATTAATATCTTGATATCCGATTTTCATCGCAACAGAAATGAAGACTTCATTGGGGATCAGTCTCCCTTAGAGGGTTAAGCCCACCTTGTTTGTATTTGTGTTTGTTATATGTTTGCTTGCTTGTATATTTGTATATTTGTAAATATATGTATATATACCTGTTTGTGCTTGGGTTTTTTGTATGCAGGGTTGTTACCTTGAGTGGTGAAGATAAGTCCTATACCCGGACTTGAGTGCATTTATGATAGGAAGGTGGTATATTCAAGAAGGCTTATAGTGAGTTGATTTCCGACCAAGCTGACTTGAGAAACTACCGCTCAGTGGAGGCCCTCTTTGAGTAGTTTTATTGAACGAGTATTCGTGAAAATATTACTACTTTCGACCTAGGAGCTCGTGACACTGAGGACCTTTAGTTACATTTTCACCCCACTTTGTCCTTGTTAGGATGTAGTGTGATGACTATGAGGGAGTAGTCCCGAAATAGTTGATATGTGATACTACACTCGGACGAGATTCTCTTGAGAATATTATTGACTACTGTAATACCCCAAATTTTGCCCTAAGATTTGTCGTCGCATTTCATTGCATTTAATCAATTACTAACAAATTTGTGTAGTCGTTTGACTTTTTGCAGGTAAATATCATATGGCATGTATTTTTTTCTGAAAAGTAAAAATGACACAATTGGCAAGAGGACATGTGTAAGGAGTTGTGAGTGTGAGAGGTTGAGAGTTCGAATCTCACCTTAGTCACTTTTTGTTTTTTATTATTTTTACTCTAAATGTTTCTATCTTTCATTAAAAAATAACAAAAATAGTTTTTTATTATTATTTAATTATTATTTTCGTATTTTAATTAAATCATTTTTTAAAATATTATTTTTTTTCACTTTTTTCTAAATTATTCATAAAAATATCCAAAAAATCATAAAATAAAAAATATTAGAAAAAATTTTGTTCTTTTTATAATATTTTTGATTTTAGGAATCAATAGGATTATTAGTTTTTATTTTAAGTTTATTATTAACTAATTATTTAGTTTGGGCTTTAAAATGGGCTTTAGGGACATTATTGACAATTTGGTGTTAACCCTAATTTGTTCTCTATATATACATGTGTTGCCTTGTTGGAAAAAGGGGAGAATGAAAAAAAACCTAAGAGGAGTGAGTGTCGTTTACCGTTATTTCTTTTTCTTCATCTATTACTGTTGTTTCTTTTTCTTCATCTTTTACCGTTATTTCTTTTTCTTCATCTTTTACCGTTATTTCTTTTTCTTCATCTATTACTGTTACGTTTTTATATATATAATTTTTAAATTGTTAGAGTTTATATATATAAGATTAATTTTTGATCGAATTATGTCGATACGATGTTTGCACATTTGTGTGCATGACGCGTGACATTTGTGTTAGTTCGATCTGGTTGCGATGATCACATTTTTGTGTGAGCAATAATACTGCTTTTTTGCTTAATTTCTTTTTCTTTGCGATAAATTTTGTTTTGTCCGATTTAGATCTGGTTGCGATGAGCGCATTTCTGCGTTAGCAACATTGTTGGGTTATTTGACATATTTAAAATTCATTATTGCTTTATTATTATTATTATTATTATTATTATTATTATTAGTATTATTGTTATCATTATTTATTATTATTATCATTATTATTATTATTATTACTATTATTATTATTATTATTATTGTTATCATTAATTTATTAAAACTTGTTATAATATAAAAATCTGTTTTTTTAAAATAAATAACATTAACATCTTTTCCAAATTAATATGAAAACCTATTATTTTTAAGAAAAACTTTTTTTTAGATAAATTTAAAATAATAACTAAAATCTTTTTTTTAAAAATAATAACTAGAACCGTTATTTATTTTATTTTATTATTGTTCAATTCAAATTTCATTATCATATTGTATCTGCTCCTCTCATGTAACCTCGCGAACTTAACAATCGCTCTTTAAATTCTGCCTTTAAATTTATGCTTGCATGGTTTAAATTATGACATTATCTCTCTGTTTGCATGATTCAATTATCTCACGCGTTTACCATTATTTCTGTCACATTGCACACATCCGAAGGTTAGGTCTAACTGTTTGGCCGCCGCGCCAATAGTCCGTAAAACTTCACACATTCAATTTCAAATCCTCAAAACTACAAACTACAAACCCTAATTTTCACAAATGCCTCGCCGCAGGCCAAATTATAATTTTACCCCTAGCATTAGGTCAAAGAGCCGCCACGCTCATTTTAGGGTTTCCCGCCGCGGAATCCCTAACCTAACCCTAATTCACTTAACAATTCAACGTAGAGATTTGGAGTTTCTACACTCCACGTAAGCGTGTCCTTAAGATGCGTTTATTCCCCTTGAAACCTTGGCCACAGTCAAGACGTTTCTAACCTCCCTTTTGAGGGGAACTACAGTTACTCTGATTCCATTCCCGTAAGGATATGTAGGCACAAGATGCGATGTCTTGCCGAGTAAGCTTAGAATTAACCCCTTAGGTCTTTTAAACCCTTAATCCTTTGTACATACCCTTAAAGAAAAAAATGAAACAAATAAAAAAATAAACAAAAGGTTCCCGTAGAGTACTACGGAAGTTTAGGGTGCTAATACCTTCCCTAATCTTAACCAACCCCCGAACCTTAGATCTCTCCCCTTTAGGTTTTTCCTTTCTTTAACCTTTCCTTCGGATAAATCAAAGACCGGTTGTAAATGAATTAAGATTCAAGTTAATCAATAGCTTGACATCCAAATTTCACCGCAACAGAAAAATGGCGACTTCACTGGGGAGTCCTAACTATTGAGGGTTATCCCTATTTTATTTATTTTTCTTTATATATTTGTTTTATTATATATTTTGCTCACTTGTATGTATATATTGGGGTACCTTACTTGGAGTTACTGTGTTGTGAGATAAGTCCTACACCCGGACTTGAGCGACCTTATGATAGGATGGCTGATATATTCGACGAGGCTTATAGGGAGTGAGTCCCGACTAAGCTAAATCGAGAATCACCGCTCAGTTGAGACACTTTCGAAAATGGTTCGGTTGATCGAGTGTAGTCGTGAAAACTTTTACCGTTATCGATTGGAGTCTGTGATACTGGGAACCGTAGTACCTTTACACCATCTTGACCTTATATAGGACGTAGTGCGGGAACTATGTGGGAGTAGTCCTACAATGGTTGCTACGCGATACTACGCTCGAACGAGGTTCTCTTGAGAATATTATCGACCCTTGAGTCAGTCGAGAAGTTGATAATATCCGAAAGATGGGCTGATAACTTTGGGCACTTTTTTAGAACCCTTGTTCTGCAGGTACAATTAACCTATAGTACACACCACTTTGGGAAGGGTAGACCTTGACTCCATTCATTACTCCTCTAACTTAGGACCTTTTGTTTGCTTATGTGTATTTGTGCTTCGCATCCATAAAGCATCATATCATTTCTAGTTTCAAGGAATTCAGCAGTCCTTTGCAAATTCGAAAAGCCTTACATTTTAAAGTCTAAAATTTTTTCCAACTTTCTTAAAAAGCAATATTCGCAATCGACCGTTGAAATTCTTGAGACCATTGCATGGCATTAGCATCACATTTTTGCATTGCATTTATCCCTCAGTTTCTCCTTCTTGGTCCTATCTTTTTCTAGTGTACCTTTGAGTCGTCAAGCTGATTCCTCGACACAGATATCAGACCAGAAACGGAACAGGAGTCACTTTGATCCTATTCTCATGACTTACACAGAGCTATATCCTGACTTAGTCCGACAAGGGCTGATCACTACAAAGGCTTTACCACCTCCTCTTAATCCTCCAGTTGGATTTAGGGTTGATCTAAAGTGTGCTTTTCATGAGGGTGCCTTAGGCCACGACTTGGAGCATTGTTTTGCATTGAAAGCTAGGGTGCGTGAACTGATTAGAGCCGGAATACTTGATTTTACGGATAGTCGTCCGAGCGTCCAGACAGATCCCTTGCCAACACATCAGAATTGAAGCTTTGTCATTGGGCCTTTTTTTCTCGTTGTTTGCATTTTCCTTATTTTGTTTAAGTTGTTTGCTTTCAATTTTGTTTGTACTTTCATTAATGAAATAAGCATTGCGACTTTTGATTCAATTCATTTCCGTCCATTTATTTGCATCTTTATGCTTTATTTTTCAAATGTTTACTTCTTGTCCAAAATTTTGATATGCTAAGATCGGAGGGAGGATGACGAAAATGTTATACCCATAACTGCTGTCAGTATGCTTTCAATTAAACCTTGTTGACGATGTAAGGCATTGTTTCAATTCCCAAACACTGGAGAAATAAGGAAGTTAATCCCTCGTCACCCCCTTCGGGCCTAGAAGTTGGAGTTTCTTTCGTTACAAAAAACCCACAATTTTAACCTTGGGATGGGTAGTTCTCAGTTAGCTTGGTTGTGTGTTCATATGATACACCTTTCATTAACAAATTTTCCTTCGCACACGTCAAATAAGTGTCGAAGATGTTTTCTAATCAAAAGGTCGATGATGGTTCACCGTAATCATTAAAATCAAACAGTCACTTTCCTTCACACAAAAAAAAATAATATAAAAAAATCAAAAGAAGCCCGCTAAGTCAAAACCTATGAAGGAGACTTAGGCAAAACTGGGGCATCCCGCTGACTGTAAACTCTAAAATAAACAGTTCAGGAAAAATTTAGGGATAATACAAAGAGATTTTTAAATCCTTATCAGGAAAATCCGCAATTGTCAAAATGACCACATGTTATAAGGAAGTAGTGTCTGCCTTTCCACAAGTCCTTTGACTTTGAACCATCATTGCTACCATCAGTGCAATCCCTAACTTATGGGAACCTGAATGCATAACATGAGTTAACTGAGTGTAGGACTGGAGATCATCACGTAGATTGGGTGGGTACAAATAAATTTTGAGCCTTTATCTTTTGTTTCATAAACCGTGAACCAGGCCACGTTACAACCCTCAAAAGACCTAACTGAAACAGGGTTATTTAGAAAGTATACTACAACAAGGTTGCGTAACTTGACTCCAAAAGATCCTTGCGAATCATTTATTTTGGCAATACACTTTTATTTTAAACTTTGAGTGTCTTGAACCGCCTTGTTCTGACTAACGACTCATGTATTTTCCATCTTTCAAAAATAATTTTTCAAAAATCGCATGAACTTTGCATTACCATGTTTGTATGAATATTTTTGTTTGCAAACTGGCTTTCCTCTAAGGAATTTTCAAACAATGAGAAACTTGGTCAAGTGATCTTATCAGGGGCAAGTTCCTTTTACATCCTGTCAAAGAATTAGTTCAAGATTTGTTCAAGGCAATATCTTCTCAGATTTGGTTTATCCAGAGAATTGTTCAAGACCCAGACTGGGGCAAGCCCTCCGAGGATACAGCAAAACAGTCGATTCCACGAATCAGACAGCTGAAGCAATTATCAGTTCATTTGACCTGGGGCAGTTTACTTGCATAATCCCTAAGTAGTTATTCATCATTCCTACAGTGACTATCAACTTGATACAGTTTAACAGAATGACAGTGATCTCCGTGTTGAGGAATCAGTCCTCCAGTTTTGTCATCTCACCGAAAGAGTCGAGCCTTGTCGTCGATGTCTGCATTTGCATTTGATCATATGTCATAGCATAATTCCTATACATGTGCATATCTTGGGTGCTTTATTCCCCATTTACATTTCTATCTTGGGTGCTTTACTCCCCATTTACATTTCTATCTTGGGTGCTTTATTCCCCATTTACCTCTCTATCTTGGGTGCTTTACTCCCCATTTACATTTCTAGCTTGGGTGCTTTACTCCCCATTTACATTTCTATCTTGGGTGCTTTACTCCCCATTTACATTTTTATCTTGGGTGCTTTACTCCCCATTTACATTTCTATCTTGGGTGCTTTACTCCCCATTTACATTTTTATCTTGGGTGCTTTACTCCCCATTTACATTTCTATCTTGGGTGCTTTACTCCCCATTTACATTTTTATCTTGGGTGCTTTACTCCCCATTTACATTTTTATCTTGGGTGCTTTACTCCCCATTTACATTTTTATCTTGGGTGCTTTACTCCCCATTTACATTTTTATCTTGGGTGCTTTACTCCCCATTTACATTTCTAGCTTGGGTGTTTTACTCCCCATTTACATTTCTATCTTGGGTGCTTTACTCCCCATTTACATTTTTATCTTGGGTGCTTTACTCCCCATTTACATTTTTATCTTGGGTGCTTTACTCCCCATTTACATTTTTATCTTGGGTGCTTTACTCCCCATTTACATTTCTATCCTGGGTGCTTTACTCCCCATTTACATGTCTATCTTGGGTGCTTTACTCCCCACTTACCTTCTATCCTTGGGTGTTTTATCCCCCATGTACCTTTATCCCGGGTGTTTTATTCCCCGTTTACCAGATATTCCTGGGTTTACCTAACATCATGGTGTTTTACCCCCATTTGTTGTTTTTCTCCATGAGGTCGTGTTTTACTCGCGTCTTACCTTGTGGGCAAAATTTATTTACTTGGCATCATGGGTGTTTTATCCCCATTTGCGTCTTTCTCCTGAGCTCGTGTTTTACCCGCGTCTTACCTTGCGGACAATTTCTAATTTACTTGGCACCTATCAACAATTCTGTGTCGTGTCTATCCGACGTTCTTCCAGATATGACATGTTTTCTTCTCTAGTGCAATTCCTCGATGGGTCGTCCCCTGTGACGTTGTTTCATCTGTATTCGTGCATTTGTCATTTTCATCATACGCAAAATATCAGATTCATATCATATTTAGCATTATAGTTCGTTTTGTTTTGTCCATATCATTGCATAGCACTGCGTCTAAAGGCAAAATTTTCGGTTATCTGTATTTAAATCCCTCCACCATGATTTCTCGAGTCTCCGCTGCTCAAATCACCCGGTGAAGTTATTTAAATAGGGGCAACTGTAATACCCCAAATTTTGCCCTAAGATTTGTCGTCGCATTTCATTGCATTTAATCAATTACTAACAAATTTGTGTAGTCGTTTGACTTTTTGCAGGTAAATATCATATGGCATGTATTTTTTTCTGAAAAGTAAAAATGACACAATTGGCAAGAGGACATGTGTAAGGAGTTGTGAGTGTGAGAGGTTGAGAGTTCGAATCTCACCTTAGTCACTTTTTGTTTTTTATTATTTTTACTCTAAATGTTTCTATCTTTCATTAAAAAATAACAAAAATAGTTTTTTATTATTATTTAATTATTATTTTCGTATTTTAATTAAATCATTTTTTAAAATATTATTTTTTTTTCACTTTTTTCTAAATTATTCATAAAAATATCCAAAAAATCATAAAATAAAAAATATTAGAAAAAATTTTGTTCTTTTTATAATATTTTTGATTTTAGGAATCAATAGGATTATTAGTTTTTATTTTAAGTTTATTATTAACTAATTATTTAGTTTGGGCTTTAAAATGGGCTTTAGGGACATTATTGACAATTTGGTGTTAACCCTAATTTGTTCTCTATATATACATGTGTTGCCTTGTTGGAAAAAGGGGAGAATGAAAAAAAACCTAAGAGGAGTGAGTGTCGTTTACCGTTATTTCTTTTTCTTCATCTATTACTGTTGTTTCTTTTTCTTCATCTTTTACCGTTATTTCTTTTTCTTCATCTTTTACCGTTATTTCTTTTTCTTCATCTATTACTGTTACGTTTTTATATATATAATTTTTAAATTGTTAGAGTTTATATATATAAGATTAATTTTTGATCGAATTATGTCGATACGATGTTTGCACATTTGTGTGCATGACGCGTGACATTTGTGTTAGTTCGATCTGGTTGCGATGATCACATTTTTGTGTGAGCAATAATACTGCTTTTTTGCTTAATTTCTTTTTCTTTGCGATAAATTTTGTTTCGTCCGATTTAGATCTGGTTGCGATGAGCGCATTTCTGCGTTAGCAACATTGTTGGGTTATTTGACATATTTAAAATTCATTATTGCTTTATTATTATTATTATTATTATTATTATTATTATTATTATTAGTATTATTGTTATCATTATTTATTATTATTATCATTATTATTATTATTATTACTATTATTATTATTATTATTATTGTTATCATTAATTTATTAAAACTTGTTATAATATAAAAATCTGTTTTTTTAAAATAAATAACATTAACATCTTTTCCAAATTAATATGAAAACCTATTATTTTTAAGAAAAACTTTTTTTTAGATAAATTTAAAATAATAACTAAAATCTTTTTTTTAAAAATAATAACTAGAACCGTTATTTATTTTATTTTATTATTGTTCAATTCAAATTTCATTATCATATTGTATCTGCTCCTCTCATGTAACCTCGCGAACTTAACAATCGCTCTTTAAATTCTGCCTTTAAATTTATGCTTGCATGGTTTAAATTATGACATTATCTCTCTGTTTGCATGATTCAATTATCTCACGCGTTTACCATTATTTCTGTCACATTGCACACATCCGAAGGTTAGGTCTAACTGTTTGGCCGCCGCGCCAATAGTCCGTAAAACTTCACACATTCAATTTCAAATCCTCAAAACTACAAACTACAAACCCTAATTTTCACAAATGCCTCGCCGCAGGCCAAATTATAATTTTACCCCTAGCATTAGGTCAAAGAGCCGCCACGCTCATTTTAGGGTTTCCCGCCGCGGAATCCCTAACCTAACCCTAATTCACTTAACAATTCAACGTAGAGATTTGGAGTTTCTACACTCCACGTAAGCGTGTCCTTAAGATGCGTTTATTCCCCTTGAAACCTTGGCCACAGTCAAGACGTTTCTAACCTCCCTTTTGAGGGGAACTACAGTTACTCTGATTCCATTCCCGTAAGGATATGTAGGCACAAGATGCGATGTCTTGCCGAGTAAGCTTAGAATTAACCCCTTAGGTCTTTTAAACCCTTAATCCTTTGTACATACCCTTAAAGAAAAAAATGAAACAAATAAAAAAATAAACAAAAGGTTCCCGTAGAGTACTACGGAAGTTTAGGGTGCTAATACCTTCCCTAATCTTAACCAACCCCCGAACCTTAGATCTCTCCCCTTTAGGTTTTTCCTTTCTTTAACCTTTCCTTCGGATAAATCAAAGACCGGTTGTAAATGAATTAAGATTCAAGTTAATCAATAGCTTGACATCCAAATTTCACCGCAACAACTACCAAGTAACTTGGGAAATTAATAATATCCGAAAAATGGGTTGTTGACTCTGGGAACCTCTTAGAGCCCTGTTTTGCATATTTGAGAACCCTTAATACACACCTTTTGGGATGGGTAGACCATGGCTCCATGCTCGTGTTCTTTAAACCTAGGCCCTTGTCTGTTTATCTGATTACCTGTGTGTATATATGAATCTTTGTTTTCCTGTGTTTGTGCATACTTGCATTCATGAGCATCATACCATAAAAGTTTCATGGAACTTAGACTTTCTTTTGTAAACATCAGGATCGTCATGGATAAAGAAAGGAAGAAAATTTTGAAGTACACTTACAAGAGTCTTAACTGGGACGACCTAAGGAGATTAGGAACTTTGGTGACAGATCCATAAAGGTTCAAGAGCAGATATGGGAAACTGTTGTCATTGTTGAAGATAAAGATGGATAAGGGACTTCTCTCCACTCTACTTCAGTTCTACGATCCAGTCTACCATTGTTTTACTTTCCCTGACTATCAGCTTGTACCTACACTGGAAGAATACTCCTATATGGTTGGTTTGCCTATTCTTGATGAGTCTCTTTTTCCTATCTTAGAGAAAGACCCTAAGGAGCAGGATATTGCTAAGGCTACACATTTGGGTTTGGTTGATATTCAAAACCATATAACTATAAAAGGGGGAGTTTTTGGCTTGACTGTAGAGCTTTTGATTGGGAAAGCTCAGTATTACGCTTACCATTTGAGCATGGACGCATTCGAGGCTATCCTTGCCTTGCTCATTGATAACGCGAAATCATATATATATATATATATATATATATATATATATATATATATATATATATATATATATATATATATATATATATATATATATATATATATATATATATATATATATATATATATATATATATATATATATATATATATATATATATATATATATATATATATATATATATATATATATATATATATATATATATATATATATATATATATATATATAATGATGTACTTTTCTACTAATCGGTGACCGTTTTCTCTCCGATTTCGGATATTTCCACACTATTTGCCCAGTATTTTGCAGGTATTCAAAGACCAGGATCAAATGGAGCAAGACAAAGAAAAGAAGCATTTACAGGTGAAAACCAGGTGAAAATCAGGCCAAAAAGCAGCTAAAACGAGTTCTGCTGATATGACGACCGTCACAAGGGTGTGACGACCGTCATGCGTGTGACGACCGTCATGGAGTTAAAATGCAGTTTTATGCACGTGATGTCAAGTGATGAAAATGCCAAAGAGGAGTGGACCACTAACTCCTATATTTTATGATATCATTCCCACTTCCCGAAGAAATGAACCGTTGAATATCCCATCTATAAAAGGAGGTAGCTGGTACCAGAAAAAGGGAGTCGTATTGAAGAGACGAAGTGCTGCCAATTTACTTTCAAAGCAATTATTCAGTTTTCCCATTTTCTTATCGTTGTTTTATTTCCTTTTTCTTTCCTTCCTTGCAATTGTTGTTTTACTTTCCCATTTCTATTCTGTACGAGTAATTGGCATAAAGACTAAATCCTGCCGCTATTTTGGAGGATTTCCCAAAAGCCAAATCGAATTGTTTACAAGTTTCTATTCTAATCGTAAATTGAATTGCTATTTCCCATTATAATGCATATTATTATTTTCTGCCATTATTTACGTGTTGTTTATCTATATTCCATGTCTGGCTAAATCTTAAGTGATCGGTATGTAATAAATAATCTGATGGGATTCGATAATTAACCGGTGTATATCTACCTTTTCAAAACTTATTTATGGCTTCAGTTTTTAAATTGACTTTTCTAAATAAACCTTCGTCGCGACAACGAGAAATTATTTACAGTAGTTTTGCCACGACAGTGGGAAATTCACATAGGTACGAACCAACAAGCGACAGCTGAGGCTAAGACCATATAGTAAAAACTAGGCATTCATTTTAAAAACAGCGACAACACTTTAAAAGGAATTAGAACTTAATAGTTTTCAAAAAGTAACTTTAACCCCGAACGGGATAGCGACAACATACGTTCCGCCTTAGAGTTGCGACTAGCATCAACAACCATCGTGAGGCAAAGGTCTTTAAACCATCATTTTCTTCTTAAACTAATTTTGAAAACCTAAAGACACCGGTGACCTATAGAATCCCTGAAGAAGTAACATATTACATACCGATTCAAGCATCTATACCTTAATTAAAAGCTTTAGTTCCCTTTAGTTTACACACTTATTTCGTTACTATTCCCCTAAAATATTACCAACCTAGCTAAACACAGTAACACCCGAAAATACTAGTTTGATTACGAGTCCCTGTGGGATCGATATCTATTATTACTACGCGATAGACTGTGCACTTGCAGTTAATTGAGTTAGACATAGAAAGTCGCGATCAAGTTTTTGGCGCCGTTGCTAGGGACCCGTTTAGTCAATAGTGTAATCTTTTGTTACACAGTATAGACTAGGTTAACTATTCTCTCTCCCTCTACTCGTTCTTCGATTGTATGCCAAGTACTCGCTCATAAGGCGACATCTTACAACCTACAATCGCCGAACTAGAGCGCTTCTTACATTTAAGAAGGCGCATCATCGAATATCAACAAAGACACAATATTCCTGATCTTCTAGCTCATCATCCTGTTGAAGAAGCAAAGATGGCTGAAGGACCTCAGAACAAACCGCTGAAGGACTACGCTACACCCTCTCAGATGGAACCTCGAAGTAGAATTGCTGCCCCAGCTATCAATTGAACCAATTTCGAACTAAAACCATCATTGTTGTCAGCTGTACAATAAAATCAATTCTCAGGAAATGCAACTGAGGATCCAAACGAACACTTAATGAAGTTTGTGCAATACGCAGACACCTTGAAGGCAAATGGAGTAACTCCAGACGCAATAAGACTTCGTCTTTTTCCTTTTTCTATTAGAGATAGAGCTTGGACATGGTTACAATCCTTACCATCTAACTCCGTTACGACGTGGGAACAGTTGAAGAATGTTTTCTTAGCGAGATACTTTCCGCCAAGCAAAACTGCTATGCTTAGAGCTCAAATCAACGGATTTTGACAGAAAGATACTGAATCTCTCTACGAAGCGTGGGAAAGGTTCAAAGATATGATGAGAGCATGTCATCACCACGGTTTAGAAGACTGGGTGACGATACATACTTTCTACAATGGGCTTCTGTATAACACCAGATTAACGGTAGACGCCGCCGCGGGCGGTGCACTTATGGATAAGCCATACAACGAAGCCTATCAACTAATCGAAAACATGTCTCAGAACCACTGCCAATGGGGAGGCAAACGAACTCCAGCAGAGAAACCCGCAGCGAAAGGTGGGATGTACGAGATCAGCAGCCTTGAAAAGTTCAACGCTAAAGTAGATGCTCTAGCACAGAAAATCGACAGTCTGACCGTTAACCCAATTGCAACCGTAGCTGCTGTAACTCTAAACTGCGAGTTATGCGGAATCGCCACTCATAATGCGCCCGACTGCCCATTGTTGGCTGGAATCCCACCAGATAAATTAAATTACGCTCAAGGAAATCCTTACGCGAACACTTACAACCCAGGATGGAGGAACCACCCAAATTTTTCCTACAAGAACGATAATGCCTTGCAAGCACCTGCTGCTCCGCCAGGATATCAGAAACCAGCCGCTGCTGCCCAGACTGCCCCTAGGAAATCAAACCTCGAATTGATGATGGAAAAATTCATAGCTACTCAAGCTCAAACAAATAAAGAATTCCTAAATCAAAACATACACACTAGCGAGCAGATTAAACAGCTGACCGGAAAAGTAGACGCTTTAGCCACCCACAATAAAATGCTCGAAACACAGATATCACAAGTGGCTCAACAACAAGCCTCTGCAGCTGCCCCAGCTGGAACATTTCCAGGCCAACCCGAACCTAATCCGAAAGGTCACGCAAACGCTGTTATATTGAGAAGTGGAAAAGAATTGGAAGGCCCAACAGATCCTAGGAATGAAGATTTAGTAATGCATCAGAAATCTGATAAACCAACCGAAAAGGAGTCTGAAACAGAAAAGAAGGAATGTGACGAGCAAAAGGCCGCCAAAGATGAAAACTCATATGTGCCTCCAGCGCCATATAAACCACCTATCCCTTATCCTTAAAGATTAATAAACTCCAAAACTTTAGGACAATTTAAGAAATTTGTTGAACTTCTGAAACAACTAAACATCACTATCCCGTTCACAAAAGCGATAACTCAAATGCCGTCATACGCTAAGTTTCTTAAAGAAATCTTGTCTAATAAAAGGAAAATAGAGGATAACGAGACAGTGACACTCACTGCCGAATGTAGCACAATAATTCAAAACAACATGCCTCCTAAACTAAAAGACCCAGGTAGTTTCTCCATACCTTGCGTCATAGGAAAGTTCGTTATAGACAAAGCTCTATGCGATCTAGGAGCCAGTATAAGTGTAACGCCTTTATCTATATGCAAAAAGCTGAATATGGGAGAACTAAGACCAACTAAAATGTCCGTACAATTGGCTGACCGATCAGTCAAATATCTCGTCGGTGTACTAGAAAACGTTCCAGTACGCATAGGCCAATTCTATATCCCAACCGACTTCATAATCATGGACATCAAAGAGGACTCTGTTACCCCCAATTATCCTAGGAAGACCGTTCCTAGCTACAGCCGGAGCTATCATAGACGTAAAGAAAGAAGGCTAACATTCGAAGTAGGAGAAGAAAAGATAGAGTTCATCCTTACTAAGTTCTTGAAGGCACCAGCTATAGATGACACATGCTATATAGTAGATGTCATTGACGAATGCATACGAGAATTAGAGAAGGAGGAAACTACATATTCTGAAATCATGAAAATCCAGATCCCTGCTATTCATGAAGACGACAACTGGCGTGCACCATAAAAAGATGATAGTCTGAGCGAGATCTTAGCACTAACTCCAAATCACATGCCAGGTCCGAAAAACCCAGCTTTAGAACTTAAAGAGCTACCTAAAACCCTCAGGTATGAATTCCTAGATACAGAATTCAAAAGACCAGTAATAGTCAATGCTAATTTAGGACAGTCAGAAACTGAGCAACTATTAGAAGTCCTAAGGAAATACCCAACTGCGTTAGGCTATAATATAAGCGATCTAAAAGGCATAAGTCCCTCCATCTGTATGCATCGTATCATGCTGGAGGAAGACTGCAAAACTTCAAGAGAACATCAGAGGAGGATAAACCCGATCCTAAGCACTGTAGTCAAAGACGAGGTGAAAAAGTTACTAGACGCAGGAATCATATACCCGATCTCCGACAACCAATGGGTCAGCCCAGTACACGTAGTACCCAAGAAAGGAGGCGTCACTGTAGTGAAGAATGCAAAAGGCGAATCGATAACCCAAAGAGTTGTGACCGGAAATAGGATGTGTATCGATTAAAAAAAACTGAACAAGGCGACTCGGAAAGATCACTTCCCTTTACCTTTCATAGAACAAATGTTGGAAAGACTAGCGAAACATTCGTACTTCTGCTATCTAGATGGTTATTTGGGATTCTTTCAAATTCCTATTCACCCCGATGACCAGGAAAAGACAACATTCACCTGTCCCTATGGTACTTTTGCTTATCGCCGAATGCCGTTCGGACTGTGCAATGCTCCAGCAACCTTCCAAAGATGCATGATGGCAATCTTTGCGGATTATATAGACGATATCATGGAAGTGTTCATGGATGACTTCTCTGTATGCGGACAAAGCTTCGAAAGCTGCCTGTCAAATTTAGAAATGGTACTCAAAAGATGCGCTAAAGTGAACCTTGTCCTTAATTGGGAAAAATGTCATTTCATGGTCCGACAAGGCATCGTTTTAGGACACGTCATATCTGAAAAGGGGACCGAAGTTGACAAAGCCAAAATAGAGATCATAAAGGATCTCCAACCTCCGAAAATCGTACGAGAAATACGAAGCTTCTTAGGACACGCTGGATTCTACCGAAGATTCATAAAGGATTTCTCGAAAATCACAAAACCTCTTACAGGTTTATTAATGAAAGATGCCGAGTTCATCTTCGACAAAGAATGCTTAGAGGCATTCGAAACTCTAAAGTCAGCCCTTATCATCGCACCAATCATGCAACCCCCAGATTGGCAACTACCATTCGAAATCATATGCAATGCGAGTGATTACGCTGTAGGCGCAGTTCTAGGACAAAGGAAAGACAAGAAGCTTCACGCTATCTACTACGCTAGTAGAACTTTAGACCCTGCCCAAATGAACTACGCCACAACGGAAAAGGAACTTCTAGCAGTCGTGTTTGCTCTTGACAAATTCCGTTCCTACTTGGTAGGAGCCAAAATAATCATATACACAGATCACGCTGCCATTAGGTACCTAATAAGCAAAAAGGACGCCAAACCTAGATTATTGAGATGGATCCTATTATTACAAGAGTTCGACTTAGAAATTAAAGATAAGAAGGGGACCGAGAATGTAGTTGCAGATCACTTATCCCGTATAGAGGGCATTAAACAAGAACCAATGCCTATCAATGACGATTTAGCCTACGAACGTCTGCTAGCCAAATTGGAAAGCGATATGTCCAACTCAACTTCGGAAGAACCGGAACTGGAAAAAGCCGTGGAAGCTGTCTATGCCCAAGCCACTTTGCCGACATCGTTAATTACTTGGCCGCAGGCGTGCTTCCACCGGACCTGACTTATCAACAAAAGAAGAAATTCTTCCACGACTTAAAGCATTACTACTGGGACGAACCTCTACTCTTCAAACGAGGCGCCGACAACTTATACCGTCGCTGTGTCCCAGAGGAAGAAATAGAAGACATTATCTCCCAATGCCATTCAGCACCTTATGGTGGTCATGCTAGCACCTCAAAGACGTGCGCTAAAATTCTACAATCTGGCCTATTTTGGCCCAGTCTCTGGAAGGATGTCCATATCGCTGTACTAAAATGCGACCGGTGCCAATGCACTGGCAACATATCACGACGCGATGAAATGCCTCAGAAAGGAATTTTAGAAGTAGAAATCTTTGACATCTGGGTAATCGACTTCATGGGACCTTTCCCGTCTTCTTTTGGAAATAAATATATACTCGTCGCTGTCGACTATGTATCAAAATGGATAGAGGCCGTTGCCGCTCCAACAAATGACACGCGAGTAGTCGTTAAACTCTTTAAAAACACAATCTTTCCTAGATCGGTGTGCCCAGACTCGTCATTAGTGACGGTGGTTCACACTTCATATCACGAATCTTTGACAAACTCCTCTCCAAATACGGAGTCAAACACCGCGTAGCCACACCGTATCATCCGCAAACTAGTGGACAAGTGGAGGTTTCGAACAGAGAAATAAAGCAAATTTTAGAAAAGACTATCGCAACCTCCAGGAAAGATTGGTCCTCAAAGCTGAATGAAGCTTTATGGGCTTATAGATCCGCCTTTAAGACACCAATAGGCACCACACCATTTAAACTAGTCTACGGAAAATCATGTTACCTGCTGGTAGAATTAGAGCATAAAGCCTTCTGGGCTATTAAGACGCTAAACTTCAACTACACTGCGGCAGGAGAGAAACGAATCTTGAACCTCCATGAATTGGAAGAGCTCAGATTAGATGCGTACGAGAATGCACGCATCTACAAAGAAAGAACCAAGAAATGGCATGATAAATGTTCGTTCCGGAAATAATTCAGTGTGGGCGACATTGTGCTCCTATTCAACTCCAGATTAAAACTCTTCCCTAGAAAATTAAAATCTAGATGGTCTGGACCTTTTGAGGTCACCAAAGTCCTTAAGAGTGGAGTTGTTGAAATCAAAAATCAAATCAACGCACCATTTATAGTAAACGAACAACGAAAACATTATAATCAAAATAAACACAGCGACCACGTGAGCAATATGAAATTGCTCGAGCTTCCCGAATAGCTTATAGCCAAGCTATCGTCAGGCTTCTGACGTTAAAGACAGCGCTGATTGGGAGGCAACCCAAATTTTTCCCATTTTTCCCTTTTAAATTTATTAAAACTATGTTTTCCCTTTAACTCATAATTTCTATAAATCTCTATTTTCTTATTTTCTGCTATTTATTTTATTTTTCTTTTATCACCCTTTTCTTCTTAAAAATATGATTTGAGTGAATGTGATTTTAACTTTTCCAGGATTTTAAAGTCGTTCTACTTTTCTCCCGTTTTTATCCGACTAACGAGTATGGCTGACATCGACGTTACGACTGTTGTGTTTAGAGGACTAGCTCATAAGGCCAGATTTGAGGCACTGACTAAGAGAAGCTTTGCTTCGACTCTGTACTACGATAAACCCACCATGGACAAGCTAGGAATCCAGGATAGCATTCAGTATTTATTTAACCAATTAGGCTGGGAGCAAACTGCTCTAAAGACCCGATTTGCTACCTTCCGCAAACTGACGTTCGAGTTCCTTAGCTCCTTAAGTTACTTACCCGAACATGGCTATGGATCCACTAAAGAGCTGGTAACCTTTAGAATGTTTGGAATAGACCAAACACACAACCGTACCACGTTAGCTAACATCCTAGGCTTCCCTAGCGGACCTTTTGTGTTTACCACCACTGAAGAGGATATTGATTTCGAGTTAGACCAATTCTGGGGTTCCATCACTGGTAACTAT
This sequence comes from Lathyrus sativus, assembly GCA_963859935.3. Taxonomy (NCBI): domain Eukaryota; kingdom Viridiplantae; phylum Streptophyta; class Magnoliopsida; order Fabales; family Fabaceae; genus Lathyrus; species Lathyrus sativus. Next base: position 600,305,517 of record OZ012739.1, on the reverse strand, counting down.
CACCCAGAACTGAATGACATGCGCAACAACGAGATACACAATCCAGCCTTCCGATATTTCCATAGGATTTTAGCCCATACCCTCTTTGGGAAGGAGGAAAACATTACAACAGTCTCAAAGGACGAGTTGTTCATCCTTCTCTATGCTTCACAAGGCCGCCCTGTAAATGTTGTCCCTTTTATGATGAGGGCATTTACACACCTCAATCAGGAACCGCACTCACCCATTTTAATAGGAGGCCTAGTCACCATGATCGCCCACGAAATTGGCCTGAGGTATTACCTGAACAAAGTCGTTCGTTTCGGCAACCTCAGATCAATGGACATCCAGTTCTGCTTCAACAGACGTATCTTAGGTACCTTAGGACCAGGAGCCTACGAATACCTCATAGTTGATCAACCTGTCCACCTTTTCACATTGCCCAACCATGAGCTAACCAGTATCCATAACAGAGATAATTGGCTTTATGAATTGGACGAGCCTATGGGACCCCCATCACCTCACTCCACACCTCAGGCTTACATATATGACAGTGATCAAATCTCTGAAGCACGTGACTATTTGTACTACCAAGATTATGAGTCCGAAGTGGAGATAGATCCTGAGACCCCTCCTAACTACCATAACTTTCCTGACCCCACTCCTGAACAAAACACAGACAAGCTGGACACTTTTCTAAGAACTGTGGACGACCTCAAGCTGGAAATAACCACTATCAAAGATGAATTAATGCAGCTTTACATGGATTTCGTTACTTACATGGACGTAGTTAGCGACCAATTTAATGACGTTATTCAGCAAGTCAACAACTTGAAGAAACCAAAGGAGTGATATTTTAGCTTTCTCTTTAATTTTAGTTTACTGCATTTCACATTGTTTCACATTATTTCATTTTGCAATTGTTCCTTTTTGGATATTGTATTACTTTAAACTCATTTTTGATTCAATGTTATTTTCATTTCATTCCAGTATCTCCCTTAATTATGTTTCCTGTTATTTCTTATTTTGTAATTGATCGCGACTTTCTATGTCTAATACAACTAACTGCAAGTGCACAGTCTATCGCGTAGTAATAAAAGATATCGATCCCACAGGGACTCGTAATCAAACTAGTGTTCTTGGGAGTTACTATGTTTACCTAGGTAGAATGTGTTTTAAGGGAATAATATTGTCACTAAAAGAGGAACTAAGATTACTATTTAGATTATAATTAATTGAATCGATACGTAGTACTTGTGTTCTTCAGGGATTTGATAAATTACTGGTGTATGAAATAGTTTTCACAGTTTATTTAAGCAGAAAATGGAGATTCGAAGACTCTCGTCTCACGATGGTTATTGACGCTAATCATAATCCTAAGGGCCAAACGTACACTTTCGTATTCCGTTCGGGGTTAAAATTACTTTTTGGAAATCTCTAAATTCTAATTCATTTTAAAGTGCTTTCGCTGTTATTAAAATAAATGCCTAGTGTTCACTATCTGACCTTACCGCAACTTTCGCTTGTTGGTTCGTATCTTAATTAATTTCCCACTTTCGTGGCAAAACTACTTTTAAATAAGTTCTCGCTTTCGCGACGAAGTTTATTTCGTGAATCAATTTTAAACACTTAGACCATAGATTACTTTTGTGAAAAGAAAGTTTTCAAACAAGAGTTATCAAATCCCATTCGAATTATTACTACATATCGATTACCTAAGTTTAGCTAGACATGGAATTGGGAAAAACAAAACATAAATAATAATAATAAATAATAAATTGCATTATAATAAAACAGAAGTCGATCAAAATGAAAACCTATAAATAATGCCAATTGGCCTTTGGGCAGATCCTCCACAGATGTTGGCAGGATTCTGGTCTTTAGTGCCAATTTGATCGTACAGTACAATAGGTATTACAGAAGAGCGGAAATGGAAATGAGGAAATGTAAAGGGAAATGAATACAAAATAAAAACTGGAAAGTAAATTTGCTCTGGAAATTAAATTCGGCAGCACTTCGTGGTATGAATGCAGCACCCTTTCTGAAGTCCTCTGCTTCCCTATTTATAGAAGTGGAACCCCAACGGTTATCTCTGAGGATGATGGACTTTGAGGCAGATAATTTAGGGAGTAGTGGTCCACTTAATGGGAATTGGAACTGCTCTTTTGACGTGTAATCTGAGTGGGGCGTTTTTGCCTGCATGACGGTCGTCACAAGGTGTGACGGTCGTCATGAAGCTGTGACGGTCGTCACATCAGCAAAAACTGATTGCTGCGCTTTTCATTGTGTTTTCACTCCTTTTTCGTCCATATTTCATCTGAGATTGCTCCTTTTCTTCATGTTGCCTTGTTTAGACGTGATCGTTGAATACCTGCAAAACATCAGACAAATATACGGAAATAACCCGAAATCGGATCGAAAACGGTTAGCTTTTAGTTGAATTATGCATGAAAATATCTATATGATTTCGTGTTATCAGTAATCAGTCTATCATAATGCAAAAATCAAATTTTCCACTGTTAAAACGCCCCACAAGCGAAATTTTGCATTTCTGCAGAATTTGCTACTGTGACGGTCGTCACACTCCCCTGACGGTCGTCACGCGTGTTACGACCATCACACATCCCTGACGGTCGTCACGCAGATAAAACCCCAATTCTATCAAAACAGAGGTCACGCACCTCTCCACCTCCACTCCCCTAATTCCCCATTTTCCCACATTTAAAACCCACTAAAAACCCTCTGAATCCCCCATTCAAACTCCACAATTCCAACTTCCAATCCACTATTATATATTAACCTCTGCATTTCCATACCTCACCATCCTCAGAAACTTCCTATTCTCAAACCTCTGCATTTCTCTCACCAAAATGGCCAGACAAAACCGTGCAAACCCCGATTTGAGCACTATCACTTTCCGAGAAGGCGAGGCCGGCGAACGACAGCAGACCAACTTCCTAGCATTCCATCAGCGGTTGCTACAGCCGACCCGGTATGCTCACCTGAATTCTCTGACGGGTAGGGATTCTGGATGGCGTAACTTGGATGTTACAGAGAGCCGACATCTGGCATCTCTGCACCAATCCCCAACCCACCTACGAGTAACTTACACTGGAGTTTCTCAGCTCCTTCGCATACGCAACATCACCCGGCGATACCAACCAACTCACCGGCGCCGCCTGCTTTCGTCAGTTCGGCACCGAATATCAAGTCCCCCAGGATCACATCACCGTCATTCTACAGTTACCTCATAGCGACGATGCTCACTGCCGCATATCCGATCAGTTCTACCAAGAAGCTTTCCCTCTTTGGAACCATCTGACCGGGACCACTCCAGAAAGTTGGGACACTCTGAACGCCACTCATATCCACAACCCAACTATCCGCTACTTCCACCGCATGTTGACAACACCATATTCGCTCGTGACAGTAACTACAAGGTCAACTCGAAGGAGCTATTTTTCCTCCGTTGCGTGTTCGCTTCAGAACCTGTTAACGCCACCCCCGTTCCTCTTGGCTCACATTTAAGCTAATTGTAACTGCGGCTCAAAACCTTTCTATTTTGGTGGCATCATCACATCCATTGCCATAGGCCTCGGCCTTGGCGACCGCCTCCAGACACTCCGCCAGATGCCCCCTGTCTTCCTAGACACCGACCACTGCCGCGCCTCCCACCTCATCAAGGCCCGCGCAGATGGGAGATACCATCCGGTAGTGCGAGGCCGCACTATCCAGAGCATCATCATGCCTTCACGCACCCGAATGCATCCGGAGGATAGAGCCAACTGGCTCTTCGATACCACTGCCCCTGCTTCCCCAACACAAGATAATATCCAAGAGCCCAGGGACGAAGTTCAAGAGGAGCTAGACAGAGCCGACCAGCCTGAGCCATCACAAGCACCTGCTGCCGAAGGCCCTTCCGCCCGCCGCCGCCGCCGTCCTGCCACTGATGATACATCTGAGGCCCTCCTCCGTTGCATCAAACAGCAGAACCAGATGATGCTTATGATGGAACAGCAGAACCGAAGGGCTGAAGAATTCGAAGCATGGCAGAGAGAGCAAACCGATCAAATTAGGAAATCTTTGCAGATGATGCAGGATGTCCATTCCGGCATGGCCGGTGAGATGGCACACCTCACTGTGCGAGTCGACGGCCTCCGTGATTACATCTTCCACACTGGAGCTCTGAACCTCGCGGCATGCGACGACACAGCCAGAGGTCGAGGTAGAGATCGAGGCAGAGGAAGGGACTTGTAGTATTTTTCCATTTTTGTCATTTTGTTTCCTTTATTTATTTCCTTTGTATTCCTCCCTTCCGCATTCTTTCAAATCAGTGAGGACACTGATTGAGATAGTGTGGGAGCGGACCGTTATTTCCTATTCGTTATTTCCCTGTTATTTCCCATTTCCGATTGTACTTTTTCTTTCGAATTTTCAATTTAAAGTAATTTTAATTTTCGGCAAATAAGCTCTTATATATATATATATATATATATATATATATATATATATATATATATATATATATATATATATATATATATATATATATATATATATATCTGTTACGTGAACTCCTCGCGCTTCATCTGAAATATACAGAGAAACTTTTATCCTCTCCAAAGCATCACGCGTTACGCCTAAACCTTACCAAGTTGGAATTTCCGAGAAGAAAATTTTAACAAAGCTTCTACGCCCTGACACCTTAGACCTCTGGTTTATGCGAGTCAGTCTCACTACTTACTCGTACCAAAGCCTCAAGTTTCGACTCGAACGGAGCCCCCTGTAGTTTATACGAGCAGTCAGCACCATCCTAAACACTTCTTCTAAGCAAGAAACCGATACAAATAAGTGTATGATCTCTAGTAAGAATTCAATAATCTTGAAAGAAAAGAAAAGCCATATAGCATGAATATAGAGATATGTCCCTTCTAAGTTAGGTGCTCCTCACCCGAGCATTTAGCCCAACGGTACGAAACTCTTGCGGATTTATAGAAGAATAAGCATATGTGCAAATAAAAAAGAATCAAACTACCAGAGAGATCAAAATCACCAACAGGTTTTCTTGCCATGAACATGTATGGATAACAGGCTTAATGTGACTGCGCCAGAACGAAGTCGGGTAAAATTTGTTGCGAGAGACTTGAAGCCGAGCTGCAGTAACATGATTGAGACTGGCTTGCATAAAAGAGAGGCCTTCGAAGACTTACAATCAAGTGTCGTTGCCGTATACGCTTTGTTTCCATTGGATCCTCGGCTTTCTTAACTTGGCGTCCGAGAAATCTTATCAAAGGAAGAGCGTGTCGCGTGCTTGTCGAACTTTAAATTTTTCCTACCTTTACTTGAGGACAAGCAAAGATTCAAGTTTAGGGGAGTTTGATAACGCGAAATCATATATATATATATATATATATATATATATATATATATATATATATATATATATATATATATATATATATATATATATATATATATATATATATATATATATATATATATATATATATATATATATATATATATATATATATATATATATATATATATATATATATATATATATATATATATATATATATATATATATATATATATATATATATATATATATATATATATATATATATATATATATATATATATATATATATATATATATATATATATATATATATATATATATATATATATATATATATATATATATATATATATATATATATATATATATATATATATATATATATATATATATATATATATATATATATATATATATATATATATATATATATATATATATATATATATATATATATATATATATATATATATATATATATATATATATATATATATAATGATGTACTTTTCTACTAATCAGCGACCGTTTTCTCTCCGATTTCGGATATTTCCACACTATTTGCCCAGTATTTTGCAGGTATTCAAAGACCAAACTCAAATGGAGCAAGACAAAGAAAATAAGAATTTACAGGTGAAAACCAGGTGAAAATCAGGCCAAAAAGCAGCTAAAACGAGTTCTACTGATATGACGACTGTCACAAGGGTGTGACGATTGTCACAGGTCCATGACGATCGTCATGGAGTTAAAATGCAGTTTTCTGCACGTGTTGTCAAGTGATGAAAATGCCAAAGAGGAGTGGACCACTAACTCCTATATTTTCTGATATCATTCCCACTTCACGAAGAAATGAACCGTTGAATATCCCATCTATAAAAGGAGGTAGCTGGTACCAGAAAAGGGAGCCGCATTGAAGAGACGAAGTGCTGCCAATTTACTTTCAGAGCAATTATTCAGTTTTCCCATTTTCTTATCGTTGTTTTATTTCCTTTTTCTTTCCTTCCTTGTAATTGTTGTTTTACTTTCCCATTTCTATTCTGTACGAGTAATTGGCATAAAGACTAAATCCTGCCGCCATTTTGGAGGATTCCCCAAAAGCCAAATCGAATTGTTTACAGGTTTTTATTCTAATCGTAAATTGAATTGTTATTTCCCATTATAATGCATATTATTATTTTCTGCCATTATTTACGTGTTATTTATCTATATTCCATGTCTGGCTAAATCTTAAGTGATCGGTATGTAATAAATAATCTGATGGGATTCGATAATTAACCGTTGTATATCTACCTTTTCAAAACTTATTTATGGCTTTAGTTTTTAAATTGACTTTTCTAAATAAACCTTCGTCGCGACAACAAGAAATTATTTACAGTAGTTTTGCCACGACAGTGGGAAATTCATAAAGGTACGAACCAACAAGCGACAGCTGAGGCTAAGACTAGATAGTAAAAACTAGGCATTCATTTTAAAAACAGCGACAACACTTTAAAAGGAATTAGAACTTAATAGTTTTCAAAAAGTAACTTTAACCCCGAACGGGATAGCGACAGCATACGTTCCGCCTTAGAGTTGCGACTAGCGTCAACAACCATCGTGAGACAAAGGTCTTTAAACCATCATTTTCTTCTTAAACTATTTTTGAAAACCTAAAGACACCGGTGACCTATAGAATCCCTGAAGAAGTAACATATTACATACCAATTCAAGCATCTATACCTTAATTAAAAGCTTTAGTTCCCTTTAGTTTACGCACTTATTTCGTTACTATTCCCCTAAAATATTACCAACCTAGCTAAACACAGTAACACCCGAAAATACTAGTTTGATTACGAGTCCCTGTGGGATTGATATCTATTATTACTACGCGATAGACTGTGCACTTGTAGTTAATTGAGTTAGACATAGAAAGTCGCGATCACTCATTTATGGTATCTTTTTGTTCCCTAGCTTTGAAAACTTTAAGGACCTCAATGCCATCAAAATCTTCTTGAGGAAGAACCATGTGCCTACTTTGATAGCGGATGCCTATCATTCTGTTCATCTGAGGAATTTCCACAATGGAGGGATGATCACTTGTTGTGTTCCTTTACTATACAAGTGGTTTATTTCGCACTTGCCTAAGGCTAACACTTTTTGGGATCCTAAGAAAGGTTGGTGGTCACAAAAGATCATGGCTTTCACCCACTCTAACATTGATTGGTATAATCGTGTCTATGATGGGGTGACGATTATTGATAGCTGTAGAGATTTTGGCAATGTACCTCTTCTTGGTACTAAAGGAGGGATCAACTATAGCCCAGTCCTTGCTTGCCGACAATTGGGATATCCTTTTAAGGACAAACCCAACAACATTCATGTGGAAAGTATTTTCTTTAAGGAAGAGGAGGATAATAAAGAGCTTAAAGAGAAGATCTTGAATGCTTTGAACCATTTGCATAAAAAAGGGAAGAAAGACTTGGGAAAGCCTAATTATGTTTCTTTGGAACCATATCTCCAATGGGTCTGAAAAAGGGCTATTGAGTTGAAGATGCCTTATTCCTGACAAGAGCCCATGGTTCTAAAGGAGGAAACCACCCCTGATCTTCATGTCTGAAGCAGAGGAGCTGAGAATCGCTTTGAGCAAATCACAATAAACAGAAGACGCTTGGAAGCATAAGTATCAAGTGACTGTTGAGGAGAATGTGGAACTCCATAGGCAACTACAAATGAAGAATGAAGAGTGCTCTATTGTAAGAATAGGAAAGCGCAAGAGGATTTATATTCCTCTAGCCCTCAGTCAACTCCATGGAAGCTGATTATGGATAAGCTTGTTCTCGAGAAGGCTTAGATGGAAGAATAGATCAAGAAGCTCAACATGAGGCTGTCAGGAGAATCTCTTTAGGACTTTTGTTAGCTTTTATTTAGCTTTCTGTTTAAGACTCTTGTAATAAGTAATGATGTGCCTCCTCCACATCAAGGACACGCACCTGAGGAAAATACTAGTCAACCAGCATGTGGACCTGCGCCATAACGTCATCCCTATCAAGTGGTTACCAAAAAAGTGTCCCAACATTCATTGGTTGTTTCTCCTCGAGGTTTTCGAAGCCAGAACATGAATAAGAAGAATCATGTCAAAAGGGATAAGGTATGCTATAAGTCGGTTCCTGTGCCACTAAGTAAGCTTTACCTACTACTAATTCAAAACTCGTTGGTGACTCCACAGGCTCTTAACCCTGTGCTAGAACTATGGCACAATGCGAATTTGACTTGTGAGTTTCACAAAGGGGATGAAGGACATGAGCTAGATACTTGTTTGGCATTAGGATCTGTTGTGCAAGAGCTGGTTTATGACAAATATTTGATCCTCGAAGAAGATCACCCAGAAGTTGAATGCAAGTACCATATTGGGACAATGGGGCATCTGGTTGAAGAGTGTAAGGATTTTGGGTTGAAGCTGCTAAAACCTCAAGAAGGTAAGCCAATTGCCAGTGTCTCAATTCCTAAAGCAAAAGACAAAGGACCTATGAGGCCTCTCAAGGTTCTGTACCACAAGGAGCAAGTAATCATTGATGGAGGTGTTCCCCTGCTTGGGCCTAGAAATTGAAGTCTATTGAAGTCAATTCTCCAAAGTTTGATGTATTTTGATTGTTTCAGTATTTTCATTTGTATTTTCCTTGCCTTTTAATTTCATGTATGCTTATAAGCTTTGTTGTCTGTTGAATTGGCAAGATTAATGAAATGTTTATGCATCCTTTTAATTAATCCATTCGTATCCACTTATTTTCTTTTATTGTCATAAAAAGCAAAAATATTTATCTTTCCATCCACTTATCTTTACCAAATTGTTGTTTAAGCAAAGATTAGGGAGGATGAAAAAAATATTATATTCATAACGACTGTTGGTATGCTTTCAATTAAGCTTTGCCGATGATGTAAGGCATTGTTTCAATTCCCAAACACTGGAGAAATAAGGAGTTAATCCCTTGTTAACCCTTTTGAGTCTAGACATAGAAGTTTCCTTCGGATTTCTAAACCCGTAATCTCAACCTTGGGGTGGGTAGTTCTCATTTAACTTAGCAACATGTGCATACGAGAAACCTCTCATATAAAGGTTGTGTTTACCGGTTTTCCTTCGCACACGACAAGCCCGTGCTGAAGATATTTTCCAAGCCTAAAAAGCCGATGATGGTTCTCCATAGCCATTAAACTAGGTAGTCATATTCTTTCTCAAAAAAGTAAAATCAAAAGAAAAAGCCCGCTAAGTCAAAACCTATGAAGTAGACTTAGGCAACATTAGGGCATCTCGCTGACTGTATGTCCAAAAGAAACAGTTCAGGCAAAGTTAGGGATAATAAAAGAGGAAATCCTTGAAGCTTTAACTCTGAAAGTCCTCAATAACAAAAACAACCAAATGTTGTAGGGGAGCAGTGACTACCTTAGGTTTTTGAACTATCAACAACTATCATTAATTTAAATCCTAACCTATAGGAACCTGAGTGCATAACCTGAGTTAATTGAATGTAGGACGGAAGTTCATTATGAAGAGTGGGTGGGAACATATAAACTTTGAGTCTTTATCCTTTGTTTCATGAACTTTGAACCAAGCCATGTTACAACCTTTAAAAGACCTAATTGAGGTAAGGTTGTTTTGAAAGCATACTACAACAAGGTTAGATAACCTGACTCCTAATGATCTTTGTTTCTTATTGGTCACTTCACCTGTCATTTTGTAAATGACAGGATCCACTTTGTTTTTTTATCTTTGATCACTCCATTGTGTGTTTTACCAATAACTTTGATTTAAAAAGCTCACATGAATGTTACATTGAAATTGCCAATTTTAAATGAACAGTGTTGTTTGCAAGACAACCCGATATCAAAAGAATCCCAACAAATGCAGCCAGCTAGGGAATTTCTCTTGGTATAGGAGGCTTGGTCAGGGGAAACCAATTTGAATGATTTATTAATCACCCATCCCCAGGATTTAGTGAATCAGGGGCAGAACTCTTCAAAGTTTAGAATATTGGGGCACAGTGTCTTGAGGTTTTATAGCAAGTTGTTTCCCAACTCCTTTCAAGGCAAGCCACTCTAGACCAGTTAATCAGGAGCAATCGGGTTGAGAATTGATAAACCTCTCAAAGACCAGTTAATCAGGAGCAGTCAGGTCGAGATTAGATGAATCTCGAGGATCAGTTAGTTTGAGGCAACTCTTTCACAAATCCTCCAGCTAACAGGGGCAAGTTTGTTCCCCATTTGTTAGCTCCATAATTTGACAGACAAGTTTGAGGACTTTATGGTGCAAATGCAGTTAAATTAGGGCAGTTATGTCAAGATTCGTGAATCTTTCCAAGAGTTTGAAGATATTGAAGCATCTTGTACGCTAATTCTTCTGTAAAATACTCTTAATAATTTCTTCTTGCAGACCATGCAATCTGGGGCAGAGGAAATTTGAAGTTTATTTATTGCAAGGGTCATTACTCATTATGATGACCATTATGCGAGCTAGAGTGCAGAACTATATTATTCTTGTGACAATTTTTGCCAGCTCCCCAGTAAGTTGTTACTCCATTTGATATTGGCAGTTTCCCATGGATTCCTTTTCTAATAAGGAAATCAGGCTCATTATGGAAATCCTCAAGTGAAGCATGACATTATATCCTGAGTGGAATACTATTTTCCTCAGAGAAGGTTGTAACCTTGAAGTAGAACTGTTGGTTCTACATGTTCATCCCTAGTGATGGTCCAACTTGGTGAGGTTGGCTGGGTATCCTTGTCGAGATGTTTATTTCATCTCCAGTTTCGCTTCCCTTTTGTCTATTTTGTCAACATAAGCATAAACATAAACATGGAATACAATCATTCATACACATGCATAGCATCTGAGCATGTTGCTACCTTTCTTGGTGTGTTTTTGTTTTGTTCACTTTGGCGGTTATTCTCCAAGTGATTGGGTTTGTCTTCTCTCTCCAATAGAGTTGTCAGCTTTTAGTCATAAAGTGCCCATATTTCTAATTTCCCACAAAGTTTGATCCTCGTGGATGATGATTGTTTCAGTTATCTTTTCCACTATTAGATAAGATAAATTCCCATTTGAGTTCACTCCTAAATGGTTGGAGTCTTGTTTGACCGTTTCTTTCTAGCTCGTTCCTAGATTGAACTTTGTCTCCTAGAAGGTGTGGCTTCCAAATCTAAGTTGTGTGTGCACTATATTCCCCAGGGAAAATCTTTTACAGATCCTCATTGAAGACAAAATCTTTCTCCAGCAGTGTTGTGGTGACAACATCTCCTTAGAATCTATGCTCAAATAATATCTCTTTGAGAAAGTTAAGGAAAATTCTGTTGGTTATTTCTCTTAGTGTGAGAAATTGACTCATGAAGCAAACTAAAGCCCACATCTCTTTTATGAGATCCCCAGTAAGTCCAGTGGTAACTGACAGCTTTGTTAAGATCTGTGGTTGACACGCATATGTTGTTATTGCTTGTCTGGTTGTTACCTATTCCTTATTTGGATTTTAGTTGTTACTAGCATTGTTGTTTGCAAGTTCAGTCGTCATTGACACCCTTTAGGTTTGCTGTTAACAAATTCTGCTCATATGATTGCTATCAATATCCCTGTAAAGTCCAGTGGTGACTGACAGTTTCTTTTGAAAGTCCAGTGGTGACTTGCATTTGGTTTTAAGTCCAGCGGTGACTGACATTTATTTTAAAGTCCAGTGGTGACTGATATTTCTTTTAAAAGTCTAGTGGTGACTGACATTTTCTTTTAAAAGTCTAGTGGTGACTGACATTTCTTTTTAAAGACTAGTGGTGACTGGCATTTCTTTTAAAAGTCCAGTGGTGATTGACATTTCTTTTAAAAGTCCAGTGGTGACTGAAATTTCTTTTAAAAGTCTAGTGGTGACTGACATTTATTTTAAAGTCCAATGGTGTCTGGCATTTCTTTTAAAAGTCCAGTGGTGACTGATATTTATTTTAAAGTCCAGTGGTGATTGACATTTCTTTTAAAAGTCCAGTGGTGTCTGTCATTGTTTTAAAGACCAGTGGTAATTGGCACTCTTATCCCACTTTTCTATTGATATTCGAAGTTTGTTATTTCTCTATCTTTTCTGGTTTCTTAAAGATCCTGTTTGAACTCTTCATTTTAAGAAATTTCTAAAAAGTTCGTTTGCTTTCCAATATTTTCCTGATCTTGTATAAGAAGATCATTTCTCAATTTCCTTGGTCACTGGTTAGAAGACCACTTTCTTTGGTTCTCTTGTTAGAAGTTTAACCTTTTGTTTAAATTGATCCCTAGTGGAGATCATACTTTTTTTTCTTCTGATTTTATTCCCAGTAGAGAGTTTGTCTGTTCGTCCTTATTTTAGGGTGTCGTTTGATCATGTCTGAACTCGTTGATCTATTGCTTTGGCTATTCCTCGGTGGAGACCATCTCTTGGTTCTATCTTTGTTGGTGATCCTTTCCTTTTAGTGTGTCAGCTAAGTCGCGTTTGAACCAGTTGATCCATCACTTTGGATTTCCCTAGATTGTTTCAGCTTCCCCGGTGTTGTTATCTTTCCCCTGTGAGTGGCTACTCATTGTGTCGCTTCTTTCTCTGTTGGCTTTTGTTTTCGTCTACATTTTTATCATTCCATCATGCTAGAGTTCATTGTATGTCAGCGTTGCATAGTTTTCTTTTGTCCGTAACATAGCACGTCATTGCATCTAAGGGAAAAAAATTCGGTTATCTGTATTTAAATACCTTTCACCATGATTTTACGAGGATTTTCATCACCTATGTCATCCGATGAGGATATTTAAATAGGGGCAACTGTCATACCCTAAAATTTACCCTCATATTCTTTGATCTTTTGTATAAGTATTCTAGGTCAATCATTTTTGCATAACTAACTGGTTTATCAGCTTTTGCTTGTTTTGTTTCACTTATAAATCAGGGTGGGATTCCAGAGGCTTCAGAAGTGTTTAAATTAGGATTTTTTTTACAGGAGGTTGTCTGATGAGGTGGTTTTCCTCTGGTCAGAAATTGTTTTTCTCAGTTTTTGTATTCGAGTTTGAGTTAGAAGTGTTGGGTTTCCAATTGTCATGAACAATGCCTACCAGAGATTTATCAAGGCACGACTTCAATTTCTCTGAATGGCCACAAAGGTGTCGTTTGTTTATGATTCATTAGTGGTTTGACTGGAACGATTATGGAGAGAGATTCTAGAAGATTAGGTTTTCACCACTGGTCTAGGGATTCGTCAGGTTGTTGTTCAATTAAGATCATTTCAAGATTAATTCAAGTTTGTGGTGTTGTTCAGGACTTGTGGCGGCCAACTGTTGTCGCTACTCGAAAAAATGCATCGCGCAACGACGGGGAGGCGAAAAGGATAGACAGAAGAGTCGCCACCGAACTTTATTTGTCCCATGAGGGGAAAGGAAAATATCGAGAAAACCTTAAGAAAGAAATGGATAAGATGGTCTCGCGACCAAGAACGGGTTCGGAAGCCGGTTATGCGAGGGGAAGGTATTAGCACCCCTCGCATCCATCGTACTCGATGGGAACCTTTTGTTTGTCGATGTGTGAATTTATCTGCTTAAATATTATGCTATAAGAAGTGTTCTCCAGGGTAAAATAAGGGTTAGAAACAGGAAAATTAGGAGGAAAGAGAGAACGGGGAAAAAGAGAAAGAACAGACTCGGTAGGACTTCGCGGTCCTAGGCCTACGTATTCTCAAAAGATGTGAGAAAGTCAGAGTCGACGTAGTTCGGGGAACTACAGATATAGGGGGGAATGTGCTCGGCAAGGATTGTGGCCCTTGTGCCTACGTATCTTTACTCAAAAGAAGTAAAGAATCAGAGCAACCGTAGTTCGGCCTACGGTGTGTTGATGTTTTTTATGGATGATGCTATCGTGCGCATTCTAGCAGTTAGGTGTTTTGCTGCTCGCTCGTTGGAGACTTAGGCATTACCTGTTTGCGGTAGAACGGACGTAACATATCCTTTTGAAAGATTGATTAGTTTTCGCCACGCGGGGCTAGAAGTCACATTTGATTGATTGGATTGTTTTTTAGGGGCGAGATAGGTCCTCGGATAGTAACCCCTACGGGTAGTACCCAATTCTTTATCTCAAAGTTTTTGTTATAAAAGGGTGTGGCGAACGAGGCGTCTTCATATTGAAAGACGAGCGTCGAAACCACCCTCACTACAGTGGGCATCCCTAAGCTCGGAGAAGAAGAGGTCTACACCCAATCCTCTCTCTTTAATTCAATGCAAAGAGAACTTCGTTCTCTTATTAAAGATGTTTTTGGTTTTGAATGGTAAGTGCTTTGCGACAGAGAACCCTACGGTAAACGTCAGCACTCGGGATGGGAGAAGGCCTACGCCTAACCACTCCACGACCATTCAAGTTTTTGTTGTAAAAGATTTGAAAATGCACTCGGTGCGGGACCGAGGTTTTTAGGTGACAAGGGTTGCGAGATGAAATTGTGAAAGTGAGATTGTGGATAAAGGCGTGTCTTCGTATCGAAAGACGAGTGTCGAGACCACCCTCACTACAGTGGGCATCCCATCACTCGGAGAAGAAGAGGTCTACACCCAATCTTCTCTCTTTAATTCGATACAAAGAGAAATCAATTTATTATTGAAAGTGGACTTGGTACGAGACCGAGGTTTTATGAGGAAGTGTTGGAAGCGCCTTTGTATTGACAGCCGAGCATCGAGATCACCCTCACTACAGTGGGCATCCCTACGCTCGAAGAAGAAGGGGTCTACACCCAATCCTCTCGTCGAATTCAATACAAAGAAATGATTTTAGGGAGATGAGTTTTGAAAATGGACGGGAAACGTCTTCGTATTGAAAGACGAGTGTCGAAACCACCCTCACTACAGTGGGCATCCCAACACTCGGAGAGGAAGAAAGTCTACACTTAATCCCCTCTTTTAATTCAATACAAAGATAATTTGATTTTGAAAATTGTTTGACAAAGTTTTGAATCGAGTCGGGACAAGTAATGAAGAGAGAAAAGATGTGGTCTCAGATCCAACACTACTCATCAATAATTTGACTGGTAATGAATTACGGAGGTCTCGTCATCGACCCAAAACAGATGAAATGGGACAAAACGCCCAATAACAAATGCGAAATGGAATTCAACTCTAAAAATAAAGTATAAGAAAATTCTAAATAGAAATAATAATAAAATTTAAGAACTAATATATATATATATATATATATATATATATATATATATATATATATATATATATATATATATATATATATATATAACCCTATTATACTAATAAAATAAAATAAAGCTAATATATTAAATATCATGAAAATAATATATACAAAAATATATAAAAAAAAATTAAAAGGAGATGGATGTAAATACGATGGGGGGCAAAAAAAAAGTGATTTATGAGAATCATATGAGCCCTGCGGCCCATCATCTCACCACCAAAAAAAGCAGGAAAAACAAAAAAAGAAGGGCCAGGAATCTGTCTATCCCTCATTGCTTCATATCAAACACAGGGCAAAAAAATATATTGAAGAAAAAGGGATCAACAAAACCTAAATTGCTACAACCACCTCAATCTTATCAGACGAAAATTGGACACCGTCAACGTACTTCACAAGGTCAAACCGATGATTCAAACATCCTCAACTCCGTTTATTTCTCTTTCTCTCAACCCATCGTTGATTTTCCACCTATGCGTATCGCGAACGGGTGGATTGGGTGGCGTGTTTGAGGTTTGTTGAAGCTCGGAGAAAGGGTCGCTCACGAGAAAGGTGAGAACATGAAAATTGGTTCCAGGGCAGCGGAAATTGGAAAGGTGAACGAAGAAGGATGGTGTCTCTTGTTTGGACTGAATTACATATAGGTGCGATTTCTTGACTTCTGATTTTTCTCTGATTTGGGGTTAGTGCGTATGGATTCAGCAGAGATTTTGTTGGGTTGTTGAAGTTTGTTTATGTTTGAAGGTTGATGGTGGTAGATGGGTTGACGGGAGTTGAGGAGAAGATGATTGGGTTGAGCTTGCGGCGGAAAATCGAAGTGGTTGACGGTCGATGGTTAGCGGGATTCTGTTTGTGTTTTTTTTGGTTTAAAGCAGATTTTCGGAGCTGCCAATTGGATGAAGATGGTGAGTGGAAACATAAATAGTGTTTGGTTTCAATCAAATATCAATGAAAAGAGTCAGATTCGGTTGTGAGATTTTTGATGTTTTCTACGAATGAATCTGGGGTTTTGAGATGATGGAAAGTGGTGGTTTTGATTTGAAAAGAGCTGAGGGTTTGAATATGGTGGAAAACGATGGAAGCTGAGTTGAATGGTTGTGAAAACAGAGTTCGGTTGATGACTGATTTTCTGGTTTTTATTGAAGATTTGGTTGAAGGTGATTTGGAGAAGATGGGTGTTTTTAACGGAAGTTTCGAGGGTAATGGTTACGGTGTGTTTAGGTTTCAGAGGAAGTGTTCATTGAAGATGGATAAGGAGTTTTGTTTTTGAGCTTCTCTTGAGATTCGAGATGTTGAAGAACAATGGAGGATGTGTAGTTGTTGCTTTGGAAAGTGAACTGATGAAAGTTTTTGAGAGGGAGGTCTCAGGTTTTTTTTTTAAGTTGCTGCAGGTTTTGGAGTTATGTGGTATAGTGGAGGTGTTGTAGCTGGCGGTACCGTTTGCAGCAGGTTGTTGTCTGGTGTGTTGAGTGGTTTTAGGTGCAGCAGGGTGTGTGGGCTGGTTGTGCAGAACTTGTCTGGTTTACAGAATGGTCTGGTGTGGATGTTGAGTGCAGCAGGTATTGTCTGGTGTGATTTTGTGCAGCAGCTTTTTCACTTTCTTGGATGTGGACTGGCTTGTTTTTTTTCATTGCAGGTCAAGGCTTGTGGAGATGTAGCTATGTTAGGTTTTGCCGGACGGTTATGGATTAAGACTTGTAGAAGCTAACTGTGATGAAAGGATGGAATATGTATGTTCTTGGCAAGTTGGTATCGCATCCTTGCAAGCTGTGACGGAATTAAGCTGGTGCTTTGCGTGCTGCGAATGACGCACCAGTTCGTGAGCTGGCATTTTGTAGCAGGCTGTATGTTTTTTATCTTGGCGAGGGTCCTAATAAGAGCCATATACAATTTATTTTCCATTTCACGTCGGCAAGGTTGTGCGCATCCAGACGAACTTTCGAAATGGCTTGCGAAGTGTGTGAGTGGTGATTGTGAGCTGCCACTTACGCTGCATTTTGGAGTGAAAGAAAACGCGTTGTACACGTACTTTGGCATTACTGTGAAATATTCTGCAGGTTAAAATAACATAATTTTTTCTCGAAATTTTCGGTGTGTACGCAACTCGGCATGTCACTATGATATTGTTATCTTTTCAATTGCAGGTTTTTGTATTGTTATGGAACGAATGCAATATCCGTGGGTTTGGCACAATGCACTTTGTAAATTCTACATCAAACATGCTGTGGTACGAACGAACACGAGGTGCATTGCGGACCTGCTGCAACTTCTAACAACTCTCTGCATTGCCTTTTGCTGTTTGCAGGTTATCTGGAAGGGTTATTGAGGCACTTGAAAGAGAGTGGGGTCAAGCTACAACATACGGTTTTGGTGGATGACTTGGTTTGGTGCCGTTCTCAATTTGTTGGCTGTGTACGAAATGGGTCAGTTTATTGCTGCAAGCTTTGTCTGTTGCTCGAGCTGTTAGCAAGCTGTGAAGGTGGTGTCACAGCGTGAGTTTCTCGCTGACATCCTGCTACTTTATGCAGGTTTTTTTGCATTTGGTGAATCATGGTCTTCCGTCTCTCAGTCTTCCACTGCAAAACAACGTTTACTGATATTTTATGTCCTGGGGGATGCCGTAAAATGCTGCGTGTTTCTTACTGTTGGTGCTGCTACGTGACAGGGGTCGTACCAGTTGAAGGATCACAGTGGTGAAGTCCTGCTGTAGGTACGTTGGTAATTGCGGTTTTTACGGTAGTACAAGTTGTTTTGCTAGCAGCTTGGTAAATGAAACTAATTGACGGTTTTGTTGTGTTGGTAGCTTGTGACCAATGTGGCATATCCTTGAGAAGGATTTTCGTGTGGAAGATCAACTTAGGCGTAAAAGCTCTGAAGTGGCAGGTAATGGAAAGGAAAGTCATAGTGTTTATTTGGAGCTTGGGATGAACCTTATTAACCATGGTAATTTGCTCTTGTCTAAACACGTTCCGTCGTTTTTTCAAAGCTTTTTTTCAACTAATTTTCTTTGTTTCTTCTTCATGTTCATCTAAGCTATCAGCTCACAATCTCGATGCTTATATCAGTCTAGTTTTCTCTCTTGAGACACCAACTATAACATTTCCTTTTTGCCAACTGCTTTGAGCTGCTCTCATAATGAACTATGTCTTCTGCAGGTTTGTAGTTTGAACCCTGTTTACGATTTCGTGCCGCAAGGGGACGCTCAATCCTGCACCCAACGTTTCCACTTATATACTTCCTTGTAAATTATGTAACTCATTTACATACCTTGGATTAGTGTATTGATTCATCATTTGACAAGCCTCTTAGTAACCGTTTCATTTCCATAATTTGTAACTTACGATTCAAAGGCAACTTATGATTCTCTTGATGTACTTGTTGTGGTGACGTGTTTCTTAGGCCCAGCTGGCACTCCTTCCTCGTTTAGATGTGTTGTTCGTATAAAATGTGAATTTCTGGAAATTTGAAACATTGTATCATACATATCATCAAAGTATTTCACCGTTTATGACATGGATACCTCATATACAAGCTATCACATTATTTATCTTGAACATAACACCTTGCATCTACGTAACACGAATTGAATTTGATATCATTTTACTCAGCTGACCTTTGAACTTGAGAATTTAATAATCACCTGGCCATTTACTCCACCACAATTTGGATTGATGATATAATTCAACCATGACTTTGACAAAACCCACTAATTGGGCCAAATTGGATTTTAGGTTGGCCCACACCCGAAACCAAACAACTAAATCAAAGCTTGCTACTAATCTGACAATTGCTATTTGAACCTACTCCAAAAATTTGTAATTAACAACAAAAATTGCCATAGATCAAGACAAAGTTCAGATTATTTGACCCCATTACTTTAATACCAACTCCACATTACTTGAATATCCATTTTTTTTTCTCTTGTTAAGCTCCACATCTTTTCAAAAAACCTTTAATTATAGAAACCACACAAGATCTCTATTACCTAAATATTAAAGAGTTACGGCCAGTGGATCATCCAAGGAAAAGATCGCCACACAACTATTTGACATAAGAAAATAAAAGGTGGGACAAATTTGGGGTATGACAACTGTAGTAGTCGAGATTTTAAATGTGGAGACACATTACCATTTCCTATACCCGTTCCCAAATCACTTTAAATCCATTTCCAAATCCACTTCTTTCAATTTAATGTCCATATTACTTCCAAATATCCATATCCCCATTTTGAAATCCATTCAAATTTATATTCTTCAAACTTCAAATTTCATATTCAAGTCCTTTTATTCCAATTTCATATAAAGTCCAAGTTTTATAACTAATTTCCAAAATTCACTCTCAATTTCATCATAATTCAAATAAATTCAGTTTGTTTCTATTCAAGTGTCAATTTCAACTTTATCCAATTTATTTCAAATTCTATTTTTATTTTTATTTAATTTAAGGGTCCATAAGTTCTTTATTCTTCACAAAAAAAAAGAGAGAACCCACAATTCTCAAATCCCCAATAAACACATTTTATAAAAAAAAACATCACATTTCCATATAGTCCATACAAGTCAATTCAAAAGCCCGTTTGCCAAAAAAAAATAGAAAAGAGAGAAAAAAGGTCCATGGTAGTACGATTTGCTCTGGCAGCAACAATGACACATCAAACCCCACTTTCCTACACAAACCGTACCGCAGTGCATAAGGCCATGAGTCTTGCAGCATCACCTGCATAACTTTGCCTCAAATGACAAGCACAACAAAACCTGCAACACAAAAGCAATCTTTGACCAAAACTGCTCCAAAACAACAAACCTAATTTTGAAAAGGATGTTTCATAAGGTAACAAGACAAAAGAATTCAGAACTTAAAAACAAAGTTACATCAAAATAAAAAGGGAAGAAAAGCGGTGAGGATATGAGGATTCTGCAGAAACGAAACAAACCTTTTTTTCTTTCCTCTTCATCACATAACACACAACTTAAGAAAAATCTATCTCACTTCAGCAACGCACCAAACACTTCATTTCAACAACATCATACACCACCACCTACCAACAATATCACCCAAAACCTTTGTTGAAATGTACCTTCAACATCCCTCTATAAGAGCTTCAGACTCACCTTTATAACCTCACTTTTATTCCACAAATCACTACACACTCAAACTGGAACCGATACGCACAGACCTAAGATATTCAGAAGAAGACATAGACATCACATGATGAGATGAAGCTCATACTTGAATGAATTGTTGGGCACAACATGAGGTAGTTGTAGCTTCCTTTTATTTTCCATCTTCTGCTATTTCGAATTCATTCGCCATTATCCATGGCTTCTTTTGTTGTTGTGTTTGTGTGTTCTGCATCAGAGAGGTAACAAGAGAGAGAGAGCAGACCTCAAATAAAAAACAATACAAAACTCATTAGTCTACATAATTCATGCGGGCAATAACCTCTTAAAGATCCTTGAACCTAAAAACTACCTGAAGTCTCCATGATTCCACCTATAGACACTCACCATCATCTTCAAAAATCATCAACCTTGAACCTATTACAAACGTTCTACAGATACCTCCTTAACCCATCCACCTCCTCCATTTTTCTTCTTTAACTTCACCTACTACTTCCATAACAAAAACTCGCAAACCCCTACTCTCTATAACACGATACCTTCACATACACCCGACGTCTTCTCTATTTTCACAACAACCACTTCAACACTTCCAAGAATTGACTTCAGATACACCCACCACCCATTTTCGCCAAGAGAAAACCGAAGCTGCGAAAGTGAAAGAGCAAGCGAGCTATTTGTTGTGTGAGAGAAACAAGGAGGGCATTTAGATAGAGTAGCGAAAAGCTAGCCGTGAGCGTTTGATTTTTAAGATTAAAGGGTGAAAAACAGAGTGTTATGCGATTGGAATGCGTCGTTTTCTTCTTTTCTTTGCCATTTTAGGTTAGATTTTGACTTAAGTTATATTGGGTCTGAAATGGATCGGTTGATAGACCCTGACCCTAACCGGTGCCCATTACGGTTGTGGACCCTTTTTTTTTTTTTCTTTTTTTTTTTTTCCTGTTTTGGCTCTCATGCCCACACCCTTCTTTTGGCCCTTTCTCATACACCTCCAGTCTATGCTACACCCTTATGTTAATCGTGTTTAGTTTTTTAGATTTTGTTTTTTAGAAATTATTTCTTTTCTTTATTAATTTTAAAAATTGAGTTGTTTTAGAATTAGATATTAACATTAGAATTAGAATTTAATTTTGTCCATAATTTTGATTAACTTTGTTCTTAACTTTTAATTTTAGTTTAGGTTATTTCTTTCTTAATTGAGTATTAATCTTTTAATTTTGTTTTTGAAAATTAATATCGACTTGAATTGTTAATTAGAAATTAATCTTGAGTTTAGTTAGATTTTATTTTATCTTTTATTTGTCATTTTGATTTTTAATCTTAATATTGATTTTAGTTAAATTCTAATTTTGATTAAACTTTAATCATGATGATTGATCTTGGTTGTGATTAATTTGTGGCTTTTCGATTAATTCTTGAAAACCAAGTTGTGAATTCTTGACCATTTTTTTTTGTGATATTGATATTTGTGAATATTTCCTTATTGATGCTTGTACATATTCTTTTGTGCTTGATCTTCCTCATGCTTGAACCTTGTTGGATGTTTGATTTCTCTTCTGATATTACGTTTACTACTCCCTGATTCCAAAGGAAAAGATCCCATAGTTGACCGTCATGTCATTTAGGATAGTCTTGTCCATCTTTCCCCCGAGACCTTGTGAGAGTCTTGCTCGTTGTAACCTAGTTTAGGTAGAGAGTTGGTTAGCTTTGTGTAAGTATCATAGTTATGAATACTTACTCTCCTCTGGAACCTTGACCACATTCAAGAGTTCCTTATCCCCAATTAGGCAAACTACAGAGGATCTGATTCCCCTTTCCTAGTCAGGATACATAGGCACAAGATATGATATCTTGTCGAGCGCTCTAACCACTAACAACTAACACTTATCTCCCTCGTTTTGGTATGGTTAGAACCAATTGGTCTTGCAACTTAGAATTAGGTTTAAAGTTGGTCAAATTTATGTAAGTATCATGGTTATGAGTACTCACTTTTCCTTTTGACTTTGGTTAAAGTCAACCCTGGTTAGGATTTTCAACTTAGACTTAGAGAGTTTGTTAACTCTGTGTAAGTATCATGGTTATGAATACTTACTCCCCTCTGGAACCTTGACCATAGTCAAGAGTTCCTCACTCGTAGTTAGGTAAACTATAATTTCTCTGATTCCATCCTAGTTAGGATACGTAGGCATGAGATGTGATGTCTTGGTAAACATACCTAGTATATACCCTAGGTCTTTACCTTAGCATTTTTTCCTTAGCAAGCAAACTGTAGCATAACATAAATACTAACAAGAGATTCCTGTAGAGTACTACAGATACTTAGGATGCTAACACCTTCCCTAGGTATAACCTACCCCGAACCTTAGATCTATTAGCTTCGTTGTTACATAGCGCACTTAGGGTTTTCTTCGATCTTTACCATTTTCCTTTGGATAAATCAAAGCTCGATGGTAAACTTCATGATTTGTGATTCAAGTTTATCAATAGCTTGATATTCGATTCTCACTGCAACAACATGCACCTTAGCCAAAGATGCTTAGGAAGTTCTCAAGAAAACTCATGAAGATACATCTAAGGTGAAGATATCTAGGCTCTAGTGGCTCACTACCATGTTTGAAAATCTAAAGATGATGGAGGATGAGATTATCCATGCCTTTTACATGAATATTTTTGAAATAGCTAATGCCTTTAGTGCCCCATGACAGAAAATATCAGAAGAAAAGATGGTTAGGAAGATTCTCATGTATCTTCCCAAGAGGTTTGATATAAAGGTAACAACCATAGAAGAAGCTGAAAACATCAGCAACATGAGAGTTGATGAACTTGCGGGGTCACTTGAAACTTTTGAATTGACCATTAATGACTGAACTGAAAAGAAGAATAAAAGCATAACTTTTGTCTCCAACACTAAAGATGGAGTGGGAGAATGTGATTTGGACATTGATGAAGGCATGTCTAATGCCATTGTTCTACTTGGAAGATAATTCACCTAAGTGCTAAAGAGAATAAAGAGGAAGTCAATACCCAATGTTCAAAACATCATTCCCGACACTGGTAGAAACTATGACTCTCAAACAAAAAGAAGAACAAAAGAAAAGTCCAACCAGAATAGAGGGGTTCAATGTCATGAATGTGATGGATTTGGCTACATTAGAGCATAATGCCCTACCTATCTCAAGAAACAACATAAAGAGCTGACTATTTCTTAGTCTGATGATGAAAGTGAAACTGAGGATGAATATGCCAAATATGTTACTGCTCTAACTAGAAGATGGGAATCTGATGTAGATTCATCTGATAAAAAAAACTCTTATACTGAATTGGCTGCTTTTTACTGTGTATCAAACGTGACAAGCAACAAGAAATTATCTCTCAGCTTCAGAGTGAGAAGGAGAATATTTGTCCAACATCCATAGTCTGCAAGATGAAGTAACCTTGTTGACCTCCAAACTTGAAAATATGACCAAGTCTGTGAGAATGTTGAATAATGGTTCTAACACGTTAAACAAAATTCTTCAAGCTGGAAAAAGGGCTGGTGACTTAAAAGGCATAGGATTTGATAATCAAACTCTGAAAGGAGATCCTAAGGCTCCAAAATTCATTCCTACTAGAAATAAGAAAGAGCCAATGATGTCAAAACAAATGTTTTAACATCGTGCCAGACATCAGAATTCTCAAGCAGGAAGCAAGGCCTTGCATTGAAGATGTCATTACTATGGTAGATTTAGGCATATCAAGCCCTTTTATTTTAGACTGTATGGATATCCAAGGTATTTTATACAGCCTAAGGTTAATCATGAAGTGATTAAGATTACAAAGAAATGGGTTCCTAAAGAAGCTATCACTTCACTTATTGCTCATACTTTTCTTAGAGCTTCAGCTAGAGAAGACTTGTCGCAACTGCGAAAAACACCTGGCGGAAAACAGAAGAGTCGCCACCATTCGTTATTTATCCCAAAGAGAGGGAAAGGAAACGAGTGAATAAAACCTGACGAAACGGGATAAGATTGGTCATCGCAACTAAATCTCGGGTTCGGGAGTCGGTTACGCAAGGGGAAGGTATTAGCACCTCTCACGTCCGTCGTACTCGACGGGATCCACGCTTGTTGTCTAATGTAAGGGTGTGTTTAACTATCTAAGCTACAGGCTTGCAGGACGAAAGAAAAAGAAAAGGACTCGATAGAGCATTGCCGCTCCATGCCTACGTATTCCCTCGTGCAATGGGAAAGTCAGAGTCAACATAGTTCGGAAAACTACGGGCGAAAGTGGGGAAAGGTTGCTCGCCAAGACATCGCCGTCTTGTGCCTACGTATCCTCGTCTGGTACGAGAAATCAGAGCAAACGTAGTTCGGGCTAACGCGACCACGGGTTGATTAACATGTTTTAATCGAGTAGGGTTACACCTCCGTTCCAACAGTTAGGGACGACGCCTATTTGCAGTAGAACCGAAGCTTAACAACACTTTTTTTTTATGAAAAAGGAAGGTTTGATTAGTCCCGAAGGAAAAAGAGTTTGATGTTTTGTTTGTGTTTTTTAGTGAAGTGAATTAATTCGATTTGGGATTCATGTTGCACTAAAGACTATGACATAGGAACGAATGCGTCGCATATCGCCCCCAAACGGGACGTATACTAAACACTCTAGACAAGCGAGAGGAGACCCCTCACTCATCATTTCCCACGTGCTTAAGGCTCGTAGCGCACAATGTTCATCATATTTATTAAGTGAGTTAGAATGTTTTGAGATGAGAAGAGAGAGAGACACACGAAAGGTCTAAAGGAAACTCGGTCCTAATGTTATCATGCAAAGTGGACCTAAAGTTTGGATTGAAAGGGGAAATTCCTACTCTAGTGTTAGCATGCATGGTTTAAACCTAATGTCTATCATAATCCATCTTGAACAAGAAGGATTAGAAGTCCTAAGGGAACATGGCAAAGGAAGACAAAAGAAGAAGAGATCAAACATAAATAAGATGCAAACATGGAAAATAAACATGCAAAGAGGGAGAAAAAATAGTGTGGGGCAGCAGCAGCCACAAGCGCGTCTCGACCTCTTGAAAGCGAGCAAAGGCTGCAAAGCAAGCAAGCAAACATGAAAATGCAAGCACAAAAGAGAGTGGATGAGACAAGACGGGAAAAGTGAACTTCTACGACCATCGGCTATCAATCATCGGAGAAAGTTGGAGGAAAATAAGTGTGGAGCAGCAGCCGTCACAAGCGCATCTCGACTACTCAGTTCTCACACTCCAACAAAACAAAAGAAAGTAAACATCACTTAGGACAACATATACGAGAGTATGCATCCAAGTGGAAAACAAGCACACGTGTCAAAGAAATCTCGATTAAACAATCAAGAACAACGACATATATCTAAAAACATTTCACTCTTAATGCATCACACTGACCTATGATGATTCAAAGTGAAACGGTACCGAAGCAAGCATAAAAAACAACAAATATGACATTCTGGAATAGTGTTAATCGGTTAACACTATTGGTTAACCGATTAACCAGTTAAAAATGTTTGAAAATTTGAAAGTTTGAGTTGGTTAATCGATTAACCATATAGGTTAACCGATTAACACTGTGCCAGAAACAGGAAAAACAGCAGCAGAACAACATTTTCAGCATATAAGCACTTATCCAATCATCCGGATGATCACATAATCAATTAAGAACGAACTTAAACCAGCAATCAGTGATTTAAACAAGATGTAAACACATATAAAGAGCACAATCAACATTCATATGAATCAAATCAACCACAATTCAATCAAAAATGAAAATCCACATGATAATTATGCAAATAAGCTCGGAAATGCTATGGATCTAGAATTCCAACCTTCGAAGCGGAGAATTGCTTCAGTAATTGTTGATTCAACTGTAATTGAACATATCAAATGCTAGAAGTCCGAAATACTTCAAGATCTAAGCCAAATTTTGTAGTAAGAATGAAGATCCTTCACAATTAAGCCAAATTACTCCAAATAATCACTTCTAGATCCACTTCAAAATTCAGATCCAAGTTTGCACGAAAGTTGAATGAGGAAATTGATTCAATGATGATGATAGGTAGAGGTTTGAGCTCAAGAATTCATTGATTCCAATTTAAAATCAAATAATTTAATGGATGAAGAGCTTTGGTGAAGGTTTTGGAAGATGAACAAATTGAGAGAAACTTAAGAGAATGAGAGTGAATTCTGAAATTAAAATGAAATTATGAGGATTAGATGTATGTGGTTTGGAGTGAATCACTTAAATATCACTTAGGTTTGGATCCAAATGAAAGGTTTGGAAGGTGGTTTGGAAAATTTGGAATGGAATTAGGAATGAGAGTTTGGAGGGAAAATGAAATTAACCAAAATTTGAAGATGTTCTAGATCCTTCGCAAGTGTAAAATTGAATTTCCAAATGATCAAAATTGGACCCCAAAGTGGCTGCTCTTGAAAATTCACGTGCAGAGCAAAATCTGCACTGGTTAATGTTAGAACACAGTTCGTTCTTAGTTATATCTCTATGTTTTGATGATAACACTTATGAAATTTTGTATTAAGAAATTATATACTCTAAATTTGTTCAAGTATTTTTGCTGCAGATATTAAATTTGATATTCCTATGAAAGAAAAAATGGATCTGAATGTTGAACTACGCAAGACTCTGAGCGTCAGAAGTATCTAATTCGAAGACTTCGAGTGCTGCCTACAGAAGACTCTGAGCGCTGTCTACAGAAGGATCTGAAGCAGAAGCTACAGAAGCATCTAAAGCGTAGACTGAAGACTTTGTATGAAGAGTTTGAAGCACTGTTTTTCAGAAGACTCTAATAGTACTGTTCGCTACAAGTACTGAGGATCTGATCTTCAAACTCTGCTCTGATTAATTTCATGCTGAAGCACACTTGCTGCAACAATCTGATACAACAAACTCTGAAGACATCAAGACTCTGATCACTCAATGTTCTGATGTTGATTGCTGTGAAATAGAAACTTGTTGAAGAAGATTATTCAAAGTTATATCCGTTGGTTATGCCAAACGAATCTTTCCTCTTTTATGCTAGATACAAGGACTTAGGCAAAAAGGATTTCTCTGAATTCTACTTCTAGGAAAGGTCAAGTGATGTGAAGACAAAAGGCTACAGCTGCTTTGCAGTACACGGTCTTCAAGCTTGCAACGTTTTGGACTTCCTTGACTATAAAAGCAAGACTTCAACATCTTTCTATAGTTGACGAAAATTGACAAAACTATTGAAAACTCTCTCAAAGCTCTCATACAAATTATTATTTCTTTGTAGAATAGTTTCATACGTTCTTAAACTTAAGTGTAAATCACAGTTGTGATATAGCTTTCTTAGAAGAATTTCAAACACTTGTTTAGTTTACATTTGATTGTAAAAGTTCCTTGAGAAGACCAAGTTGTGGTCTGTAGTTCTTCAGAAGACTAAAACAGTTGTTCTTAGTGGTTGATATTGTAATCAGTTTTATTATAGTAGATTAAGTCCTTGTAGAGAAAGGCAAATCACTCTTGATAGGGTGTGTTGCACCCTAAAATTTGACCAACCGGGTCTCGTATTTGGTCCTATGTTTCGACGCATAACCGCATTCGCATCTGCATATCGCATACAATGCATTTTTCATTTGTTTTGATTTTATCGGGATCACAGCCCTCGTCTCGCGTCTCAGGTGGTTTTAATCAGTTTGGATAGGTAAAATCGTATTTTTGGGATATTTCGGTGTCTTTTGATTTTTACCGGCTATTTTGGTGCGCTCTCGCGATGTTATGTGTCGTTCGGTGCTTATTTTGTTCCTCTGAGAATTATTGTGATTTTTCTGGATTTTATTGGCCATTTTTAGGGTTTAAATAGATTTTTAATCATTTTAGGATAAAATAGATATTTTTAGAATATAATAAATAGATTTAAATCATTTTTTAGCATTTTATAGAATATTAATAGAATTTTTAATAGTTGTAATTCTTTTTAAATAGATTTTTAATCATTTTAGGATTTAATAGATTTTATTTTAGGATAATATAGAATAGTAATAGATTGTTTTTTTCTTTTATTAGTAAATAGATTTTAATAGAAGAATATAGATTTCTTTTATTTTTTTTATCATTTTCTTAATAGGATAAATAAGAGGTTTTCTTTTAGATAAATAATATAGATTTTTCTTTTAGAATATTAATTGATTTTTGAATATATTCTTATAAATAGTATAGAATTTAATAGTTTTTTTAATATAGAGATAAATAGATTTTTCCTTTTGTTATTAGAAATTTAATAAGAATTTTAACATATGTTTTATTAGAGTTTTAGATTAGTGGGTTCATTAGATTTTTTTAACTGAGATATTAATATTAGATTTTAATCATTTTTTTTCATTAACTTTTTTATCCAGATTTTTCAGGTTTCTTGAGTCCATATGCGTTTTTTTGTTAAGCCCAATGCAGCCAAGGCCCAGTTCAATCCAGTTCAGTCTAAGTCCAGAAGCTCAGTTTTGTCCAGCAGCTTCTAGAATAATCCAGAACTTCAGCCAGTATAAAGTTCAGCCAGCCACGTGTAGCTACGAGGGAGGACCCACATATCATACTCCAGATCACGCCACGCATCACTTCGCATTTCCCTCTCTCTGCCACGTTTCCACACGTGGCGTGCATGCGTTAACCTTCCCCACTCACCCGGCCACGCGTACGCACCATAGCCCTCACCGGTTGCATGGCCGGCGGCCATGCAACCCCCGCCTCCAACCGTCTCCGATGCCCCTAACGACCCCCGGCCACTGTCTGTTTCGCCGGAAAACCTCCAACAACCCAGAAAATCCCAGAACTTCATCTCTTTTCATCATCGTTCATCTCCACCTTCATCTTCCATAATCAACAAACTCAGAAAACCTCCATCTCCGATCTACCGTCATCCACTCCGATCCAACCACCATCAATCTTTCTCATCCGTTGACAGAAAATACTCACAAAATTGTTAGAGGTACTTCATCCTCCATTTCTTCTTTCCAGAAGAACTTCGAAGATCGTCAGCAAAACTTTAAGATCTTCAAGATCTCATCACAGTTCTCGTTCAAGGTTTGTTCTCCGTTTCAAGAACCTTCATGAGCTCCCAGATCGATTCATCTTCGTCAGGTTACGAGGTCACTTCAGGTTTCCATCAATAATTCTCCAAGACGTTTCCAGAATCGCTCCACAACTCAAGCAAAATTCCAGAAGGTTCTTCAAATCACCAACGCGATCCAGATTCTCCAGGAAAGGGACTTCAAGAACGAAAATCCAGAAGAACACGCAAATCTGCAGAAACGAACTTCATCAACAACGCATTCATCCAAATATCCAGAAAAATCCAAAGGTTCTTCATCCATGATCTTCACCAACTCCAGAAATCATCAGGATTCTCGAGCCATGGTGGTATGTGTATCCAGATGCCTGGTCGATGGAGTTATTGTTGTTATTGTGTTGTTGTTTCTTTGCAAGATTGATGCTGAGAAAGATTGAAGAATAGAAAGGGGATGAGGACGAGAGTAAGAGTCGGAGAGTGAGGGGAACAATGACGGCGCCGTGAGAGGAGAAAGGTCCACTAGGGTTTCAGAGTGAGAGTGGAAGGAGAGGATGAGGAGATGGGTCGGGTTTGGGCTTGGGATTACGAGGCCCAGTGCTTTTTTTTCCATCCCTCCATTTTTGGCTGAAAGAAATGGGCCTGAGCCCAATGTTCTGGATTCACCCCCGGGTCACTCGATACACCCCCTCCCCAGTTTTTTTTTTCTGTTTTTTTTTTCCTGGGCTGGGCCCAATGTGTTGTTTGCAGACTAACACCCCCCTGTAAACTGTGTACCCCTCCCTTGTATGTTGTTTTTTTCTTATTTTCTTTGAATATAAAAAAAAGAAATATGAGAAGAAAATAGTGAAAAAATAGTGAAAAAAATACAATGAAGAAAAAATAAATATTTTGAGAAAGGGAAAATATATTGAAAAAAAAAGAAAAGGGAGAAAATATATTGAAAAAATAAGAAAAAAAGAAAAAGAATGTGAAAGATGTAGTGAAAGAAATATGAAAAAATACATAGAAAAATATGGAAAAATAGTTTGAAAGAAAGGAAAAAAAGTTGAAAAGAAAAGGAGGAAAAAGAGGAAAAATATTAAAGTAGGCTTAATATTTTTTTGGAGTGCATTTCTTCATAGAGTTTATTTTCCTTTTAGGATAGTTTAGAAGCCCACTTGTTAAGGGGCTATTTTCCATTTGATTTTTTCAGGATAGGATAGGGTAGTATTTCCTAGGAGATTTATTTTCAGCATTCAATCATTGTAATCATTTTTCAGAATGTTAATAAAACGAGATTTGAGCTGTGGTCCCGAAGTAGCCGAACTACAGCTGCTCTGATTCCTCGTACCAGACGAGGATATGTAGGCATAGGATGCGATATCCTAGCGAGCACACTAACGACTGAATTTCTGTTCTCTCGCGGCTGTGCGATCGAGACTTTCCCGCTGACGACTAATTGATACCTTTTTTCTCTCTTGCCCGAATGCATTTGAGACCAAGCCATAGTTTTGCCCATAGGTTCCCGTACCTTTAAAACCAGTTTGTTTTTTCTCACTGCTGTGTGAGAATACCCGGATTAGCCGTAGTTAGCCTGAACTACGTAAAGCTCTGATCTTCCATGCAGTGTGGAAGTACGTAGGCACAAGACGCGAGGTCATGGCGAGCCAATTTTCCCTGTAGTCCCGAACTACGTTGACTCTGACTTTCTCTCTTGAGAATACGTAGGCATAGAGTGCGACGCTCTAGCGAGTCAATTCCCTTCCGTTTAGATTTAGCAGCCGTAGATAGATTGTTTTGCATCCTTTAGACAACCCAAGCAAGCGTGGATCCCGTCGAGTACGACGGACGTGAGGGGTGCTAATACCTTCCCCTTGCGTAACCGACTCCCGAACCCAGGTTTTGGTTGCGATGACCATACCTTTCCCCATTTTTTTGCGAGGTTTACTTCGAGCGTTTCCTTTCCCTCCGTTGGGATAAATAACGCACGGTGGCGACTCTTCTGTCAGCCGGCGCCGATTTTTGCAGTAGCGACAGCTGGCGACTTTGCTGGGGAATTGCGATAGTTCCCTATGCGAGTATCTGCTGGGGATCCAACGTCCCCTGGCTGCTAAGGACTGCGATAGTTCTTATGCATGTGGGATCCAACGTCCCCTCAGAGAGAGTCAATCCTAGCGTTTGTTTGCTTGTCTATTGGGGTTTATTTATTGATATTATCTGTTGCTGTTGGGGTGTGACGGGTGTTCTATGATTGAGTGAGAAGCCGGACCTGGGCTTGAGTATGCACCTAGATATAGTTGTGGAGAGTAGTAGACGAACCTGTCTGCTGAGCAGGCACAGTTCCCTACGAAATCTGCGCTCAGACGAGGTTCTCGCAGAGGTGCTCCTTTCCGGTCCTGAGGATCTGAGGGGAGTCCAGACGTGGGGATTGTCGACTCTGGGAACCGATCATTTGGAAGTTAGCTAAGTGAGGCCTCTTCAAGACTTAATGATGCCACTCCTTCTGGGAATCGTATCGTCAGTCTTGAAAGTCTGTGACGCTGACGACCGAATAGGATGCCGTACCTTGTCAGATATAGGTCCTTACCTGTGAGTGGGGGGGGGGGGGGGGGGGGTTTGCAGGAAACTTGACTTTCAACCTACCCGTTATTTTGGTCTTCTCTTCAGAGCAAGCGTACTCCGTCAGCATCGCAGCGGTATTCGGATTGTGTGGGGGATGTGGTCCCGTTGTTTGCTGCATCTTGCATATCATGTGCATATCAGTGTTGCATCATATTGCATATCATCCTCCAGCTAGCCAGAGTTCTGATCCAGCCTTTGTTTCCTGAAGGTGATTACCCGGAGTTTGGATTGAGCAATTGTTGATTGTCAGAAGACCGACCTAGGGATTGAGTAGATTTGAGCAGAATCAAGCATTGAAGTCAGCTGAAGATTATTGGTAGCTATGTCTGAAGGCAATTTCCAGTCTCCCAATACCTTGACAGGGTTCACTATGGCGTCCAACCCTCTGTATGATTCCATGGAAGACTTCCCGCAAGTGAACAACGTTACTGCAGACCAAGTTGTACAGCCTTCTGTTGAGAACCGAGGTCGACATGAGCAGTTTGTTGCCCAGAATGAACGTCCTCCTCCTGTCAACAATCAAGGTGTTGCTTTCCCTGTGATGAATTACCGAAGAGATATTCCAATGGCCGGGATGGTAGATCCAAGAGCTCTTGAAAAGGATAGAAGACTCCGAGTGTTGGAAGAGCAAATGAAAGCTTTGAAAGCCAAAGATGCTGTTAACCTGGATGCTGTAGGCATGTGTTTGGTTCCTGACCTGGTGTTGCCTTACAAGTTCAAAGTGCCGAAATTTGAGAAGTACACGGGAGATAGCTGTCTGAAGCTGCATTTGATGATGTTCTGTCGAAGAATGACTGCGTTTGCGCGAGATGACAAACTGATGATCCATTGCTTTCAAGATAGTCTGACTGGGGCATCTTTGAGGTGGTATATGCAGTTGGAGAGAAATCAGATTCAGTCATAGATGGATTTAGCCAGAGCTTTTCTGAAGCAGTACGATTACAACCTAGACGTAGCTCCCTATCGCATGCATTTGCAAGAACTGTCTCAAGAGAACAATGAACCTATCAGGAAGTATGCTCAGAGATGGAGAGAATTTGCTGCTAGAGTGCATCCACCGATGTTAGACCAAGAGCTGGCAAGCATGTTTGTGGATTCCCTACAATATCCGTACTTCAAAAGATTGCTCGGACTTCCAATAAGTTTCTCTGACGTGGTAGCATTAGGAGAACGCCTTGAGTATGCCATCAGAATTGGGAAAATTCAGATTACTTCAAATGATCAAGCTGGTGAAACTGAATACCCTTGTGACTATCAGAGTGAAGAAGAATTTATGATCGATACAGTCATGCCAAAAGTTGAATATCCTCAAAGCGAATCAGTGAATTTTGTTGGTTCATCATCTTATCAGAGATCAGTACCTCCTGTGGCTTGTTATACTGAACAGACAGCCGTGCCTAGGGCACCCTATCAGGAATCTTATGTCGCTTCCATTGCAGAGAAGCAAACTCGTGGCCGAGGGTATCAGACTCAGCGTCAGAATCAGAACAGACCTCGCAACAACTTGGAACGAAGGAAAGCTCCTTTTCACCCAGTGCCTATGCCGTATAGCCAGTTGCTACCATCTTTGATCCAGAAGTCTTTGGTGGAACCTAAAGCTCTTAAGCCACTGCCAGAACCTTACCCTCCTGGGTACAATCCCCATGTTCAGTGTGGTTATCATGGTGGCTCTCCAGGGCATTCAACAGAAGATTGTAAAGCATTTCAGGCGAAAGTACAGCAGTTGATTGATCAGGATCGCATTTCCTTTCGAGAAGGATTTCTGTTTGTTCATCCTAACTGCTCAGCTGTCTAAGCTCGTAGACTCGGAAAGTATTCCCCAGCAAAAGCCAGTGGTTCAGACAGGCGGGCGCCTCAGCATTTGGCAGTCCTCAGATTTTATGTCATTTGCATTTGTAGTTTCTTTTCTGTTAGTTACTACCTGTTTTTAAACATTGTCTGTTTTGAATGGTGATAATAATAAAGTGACTATGCATTTTTCTGAATTAATCATGTCGTTGTCGCTCATTTACTGCATTGCACTGACACTTGCATTTTATTCACTCCATTTTATCACTGTGACTAGCAAAGATTGGAGGATGACGAAACTAAACTCATAACCGATGATCGTACGCTTTCAGATAAGACCTTACCGATGACGTACAAGGCATTGTTTCAAATTCCCCAAACACTGGAGATATAAGGAGTTAGTCCCTTGTTAACCACTTCGAGCCAGGAAGTAACAGTTTTTTCGGACTTATAAACCCTCACATCTTAACCCGGGGCAGGGTAGTTGTCAGTTAGCTTGACCGAGCATTCAAGTCTTACAGAGGAGTGTTGTCTTTCGAGGACCAATTCCAGTTTATACCTTTCAAGAGGTCAAATCTCACCAATCAGGAGTGAGACAGTTACAATCCTTTCGGAGCAATCAAGACAACCAGTGTCACACGACTTTGTTCCAAAAGAAAGAAAGAAAGAAAGCCCGCTAAGCTAGAAAAGCTAATACTTAGGCAAAAATCAGGGCATCCCGCTGGACTTCAAAAGAAAACGAAAAAACGAAAAGAACTCAAAAGGAGTCAGTCCAGGCAAAAATTAGGGAATCAAAAGAATGAAAAAGAGGGATCAATAGAAAATTTTCCCCAGCAAGTCACAAAGTCGTGTATACAGACACCGAAAGCGAAGAAGGAGTAACTATCACTCTAGAAGAAAAGCTTTATGAGTTCCTTAACTGTGGGTCTTACCATTCAACATACCTCTCGAAGAGGCGAGCGCTCGTGTCAGGATAACTGAACCTTAGGATCAGAGATCATCACGTAGACGGGGTGGGTACAAATCAAAATTTGAGCCAAATAGCCTTTGTTTCACGAACCGTGAACCCGACCACGATACAACCCTTAAAAGACCTAATTGAGGTAGGGTAAGTCTGAAGCGCATTACGATAAGGTTGAGTAACCTGACTCCTTCTTGACTTGCTAGTCACATCC
Organism: Lathyrus sativus; assembly: GCA_963859935.3. Classification (NCBI taxonomy): domain Eukaryota; kingdom Viridiplantae; phylum Streptophyta; class Magnoliopsida; order Fabales; family Fabaceae; genus Lathyrus; species Lathyrus sativus. The sequence continues at coordinate 600,270,230 of OZ012739.1, read as the reverse complement.
TTGTTGTATTTTTCACTGACCACGTAAGCACTACGTTTGAACTTTGTTTCATTCGTCACTCGCAATCATGTATGTAAATGAGTGACAGCTCAAATTTTTTCAAAATCTGCATAAACAATGCATTAGAGTTACCATTCGTGAATAGACAATTTTAATTGCAGGTTAGTGGTTAGCATGAAAGAAATTTCGGCAGGGAATAGTCGAGCAGGACTAAGTAATCCCGCAGTCTGAACCAGAATGGTGTATGTTGAGAAAACCCAGTGAATCAGGGGCATTGATTTCCAGTAAGTTCAGAATCAGTTAGTCTGAGGACAAGTCCCGAAGTTTCAGTTGAGCAGGGGCAGTTTATTTGAGAAGCAGTTGATCAGAAGTGAGTCTTCTCGAGAGCCAATCAGGGGCAATTATACAGAGCGTGGAGATTTGAAAGCAGATACTTCAGGTGGATAATCAGATCGGGTTAAGTCGCTAGAACGCTCATTCAGGGGCAAGTCAATGCAGAGAGTGTTGAAACCAACTGGGTTGTTAGGTGTTTAATTGGAGATTAAATCCTTTTGTCGTACAGATACCGGGGCAAGTAAAGTCGTCTCGTAGCAAGCTGTTCAGAGCAAGCACTCGCAAGAGTTAGATTGGGGCAAGCTGAAGTGCACTAGGGCAAGTTGTTCAAGCCAGTATTTTTATCCCCAGCTGAGTGTACTGGGGCAAGTTGTTCAAGCCAGCCTGTTTATCCTCAGCCGGAGTTGAGTATCGGGGAATCATGTCAATACCCTTATCAAAAACCTGAACCTTTCAAATAAAAGGCCTTGCTGTCGTTGGATCATTATCCTGCAGTTTAAACCTGTTGCGTGTCAGTAACCAGTCGTTTCCAAAGCTCAGTTCTCGTCTGGCCTACCTTCCGTAAGCATCAGTTCCCGTCTGGTGCAGTTTATTGTAAGCATCAGTTCCCGCCTGGTGCAGTTTATTGTAAGTATCAGTTCTCGTCTGGTACATGTCATTGGTAACCAGTTCTCGTCTGGTCACCGTTTCTTCAAGTGTTGTATCAGTTCTCGTCTGGTACATGTCGTTATACCAGTTCTCGTCTGATCATCGTGTGTTTTAACCTATGTGTTATACCAGTTCTCGTCTGGTGTACGTCAGCTTTCAGCCAGTTCTCGCCTGGTTGTCTTTCTCTCAGCTTGTTATCCAGTCAGCCTCGTCTGATGTCTAAACCAAATCAATTCTCGTCCGATAACCTATTTTCCTATCAGTTCTCGTCTGGTAGTCTATCCTTGAATGCTAGTTCTCGTCTAGTATTTCCCATATCTTCCACTGTGTACATAGTCCATGTTTATCCTAAACCAGAAAAAAGCAAAAACAAAAAAACCTAAAGGTATCTGACACAGTAATTCCCAATGACCCGCATGTTGTCATGTTCCCCGATACGAAGCTCGACGGATACCAGTGCTTCGATTAATGTTTGAATTCCTCGTGGATGTTGTTAAATCAGAATTGCTACTCTTCAGCAGATGAAAGTTGCTTATTATCCCCGGAAGAGTCGAAATTATTTTTACCCCGTATCAGAGTAGGATCAGGAGTATCCTCAGCAGATTAAGATCGATATACTTGATAGTAGGGGCATTTCCAGCAGTGTGCCGTGCGCAATCAACCCCAGTTTGGGTTTATCCCCGCAGAGCACAATCAGTTGCCGTTGGTTTGAAGGGAGCATCCCCAAGCAGAGTTGTTTTTCTTTCCCCAGTGAAGTCGCCAAGCTGGGTTGCCTTTCCATTTCTCCAGCAGAGCAATTATCCCCAGCGGATTTGATTTCCCGTTTCCAGCATTTATTTTGCTGAGATGATTCTGTGACTTCGGTTCATCCCCAGTAGAGTAGTGTTTCCTTCGGCATTTATTTTACCAAGTGGTTTTCAGACCTGGTGTTCTCTGGCAGCTAGAGCTTGCATTAGCATTTGCATATATAGTCATAGCATTTATACAAGCATATAGTATTTCCATGCCGTCTGGGCCTTGCACTTTCAAACAAAACGCATAGCATATACATGTCATATAGGGCATTGCATCATTCTCAAGCATACGCATGTCGAAACATAAACCAGGATGGTTACCTATTGGATTTCGAATTGGTTCACTTGCAGAGTTGTGTGGTTCAGTTTCTCGTCTTCCCCCAGCGGAGTGATTTCTTCACATTTGGTTGTTACGTCAGCATCGGAAAAAACAACAACAAGCAGAGATTGACACATATCGAACTTTTGAAGCTGCCGCCTTCGTCAAGATAGGTGCCAGGCAGTTCAATTCAGAATTCCCCAGGAGAATTGTCCTCAAGTTCGTAGTGAACTGTGAGTTGACCGGATTTGATCCCATGAGAGAGATGGGAATCAAGGTGTTTGCTTTTTTGAAGCATTATTCCAATACTTGTGGCGTCACACAGGTGATTGGCAAGGAGAAGAAAATTTATCAGAAAATTGATCAGTTGTTGCCGTGACAACCAAACTTCAGATTATTGGAAGCTATTCCTCAAGCAGTTTTGCAGTATATTCCCGCGGTTGGCAAATTTCAGGGTTCCATTCGTATTCAACCGTCATCCACCTTGAATGTTTGAAGGCTGAGCGCTCTTCACCCATTCAGGTCGAAGCCGCTTGAATAGGGGCAGCTGTTGCACCCTAAAATTTGACCAACCGGGTCTCGTATTTGGTCCTATGTTTCGACGCATAACCGCATTCGCATCTGCATATCGCATACAATGCATTTTTCATTTGTTTTGATTTTATCGGGATCACAGCCCTCGTCTCGCGTCTCAGGTGGTTTTAATCAGTTTGGATAGGTAGAATCGTATTTTTGGGATATTTCGGTGTCTTTTGATTTTTACCGGCTATTTTGGTGCGCTCTCGCGATGTTATGTGTCGTTCGGTGCTTATTTTGTTCCTCTGAGAATTATTGTGATTTTTCTGGATTTTATTGGCCATTTTTAGGGTTTAAATAGATTTTTAATCATTTTAGGATAAAATAGATATTTTTAGAATATAATAAATAGATTTAAATCATTTTTTAGCATTTTATAGAATATTAATAGAATTTTTAATAGTTGTAATTCTTTTTAAATAGATTTTTAATCATTTTAGGATTTAATAGATTTTATTTTAGGATAATATAGAATAGTAATAGATTGTTTTTTTCTTTTATTAGTAAATAGATTTTAATAGAAGAATATAGATTTCTTTTATTTTTTTATCATTTTCTTAATAGGATAAATAAGAGGTTTTCTTTTAGATAAATAATATAGATTTTTCTTTTAGAATATTAATTGATTTTTGAATATATTCTTATAAATAGTATAGAATTTAATAGTTTTTTTTTAATATAGAGATAAATAGATTTTTCCTTTTGTTATTAGAAATTTAATAAGAATTTTAACATAGGTTTTATTAGAGTTTTAGATTAGTGGGTTCATTAGATTTTTTTAACTGAGATATTAATATTAGATTTTAATCATTTTTTTTCATTAACTTTTTTATCCAGATTTTTCAGGTTTCTTGAGTCCATATGCGTTTTTTTTGTTAAGCCCAATGCAGCCAAGGCCCAGTTCAATCCAGTTCAGTCTAAGTCCAGAAGCTCAGTTTTGTCCAGCAGCTTCTAGAATAATCCAGAACTTCAGCCAGTATAAAGTTCAGCCAGCCACGTGTAGCTACGAGGGAGGACCCACATATCATACTCCAGATCACGCCACGCATCACTTCGCATTTCCCTCTCTCTGCCACGTTTCCACACGTGGCGTGCATGCGTTAACCTTCCCCACTCACCCGGCCACGCGTACGCACCATAGCCCTCACCGGTTGCATGGCCGGCGGCCATGCAACCCCCGCCTCCAACCGTCTCCGATGCCCCTAACGACCCCCGGCCACCGTCTGTTTCGCCGGAAAACCTCCAACAACCCAGAAAATCCCAGAACTTCATCTCTTTTCATCATCGTTCATCTCCACCTTCATCTTCCATAATCAACAAACTCAGAAAACCTCCATCTCCGATCTACCGTCATCCACTCCGATCCAACCACCATCAATCTTTCTCATCCGTTGACAGAAAATACTCACAAAATTGTTAGAGGTACTTCATCCTCCATTTCTTCTTTCCAGAAGAACTTCGAAGATCGTCAGCAAAACTTTAAGATCTTCAAGATCTCATCACAGTTCTCGTTCAAGGTTTGTTCTCCGTTTCAAGAACCTTCATGAGCTCCCAGATCGATTCATCTTCGTCAGGTTACGAGGTCACTTCAGGTTTCCATCAATAATTCTCCAAGACGTTTCCAGAATCGCTCCACAACTCAAGCAAAATTCCAGAAGGTTCTTCAAATCACCAACGCGATCCAGATTCTCCAGGAAAGGGACTTCAAGAACGAAAATCCAGAAGAACACGCAAATCTGCAGAAACGAACTTCATCAACAACGCATTCATCCAAATATCCAGAAAACTCCAAAGGTTCTTCATCCATGATCTTCACCAACTCCAGAAATCATCAGGATTCTCGAGCCATGGTGGTATGTGTATCCAGATGCCTGGTCGATGGAGTTATTGTTGTTATTGTGTTGTTGTTTCTTTGCAAGATTGATGCTGAGAAAGATTGAAGGATAGAAAGGGGATGAGGACGAGAGTAAGAGTCGGAGAGTGAGGGGAACAGTGACGGCGCCGTGAGAGGAGAAAGGTCCACTAGGGTTTCAGAGTGAGAGTGGAAGGAGAGGATGAGGAGATGGGTCGGGTTTGGGCTTGGGATTACGAGGCCCAGTGCTTTTTTTTCCATCCCTCCGTTTTTGGCTGAAAGAAATGGGCCTGAGCCCAATGTTCTGGATTCACCCCGGGTCACTCGATACACCCCCTCCCCAGTTTTTTTTTTCTGTTTGTTTTTTTTCCTGGGCTGGGCCCAATGTGTTGTTTGCAGACTAACACCCCCCTGTAAACTGTGTACCCCTCCCTTGTATGTTGTTTTTTTTCTTATTTTCTTTGAATATAAAAAAAAGAAATATTAGAAGAAAATAGTGAAAAAATAGTGAGAAAAATACAATGAAGAAAAAAGAAATATTTTGAGAAAGGGAAAATATATTGAAAAAAAAAGAAAAGGGAGAAAATATATTGAAAAAATAAGAAAAAAAGAAAAAGAATGTGAAAGATGTAGTGAAAGAAATATGAAAAAATACATAGAAAAATATGGAAAAATAGTTTGAAAGAAAGGAAAAAAAGTTGAAAAGAAAAGGAGGAAAAAGAGGAAAAATATTAAAGTAGGCTTAATATTTTTTTGGAGTGCATTTCTTCATAGAGTTTATTTTCCTTTTAGGATAGTTTAGAAGCCCACTTGTTAAGGGGCTATTTTCCATTTGATTTTTTCAGGATAGGATAGGGTAGTATTTCCTAGGAGATTTATTTTCAGCATTCAATCATTGTAATCATTTTTCAGAATGTTAATAAAACGAGATTTGAGCTGTGGTCCCGAAGTAGCCGAACTACAGCTGCTCTGATTCCTCGTACCAGACGAGGATATGTAGGCATAGGATGCGATATCCTAGCGAGCACACTAACGACTGAATTTCTGTTCTCTCGCGGCTGTGCGATCGAGACTTTCCCGCTGACGACTAATTGATACCTTTTTTCTCTCTTGCTCGAATGCATTTGAGACCAAGCCATAGTTTTGCCCATAGGTTCCCGTACCTTTAAAACCAGTTTGTTTTTTCTCACTGCTGTGTGAGAATACCCGGATTAGCCGTAGTTAGCCTGAACTACGTAAAGCTCTGATCTTCCATGCAGTGTGGAAGTACGTAGGCACAAGATGCGAGGTCTTGGCGAGCCAATTTTCCCTGTAGTCCCGAACTACGTTGACTCTGACTTTCTCTCTTGAGAATACGTAGGCATAGAGTGCGACGCTCTAGCGAGTCAATTCCCTTCCGTTTAGATTTAGCAGCCGTAGATAGATTGTTTTGCATCCTTTAGACAACCCAAGCAAGCGTGGATCCCGTCGAGTACGACGGACGTGAGGGGTACTAATACCTTCCCCTTGCGTAACCGACTCCCGAACCCAGGTTTTGGTTGCGATGACCATACCTTTCCCCGTTTTTTTGCGAGGTTTACTTCGAGCGTTTCCTTTCCCTCCGTTGGGATAAATAACGCACGGTGGCGACTCTTCTGTCAGCCGGCGCCGATTTTCGCAGTAGCGACAAGGTGGACTGGATTAGTTGAGTTCAACGAACCAGGATAAAAATCATTGTGTTTTTATTGCCATAATATTTTTCTAAATCCTTATTCAACCCCCTTCTAAGTATTTTCTCACCTTCAGTTGGCATCAGAGCTCCGGTTCTGTGTGTGCTATCACTTCACCGTGAACAGAAAAGATCCAGTGAGAAAACTCTTGATATTTTTTTGGTTGATATATTATGGCTGAAGCTTCAACATCCAACAACAACAACAGATATGAAGAAAGGGATATAATCAACACCAAACCCCCTATGTTTAATGGGGAGAAGTTTGACTATTGGAAGGACAGAATAGAGAGTTTCTTCCTTGGTTATGATGCTGATCTTTGGGACTTAGTCATTGATGGTTATGTTCACCCCACTGATGGGGATGGCAAGAAAATTGATAGAAAATCTATGACTGAAGCTCAGAAGAAGGAGTTCAGAAATCATCACAAAGCTAGAACAATCTTATTAAATGCTATATCTCATACTGAGTATGAGAAGATTACCAACAGAGAAACAACATTTGATTTGTTTGAGTCTTTGAAGATGACTCATGAAGGGAACTCACAAGTTAAAGAGACCAAGGCTCTGGCGCTGATCCAGAAATATGAAGCCTTTAAAATGGAAGAATCTGAATCTATAGATACTATGTTATCCAGATTCCAGATCCTAACAGCTGGATTAAAAGTGCTGGACAAAGGCTATTCAACTGTTGATCATGTGAAAAAGATCATCAGAAGCTTGCCAATCATATGGAGACCTATGGTCACTGCTCTGAAGCTAGAAAAGGATCTGAACAAGATCACATTGGAAGAACTGATCAGCTCTCTGAGGATCCATGAGATTGAACTTAAAGAAGTCGAGCCTCAAAAGAAAGGTAAGTCAATTGCTTTAAAGTCTAACAAATCTGTGAAAGCATTGCAGGTGTTAGAAGAAAGTTCTGAAGAGTCTTCTTCTGAAGAAGAAGATGAACTGTCCTTGCTGTCCAGAAGGATCAATAAACTCTGGAAGCACAAACAGAGGAAGTTCAAGAACTTCAAGAAGGCAGATCAACGCAAAGAGTCCTCTGGACACAAAAGATCTGGAAAGAAGGAGGTTGTTTGCTATGAACGCAAGGAACCTGGTCATTACAAGAATGAATGTTTAAAGCTTCAAAAGGAGAAGCCAAGAAGGAAGCCTGAGCATAAAAAGAAAGTTCTGATGGCTACATGGGATGATTCAGATGCATCTAAATCTTCATCAGAGTCAGAAGAAGAATGCGCCAACATGGCACTGATGGCAGGCATGGAAGATCAAGATGAAGGAACATCTGGATCTGAATCTGATTCTGAATCTGACTCAGAAGAGGTACTTTCTGATCTCTCTAGGGAAGAACTTATTAAGGTTTTATCAGAAGTCCTGAATAACTACAACCAAATTAAGCTCAAATGCAAGAAGCTTAAATGCAATCTTGAATCTGAGAATAGTCTGTTAAAGTCAGAAGTTGCTGAGCTCAAAGAAAACAATTTGAAAATGAAAAACAATTTTGAAAAAGCTCAACAAGATTCTGAATCTGAAACTAAGTCAAAATGCAAAAATATTTTAGAAGAATATGACTATAGTTTTCAGAAGTTTCTGGATAAAAGCATAGATAGAAGCAAGATGGCTTCAATGATCTATGGAGTTAGCAGAAATAACAGGAAAGGAATTGGATATGAATCTTCCTTTAGAAAGGATTTAAATCCAATACCTGTTGATAAACTTATCATTAAGAAGACTCCCTTATATTCTCATTTTAAGTTTGGTCATCTGAATGATATTAAATACACACGTTCTGATCAGAACATTCCTGTGTTTAAACCAAAAGTTAGTCAGAACAAACCTGTTGTAAAAAGACAGAAGTTCAGACAAACTTTTAAGGCAACTAACCCAAAAGGACCCAAAAAGATCTGGGTAGCTAAGGATAAGATAATACCTGTTGCAGATGTATTTAGCAGCAAAGTTAAGACGCCAATCATGGTACCTGGACTCTGGCTGCTCAAGTGACATGACGAGAGAAAGGTTTATGTCCCAAAGCCTGGAGCTTAAATCTGGATGAGACGTCAAGTTTGGAGGGAATCAAAAGAGCAAGATTATTGGCTCTGGTACTATTGGCAATGGTAACTTTCCCTCTATATCTAATGTTTTACTTGTAGAAGGATTAAAACATAATCTATTGTCCATAAGTCAATTAAGTGATAATGGTTATGACATAATCTTTAATAAAAAATGTTGCAAAGCTGTTAGTCAGAAGGATGGCTCAATCCTATTTAATGGAAAGATGAAGAACAACATTTATAAAATCAATCTTTCGGAACTTAAGGTTCAGAACGTAAAATGCCTTATGTCTGTTAATGATGAGCAATGGGTTTGGCACAGAAGATTGGGGCATATTAATATGAGATGTATATCTCAGATTAATAAACTCAATCTAGTCAGAGGACTTCCTAAGTTGAACTTCAACTCAGATGCTTTTTGTGAAGCATGTCAAAAAGGAAAATTTTCAAAATCTTCTTTTAAAACTAAAAATGTTGTTTCAACCTCAAGACCATTAAAATTACTTCACATTGATCTGTTTGGACCAGTGAAAACTGCATCCATCAGAGGCAAGAAGTATGGATTAGTCATTGTTGATGACTATAGCAGATGGACATGGGTGAAATTCCTAAAACACAAGGATGAGTCACATTCTGTGTTCTTTGACTTCTGCAAACAAGTCCAGAATGAAAAAGATTTTAAAATTGTTAAAGTCAGAAGTGATCATGGTGGCGAATTTGAAAACAAATATTTTGAAAAATATTTTAATGAAAATGGCATTGCTCATGATTTCTCCTGCCCTAGAACTCCACAACAGAATGGAGTTGTAGAGAGGAAAAATAGAACTTTGCAAGAAATGGCCAGAACCATGATCAACGAGACTAATCTGGAAAAGCATTTTTGGGCAGAAGCAATAAACACAACTTGATATATTCAGAACAGAGTGTCTGTAAGACCTCTTCTGGAGAAGACTCCCTATGAATTGTGGAGGAACAGAAAGCCCAACATTTCTTATTTTCATCCTTTTGGATGTATATGTTATATGTTGAACACTAAAGAGAATCTAAACAAGTTTGATTCTAAAGCACAAAAGTGTTTCATGCTTGGGTATTCTGAACGCTATAAAGGCTACAGAGTATACAATACTGAAACACAGATTGTGGAGGAATCTATACATGTTAGATTTAATGATAAGCTTGGCAATCAAAAGCCAAAGCAGGTTGATAATTCTGCAGATAGAGAAGTAATTCTATCAGACTCTAAAGGCTCAGAGGCAGAAAAGATTCAAGTGAAAGAGCTAGAAGCAACTCCTTTGGCTACTCAAATGAACAACTTGAGTATTTCTGAAGAACTTAATGTTAGAGGATCATCTTCCAGAATCAAGGCCTCTCACCTAGAGGATGTGATCATTGGAAAGAAGGATGACTCTATAAGAACAAGATCCTACCTCAGATCATCTGAAGCGTCATTATTTGGTTTGGTGTCAGTTATTGAACCAACTTCTGTGGATGAAGCTCTACAAGACAATGACTGGATAATTGCCATGCAAGAAGAGCTCAATCAATTCTCAAGAAATGACGTTTGGGATTTGGTTCCAAGACCAAAAGGATTTAATATAATTGGAAATAAATGGGTCTTCAAAAACAAGTTGAATGAAAAAGGAGAAGTTGAAAGAAACAAAGCAAGGCTTGTTGCTCAAGGTTATAGTCAGCAAGAAGGAATTGATTACACAGAGACTTATGCTCCTGTGGCCAGGTTAGAGTCTATTCGTTTACTCATTTCTTTTGTTGCACAAAATAACATCACTCTATATCAGATGGATGTTAAAAGTGCCTTCTTAAATGGGATTATAGAAGAGGAAGTGTATGTTCACCAACCTCCTGGTTTTGAAAGTGATAAATTTCCAGAACATGTTTTTAAACTTAAGAAATCTCTTTATGGCTTAAAACAAGCTCCCAGAGCTTGGTATGAGAGATTAAGCAATTTTCTTCTGGAGAAAAATTTTATTAGAGGCAAAGTGGACACAACTCTCTTCTGTAAAACATTTAAGAAAGATCTATTAATTTGTCAAATATATGTAGATGATGTTATATTTGGATCTACCAATGTTACGCTGGGAAAAGGAGTTTGCTCAATGTATGCAGGCTGAATTTGAGATGAGCATGATGGGAGAATTGAGATTCTTTCTGGGAATTCAAGTCAACCAAACTCCAAATTGCACTTACATTCATCAGACTAAATATGTAAAAGAGCTTCTGAAGAAGTTCAACATGACTGGTAGTAAGATGGCAAAGACTCATACGCATCTAACAAGCACTCTTGGTAAGGAAGAGGTAAGTAAGAAAGTAGATCAGAAACTCTACAGAGGTATGATTGGATCTCTTCTCTACTTAACTGCTTCTAGACCTGACATTTTATTCAGTGTATGCTTGTGTGCAAGATTCCAATTAGACCCTAGAGAATCACACTTAACAGCTGTTAAGAGGATTCTAAGGTATCTGAAAGGTACTTCTAATGTGGGTTTGTGTTACAGAAAATTTGATGAATTTAAATTAGTTGGATTCTGTGATGCTGATTACGCTGGAGACAGAGTTGAAAGAAAAAGTACTTCTGGAAGTTGTCAATTTCTGGGAAGTAATTTAATCTCCTGGTACAACAAGAAACAACCTACAATTGTGCTATCAACCACAGAAGCAGAATATATTGCTGCTGCTGGATGTAGCATACAGATGCTCTGGATGAAAAGTCAGCTAGAAGACTATCAGATCTTTGAGAGTAATATTTCTATATTCTGTGATAATACTTTTGCTACATGCTTATCTAAAAACCCAATTTTACATTCTAAAGCTAAGCATATAGAAATTAAACATCACTTCATCAGAGACTATGTTCAGAAGGGTATTATAAATTTAGACTTTGTTGATACAGATCATCAATGGGCTGATATTTTCACAAAACCCCTTGCTGAAGATAGATTTAAGTTTATTCTGAAAAATATTGGTATGGAATTCTGTCCAGAATAATATTGATCAGAAGCAACTTTCTCAGATGCAAAATGTTTAAACTCTGAAGTATTTCATCTGTCATTTATTTAAACTCTTGAATTATTATTTTTGTGTGTATCTGAACTAACAAGTCTCAGAGGATCTGAACGTTGGTTAACATTTCATTTCTCAAAGAGTTTTCAGAAGCACATGCAAGCAAACACGTGTCACTCTGAATTTGAAAAGATGGAGTGCACAATACTGAAGAGACGTTTGAGGTACTGTTTGAATATTTGGTTTCTCGTTTTCCCCCCAATTGTCAGAATCATTAATGCTTTGGAATGATTAATTTCTTTTTATTAAATGCCATTAAATGCTAATTTTGTACGTGCTGAACGTGTGACCTTTTGTGTGCCCTAAATTTCTTCTATAAATTCCACAAATCTAAACATTTCACACTTTTCACTCTCACAAACACGTATATGCATTTCTACTTGTTCTTTTGTCTTCATCTTAATCCAAAACCCAAAACCGTTCGTAACCCTAAACCTTCAACATCTTCAAAAATGGCTACTTCATCTTCAACCTCAGCTCAGTTCCAATTTACTATGGCTGCTGTTTCTTCATCAAACATGGGTGTTGTCCCTTTTAAGGAACCAGTGAGAACTCTTTTAACACCAGTTGATAAGCTTGAAGTCTTATGTGAATTAATGGTGGAATTTGACTCCTTGGCTGATAATGGTTTTGATTTGCGTCCTATCATTGATGCTCAAGGCTGGGTGAAATACTTTGATAGATTGTTTGGACCAATTTATCCACATTTAGTGAAAGAATTCTGGATTCACGCATCTGTCTACCCCAAGTTCATAATCTCTTCAGTTCTGGGAAAAGAGATTATTATAACTGAAGATTTGATTAGAAAACTCATTGGGTATGAAGAAACTGATGGAGTTTCTCATCTGCCAGCTGGGCGTGTTGACATGGGTGAAGTTTATGCTGAAGTAATTTCATCTGGACAAGCTTCTAACAAGTTCAAGGATCTAAAATTTGAATACAAGATTTGGGCCAAGATTTTTCTGGGTTGTATAAACCACATAAAATCCACAAACTCTCCTGACTATATTAACAATGAACAGATTTACTTCATGTACTGCCTGAGTCAGAGTACTAAAGTGGATCTGCCACACATTCTTTTCATGCATCTGTGGAATCACATTAATGCATCCAGAGAATCTGTTAAGACTAAGGGTCAGAAGATCAGAACTTGGATCCCTTTTGAAAGATTAATATCAGACATTCTGACTGAGAATGGTCTGATAGCTCATCTGCATGAAGCTGAAGTGAAAGAAGAACTTGCTTCAATTATAGGAAAACCTTTGAATGGGAAGAGTCTCCAAAGGCTGAGAGTTGTGAATGAACTTACAACTGCTCCTACTAAGCTGAACATTGCTGAAGTCAGTCAAATGAGGATTCCAATAAATGACTTTCCTATTTTTGGTGCTGAGGAACCTAGAGACGCAATTCTTCAGTACATTCAGATGTGCAAGGCAAATGGAACACCTGTACCTGCTGATATTCTGCTACGTGCAAGAGAACCAATCCCAGATGTTTATGAGGAGAATATGAGGAAGAGAAGACAATTAGAGGTGGAAGAAGATGCTGATCAGAAGAAACAGAAAACTTCTGAAAAACCACAAAAGCAGATGAAGAGAAAAGCTTCTGGAGAAGCTTCATCTGTGAAGGTCAAGCGTGTAAAGAAAATAGGTACTAAATCATCTTTACCTATTATTTCTGAAATTGAAATAGAATTATCAACAATTAGCTCTATTCCTGAACCCCCTATTTCTCAAACTCAAACCACTTCTTTTCCATCTCAATCCTCTGAACCACCAACAAATAGTGAACCCATTACATCTGATCAAACTGAACAACCAAAAGTCTCTGAATCAAAAATTCCAACTGATTCTGTTCCCACTAAACCAATATCTCCTACACTCCCAGAATCCAGTCAACGAACCAGGATAAAAATAACTGTGTTTGAATCTTTGATTATTCGTCATACTTATTCAACCCCCCCTTCTAAGTAATTTTCTCACCTTCAGTTGGCATCAGAGCTCCGGTTCTGCGTGTGCTACCACTTAACCGTGTCAGTAAAGATCCAGTGAGAAAAGTTACTTTGATATATATCTGTTTGTTATTATGGGTGATACTTCTACATCCAACTGTAACAAATATGAAGGGGATAGAATCAACACAAAGCCTCCCATGTTTGATGGAGAGAAATTTGATTACTGGAAGGACAAGATAGAAAGTTTCTTCCTTGGGTATGATCCTGATTTGTGGGACTTGGTCATTGATGGCTATGAACATCCTACAAATGAGGATGGCAAGAAAGTTGATAGAAAATCAATGACAGAAGCCCAGAAGAAGGATTTCAAAAATCACCATAAGGCTAGGACAATATTGCTTAATGCAATCTCTCATACTGAGTATGAAAAGATTACTAACAGAGAAACAGCTCATGGAATGTTTGAGTCACTTAAAATGACTCATGAGGGAAATTCTCAAGTAAAGGAGACCAAGGCTCTGGCGCTTATACAGAAGTATGAAGCGTTCAAAATGGAGGAGTCTGAAAATATAGAAACTATGTTTTCTAGATTTCAGATCCTCACAGCTGGTCTAAAGGTTCTGGACAAGGGATACTCCACATCAGATCATGTAAAGAAAATCATCAGAAGTCTACCTACCAGATGGAGACCAATGGTGACTGCCTTGAAGATGGCTAAAGATCTGAACAAGATCTCCTTAGAAGAACTCATCAGCTCACTGAGGAGCCATAAAATTGAGCTTGAGGAAGATGAACCTCAGAAGAAAGAGAAAGGTAAATTTATTGCTTTAAAATATAATAAATCTGCTAAAGCTTTGCAGATTATTGAAGAAAGCTCTGAAGAATCTTCTTCTTCTGAAGAAGATGAATTATCCATGCTGTCCAGAAGGATCAACAGACTCTGGAAGCACAAGGGAAAGAAGTTCAACAACTTCAAAAAATCTGATCATAGAAAGGAATCTTCTGGGCACAGAAGATCTGGCAAGAAAGAAGTTGTATGCTATGAGTGCAAAGAACCTGGGCATTACAAGAATGATTGCCCCAAACTTCAAAAAGAAAAACCCAAGAAGAAGGTTGACAAAAAGAAGAAGGTTCTGATGGCAACATGGGATGACTCAGATGAATCTGAATCATCTTCTGAATCAGAAGAAGAATGTGCTAATGTTGCACTGATGGCCAGCATAGAAGATCAGGAGGAAGGAACTTCAGGATCTGAATCTGATTCTGAATCTGACGATGATGCTGAAGAGATGTTCTTAGAGCAAGATCAGGACGCCAGTCATGGTACCTGGATTCTGGATGCTCACGACACATGACAGGAGAAAGGTCTATGTTCCAAAGCCTGGAACTTAGATCTGGAGGTGACGTGAAGTTTGGAGGGAACCAGAAAGGCAAGATCATTGGATCTGGCACTATTGGAAATGGTAAACTTCCCTCTATAACTAATGTTTTACTTGTTGAAGGCTTAAAACATAACTTATTGTCCATAAGTCAATTAATTGAAAATGGTTATGATATTACCTTTAACCAAAAATGTTGTAAAGCTATTAGTCAAAAGGATGGCTCTATCCTATTTAGTGGTAATAGGAAAAACAACATTTATAAAATAAATCTTTCAGAACTTAAAGTTCAGAATGTTAAATGCCTCTTGTCTGTTAATGAAGAGCAATGGGTCTGGCACAGAAGATTAGGTCATATTAATATGAGACGTATATCTCAGATTAATAAACTTAATCTTGTCAGAGGACTTCCTAATCTGAAGTTCACCTCAGATGCTCTTTGTGAAGCATGCCAAAAAGGGAAGTTTTCAAAATCATCTTTTAAATCAAAAAATGTTGTTTCTACTTCCAAACCACTAGAATTACTTCATATTGATCTGTTTGGACCAGTGAAAACTGCATCCATCAGAGGCAAGAAGTATGGATTAGTCATTGTTGATGACTATAGTAGATGGACATGGGTAAAGTTCTTAAAACACAAGGATGAGTCACATTCTGTGTTTTTTGACTTCTGCAAGCAAGTCCAGAATGAAAAAGATTTCAAAATTATAAAAGTCAGAAGTGATCATGGTGGTGAATTTGAAAATAAATATTTTGAAAAATATTTTTCTGAAAATGGCATTGCTCATGATTTTTCCTGTCCTAGAACTCCACAACAAAATAGGGTTGTAGAGAGGAAAAACAGGACTCTGCAAGAAATAGCCAGAACCATGATCAATGAGACAAATCTGACAAAACACTTTTGGGCAGAAGCAATCAACACAACCTGTTACATTCAGAACAGAGTGTCAGTAAGACCTCTTCTGAAAAAGACTCCATATGAACTGTGGAAGAACAGAAAGCCTAAAATTTCATATTTTCATCCTTTTGGATGTACTTGTTATATACTTAACACTAAAGAGAATCTTAACAAGTTTGATTCCAAAGCACAAAAGTGTTTCATGCTTGGTTATTCTGAACGCTCTAAAGGCTACAGAGTATTCAATACTGAAACACAGATTGTGGAAGAATCTATTCATGTAAGATTTGATGATAAGCTTGGCTCTGAAAAGCCAAAGCAGTTTGAGAATTCTGCAGATAGAGAAGTGATTCTCACAGACTCTGAAGAATCAGAGGCAGAAAAGGCTAAAGAGAAGGAATCTGAAGCAACTCCAGATGCTATTCCCCTATCTTCTCAATTGGACAACTTACACATTTCTGAAAGATCAAATGTCAGAGGATCTTCTTCCAGAATCAAGGCATCTCACCCAGAAGATGTGATTATTGGAAAGAAAGATGATCCAATCAGGACAAGATTCTATCTCAGAACATCTGAATCTTCATTGTTTGGCTTAGTGTCAATAATTGAACCAACATCTGTGGATGAGGCTCTGAAAGATAATGAATGGATTATTGCCATGCAAGAAGAGCTAAATCAATTCACCAGAAATGAAGTTTAGGATCTGGTTCCTAGACCTAAAGGATTCAATGTTATTGGAACAAAATGGGTCTTCAGGAATAAGTTGAATGAAAAGGGAGAAGTTGAAAGGAATAAGGCAAGGCTGGTTGCTCAAGGTTACAGTCAACAAGAAGGTATTGATTACACTGAAACTTATGCTCCAGTGGCAAGGTTAGAATCTATACGCCTTCTTATTTCATTTGCTGCACAGAATAACATCACTCTGTATCAGATGGATGTTAAAAGTACCTTTCTTAATGGTATTATAGAAGAGGAAGTATATGTCCACCAACCTCCTGGTTTTGAAAGTGAAAACTTTCCAGATCATGTTTTTAAATTAAAGAAATCTCTTTATGGCTTAAAACAAGCTCCCAGAGTTTGGTATGAGAGGTTGAGCAATTTCCTTTTGAAGAAAAATTTTATCAGAGGAAAAGTGGATACAACTTTATTCTGTAAAACTCTTAAGAAAGATCTGTTGATTTGTCAAATTTATGTAGATGATATTATTTTTGGATCAACGAATATTATGCTTGGAAAGGAGTTTGCTAAATGTATGCAGGTAGAGTTTGAAATGAGCATGATGGGAGAATTGAGATTCTTTTTGGGAATCCAAGTCAACCAGACTCCAGAGTGCACCTACATACATCAAACCAAATATGTTAAAGAGCTTCTGAAGAAGTTCAACATGGTTGATAGTAAGATGGCAAAAACTCCAATGCACCCTACAAGCACTCTAGGTAAGGAAGAGGTAAGTAAGAAGGTAGATCAGAAACTCTACAGAGGTATGATAGGATCTCTTCTATACTTGACTGCTTCTAGACCAGATATTCTGTTTAGTGTCTGCTTATGTGCAAGATTCCAATCAGATCCTAGAGAATCACACTTAATAGCTGTTAAGAGGATTCTAAGGTATCTAAAAGGTACTACTAACATGGGTCTGTGTTACAGAAGATCTGATGAATTTTCATTAGTTGGATTCTGTGATGCTGATTATGCTGGAGATAGAGTTGAACGTAAAAGCACTTCTAGAAGCTGTCAGTTTCTTGGAAGTCATCTGATCTCATGGTACAGCAAGGAGCAACCCACTATTGCACTATCAACTACAGAGGCAGAATACATTGCTACTGCTGGATGTTGCACGCAGATGCTCTGGATGAAGAGTCAGTTAGAAGATTATCAGATCTATGAGAGTAATCTTTCTATCTTCTGTGATAATACTTCTGCTATATGTTTGTCAAAAAATCCAATTTTACATTCTAAGGCTAAACATATAGAAATTAAACATCACTTCATCAGAGACTATGTTCAAAAGGGTGTAATAAATCTAGCTTTTGTTGATACAGATCATCAATGGGCTGATATTTTCACAAAACCCCTTGCTGAAGATAGATTTAAGTTCATTCTGAAAAATATTTGTATGGATTTTTGTCCAGAGTAATATTTATCAAAGGCAACTTCTCAGATGCAAAATGTTTAAAGATCTGAAGTATTTCATCTGATTATTTGTTCATTTATCTTTAATTAATTTATTTGTGTGAAACTCTGAACTAACAAACTCAGGATCTGAACAATTAGAAACGTTTCATTTCTTGAGAGATATCAGATGCACATAGAAAGAAAACACGTGTCACTCAGTATCTGAAAAGATGGAGTGCTCTACTGAATTGTCGTTTGAGGTATTGCTTTGAAAATCTCATTTTTCTTGGATTTCCCCCCAATTGTCATAATTTTAATTTGAAATGATTACTTTCATTAAATGCTGTGTAAACGTGCGTATGTGTCTTTTGATGTGCCCAATGCTTGATTTTTTAGTTGTCCATAAATACCACCTATCACACTATTTTCACACTTTTCACACTCACTACACCTATGCGTTTCGGTTCTCTCTTCAACCTCTACCAAAACCCTAAACCCAAATCAAGATCTTCTTCTTCATCAATGGCTTCTACATCAAATGCTGCTGAAATCTCCAACAAAAATATAATGTACAAGAAACCAGAACGCACTCTATTTACTCCAGTAGTAGATCTTGAGGTTCTGTGTGAGAGTTTCGTTGATCTTGAATCAATAGAAGAAAATGGGTTTGACCTAACAACTTCCATTAAAGCTCAAGGCTGGGAGAAGTACTTTGAGAGATTGATGGGTCTTGTGTACCCAACTCTTGTAAAGGAATTCTGGATTCATGCTAGTACTGGTCCTAAGTTCATTCACTCATCTGTCCTTGGGAAGGAGATAGTGATTACTGAGAAACTGATCAGGCAACTGTTCAGCTATACAGAATATGATAATGTTACAAACCTAGCCTCTTCACGTATTGATATGGCTAAGGTATATGAAGAAATTACTGTAGCTGGAACACCAACAAGTAAGGTTAAAGATCTGAAACCTATCTATAGGATCTGGGCAAAGTTATTTATGAGTACAATCTTTCACAGAAAGTCAACCAACTCACCAGACTATGTGAGTTCAGAGCATCTGTACTTCATATACTGCATCAGCCAGAATGTTAAGGTGGATCTGCCCTATCTGATCTTCAGTAATCTTCTAACTCATGTCAAAGAGACTAGAGAAGAGGTCAGAGCTAAAGCTGGGAAAGTTAGAACCTGGATACCTCTGGGAAGACTGATTTCAGACATCCTTATAGAAAATAAGTTGGTGAAGCATCTGACAGATGCAAAGATAACAGAGGATCTGTCATACATCATTGGATCTGAGATAAACGGACTCACTCTGAAAAGGATGAAAATCATTTCAGAACTGAATGGTAAACTAAGGAAGATAAACTCTGAGGAGGTCAATGGCAGAAGGATACCCTTAGAAGACTTTCCGATGTTCAGTGCAGATGAACCAAAAAGTATTGTCTGGACTTACATTGCAGAGTGTCTGAAGGAAGGAATTCCTCTACCTGCTAATCTTGTTCAGAAACAAGGAGAAGAAATGCCCAATCTGATGAAGGAAAGGCGTAGTAAGAGAAAAGCTGAAGAAGGATCGGTTCAGAAGAAAAGGAAAGTATCTGAAGTTCCAAGGAAGAAGAAGAAAGGAGCAAAGAAAGCCAGAATCAATTCTAGAGATGCCACTCTGGAAGAAATTAGAGACACTATTCATCAGGTATTAACATCTGATCCTACACCTGCTGTTCATTTACCCCTTTCATCACCACAACTCTCTCCAAACCTTAGACATAGAACTTCTAAACCCAAACAATCTGCAAACCTTTCATCTGAACCACTGATAACACGAAATCATATAGATATTTTCATGCATAATTCAACTAAAAGCTAACCGTTTTCGATCCGATTTCGGGTTATTTCCGTATATTTGTCTGATGTTTTGCAGGTATTCAACGATCATGTCTAAACAAGGCAACATGAAGAAAAGGAGCAATCTCAGATGAAATATGGACGAAAAAGGAGTGAAAACACAATGAAAAGCGCAACAATTAGTTTTTGCTGATGTGACGACCGTCACAGCTTCATGACGAGCGTCACACGGGTGACGACCGTCATGCAGGCAAAAACGCCCCACTCAGATTACACGTCAAAAGAGCAGTTCCAATTCCCATTAAGTGGACCACTACTCCCTAAATTATCTGCCTCAAAGTCCATCATCCTCAGAGATAACCGTTGGGATTCCACTTCTATAAATAGGGAAGCAGAGGACTTCAGAAAGTGTGCTGCATTCATACCACGAAGTGCTGCCGAATTTAATTTCCAGAGCAAATTTACTTTCAAGTTTTTATTTTGTATTCATTTCCCTTTACATTTCCTCATTTCCATTTCCGCTCTTCTGTAATACCTATTGTACTGTACGATCAAATTGGCACTAAAGACCAGAATCCTGCCAACATCTGTGGAGGATCTGCCCAAAGGCCAATTGGCATTATTTACAGGTTTTCATTTTGATCGACTTCTGTTTTATTATAATGCAATTTATTATTTATTATTATTATTTATGTTTTGTTTTTCCCAATTCCATGTCTAGCTAAACTTAGGTAATCGATATGTAGTAATAATTCGAATGGGATTTGATAACTCTTGTTTGAAAACTTTCTTTTCACAAAAGTAATCTATGGTCTAAGTGTTTAAAATTGATTCACGAAATAAACTTCGTCGCGAAAGCGAGAACTTATTTAAAAGTAGTTTTGCCACGAAAGTGGGAAATTAATTAAGATACGAACCAACAAGCGAAAGCTGCGGTAAGGTCAGATAGTGAACACTAGGCATTTATTTTAATAACAGCGAAAGCACTTTCAAATGAATTAGAATTTAGAGATTTCCAAAAAGTAATTTTAACCCCGAACGAAATACGAAAGTGTATGTTTGGCCCTTAGGATTATGATTAGCGTCAATAACCATCGTGAGACGAGAGTCTTTGAATCTCCATTTTCTGCTTAAGTAAACAGTGAAAACTATTTCATGCACCAGTAATTTATCAAATCCCTGAAGAACACAAGTACTACGTATCGATTCAATTAATTATAATCTAAATAGTAATCTTAGTTCCTCTTTTAGTGACAATCTTATTCCCTTAAAACACATTCTACCTAGCTAAACATAGTAACTCCCGAGAACACTAGTTTGATTACGAGTCCCTGTGGGATCGAATCTTTTATTACTACGCGATAGACTGTGCACTTGCAGTTAGTTGTATTAGACATAGAAAGTCGCGATCAAGTTTTTGGCGCCGTTGTCGGGGACCCGTTTAGTCAATAGTGTAACCTTCTGTTACGCCGTATAGACTAGGTTAACAATTTTCATTTTTCCTTTACTAGTTCTGTCGATTGTATGCCAAGAAATCGCCCGCAAGGCGATATCGTAAAACCTTCGGTCGCAGAACTAGAACGCTTCTTACATTTAAGAAGTAGAATCATTGAGTACCAACTCAAACAACTCAAACATAACACTCCCGAACCTCTCACTCCCATTCCCAAATCAGAAGAAGAAGAACCAGAGATGGCTGAAGGACCTCCGAAAAAACCGCTGAAGGCATACGCTACACCATCTCAGATGGAGCCTAGAAGTAGCATTGCTGCCCCAGCTATTACCCGAAATGATTTTGAGCTGAAACCATTGTAACATGGTGGGAGAACTGACTTTAAACAATGTTGCGGATAGCAAGAGTCGCCACCGACTTTTATTTTATCCATAAGGAAAGGTTATAAAAGAATAGGAAAGACCTTAGAGAATATTTTGGGTCCGGGGGGTAGGTTATGAAAAGGGAAGGTGTTAGCACCCTTTTCATCCATGGTTATCCATGGGCTCTTAGGTACTTAAGCTCACTTTTGAATTGTTTTGAAAGTGTAGTGTGTGAATAGCAAAAAATTTCAGAATAGTTTAATAATAATCCGTGTATGGATGTGAAAAAAACTTGTTTGAAAATTTTGTTGGAAATTTGTTTAAGTGTGAAAAAAGTTTGAAGTGAGCAAGTATCTAGGAGTAGCCTACCCTAATGTTTTAAGGTCTTTCTTATTCTTTATCCTTTCCTTAGTAAGACTATCCCTACTATAATGGAGTAGGTAGTCCTTACTTTGGATGTTAAGGGACATGTGAGGGACAATTGGATTTTTGAAGGCCATTGAGGGGTGTAATAAGCAAACTGGAGGGACTATCATCATTTTTCGAAAGGGACTCGATTCGTAAAGGCAACCATAAGGGACTTTGATGATTTTTCTTTTTGAGGGACTTGCTTTATACACCCCACTTAACCAATATTCATAGGCAACTTGAGGGATATCCTTAGGAAGTGAGACGGTGATTAAAATCGACTTACGTGTGTGACGTGTTTATTTTAATTATCTTTATTTAAAAGTGATCTAAATTTATTTTAATATTACATACATGTTGTTACACTCCCTAATTACTAACCATAATAATAATTAAATAATTAAACAACTTTACATCCAAGAAACAATTACAAAATAATAAGCAAAATAATTAAATAGCAAAGATAAATAAAATATAAATAAGCAATAATAAATAATAAAGGGGGTTAATTCTAAGTTTACTCGGCAAGACATCGCATCTTGTGCCTACGTATCCTTACGGGAGTGGAATCAGAGTAATCGTAGTTCCCCTCAAAAGGGAGGTTAGAGACTTCTTGACTGTGGTCAAGGTCTCACGGGGAATAAACGCATCTTAAGGACACGCTTACGTGGAGTGTAGGAACTCCAAATCTCTACGTTGAAATGTTAAGTTGTAATTAGGGTTAGGTTAGGGATTCCGCGGCGGGAAACCCTAAAATGAGCGCGGCGGCTCTTTGACCTAATGCTAGGGGTAAAATTGTAATTTTGCCTGCGACGAGGCATTTGTGAAAATTAGGGTTTGTAAAAGTTGTAAGGGTTGAAGGTGAGGACTGTTGACACGGCGGTCAAATGCTAGACCTAATTCCTTCAGAGTGTGTAATGTGACAGAATAACGGTAAAGGCGTGAGATATTTGAATCATGCAAACATAGAGATAACGTCCTAATTTAATCATGCAAGCAGAAATTTAAAGGCAGAATTTAAAGAGCGATTGTTAAGTTCGCGAGGTTACATGAGAGGAGCAGATACAATATGATAATGAAAAATTTAATCAATGATAAACGAATTTAAAACAATCAGTTGAACAACACAAAACAAGAGGATGTTAGTAGGGTTAGGCATAAATACAGTGGATAATGAGACAGTGCAGAAAAAGATGTAAATTTAGAGTTTTTATTGTTTTAAAAAAAAAAGATTTTAATTTAATTTATAAAAGAAAGAATACTTTAATTTTAACCTTAAAAAAGGTTTTAACTTAGATATTTTTTAAAAAAAAGATTCTTAAGTTATTTATAAAAACATTTATTTTTATTACTATTTTTTAAAAGGTTATTTTGAATATGTAAAAGAAAGGATATAATTTATTAATTTAGAAAAAAAGGTTCACTAGTTGTCAAGTAATTTAAATAAAAGATTAAGGTTGATTTATTTTTTTTAAAAAAAGATTAAGGTGATTAAGCGATTATGTGTGTGTTTAGTGGTGATTAAGTGGTGTGTGATTATGCAACAGAAGAACAATAATAAGCAACAAATGAAAAAAACAAACGGAACCCTAAGGTCCCTTCCCCCCCAAATCGGCGCCCTTGTTCGTCTTTCTCTCTGCCTCCGATCGCGCTTTCACTATCTCTTCCCTTTGTTTCCCGATTTTCGTTTCTCCCTCATTTGGTCCTGAAAACACAAACACACACATCAAACGTTCATTAATTTAGACATGGGTCGAATTTTACCGAAGGTTGGGGTAGCGGCGGCGTTTCACGATGGCGATGGGTTTCGCGACAGCGTGCGAGGGCCTCGCTTGTAGGAAAGATAAGTGTTCCTTCTTCCTTCCTTTGTTTTCCGCGATGGTTCTTCTAGGGTTTTCAAACTTGTGGTTGTTCGTGTATTGTTCGTATGATCCTCTCCCGTTTCGTTTTCAATATCCTCTTTATATAGGAAGACATCCTGGATAAGTAATGAAAGTTATTCTTGAATGCTGATTTGATTGTTGATTGGGATTTCCATTTTGGGTTTAATCGGATTTGAAAACTTTCCTCTTTCTGCTCCCATCTCTTTAAGTATCTATTAATCGAAAATCGAATCTCGGATTCTGTATCAAATCCATTAAATGTTCACGGTTTTGGACTTGGATATTCTTTGAATTGATTTTGCTAGCTCTGATTTTTGCGTTCTGAAGGTGTGAGTAGCAATTGAATTTGGGCCAGGGGAGAAATATGCAGTCCAGGTGTGGATAACGGTTCCTCTTCTCTCTCCTTGGACTTCGTCTCAAGTTCTGAAATTTGGTTTTACAATCTTAAATTGTGATCTCCCGTTTTCTTCTCTGCAGGTCCAATCAGTTAAGCATGGGGAGCGAATTATCAATGGAGGCTCTTATTTTGGCGCGTCTATCCGTAGGACCAATGCAGTTGACTCAAGTGGGTGAGGTTGTTATCCATCTTCTGTTGTTGTTTGACATGGACACAACTCTGATTGCATCTCTGTTAAGTGAATTATTTGATCATAACGGTTGTGGCTTTTGAAAGTAATAGTGTCTTGATTGTTGCATGAACCCAGGATTGAACACAATTGGTGTAGAGTAGCTGGTTAGCATGCCTTGACATATCGCAACTGAAGTTGTACCCTTCTTCTTCATCATCAAAACATGTGTACGATAGATCCTTTTGCAGTATTTAGATGCTCCCTCAAGATTGTAACTGCAGTCGTTCCCAAATTCTTCCTCGTGAAAATTTTGTGTATGCGTATGGTTATTATTGATGTATTTTCTGGTATGAATACTTTACAAAAACATGATTTATGTTGTGGCCTTCTTCAGAAGCGGGGCACAAAGGTTCCGTCTATTTCTATATCGGAGGTCCTAACTTGGCTTGCCTCCTTGTTCAGTATTTCCTAGATAGAACACATCCTTCACTTATGGTTGTTCTCCTCTGTTCCAGGAACAAAAGCTGGAAGGTTGTGCAATGATATCAGAAGTGAACTTCTTCATCCTGTACTGCTGCTCAGTAGGTAATGCGCTCCATCTGTATTTAATTACACCCTCTAGCACTTAATTAGTTTCCTGCATCAGTAGCCTCCTTGCTAATGCTATGTGTGTCATCATTTGCAGGAGTTGCCACAATATTTCCTTCACTTACTACAGGTTTAGATACCTCCTCAACCACCCTCCTTTCCTAGGTATCCATTTGAAAAATTTCCTCTTTTTATTGCCGTAATAGTAGAACCATCGGTGCCTATGTTAACTGTTGGATTTTCTGAATACTAGTTTGTTTGCAGGATTATTTTCTTTTCACCACATGTGATTTCCTTTGGGATTTACTTGATTGTGTTGGTTTTGACCAAAGCCATGATGCATATGCGCCGAAGAAAGCCGTTGCCTACTCTGAAATTACTGATGCCCAAGCTGTGGAGAAAATTGCATCTGATGTTGTCCTTGCATCTGACCCATTCCTTGCATTATAGATTGCCTGAATTGTTGTTGCTGATGTGCAAGAAGCTGTTGTTGTTGTTGTTCCATGTATGCTCTTACATTACTAGCTACATTCTTTCCATGATTCACTCCTGTAAAATCAGGGTATATGTTTCCTGTACTAATTCCATTATGAAATGCAGGTCCTGTCTTGTTGAAACCCGTACGACGCAATAGAGTGTTGGTGTAGTTTGAGATCCAGCAGCAGCCTTTACTTCTATTCGTGTTTGGGACTTGGTTTTTGTGAACTCACCTATGTGGTTCAGAATTGATGCTGCTTATGAATTGTTTAGGTTTTGAGTTCTGAATTCTGAACCTAGTACTGATGCTGTTGTGATTTTCAGGTGTTGGAAAAAACTTAGAGCACAGAGTGATTTAGACCTGCCGGCATCTGGGTCTGAATCCAGATTGACTATGTTGCCTTACTCTTGTATCAGTTTGGAAATCCAATTGCGGCAAAAACGAATCAGTCCCGCTTCTTTTATCACTTCTATCTCTCGGATGTCCCGTAACGATAAGAACAGGTGTTACCTGATCGGACGCCAACGGCGCGGATCGGTAACGGGGGTAGGACGCAGCTTCGGTTGTGCCACTCCCGGCACTCGATGATGACGATGTTCTGAGAGTGTCAAAAATAATTTCTAACCCCTTCTGTACTGTCTGTTCTCTTTTGATGTGCAGGTTAGCTGAGGATTCATGGAGAAGTTCAAATACGAACATGAAGACCTTTAGATACTTTTAGGATTTAGGATAGATGATTTGAGAATTTTAATGTACTTCCTTGTAACAGTACTTTGTAAAATATGAAGCAACATCCCCATTCTTGTATGATAGCATTATTTATGAAATAAAATTCTCAAAGTTTTGGATTTATTTATATTCTATTCTTAGTTAAAAAATATAAACAAATGTGAATAAATCCACAAGTATTTAATTCATTAACATAGGCATAAAACATAAATATTTCCAAGTGGTATTTGTGATCCTAATCTCATCATCCGATTAAAATGTTAACCAATTGTTTCATAACCAAACTCATATGGGCACCATGGTCACAACATTTTCAGCATCAACAGCAAAACTAATCGTAATTAAACTCCACTAACCAAATGCCAAATCTCAATATGATCAGAACTGGTGATTGATAAATGCCTCAAAACCATAACGCATCAAATGCCTCAGAATTTTAATAACAACCCGTTTTCAAGGAATTAGCTGAATTTGCGTAAAATGACCAAAATACCCCTGGAACCAAATCCAACCTCTCTTTGATTTTGGCAAAAAAAATCATGAAGTTTGACTTTGGTTTGACCACTGTTGACCTCAGTTTGACCTTTTAACTGTATTGACTGCTTTTGACTTATCTGATCATCTGACTGAGCAAACTTTTGAGAAAAGTCTTGAAACTTGACATGGGGGTTCTTATACACATATAAGATGTTATGAAGCTCACTTGAAGTCTTGGAAGTCCATTTAGCCTGATTAAAGTCAAAACCCTAGTTTTGGATGCACTGCTTAGGAGGTGCATTGTCTGAGGGAATTGTCAACTCTTCTGACCAATTGTGAACTTTGTGAACCTTGTGAATCTTCATAAGATATCTTGTGATACTCATGGGAGGTATTGTGAAGCTTGTGAACCTTGTGAACCTTCTTAGAACACAAAGTCTTGTATTGTGAGGGCAAATTTTGGGGTGCAACAGCTGCCCCTGTTCAATTTTCTGAAACCTGAGGGGTTAGATTGGTATATTTGCCAGTCGTAACCTGGAAGGTTGAAGGGGATTGAACACAAAAGCCCAAAAATTTGCACTCACCAGTGCACTAGAGTGGTACAGATGGCTAGTTGAATATGATTGAGTGGGCTTAAAGATGCCACTAGGGGGGGAGCAGTTCAAAATATGGGTGTAGGATGAAAGCTGTCAGGAGTCTGGAATAATAATGATGTAGCAGCATGTCTTCATGAGGATAGAGCAATCAATAGTGATAACCCTAAAGCAGTCTTGAAGCAATGATATGATTTCAGGAGGATAGAACAATGAATGGCTCTAAAGCAGTCTTGAAATAATAATGTGATATGTCTTCAGGAGGATAGAGCAATCAATAGCTCTAAAGCAGTCTTGAAGTAATGATTTCAGGAGGATAGAGCAATGGATAGCTCTAAAGCAGTCTTGAAATAATTAGATGGCTTCAGGAGGATAGAGCAATGAATAGCTCTAAAGCAGTCTTGAAGTAGTAATATGACCTCATGAGGATAGAGCAATGAATAGCTCTAAAGCAGTCTTGAAGTAATAGGATGATTTCAGGAGGATAGAGCAATCAGTAGCTCTAAAGCAGTCTTGAAGTCATGAGAGGCTATCAGGAGGATAAAATAACCCTGAGGTTACAATAAAGCAGTCCCAAAGTAATAAGAAGCTCATCAGGAGGATAAAGTAACCCTGAGGTTACAATAAAGCAGTCCCAAAGATCATAAGCTTGTTTGTTGGATAATTAACCTGAAAACAAGGTAGCATTCTGTATAACAACATTAGTTTATGCTTTATGTATGCATGTATGACATGATGCACTTAGGTAATGTACTATAGACATATATGTTATGGTATGATGTAAATGATGTATGTATGCTATGACACTGCTGGAAGTGTCTGGATATCCTTGTATAACAACTGCTGGCCAAGGAAAATAAATCCCGATTCGTTGTTGAAGAATATATAACCCCCCGTCTGCTGGGGATAACAAGGTATAGATAACCTCCCGTTGTTGGGGATAACAAGGTATAAATAACCTCCCGTTGTTGGGGATAGTAGGGTATAGATAACCTTCGTTTTCGTTTGATAGTAGGATAAGTATAACATCCCGTCTTCGTTCATCGTGCCCTTATTGGAAAGTAATTTCTCGTATATCCGTATGAGGATAAAAGAGATGGATATAAATTCCAGGGGAGATTAGACTTTGTGAAAATGGATTAGTCCTACTGATGGTTTGTAACTGTCTTGTAAAGATGAACCGGCGAAGCTTCGTTGAAATCCTTCCCTCGTTCGTCCTTAGTAAATACTATTACTGCATTTTCATGCATTTCTGGTAAACATCAATCATATTAAAAGCATACATGCATTTCTGGTAAACATCAATCATATTCAAAGGCATACATACATTCAAACACAACCAATGGACGTTTCGCTTATGTAAATAGGGTAAAAGTAAATCTGGATTCAAAAAATGGAATTTATTTATATCAAAAGTGACCCATACACGGGTAAGTTTGTACAAGGAGACATAAACCCTAGTAAGAGAATTTTGTCATGAAGTTTTACAAAAAGAATCAGCTATGTGGGAAATAATCCTATTGAGTTTCAATTCTACTATTGCCACTCAAGTATCTCATCTTCTTGCTGTTGAGACGGAAACGATTGGATTGAGCTTTATCTGTTTGAGCTTGTGTAAGTAGTACAACTGGTTGCAGTTTCATAAGTGATCCAAACGAGACATAGTCATACGCTTTAATCCCTAACTTTTGCCTGGATTGCCCTTTCAGTTTTTCAATCCACCGGGATACCCTTTTTTGCCCAAGCTGCCTTTTCAGGTTTTCGACTTGCCGGGTGTACATCTTTTTATATATATATCCCTAATTTTTGCCCAAACCCTTTTGGTTTGCCGGGATGCCCTTATTTTTGCCTAGGCCTGTCAACCTAGCGGGTCTCCTTTTATGCGTAGTATTTTTTAACTATGTCTGCGTTTACAGGTTGTGGGAAGTCTTCACCATCCATTGTAGTCTGCCATGTTATTGGTACAATAGAAACAAAGTCTGGCAGTAATCGGGGTATGACAACCTTCAGGGGAACTAATCACAACACCAACACCATTACCATGTGCATTGGAGGCACCATCAAAAACCATAGTCCATCGGGATCCTTGTTCAGGTCCGTCATATTGTCCAGGTTCTTTGGTAACTGACATAATGTCTTCATCAGGGAACTCAAAATTCATTGACTGGTAATCATCTACTGCTTGATGAGCCAAATGATCAGCAACAACACTCCCCTTAATGGCCTTCTGAGTAGTATACTGCATATCATATTCCGTCAAGATCATTTGCCATCTTGCAATTCTTCCGGAGAGAGCAGGTTTCTCAAATATGTACTTGATTGGATCCATCTTCGAAATCAACAAGGTAGTATGGGTCAACATATACTGTCTTAGTCGGCGAGCAGCCCATGCCAAAGCGCAGCAAGTTTTCTCGAGCAGTGAGTATCTTGTTTCACAGTCGGTAAACTTTTTGCTAAGGTAGTATATTGCCTGCTCTTTTCGACCAGACTCGTCATGTTGCCCCAATACACACCCCATTGAGTTGTCTAATACTGTTAAATACATAATCAAGGGTCTTCCATCAACTGGTGGTATTAAAATTGGAGGTTCTAGCAAATATCTCTTGATTTCATCAAAGGCAGTCTGGCACTCATCATTCCATTCCATCACCTGATCTTTCTTCGACAACTTGAAGATTGGCTCACAGATGGTAGTTAATTGGGAAATAAATCTTGCAATGTAGTTCAATCGTCCCAAGAAACCTCTAACCTCCTTCTCAGTACGGGGAGCTGGAATCTCTCGTATAGCTTTCACTTCTTGTTGTAACAACCTAGCAAGCCCTACAGGTATTTCACAATCGTCCTCGTCTCCGTCTTCAGTTTGATAGATCGGATTCTCGAAATTGTAATTGGCAATAGTAGAACTGTTATCAACTGGATCCAGAGTGGATGAGGATCGGCATTTTAGTGACGTGGGTGTGTGTAAGAACACATAGCTGATAAAGCAAAAATAAAAGAAAAAGAAAGACAAGGAACACAATATTTACGAAAACGACACGTCCACTGATTTTATTGAATGATGTATGCAAATGAAATGACAACCCGTAACAAGCACACCATTGTGCCCCGGGTAAGGCACATGGCTTGAAAGTTTTAATTGTTCCAGAAATTACAAATTTAAAAACATAACACAGTAATAGTATTTACTCCTGACTAAAGGAGATAGGGATAACATCTTCAGCTTTCCAATTATTGAGTCCAGCACCCACAGTAGGAAAAATCCATGCCTCCAAGTTGTAGTCTTCATCTTGATCTCCCACAGCATTGATAACCCCTTGATTGGTGATACGAACAGCACGAGCACGACGAACAGCCCTCTGGGACTCTGCAGTGAAACCCAAACCAAACTTGTCAGACTTGTATGGAATATCAGGAAGCTGACCCCAAATAGTACAACCACCTTCTTCCACCATAGCTTTTGCATCATTGATGGAGGCCATTGCCATTGTTGGAGGGTTTCTGATGACCACAGGGACCTTCTTCACAGCAGAAGGAGTCACACAATCCGTAACAGCCCAGGGAACCACTTCAAATGACTGACATGGAGTTTCAATGTATTCACCTTCTACTTCCAGATACTTGAAAGTGTTTACATGGCTGACAAAGTATTCTTCCTCTCCAAAGACAGTAACAACTTTTCCATTCACCGGATATCTCAACTTTTGATGTAATGTGGAGGTCACAGCACCTGCCCCATGGATCCAGGGACGACCAAGCAGACATGAGTACGAAGGACGAATATCCATCACATAGAATGTAGCAGTAAACACCTGAGAGCCAACCTTGATTGGAAGATCAATTTCCCCATGCACTACCCTTCTAGAACCATCAAAAGCCTTTACCACAATATTACTGGGCTTCAATACCGTATCTTCAGGACTCAGCTTGTTCAGGACTTCCTTAGGCAACACATTCAGAGAGGAACCATTGTCCATCAGCACATGAGACAGGGTAGTGCCCCTGCATTCAATTGAAATATGCAAGGCCATGTTATGATCCCTCTTGGCAGGGGTCAAGTCAGCATCAGAAAATCCTAACCCGTTGTCATGGGTCAGGTGAGCAACACAATTCTCAAACTGGTCCACAGAAATTGCACTGGGTACATGAGCCATCTTTAGAAACTTGATCAATGACTTGGCATGAGCCTCAGAACATAATAACAGGGAGAGCATAGAAATCTTTGAGGGAGTATGCCCCAGCTGATCAACAATATCATAATCACTCTTGCGAATGATTTTCAATACTTCTTCCATCTGCTTAGAGAGGTCATCAGCAGCTGGCACATCAGTAGATACAGGCTCAATAACAGGACCCTTTCCCCGAGCATCAGTGGTGGAAGTAACAGCAGGAGTAACTGCACTCTTAGAAGCAACTGGAGGAGAGAAGATTCTTCCACTACGAGTGATCTTGCTAGATCCAGCAATATTATCAATGTCCACAGTCATATCAGGTAAAGGCTCCTGCTTGACACCATGGATGTAAACATCAGACCCATAGTGCCAAGGCACGGCTTTGTCAGATGTATAAGAAATAGGACCAGGAGTGGTAATGATCAGAGGAGCTACTCTGGCTTCAGCGACATCTTTCACAGGACCTTCAGCAGTAATCTTGATTGGGCCCTGATGAGTGATTTTAATGGGACCCTTTGAAGTGATTCTTAGTGGTACTTTGTCAACCATGTCAACCTCTTCAATCTTCTTACCCTGGGTCAGATGATCCACCATACTTTCTACAGATGCTGGTCTTCTTTCAAACACTATGGTATATTTATCCATGAGACGTTGAATCCCATCTCTCAAAATGAAGCAACTATCCGGCTTATAGGTACAATATAGACAATCTTCATGACAACCTGGAAAGATCCCAGCTTGTACTAACCTCTTTTTGATAACAGACAATGGTGTGCTCAACTCCATAACTGAATAGACATGCAGATCTTCATCAATATCTTCATCAATGGCGTTGACAGTCTTCTCGTGATTTGGCATTGGAGCTGTAATCACATTTGGAGTACCTGGTGGATCAAACTCAATTTCTCCAGCATCAATCATATCCTGAATTTTGTTCTTCAAGACCCAGCAGTTATTAGTATCATGTCCTGGACAGTTTGAATGATATGCACATCGTGCATTGGGATTGTACTTGGGAGAGGTAACATTGGGATTCTGAGGGGCCTCCCTCAGGGTAATAAGTTCAGCTTTCAACAAGTGCTGCAATGCCTGAGCCATTGACATGTTGATCTTCGTGAACTGTCTTCTAGCCCTCTGTTGGTTGCCTTGAGGCTGCTCTGTTGTTGCAGGAGTTGGATTTGAAATATGAACTGCACTAACAGACTGATGCCTTCTGTTACGATCAGGCTGCCCATACACAGCATTAGATTCTTTCTTCCCAGTGGGAGGCTTCTTTGCAGCACCTGATGAAGAAGTGCCCACTTGGATCTTACCACTCTTGATACCATTCTCTACTCGCTCTCCTGTCATGATCAACTCAGTGAAGCCAGATGATGAGCTTCCCATGAGATGACTGTAAAACGGACCATTCAGCGTACACATGAACATATCAACCAACTCCCTATCAGTCAAAGGGGGTTGAACTCTTCCAGCTAAGTCTCTCCACTTCTGAGCATACTCCTTAAAGCTTTCTTTGGCACCCATAGACATGCTTTGAAGCTGCATGCGAGTGGGGGCTAAGTCAGCATTGTATTGATACTGCTTGTAGAAAGCTTTAGCAAGGTCATTCCAATCTCTGATGTTGACACTCTCCAACTGATAATACCACTCTAGCTGAGCTCCAGATAAACTCTCTTGAAAGAAATGGATCCACAACTTTTTATCAGCAGTGTGGGGTTGCATTCTTCTGACATAAGACCTCAGATGCAATTTGGGACAAGAGACCCCATCATAGACGACAAATGTAGGAACTTTGAACCCAATGGGTATGACCACCCCAGATATCAAGCTCAAATCCTCAAAATCCAGCCCAGATGATTTCTGTAATTCCATAGCATCCATTCTATCCACCAGCATCTTGAATTTGTCTTCGTTAGGCTCATGGTAGTAGTTAGCCTCAGAATCAGAGTCCCCCATAGTGTTGTGGAGACTGCCTCTCTCTTTCTCAGATTCTTCAGATTCATAGTCTTCAACATGTTCCTTGGTCTTGACAGGACCTTTGAACCTTCTTCCCATGTTGAGCAACCCAGCAGACCTTCTAGCCTTCTTAGTCTTCTTGGCCAGCAGTGTCTTCAATTCATCCTGTCCCTTGGATAGGTTCAGGATCAGCTCTTGGAACTGTGCATTCTGTGCCTGGAGATCCTTAACTGATTGTTCAAGAGCCATTGCTGAAATAAACAGCGAGGAGATGAGAAACCTGTGCACAATTATAAACCTGTGATGCAATGATATGGGAATGCATATGCAATGTTTTCAAGGACCGCAGGATTTAAATTTGCTTAAACAAACAAGAAAGTAACTTTTTATTAGTAATAACTTGTTTTGCCTTTTAGGCTTACAAAAAATGAAAACGAAATAAGTACAAAAGATGGGGTTTTAAGTCTCCCATGGACGTTTCCTCTTTGTGTTGAGGTATGAGTTGAGGTTTCGTTCCTCATGAAGTAGCTTTGTTAGCTCTAGGATCCTTGCTTGGCTTGCTTTGTAATGAGCCTCGAAAGTATCCCTTTGCTCTTTCAGTTGGATCCATGATCTCTGCAAGTCTTCCATATCAGTAGGCATGTCTGGGTGAAGGATGGTATAAGCTGTGTCTCCTTCAGCAATAGGTTCCATGGTAACTGGTAGGACGGCAGGATATGGCATCATGAGTGTCTGAGCACGAGATCGTACCCATCTGAGATAAGCCTCCATAGGAATGGTGTACTTAGGCTCCAGTGTCTTGCTGTCAATCCTGTTTACCTTTCCCCAAGCTCGTATGAATCTCTGGCGGTAATCCTGAAGATCGTTGTCGTAGTCAAACACAATGCCCTGAATCAACATGTCATGTGGACCATCGCTCCGGGCGTAACCAAACTGTCGTAAAGCTAGAGATGGGTTGTAGGTGATGCCTCCTCTTATGCCTAGAAGTGGCACATTAGGAAACTCCCCACAACGGTCAATGATGGTGACATTCTCCATAGATCTGGAGCACCAATGGATGTCTGAGTGAGAAAGTGACATGATCCTCTTGGACCATCTGAACCCTTGCCCATTCTTCATTACTGAGCGAGGAAGGTGAGAAATAAACCACCTGGAAAGTAAAGGTATGCAGCACATCAAAGTTCCTCTTGCCCTTGTAGTACGGGTGTGAAGAGAATGTAGGATGTCTCCAAGTAAGGTAGGCACTGGATTGTGACTCAGGAATATGTTGATGGCATGAACGTCTATGAACTGATCAGGATTGGGGAACAACACTAAGCCATAAATCAATAAGGCTAAGATCTCCTCAAAAGCATCGTAGCTCATAGCCTTCAAGAACATTTGAGCTTTATCCACTAATACCTTGGCAAGAATACCTTTAACTCCACTTCTCGTCTCTAGAACAATGTCAGACTTCTTCAGATGTAGAGCTGCAGCAATAACTTCTGGTTTAAGCTCCTTCTCTAAGCCTGTGAATGGCTTCTGATCAAGAACAGGTATACCCAGAAGCTTAGAGAACTCCTCCATGGTTGGAACCAGCTGATAATCAGGAAATGTAAAGCAATGGTGCTTAGGGTCAAAGAACTAAAACAGCACACTCATCATGTCTTCACTGAACCCTGAAGTAACTAGATCCAATAAGTGACCATGTCTCTTGTTGAACTGGGAATGATCAGGCACTAGGGAAACCAACTCCTTGAGCTTAGCAGGTATCCCTACAAAGTTGATCCTGATGGTGTTTCTACGAGCAGAAGCCATGACCTGCAACAAAGAACAAAGATAAATCCTTTGGTCCTTGAAATGGTTAGGGAAAATGATATGCTTATGATGCATGATGATGTCATGATGTCATGCTCAATCACAAACATGTGGCACACACAAACAAGTCACACCATAGCCCTAGGTTTAAAGGCTTGCATGAGGTTCAAAGGCAAGTACCCTCCCCTGAAGTTAGATGGTTCATCCTGTCCTACAAAAGTAACCAGGTTCTAAGGGATCTCAATATCATTGATCCTTCACAAGGGTGGTTGTTCAGAAGGCAACTTACTTGCCAACCAAAACCCTCCAAGTTTAAGATCTCAATGAGCGTAGTATCGAGTGTCAACCAACTTCAGTCTGCACCAAAGCCGGTTACCTCACTACTTTCTAAAGGCCAAGATGAGTTAACTAGGGTTCTAAAAGTCAGTTAGTGCATTGACAACATATGGCAGCCTCAATATTATCCTCAACTTGACTTAAGGAATATAAGCACCAACCAAGAAGTCGCACTAACTATGGCCACCAGATCAACCGTATCGATATACGTCGTACAGTTTCCTTGGTCTATTGCCATTTACCTAAGGTACACTAGATCCGGGTTAGGACCTTTCACACATAAGAGCACCCCAACAATATAATAATAAAGCAAACAAGGCAAACAATTTAAAGTGATCTTAATTCCTAAGGGTACCCCTCTTAAATAAATCCCCAGCAGAGTCGCCAGTTCTGTAACACGGTGGGAGAACTGACTTTAAACAATGTTGCGGATAGCAAGAGTCGCCACCGACTTTTATTTTATCCATAAGGAAAGGTTATAAAAGAACAGGAAAGACCTTAGAGAATATTTTGGGTCCGGGGGGTAGGTTATGAAAAGGGAAGGTGTTAGCACCCTTTTCATCCATGGTTATCCATGGGCTCTTAGGTACTTAAGCTCACTTTTGAATTGTTTTGAAAGTGTAGTGTGTGAATAGCAAAAAATTTCAGAATAGTTTAATAATAATCCGTGTATGGATGTGAAAAAAACTTGTTTGAAAATTTTGTTGGAAATTTGTTTAAGTGTGAAAAAAGTTTGAAGTGAGCAAGTATCTAGGAGTAGCCTACCCTAATGTTTTAAGGTCTTTCTTATTCTTTATCCTTTCCTTAGTAAGACTATCCCTACTATAATGGAGTAGGTAGTCCTTACTTTGGATGTTAAGGGACATGTGAGGGACAATTGGATTTTTGAAGGCCATTGAGGGGTGTAATAAGCAAACTGGAGGGACTATCATCATTTTTCGAAAGGGACTCGATTCGTAAAGGCAACCATAAGGGACTTTGATGATTTTTCTTTTTGAGGGACTTGCTTTATACACCCCACTTAACCAATATTCATAGGCAACTTGAGGGATATCCTTAGGAAGTGAGACGGCGATTAAAATCGACTTACGTGTGTGACGTGTTTATTTTAATTATCTTTATTTAAAAGTGATCTAAATTTATTTTAATATTACATACATGTTGTTACACTCCCTAATTACTAACCATAATAATAATTAAATAATTAAACAACTTTACATCCAAGAAACAATTACAAAATAATAAGCAAAATAATTAAATAGCAAAGATAAATAAAATATAAATAAGCAATAATAAATAATAAAGGGGGTTAATTCTAAGTTTACTCGGCAAGACATCGCATCTTGTGCCTACGTATCCTTACGGGAGTGGAATCAGAGTAATCGTAGTTCCCCTCAAAAGGGAGGTTAGAGACTTCTTGACTGTGGTCAAGGTCTCACGGGGAATAAACGCATCTTAAGGACACGCTTACGTGGAGTGTAGGAACTCCAAATCTCTACGTTGAAATGTTAAGTTGTAATTAGGGTTAGGTTAGGGATTCCGCGGCGGGAAACCCTAAAATGAGCGCGGCGGCTCTTTGACCTAATGCTAGGGGTAAAATTGTAATTTTGCCTGCGGCGAGGCATTTGTGAAAATTAGGGTTTGTAAAAGTTGTAAGGGTTGAAGGTGAGGACTGTTGACACGGCGGTCAAATGCTAGACCTAATTCCTTCAGAGTGTGTAATGTGACAAAATAACGGTAAAGGCGTGAGATATTTGAATCATGCAAACAGAGAGATAACGTCCTAATTTAATCATGCAAGCAGAAATTTAAAGGCAGAATTTAAAGAGCGATTGTTAAGTTCGCGAGGTTACATGAGAGGAGCAGATACAATATGATAATGAAAAATTTAATCAATGATAAACGAATTTAAAACAATCAGTTGAACAACACAAAACAAAAGGATGTTAGTAGGGTTAGGCATAAATACAGTGGATAATGAGACAGTGCAGAAAAAGATGTAAATTTAGAGTTTTTATTGTTTTAAAGAAAAAAGATTTTAATTTAATTTATAAAAGAAAGAATACTTTAATTTTAACCTTAAAAAAGGTTTTAACTTAGATATTTTTTAAAAAAAAGATTCTTAAGTTATTTATAAAAACATTTATTTTTATTACTATTTTTCAAAAGGTTATTTTGAATATGTAAAAGAAAGGATATAATTTATTAATTTAGAAAAAAAGGTTCACTAGTTGTCAAGTAATTTAAATAAAAGATTAAGGTTGATTTATTTTTTTTTAAAAAAGATTAAGGTGATTAAGCGATTATGTGTGTGTTTAGTGGTGATTAAGTGGTGTGTGATTATGCAACAGAAGAACAATAATAAGCAACAAATGAAAAAAACAAACGGAACCCTAAGGTCCCTTCCCCCCCAAATCGGCGCCCTTGTTCGTCTTTCTCTCTGCCTCCGATCGCGCTTTCACTATCTCTTCCCTTTGTTTCCCGATTTTCGTTTCTCCCTCATTTGGTCCTGAAAACACAAACACACACATCAAACGTTCATTAATTTAGACATGGGTCGAATTTTACCGAAGGTTGGGGTAGCGGCGGCGTTTCACGATGGCGATGGGTTTCGCGACAGCGTGCGAGGGCCTCGCTTGTAGGAAAGATAAGTGTTCCTTCTTCCTTCCTTTGTTTTCCGCGATGGTTCTTCTAGGGTTTTCAAACTTGTGGTTGTTCGTGTATTGTTCGTATGATCCTCTCCCGTTTCGTTTTCAATATCCTCTTTATATAGGAAGACATCCTGGATAAGTAATGAAAGTTATTCTTGAATGCTGATTTGATTGTTGATTGGGATTTCCATTTTGGGTTTAATCGGATTTGAAAACTTTCCTCTTTCTGCTCCCATCTCTTTAAGTATCTATTAATCGAAAATCGAATCTCAGATTCTGTATCAAATCCATTAAATGTTCACGGTTTTGGACTTGGATATTCTTTGAATTGATTTTGCTAGCTCTGATTTTTGCGTTCTGAAGGTGTGAGTAGCAATTGAATTTGGGCCAGGGGAGAAATATGCAGTCCAGGTGTGGATAACGGTTCCTCTTCTCTCTCCTTGGACTTCGTCTCAAGTTCTGAAATTTGGTTTTACAATCTTAAATTGTGATCTCCCGTTTTCTTCTCTGCAGGTCCAATCAGTTAAGCATGGGGAGCGAATTATCAATGGAGGCTCTTATTTTGGCGCGTCTATCCGTAGGACCAATGCAGTTGACTCAAGTGGGTGAGGTTGTTATCCATCTTCTGTTGTTGTTTGACATGGACACAACTCTGATTGCATCTCTGTTAAGTGAATTATTTGATCATAACGGTTGTGGCTTTTGAAAGTAATAGTGTCTTGATTGTTGCATGAACCCAGGATTGAACACAATTGGTGTAGAGTAGCTGGTTAGCATGCCTTGACATATCGCAACTGAAGTTGTACCCTTCTTCTTCATCATCAAAACATGTGTACGATAGATCCTTTTGCAGTATTTAGATGCTCCCTCAAGATTGTAACTGCAGTCGTTCCCAAATTCTTCCTCGTGAAAATTTTGTGTATGCGTATGGTTATTATTGATGTATTTTCTGGTATGAATACTTTACAAAAACATGATTTATGTTGTGGCCTTCTTCAGAAGCGGGGCACAAAGGTTCCGTCTATTTCTATATCGGAGGTCCTAACTTGGCTTGCCTCCTTGTTCAGTATTTCCTAGATAGAACACATCCTTCACTTATGGTTGTTCTCCTCTGTTCCAGGAACAAAAGCTGGAAGGTTGTGCAATGATATCAGAAGTGAACTTCTTCATCCTGTACTGCTGCTCAGTAGGTAATGCGCTCCATCTGTATTTAATTACACCCTCTAGCACTTAATTAGTTTCCTGCATCAGTAGCCTCCTTGCTAATGCTATGTGTGTCATCATTTGCAGGAGTTGCCACAATATTTCCTTCACTTACTACAGGTTTAGATACCTCCTCAACCACCCTCCTTCCCTAGGTATCCATTTGAAAAATTTCCTCTTTTTATTGCCGTAATAGTAGAACCATCGGTGCCTATGTTAACTGTTGGATTTTCTGAATACTAGTTTGTTTGCAGGATTATTTTCTTTTCACCACATGTGATTTCCTTTGGGATTTACTTGATTGTGTTGGTTTTGACCAAAGCCATGATGCATATGCGCCGAAGAAAGCCGTTGCCTACTCTGAAATTACTGATGCCCAAGCTGTGGAGAAAATTGCATCTGATGTTGTCCTTGCATCTGACCCATTCCTTGCATTATAGATTGCCTGAATTGTTGTTGCTGATGTGCAAGAAGCTGTTGTTGTTGTTCCATGTATGCTCTTACATTACTAGCTACATTCTTTCCATGATTCACTCCTGTAAAATCAGGGTATATGTTTCCTGTACTAATTCCATTATGAAATGCAGGTCCTGTCTTGTTGAAACCCGTACGACGCAATAGAGTGTTGGTGTAGTTTGAGATCCAGCAGCAGCCTTTACTTCTATTCGTGTTTGGGACTTGGTTTTTGTGAACTCACCTATGTGGTTCAGAATTGATGCTGCTTATGAATTGTTTAGGTTTTGAGTTCTGAATTCTGAACCTAGTACTGATGCTGTTGTGATTTTCAGGTGTTGGAAAAAACTTAGAGCACAGAGTGATTTAGACCTGCCGGCATCTGGGTCTGAATCCAGATTGACTATGTTGCCTTACTCTTGTATCAGTTTGGAAATCCAATTGCGGCAAAAGCGAATCAGTCCCGCTTCTTTTATCACTTCTATCTCTCGGATGTCCCGTAACGATAAGAACAGGTGTTACCTGATCGGACGCCAACGGCGCGGATCGGTAACGGGGGTAGGACGCAGCTTCGGTTGTGCCACTCCCGGCACTCGATGATGACGATGTTCTGAGAGTGT
The DNA here is from genome assembly GCA_963859935.3 of Lathyrus sativus. Lineage (NCBI taxonomy): Eukaryota > Viridiplantae > Streptophyta > Magnoliopsida > Fabales > Fabaceae > Lathyrus > Lathyrus sativus. The sequence goes on along the minus strand of OZ012739.1, from coordinate 600,229,953 downwards.
CAAAAATAATTTCTAACCCCTTCTGTACTGTCTGTTCTCTTTTGATGTGCAGGTTAGCTGAGGATTCATGGAGAAGTTCAAATACGAACATGAAGACCTTTAGATACTTTTAGGATTTAGGATAGATGATTTGAGAATTTTAATGTACTTCCTTGTAACAGTACTTTGTAAAATATGAAGCAACATCCCCATTCTTGTATGATAGCATTATTTATGAAATAAAATTCTCAAAGTTTTGGATTTATTTATATTCTATTCTTAGTTAAAAAATATAAACAAATGTGAATAAATCCACAAGTATTTAATTCATTAACATAGGCATAAAACATAAATATTTCCAAGTGGTATTTGTGATCCTAATCTCATCATCCGATTAAAATGTTAACCAATTGTTTCATAACCAAACTCATATGGGCACCATGGTCACAACATTTTCAGCATCAACAGCAAAACTAATCGTAATTAAACTCCACTGACCAAATGCCAAATCTCAATATGATCAGAACTGGTGATTGATAAATGCCTCAAAACCATAACGCATCAAATGCCTCAGAATTTTAATAACAACCCGTTTTCAAGGAATTAGCTGAATTTGCGTAAAATGACCAAAATACCCCTGGAACCAAATCCAACCTCTCTTTGATTTTGGCAAAAAAAATCATGAAGTTTGACTTTGGTTTGACCACTGTTGACCTCAGTTTGACCTTTTAACTGTATTGACTGCTTTTGACTTATCTGATCATCTGACTGAGCAAACTTTTGAGAAAAGTCTTGAAACTTGACATGGGGGTTCTTATACACATATAAGATGTTATGAAGCTCACTTGAAGTCTTGGAAGTCCATTTAGCCTGATTAAAGTCAAAACCCTAGTTTTGGATGCACTACTTAGGAGGTGCATTGTCTGAGGGAATTGTCAACTCTTCTGACCAATTGTGAACTTTGTGAACCTTGTGAATCTTCATAAGATATCTTGTGATACTCATGGGAGGTATTGTGAAGCTTGTGAAGCTTGTGAATCTTCATAAGATATCTTGTGATACTCATGGGAGGTATTGTGAAGCTTGTGAACCTTGTGAACCTTCTTAGAACACAAAGTCTTGTATTGTGAGGGCAAATTTTGGGGTGCAACAACCATCATTGTTGTCGGCTGTACAACAAAACCAATTCTCAGGAAACGCAGTTGAGGATCCGAACGAACATCTAACAAAGTTTGTACAATACGCAGACACAGTGAAAGCAAATGGAGTAACTCCAGACGCGATAAGACTTCGTCTTTTCCCATTCTCTCTTAGAGACAGAGCATGGACATGGTTACAATCGTTACCATCCAACTCCGTTACGACGTGGGAGCAATTGAAGAACGTCTTCTTAGCGAGATATTTTCCGCCAAGCAAAACTGCTATGCTTAGAGCTCAAATCAACGGATTTCGACAAAAAGATACTGAATCTCTTTACGAAGCATGGGAACGATTCAAAGATATGATGAGAACATGTCCTCACCACGGTCTAGAAGACTGGGTGACAATCCATACTTTCTATAATGGGCTTCTATACAATACTAGATTGACAATAGACGCTGCCGCGGGCGGTGCACTTATGGATAAGCCATACGATGAAGCCTATCAATTAATAGAAAACATGTCACAAAACCATTGCCAATGGGGAGGTGAACGCACTCTAAATGAGAAAACCACAGCGAAAGGTGGGATGTACGAAATCAGCAGCCTTGAAAAGTTCAACGCTAAAGTAGATGCTCTAGCACAGAAGATTGATAGTCTGACCGTTAACCCCACTGCAACTGTCGCTGCAGTAACTCCAAATTGCGAGTTATGCGGAAGCACCACTCATAATGCACCCGAATGCCCATTGCTAGCCGGAATCCCGCCAGACCAGGTAAATTATGCTCAAGGAAATCCCTACGCAAATACCTACAACCCAGGTTGGCGAAATCATCCAAACTTTTCTTACAAAAGCGAAAATGCATTGCAAATGCCTACTGCTCCGCAAGGATATCAGAAACCAGCTACTCAGAATGCACCTAGGAAATCAAACCTCGAATTGATGATGGAAAAGTTCATAGCTACTCAAGCTCAAACGAACAAAGAATTCCTGAATCAAAACATACACACTAGCGAGCAAATTAAACAGTTGACAGGAAAAGTAGACGCTTTAGCCACCCACAACAAAATGTTAGAAACTCAGATATCACAAGTGGCTCAACAGCAAGCATCTGCTGCCGCACCTGCTGACACATTTCCTGGACAACCCGAACAGAATCCCAAAGGCCAAGCAAATGCTGTGATACTAAGAAGTGGAAAAGAATTGGACGAACCGATCGATCCGAGGACCGAAAACTCAGCCATGCAACAAAAACCAACTGAACAAGCTGAAAAGGAATCTGAGTTAGAGAAGAAGGAGGACAACGAGAAGGAGGATACCGCAAGTGAAAAAACTCAAGCACCTCCAGCGCCATATAAACCACCTATCCCTTATCCGCAAAGACTAATAAACTTTAAAACTTCAGGACAGTTTAAGAAATTTGTAGAGCTCCTTAAACAGTTGAATATTACTATTCCTTTTACAGAAGCGATAACTCAAATGCCGTCATAGGCTAAATTTCTCAAAGAGATCCTGTCGAATAAGAGAAAGATCGAGGATAACGAAACAGTTACACTTACTGCAGAGTGTAGCGCTATTATTCAGAACCGCATGCCTCCTAAATTAAAAGACCCAGGTAGTTTCTCCATACCCTGCGTCATAGGAAAGTTCGTAATAGACAAAGCTCTATGCGATTTAGGAGCCAGTATCAGTGTTATGCCCTTATCTATATGCAAAAAGCTGAATATGGGAGACCTCAAACCAACCAAAATGTCCGTACAATTAGCTGACAGATCAGTAAAATACTCCGTCGGAATACTGGAAAACGTTCCAGTACGCATAGGACAATTCTACATTCCAACCGACTTCATAATCATGGACATTAAGGAGGACACTGTAACCCCAATTATCCTAGGAAGACCATTCCTAGCTACAGCCGGAGCCATTATAGACGTGAAGAAAGGAAGGCTAACATTCGAAGTAGGAGAAGAAAAGATAGAGTTCATTCTCACCAAGTTCCTACAAGCACCAGCAATAGACGATACCTGCTATTTAGTAGATGAAATCGACGAATGCATAAGAGAACTTGAAAATGAAGAGACCACGTATTCAGAAATAATAAAGATTCAAATACCCGACATTTCTGAAGACGATAATTGGCGTAAACCGTATAAAGACGACAGCCTAAGCGAAAGCTTAGCACTGACCCCAAACCATATGCCAGGTCCGAAGAACCCATCTTTAGAACTTAAAACTCTACCCAAAAATCTCAGATATGAATTTCTATACGATGAACTAAAAATACCAGTGATAGTCAACGCCGACTTAGGACAACCAGAAACCGAAAAGTTATTAGAAGTCCTAAAGAAGTACCCCACCGCGTTAGGCTATAACATAAGCGATTTAAAAGGTATAAGCCCTTCGATCTGTATGCATCGAATTCCAATAGAGGAAGACTCTAAAACCTCTCGAGAGCATCAGAGAAGACTAAACCCCATCCTGAGCACTGTAGTCAGAGATGAAGTAAAGAAATTACTAGATGCTGGAATCATCTATCCGATCTCCGATAGTGAATGGGTTAGCCCAGTTCATGTCGTACCAAAGAAAGGAGGAGTCACAGTAGTTAAAAACGAAAAAGGCGAATCAATAACAAAAAGAGTCGTGACTGGAAGTAGGATGTGTATTGATTATAGGAAGCTTAACAAGGCTACGCGCAAAGATCACTTCCCGCTACCCTTCATAGACCAAATGTTGGAAAGATTAGCCAAACATTCATATTTCTGCTATCTAGATGGTTACTCAGGATTCTTCCAAATTCCCATCCATCCTGATGACCAAGAAAAGACTACATTCACCTGTCCTTACGGTACTTTTGCTTACCGCCGAATGCCGTTCGGACTCTGTAACGCTCCAGCAACCTTCCAAAGATGCATGATGGCAATCTTTGCAGATTTCATAGACGACATTATGGAAGTGTTTATGGACGATTTCTCGGTATGTGGACAAAGTTTCAAAGGATGCTTACAAAACTTAGAAATGGTACTAGAACGTTGCGTAAAAGTAAACCTCGTCCTAAATTGGGAGAAATGCCATTTTATGGTCCGACAAGGAATAGTTCTAGGACACGTCATATCAGATAGAGGGGTTGAGGTAGACAAAGCTAAAATAGAGATTATAAAGGATCTCCAACCTCCAAAATCCGTACGAGAAATACGAAGTTTTCTAGGACATGCCGGTTTCTACAGAAGATTTATAAAAGATTTCTCGAAAATCACAAAACCTCTGACCGGCCTGTTAATGAAAGATGTTGAGTTCGTCTTCGACGACGACTGTTTAAAAGCATTCGAAACATTGAAATCAGCCATTATCACCGCACCAATCATGCAACCACCCGATTGGAGACTACCGTTCGAAATCATGTGCGACGCGAGTGATTACGCTGTAGGCGCAGTTCTAGGACAAAGGAAGGACAAGAAACTCCATGCCATCTACTATGCCAGTAGAACCTTAGATCCTGCCCAAATGAACTATGCTACCACAGAAAAGGAACTTCTAGCAGTTATATTTGCGCTTGACAAATTCCGTTCTTACTTAGTAGGAGCAAAAATTATAATATACACAGACCACGCTGCCATAAGGTACCTAATAAGCAAAAAGGATGCCAAACCAAGACTATTGAGATGGATCCTATTATTACAAGAGTTTGACTTAGAAATTAAAGATAAAAAAGGAACCGAGAACGTTGTTGCAGATCACTTATCCCGAATAGAAGGCATCAAACACGAACCAGTACCGATAAATGACGATTTCCCGTACGAACGTCTGATAGCCAAATTAGAAAGTGACACGCCCAATTCAATCTCGGAAGATCCAGAATTCGAAAAAGCCGTAGAAGCCGTCTATGCTCAAGTCACATTACCTTGGTATGCTGACATCGTTAATTACCTCGCTGCTGGCGTGCTTCCACCAGATCTTACTTATCAGTAAAAGAAGAAATTCTTCCACAATCTGAAACACTATTATTGGGACGAACCTCTACTCTTCAAGAGAGGGGCCGACAACATATATCGTCGCTGTGTCCCAGAGGAAGAAATAGAAAATATTCCCAATGCCACTCAGCACCATATGGTGGTCATGCTAGTACGTCCAAGACGTGCGCTAAGATTCTCCAAGCCGGCTTATTCTGGCCTAATCTCTGAAAAGACGTTCACATCGCTGTGCAAAAGTGCGATCGATGCCAACGAACTGGCAACATCTCACGACGCGATGAAATGCCTCAGAAAGGAATCTTAGAGGTAGAAATCTTCGACGTCTGGGGAATAGATTTCATGGGACCTTTCCCACCTTCTTTTGGAAATAACTACATACTCGTCGCTGTCGATTACGTGTCTAAATGGATAGAAGCCATAGCTGCCCCAACAAATGACGCACGAGTAGTAATCAAACTCTTCAAGAACACTATCTTTCCTAGATTCGGTGTACCCAGACTCGTCATTAGTGACGGAGGATCTCACTTCATATCACGAATATTCGATAAACTTCTCTCTAGATATGGAGTCAGGCATCGGGTAGCCACACCCTATCATCCGCAAACTAGCGGACAAGTAGAGGTCTCGAACAGAGAAATAAAGTTGATCTTGGAAAAGACTGTCGCTACCTCGAGAAAAGATTGGTCATCGAAGCTACAAGAAGCTTTATGGGCTTATAGGACCGCATTTAAGACACCAATAGGTACTACCCCCTATAAATTAGTTTACGGTAAATCCTGCCATCTCCCTGTAGAGTTAGAGCATAAGGCCTTTTGGGCTATTAAGACACTCAACTTCAACTACACCGAGGCAGGAGAAAAGCGAATCTTGAACTTACATGAGTTGGAAGAACTTCGATTAGACGCTTACGAAAATGCCCGTATCTACAAAGACCGAACTAAAAAGTGGCATGATAAACGTTCAATCAGGAAACAATTCAGTGTGGGAGACATCGTATTGCTCTTTAATTCACGATTAAAACTCTTCCCAGGAAAACTAAAATCTAGGTGGTCTGGACCCTATGAAGTGACTAAAGTACTTCAGAGTGGAGCTGTTGAAATTACCGACAAGACAAATGCACCGTTTATCGTAAACGGGCAACGTCTAAAACATTACAATAAGAACGACAACAGTCCTCAAATTAGCAATATAACATTGCTTGAGCTTCCGGCTCAAACACCCGAATAGCTTCTCACCAAGCTATCGTCAGGCTTTAGACGTTAAAAACAACGCTTACTGGGAGGCAACCCAAATTTCCCTCGTTATTGCATTTCATTTTTCTTTAAAATTCTACTTTGAAAAATCCAACAAAAATTCTAAATTACTACTACTTTCTACTTTCGTTCATTTTCGTACTTTTATTCTTATTTTATTTTTTCTCTTTTGTCTTTTGTTTCTACCACTTTTCGTTTCTAAAAATCCTGACTTCAATTTCCTGTTTCAAACCTTTCAGGATTTTTAAAGTCTTCAAAAAATTTCTTCTGTTTTCTCCAAATTACCTGCGAATATGGCCGAGTACGATTTCACAAAGGTTCACTTCCAAGGACTCTCTCAAAAGGCAAGATTTGCAGCACTGACCGAAAGAGAATTCGCCTTAACGCCGTATTATGATAAGGCTACTATGGATAAACTAGGGATCACGGATAGCATTCAATACCTGTTCAATCAACTAGGTTGGGAGAACACTGCTCTAAAAACACGTTTCGCTACCTACAAGGATCTTACCTATGAATTCCTTAGTTCTTTCAAATACACACCCAACTATGGTTTTGGAACCCGCTCAGAGTTGATTACCTTCAGATTGTTTGGAATGGACCAAACTCATAGCCGGATGTCACTAGCTAACCTCCTAGGATTCCCTAGCGGACCGCATGTGTTCATCAGTGCAGAAGATGACGATATTGATTTGCAACTCGATCACTTCTGGGGTAGAATCACAGGCGACTATCACCCTGAACCAGACAAAATGTACAATGATGACATTCATAACCCAGCCTTTAGATACTTCCATAAGATACTAGCTCACACCTTGTTTGGAAAAGAAGAAAATATTACTGTAGTGTCTAAGGAAGAGTTATTCATCATGCTCTGTGCTTCTCAGGGACGGACAGTAAATGCAGTGCCTTTCATGATGAGATCCTTCAAACGCCTCACGCTGGAACCTCAGACACCTATTCTTATAGGAGGCCTAGTAACAATGATTGCCCACGAGCTTGGCCTTAGATTCCATTTAAATGCCAGCACTCGTTTTGGTACCATCAGACCCATGAACATACAATTCTGCTTTAACAGGCGCATCTTAGGGACTATGGGACCTGGACCGTATGAGTACCTTATTAACAAAAAACCAGTACAGCTATTCACACTGCCTGATCATCTGATGACAAACATCCACAACAAGGATAACTAGCTCTACGAATTGGATGAGCCTATGGGACCTCCTTCACCACAGTCAACACCCCAGAACTATATGTATGACAGTGACCACATCTCTGAGGCACACGACTATATGTACTATGAGGACGCTGCCTCTGAAACTGAAGTAGACCCTATGACTCCTCCACACTACAATACTTATCCTGAGCCTATCCCTGAGGAGACCACCGACAAAATGGATACCGTGTTACTCAGATTGGACGACGTTGATAAAGCTCTGACTAATGTAAAAGCTGATATCGCAGGCATGCACAGTGACCTGGTAGGCTTCATGGATCTAGTCGGCGACCAACTCGACTACTATTCACGGAAATTCGATGAGTTGAAGGCACGAAAAGATTAGTTATTAGCTCGTAGCAGTAGTTTCAGTTTAGTCTAGTCTAGTTTAGTTTCATTTAATCATTTGGATCTTTCGCATTGTTCGTTTTCATTATGTACTACTGTAACACGGTGGGAGAACTGACTTTAAACAATGTTGCGGATAGCAAGAGTCGCCACCGACTTTTATTTTATCCATAAGGAAAGGTTATAAAAGAACAGGAAAGACCTTAGAGAATATTTTGGGTCCGGGGGGTAGGTTATGAAAAGGGAAGGTGTTAGCACCCTTTTCATCCATGGTTATCCATGGGCTCTTAGGTATTTAAGCTCACTTTTGAATTGTTTTGAAAGTGTAGTGTGTGAATAGAAAATTTTCAGAATAGTTAACAAATAATCCATGTAAGGATGTGTTAAGAACTTGTTTGAAAACTTGTTGAAAATTTGTTTAAGTGTGAAACAGTTTTGAAGTGAGCAAGCACCTAGGAGTAACCTACCCTAATGTTTAAAGGTCTTTCTTATTCTTTATTCTTTCCTTTAGTAAGACTATCCCTACTATAATGGAGTAGGTAGTCCTTACTTTGGATGTTTCTTGTCGGGCGATGATGTTTGAGCTGAGCCCGCGTCCCGTACCTTCGGTTTTCCGCTCATACAATTCGTGGACTGGCTTGAATCTTTTAACACGACTGTGGTGTGTTATGCAGGTTCGAGTATCATGGACTTCCTCCTCATCTTTGAGTTGAACTGGTATGAATCTTCCTTGTTTTTCAAGTTGAATTTGAGTTTGATTTCTTGTTTGAATTGAACTTAACGGGAAGTTTGTATTTTCGTGAACTGTATCTGTTCCTCAGACTTTGTAGCCTTTTGTGAGTTGTTCCTGCTTTGAGTTTGGTCAATCGCTTTGTGACATTCAATTTACCATTTCTTTCTGAACTGTAATTTGATTATGAGGTTTACGCCCCTTTTTGTGCAGTTGCCGTCTGATCTCAATTGTTATGAGCTGCTTATGCTTTGCATTATTGGATCTTCCTACTTGATAGGCTCAAAAGTGCCGCAACTTTGACATTCAGTTGGTATTAGTTTGGAGAAAGAGTAAAAATTTACTTGATAGTGGCCATATTTACTTGATGGGTGGCATTTTATTTTGGGCTTTGATCTCGGCAAATCAATTCAGCCCCACTTATTTTTATTCCTTATCTTTCTCGGCCCGTATTTGATAAGAACAGGAAATGCTTGATCCGACGCCGATGGCGCGGATTGGTAACGGGAGTAGGATGCGGCTTCGGTTGTGCCACTCCCGGCACTCGATGATGACAATTGTTCTGAGAGTGTCGAACAACTTCTAACATCTTCTGTACTGTCTGTTCTCTTTTGATGTGCAGGTTAGCTGAGGATTCCTGGAGAAGTTCAAATACGAACATGAAGACCTTTAGATACTTTTAGGATTTAGGATAGATGCTTTAATGTAATCCCTTAGGATTTGAGAATTTTAATGTACTTCCTTGTAACAATACTTTGTAAAATATGAAGCAACATCCCCATTCTTGTATGATAGCATTATTTATGAAATAAAATTCTCAAAGTTTTGAATTTATTTATATTCTATTCTTAGTTAAAAAATATAAACAAATGTGAATAAATCCACAAGTATTTAATTCATTAACATAGGCATAAAACATAAACATTTCCAAGTGGTATTTGTGATCCTAATCTCATCATCCGATTAAAATGTTAACCAATTGTTTCATAACCAAACTCATATGGGCACCATGGTCACAACATTTTCAGCGTCAACAGCAAAACTAATCGTAATTAAACTCTACTGACCAAATGCCAAATCTCAATATGATCAGAACTGGTGATTGATAAATGCCTCAAAACCATAACGCATCAAATGCCTCAGAATTTTAATAACAGCCCGTCTTCAAGGAATTGGTAGAATTTGTGTAAAATGACCAAAATACCCCTGGGACCAAATCTCTCTTTGATGTTGGCAAAAAATCATGAATTTTGACTTTGGTTTGACCACAGTTGACCTCAGTTTGACTTTTTAACTACGTTGACTGCTTTTGACTTATCTGATCATCTGACTGAGCAAACTTTTGAGAAAAGTCTTGAAACTTGACATGGGGGTTTTTATACACATATAAGATGTTATGAAGCTCACTTGAAGTCTTGGAAGTCCATTTAGCCTAATTAAAGTCAAAACCCTAGTTTTGGATGCACTGCTTAGGAGGTGCATTGTCTGTGGGAATTGTCAACTCTTCTGACCAATTGTGAACTTTGTGAACCTTGTGAATCTTCATAAGATATCTTGCGATACTCATGGGAGGTATTGTGAAGCTTGTGAACCTTGTGAACATCATGAAGTGGCTTTGTAGACCTCATGACCCTTAGGAAAGCTTTGTAAACATTGTGAATCTTGTGAACCTTGTGAACCTTCAAGAAGCAACCTATGGACTTCATGAACCTCATGAAAGGTATTGAAAGCACTGTGGGACTTGTGAACCTTGTGAACCTTCATAAAGTAGCTTGTGGACTTTATGAACTTCATGAAAGGTTATGCAAGTTGTTGGAGAACTTGTGAACCTTGTGAACCTTCTTAGAACACAAAGTCTTGTATTGTGAGGGCAAATTTTGGGGTGCAACAGCTGCCCCTGTTCAATTTTCTGAAACCTGAGGGGTTAGATTGGTATATTTGCCAGTCGTAACTTGGAAGGTTGAAGGGGATTGAACACAAAAGCCCAAAAATTTGCACTCACCAGTGCACTAGAGTGGTACAGATGGCTAGTTGAATATGATTGAGTGGGCTTAAAGATGCCACTAGGGGGGAGCAGTTCAAAATATGGGTGTATGATGAAAGTTGTCAGGAGTCTGGAATAATAATGATGTAGCAGCATGTCTTCATGAGGATAGAGCAATCAATAGTGATAACCCTAAAGCAGTCTTGAAGCAACGATATGATTTCAGGAGGATAGAACAATGAATGGTTCTAAAGCAGTCTTGAAATAATAATGTGATATGTCTTCAGGAGGATAGAGCAATCAATAGCTCTAAAGCAGTCTTGAAGTAATGATTTCAGGAGGATAGAGCAATGGATAGCTCTAAAGCAGTCTTGAAATAATAATGTAGTTTCAGGAGGATAGAGCAATGGATAACTCTAAAGCAGTCTTGAAATAATTAGATGGCTTCAGGAGGATAGAGCAATGAATAGCTCTAAAGCAGTCTTGAAGTAGTAATATGACCTCATGAGGATAGAGCAATGAATAGCTCTAAAGCAGTCTTGAAGTAATAGGATGATTTCAGGAGGATAGAGCAATCAGTAGCTCTAAAGCAGTCTTGAAGTCATGAGAGGCTATCAGGAGGATAAAATAACCCTGAGGTTACAATAAAGCAGTCCCAAAGTAATAAGAAGCTCATCAGGAGGATAAAGTAACCCTGAGGTTACAATAAAGCAGTCCCAAAGATCATAAGCTTGTTTGTTGGATAATTAACCTGAAAACAAGGTAGCATTCTGTATAACAACATTAGTTTATGCTTTATGTATGCATGTATGACATGATGCGCTTAGGTAATGTACTATAGACATATATGTTATGGTATGATGTAAATGATGTATGTATGCTATGACACTGCTGGAAGTGTCTGGATATCCTTGTATAACAACTGCTGGCCAAGGAAAATAAATCCCGATTCGTTGTTGAAGAATATATAACCCTCCGTCTGCTGGGGATAACAAGGTATAGATAACCTCCCGTTGTTGGGGATAACAAGGTATAAATAACCTCCCGTTGTTGGGGATAGTAGGGTATAGATAACCTTCGTTTTCGTTTGATAGTAGGATAAGTATAACATCCCGTCTTCGTTCATCGTGCCCTTATTGGAAAGTAATTTCCCGTATATCCGTATGAGGATAAAAGAGATGGATATAAATTCCAGGGGAGATTAGACTTTGTGAAAATGGATCAGTCCTACTGATGGTTTGTAACTGTCTTGTAAAGATGAACCGGCGAAGCTTCGTTGAAATCCTTCCCTCGTTCGTCCTTAGTAAATACTATTACTGCATTTTCATGCATTTCTGGTAAACATCAATCATATTAAAAGCATACATGCATTTCTGGTAAACATCAATCATATTCAAAGGCATACATACATTCAAACACAACCAATGGACGTTTCGCTTATGTAAATAGGGTAAAAGTAAATCTGGATTCAAAAGATGGAATTTATTTATATCAAAAGTGACCCATACACGGGTAAGTTTGTACAAGGAGACATAAACCCTAGTAAGAGAATTTTGTCATGAAGTTTTACAAAAAGAATCAGCTATGTGGGAAATAATCCTATTGAGTTTCAATTCTACTATTGCCACTCAAGTATCTCATCTTCTTGCTGTTGAGACGGAAACGATTGGATTGAGCTTCATCTGTTTGAGCTTGAGTAAGTAGTACAACTGGTTGCAATTTCATGAGTGATCCAAACGAGACATAGTCATACGCTTTAATCCCTAACTTTTGCCTGGATTGCCCTTTCAGGTTTTCAATCCACCGGAATACCCTTTTTTGCCCAAGCCGCCTTTTCAGGTTTTCGACTTGCCGGGTGTACATCTTTTTATATATATATCCCTAATTTTTGCCCAAACCCTTTTGGTTTGCCGGGATGCCCTTATTTTTGCCTAGGCCTGTCAACCTAGCGGGTCTCTTTTTATGCGTAGTATTTTTTAACTATGTCTGCGTTTACAGGTTGTGGGAAGTCTTCACCATCCATTGTAGTCAGTATCATGGCACCTCCTGAGAATACTGTCTTGACTACAAATGGTCCCTCATATGTTGGAGTCCACTTGCCCCTAGGATCACCCTGTGGTAATATGATACGCTTGATTACCAAGTCACCAGCCTGATATACCTTTGGCTTAACCTTCTTGTTAAAAGCTTTGATCATCCGTTTCTGGTACATCTGGCCATGACAAACTGCTGCTAACCTTTTCTCATCAATCAAATTTATCTGGTCAAGTCGAGTCTAAATCCACTCATCTTCATCCAAGCCTGCATCCTTCATAATTCTCAAGGAGGGGATCTGAACTTCAATAGGCAGAACTGCTTCCATACCATAAACTAAGGAGAATGGGGTTGCCCCTGTTGAAGTACGTATTGTAGTACGATAACCATGCAGAGCAAATGGTAACATCTCGTGCCAATCCTTGTAAGTAACAGTCATCTTCTGTACAATCTTCTTAATGTTCTTATTAGCAGCTTCAACTGCCCCATTCATCTTTGGACGATACGGAGAGGAGTTGTGATGCTTAATCTTGAACTGCGTACAGAGATCAGTAATCATAGTGTTGTTCAGATTAGAGCCATTGTCAGTGATAATCCTTTCAGGGATACCATACCTACATATGAGATTATTCTTAATGAACCGAGCCACCACATTCTTAGTCACAGATGCAAATGAAGCTGCCTCTACCCACTTCGTGAAGTAATCAATAGCAACCAGGATGAAACGATGCCCATTAGAAGCAGTAGGCTTGATCTCACCAATCATATCAATGCCCCACATGGCAAAGGGCCAAGGAGCAGTCAACACATTCAATGGAGATGGAGGTACATGTACTTTATCAGCATAGATTTGACATTTGTGACATGTTCTGGAGTGTTGATAGCAATCAGCTTCCATGGTAGACCAATAGTAACCTGCTCTCAAAATCTTCTTTGCCATGGTATGACCACTAGAATGAGTGCCAAAGGTCCCATCATGCATCTCTTCCATAATTTCTGTAGCTTCCTTCTTATCCACACAACGAAGCATAGTTGAATCATGATTACGCTTATACAGAATGCCATTACTCAGAAAGAACTTAGCAGAAAACCTTCTCAGGAACTTCCTATCTTTGACAGATGCCCCTTCAGGGAACTCCTGAGCTTCAAGATAGTTTTTCACTTCATAGAACCAAGGCTTCTCCTCTGCCCCTTCAGTGTCAATCTCATTGCAGTATGCAGGCTTCTCAAATCTATCAATGGTAATCTTGGGAGCTTCATCACCCCAGCTGATCTCAAACATAGATGCCATGGTGGCCAATGCGTCTGCCAACTGATTCTCTCTTCGTGGAATATGTCCAAAAGTAATCACTTTGAAATGTGGGATCAAAGACAACACATGTTCTCTGTAAGGAATGAGATTATCATGCTTTGTATCCCAATCTCCTTTAATCTGACTTACTACCAGAGCTGAATCTCCATACACCTCAAGGAACTGAATCTTCATATCAATAGCAACTTGCATACCCATGATACATGCCTCATACTCAGCCATGTTATTGGTACAAAAGAAACAAAGTCTGGCAGTAATCGGGGTATGACAACCTTCAGGGGAACTAATCACAACACCAACACCATTATCATGTGCATTGGAGGCACCATCGAAAACCATAGTCCATCGGGATCCTTGTTCAGGTCCGTCATATTGTCCAGGTTCTTTGGTAACAGACATAATGTCTTCATCAGGGAACTCAAAATTCATTGACTGGTAATCACCTACTGCTTGATGAGCCAAATGATCAGCAACAACACTCCCCTTAATGGCCTTCTGAGTAGTATACTGTATATCATATTCCGTCAAGATCATTTGCCATCTTGCAATTCTTCCGGAGAGAGCAGGTTTCTCAAATATGTACTTGATTGGATCCATCTTCGAAATCAACAAGGTAGTATGGGTCAACATATACTGTCTTAGTCGGCGAGCAGCCCATGCCAAAGCGCAGCAAGTTTTCTCGAGCAGTGAGTATCTTGTTTCACAGTCGGTAAACTTTTTGCTAAGGTAGTATATTGCCTGCTCTTTTCGACCAGACTCGTCATGTTGCCCCAATACACACCCCATTGAGTTGTCTAATACTGTTAAATACATAATCAAGGGTCTTTCATCAACTGGTGGCATTAAAATTGGAGGTTCTAGCAAATATCTCTTGATTTCATCAAAGGCAGTCTGGCACTCATCATTCCATTCCATCATCTGATCTTTCTTCAACAACTTGAAGATTGGCTCACAGATGGTAGTTAATTGGGAAATAAATCTTGCAATGTAGTTCAATCGTCCCAAGAAACCTCTAACCTCCTTCTCAGTACGGGGAGCCGGCATCTCTCGTATAGCTTTCACTTTTGCAGGATCCACTTCAATACCTTTTCCACTGACAATGAAACCCAGGAGCTTTCCAGATCTAACTCCAAAAGTACACTTGTTTGGATTTAATCTCAACCTGTATTTCTTCAACCCCTCAAACAACTTGTGCAGATGATCAAGATGTTGTTCTTCATTCTGAGACCTGGCTATCATATCATCCACATATACCTCTATCTCATCATGAAACAAAGCTACCATAGCACGCTGATATGTTGCCCCTGCATTCTTCAAACCAAATGGCATTACCTTATAGCAAAAGGTGCCCCACTGTGTCACAAATGTAGTCTTCTCCATATCTTCAGGTGCCATCTTGATTTGATTGTAACCAGAGAAACCATCCATAAAAGAGAATACCTTATGCTGAGCAGTGTTGTCTACCAGAATATCAATATGAGGAAGTGGAAAGTCATCTTTAGGGCTAGCCTTGTTCAGATCTCTGTAGTCTACACACATACGTACCTTACCATCTTTCTTAGGAACTGGTACCACATTTGCAACCCACTGAGGATAAGAAGTTACGGCCAAGAACCCTGCATTGAACTGTTTCATTACCTCTGCTTTGATCTTTTCTGACATTTCAGGACGCATACGACGAACCTTCTGCTTTTTTGGACGACAATCTTCTTTTACTGGCAAATGGTGAACCACAATGTCTGTATCCAACCCTGACATATCTTCATAAGACCAAGCAAAGATCTCCACATAGTCACGTAGCATCTGAATCAACCTGCTCTTGACACTGTCCTCTAAATCAGCCCCTATCTGGACCTCTTTTCTGTTTTCTTCAGTTCCCAGATTCACAACTTCGACTGGCTCTTCATGTGGCTGTATAGCTTTCTCTTCTTGTTGTAACAACCTAGCAAGCCCTACAGGTATTTCACAATCGTCCTCGTTTCCGTCTTCAGTTTGATAGATCGGATTCTCGAAATTGTAATTGGCAATAGTAGAACTGTTATCAACTGGATCCAGAGTGGATGAGGATCTGCATTTTAGTGACGTGGGTGTGTGTAAGAACACATAGCTGATAAAGCAAAAAGAAAAGAAAAAGAAAGACAAGGAACACAATATTTACGAAAACGAAACGTCCACTGATTTTATTGAATGAAGTATGCAAATGAGATGACAACCCGTAACAAGCACACCATTGTGCCCCGGGTAAGGCACATGGCTTGAAAGTTTTAATTGTTCCAGAAATTATAAATTTAAAAACATAACACAGTAATAGTATTTACTCCTGACTAAAGGAGATAGGGATAACATCTTCAGCTGTCCAATTATTGAGTCCAGCACCCACAGTAGGAAAAATCCATGCCTCCAAGTTGTAGTCTTCATCTTGATCTCCCACAGCATTGATAACCCCTTGATTGGTGATACGAACAGCACGGGCACGACGGACAGCCTTCTGGGACTCTGCAGTGAAACCCAAACCAAACTTGTCAGGCTTGTATGGAATATCAGGAAGCTGACCCCAAATAGTACAACCACCTTCTTCCACCACAGCTTTTGCATCATTGAGGGAGGCCATTGCCATTGTTGGAGGGTTTCTGATGACCACAGGAACCTTCTTCACAGCAGGAGGAGTCACACAATCCTTAACAGCCCAGGGGACCACTTCAAATGACTGACATGGAGTTTCAATGTATTCACCTTCTACTTCCAGATACTTGAAAGTGTTTACATGGCTGACAAAGTATTCTTCCTCTCCAAAGACAGTAACAACTTTTCCATTCACCGGATATCTCAACTTTTGATGTAATGTGGAGGTCACAGCACCTGCCCCATGGATCCAGGGACGACCAAGCAGACATGAGTACGAGGGACGAATATCCATCACATAGAATGTAGCAGTAAACACCTGAGACCCAACCTTGATTGGAAGATCAATTTCCCCATGCACTACTCTTCTAGAACCATCAAAAGCCTTTACCACAATATTACTGGGCTTCAATACCGTATCTTCAGGACTCAGCTTGTTCAGGACTTCCTTAGGCAACACATTCAGAGAGGAACCATTGTCTATCAGCACATGAGACAGGGTAGTGCCCCTGCATTCAATTGAAATATGCAGGGCCCTGTTATGATCCCTCTTGGCAGGGGTCAAGTCAGCATCAGAAAATCCTAACCCGTTGTCATAGGTCAGGTGCGCAACACAATTCTCAAACTGGTCCACAGAAATTGCACTGGGTACATGAGCCATCTTTAGAAACTTGATCAACGACTTGGCATGAGCCTCAGAACATAATAACAGGGAGAGCATAGAAATCTTTGAGGGAGTATGCCCCAGCTGATCAACAATATCATAATCACTCTTGCGAATGATTTTCAATACTTCTTCCATCTGCTTAGAGAGGTCATCAGCAGCTGGCACATCAGTAGATACAGGCTCAATAACAGGACCCTTGCCCCGAGCATCAGCAGGAGTAACTGCACTCTTAGAAGCAACTGGAGGAGAGAAGATTCTTCCACTACGAGTGATCTTGCTAGATCCAGCAATATTATCAATGTCAACAGGCATATCAGGTAAAGGCTCCTGCTTGACACCATGGATGTAAACATCAGACCCATAGTGCCAAGGCACAGCTTTGTCAGATGTATAAGAAATAGGACCAGGAGTGGTAATGATCAGAGGAGCTACCCTGGCTTCAGCGACAACTTTCACAGGACCTTCAGCAGTAATCTTGATTGGGCCCTGATGAGTGATTTTAATGGGACCCTTTGAAGTGATTCTTAGTGGTACTTTGTCAACCATGTCAACCTCTTCAATCTTCTTACCCTGAGTCAGATGATCCACCATACTTTCTACAGATGCTGGTCTTCTTTCAAACACTATAGTATATTTATCCATGAGACGTTGAATCCCATCTCTCAAAATGAAGCAACTATCCAGCTTATAGGTACAATATAGACAATCTTCATGACAACCTGGAAAGATCCCAGCTTGTACTAACCTCTTTTTGATAACAGACAATGGTGTGCTCAACTCCATAACTGAATAGACATGCAGATCTTCATCAATATCTTCATCAATGGCGTTGACAGTCTTCTCGTGATTTGGCATTGGAGCTGTAATCACATTTGGAGTACCTGGTGGATCAAACTCAATTTCTCCAGCATCAATCATATCCTGAATTTTGTTCTTCAAGACCCAACAGTTATTAGTATCATGTCCTGGACAGTTTGAATGATATGCACATCGTGCATTGGGATTGTACTTGGGAGAGGTAACATTGGGATTCTGAGGAGCCTCCCTCAGGGTAATAAGTTCAGCCTTCAACAAGTGTTGCAATGCCTGAGCCATTGACATGTTGATCTTCGTGAACTGTCTTCTAGCCCTCTGTTGGTTGCCTTGAGGCTGCTCTGTTGTTGCAGGAGTTGGATTTGAAATATGAACTGCACTAACAGACTGATGCCTTCTGTTACGATCAGGCTGACCATACACAGCATTAGATTCTTTCTTCCCAGTGGGAGGCTTCTTTGCAGCACCTGATGAAGAAGTGCCCACTTGGATCTTACCACTCTTGATACCATTCTCTACTCGCTCTCCTGTCATGATCAACTCAGTGAAGCCAGATGATGAGCTTCCAATGATATGACTGTAAAACGGACCATTCAGCGTACACATGAACATATCAACCAACTCCCTATCAGTCAAAGGGGGTTGAACTCTTCCAGCTAAGTCTCTCCACTTCTGAGCATACTCCTTAAAGCTTTCTTTGGCACCCATAGACATGCTTTGAAGCTGCATGCGAGTGGGGGCTAAGTCAGCATTGTATTGATACTGCTTGTAGAAAGCTTCAGCAAGGTCATTCCAATCTCTGATGTTGACACTCTCCAACTGATAATACCACTCTAGCTGAGCTCCAGATAAACTCTCTTGAAAGAAATGGATCCACAACTTTTTATCAGCAGTGTGGGGTTGCATTCTTCTGACATAAGACCTCAGATGCAATTTGGGACAAGAGACCCCATCATAGACAACAAATGTAGGAACTTTGAACCCAATGGGTATGACCACCCCAGATATCAAGCTCAAATCCTCAAAATCCAGCCCAGATGATTTCTGTAATTCCATAGCATCCATTCTATCCACCAGCATCTTGAATTTGTCTTTGTTAGGCTCATGGTAGTAGTTAGCCTCAGAATCAGAGTCCCCCATAGTGTTGTGGAGACTGCCTCTCTCCTGCTCAGATTCTTCAGATTCATAGCCTTCAACCTGTTCCTTGGTCTTGTCAGGACCTTTGAACCTTCTTCCCATGTTGAGCAACCCAGCAGACCTTCTAGCCTTCTTAGTCTTCTTGGCCAGCAGTGTCTTCAATTCATCCTGCCCCTTGGATAGGTTCAGGATCAGCTCTTGGAACTGTGCATTCTGTGCCTGGAGATCCTTAACTGATTGTTCAAGAGCCATTGCTGAAATAAACAGCGAGAAGATGAGAAACCTGTGCACAATTATAAACCTGTGATGCAATGATATGGGAATGCATATGCAATGTTTTCAAGGACCGCAGGATTTAAATTTGCTTAAACAATCAAGAAAGTAACTTTTTATTAGTAATAACTTGTTTTGCCTTTTAGGCTTACAAAAAATGAAAACGAAATAAGTACAAAAGATGGGGTTTTAAGTCTCCCATGGACGTTTCCTCTTTGTGTTGAGGTATGAGTTGAGGTTTCGTTCCTCATGAAGTAGCTTTGTTAGCTCTAGGATCCTTGCTTGGCTTGCTTTGTAATGAGCCTCGAAAGTATCCCTTTGCTCTTTCAGTTGGATCCATGATCTCTGCAAGTCTTCCATATCAGTAGGCATGTCTGGGTGAAGGATGGTATAAGCTGTGTCTCCTTCAGCAACAGGTTCCATGGTAACTGGTAGGATGGCAGGATATGGCATCATGAGTGTCTGAGCACGAAATCGTACCCATCTGAGATAAGCCTCCATAGGAATGGTGTACTTAGGCTCCAGTGTCTTGCTGTCAATCCTGTTTACCTTTCCCCAAGCTCGTATGAATCTCTGACGGTAACCCTGAAGATCGTTGTCGTAGTCAAACACAATGCCCTGAATCAACATGTCATGTGGACCATCGCTCCGGGCGTAACCAAACTGTCGTAAAGCTAGAGATGGGTTGTAGGTGATGCCTCCTCTTATGCCTAGAAGCGGTACATTAGGAAACTCCCCACAACGGTCAATGATGGTGACATTCTCCATAGATCTGGAGCACCAATGGATGTCTGATTGAGAAAGTGACATGATCCTCTTGGACCATCTGAACCCTTGCTCATTCTTCATTACTGAGCGAGGAAGGTGAGAAATAAACCACCTAGAAAGTAAAGGTATGCAGCACATCAAAGTTCCTCTTGCCCTTGTAGTACGGGTGTGAAGAGAATGTAGGATGTCTCCAAGTAAGGTAGGCACTGGATTGTGACTCAGGAATATGTTGATGGCATGAACGTCTATGAACTGATCAGGATTGGGGAACAACACTAAGCCATAAATCAATAAGGCTAAGATCTCCTCAAAAGCATCGTAGCTCATAGCCTTCAAGAACATTTGAGCTTTATCCACTAATACCTTGGCAAGAATACCTTTAACTCCACTTCTCGTCTCTAGAACAATGTCAGACTTCTTCAGATGTAGAGCTGCAGCAATAACTTCTGGTTTAAGCTCCTTCTCTAAGCCTGTGAATGGCTTCTGATCAAGAACAGGTATACCTAGAAGTTTAGAGAACTCCTCCATGGTTGGAACCAGCTGATAATCAGGAAATGTAAAGCAATGGTGCTTAGGGTCAAAGAACTGAAACAGCACACTCATCATGTCTTCACTGAACCCTGAAGTAACTAGATCCAATAAGTGACCATATCTCTTGTTGAACTGGGAATGATCAGGCACTAGGGAAACCAACTCCTTGAGCTTAGCAGGTATCCCTACAAAGTTGATCCTGATGGTGTTTCTACGAGCAGAAGCCATGACCTGCAACAAAGAACAGAGATAAATCCTTTGGTCCTTGAAATGGTTAGGGAAAATGATATGCTTATGATGCATGATGATGTCATGATGTCATGCTCAATCACAAACATGTGGCACACACAAACAAGTCACACCATAGCCCTAGGTTTAAAGGCTTGCATGAGGTTCAAAGGCAAGTACCCTCCCCTGAAGTTAGATGGTTCATCCTGTCCTACAAAAGTAACCAGGTTCTAAGGGATCTCAATATCATTGATCCTTCACCAGGGTGGTTGTTCAGAAGGCAACTTACTTGCCAACCAAAACCCTCCAAGTTTAAGATCTCAATGAGCGTAGTATCGAGTGTCAACCAACTTCAGTCTGCACCAAAGCCGGTTACCTCACTACTTTCTAAAGGCCAAGATGAGTTAACTAGGGTTCTACAAGTCAGTTAGTGCATTGACAACATATGGCAGCCTCAATATTATCCTCAACTTGACTTAAGGAATATAAGCACCAACCAAGAAGTCGCACTAACTATGGCCACCAGATCAACCGTATCGATATACGTCGTACAGTTTCCTTGGTCTATTGCCATTTACCTAAGGTACACTAGATCCGGGTTAGGACCTTTCACACATAAGAGCACCCCAACAATATAATAATAAAGCAAACAAGGCAAACAATTTAAAGTGATCTTAATTCCTAAGGGTACCCCTCTTAAATAGATCCCCAGCAGAGTCGCCAGTTCTGTAACACGGTGGGAGAACTGACTTTAAACAATGTTGCGGATAGCAAGAGTCGCCACCGACTTTTATTTTATCCATAAGGAAAGGTTATAAAAGAACAGGAAAGACCTTAGAGAATATTTTGGGTCCGGGGGGTAGGTTATGAAAAGGGAAGGTGTTAGCACCCTTTTCATCCATGGTTATCCATGGGCTCTTAGGTATTTAAGCTCACTTTTGAATTGTTTTGAAAGTGTAGTGTGTGAATAGAAAATTTTCAGAATAGTTAACAAATAATCCATGTAAGGATGTGTTAAGAACTTGTTTGAAAACTTGTTGAAAATTTGTTTAAGTGTGTAACAGTTTTGAA
Organism: Lathyrus sativus; assembly: GCA_963859935.3. NCBI lineage: Eukaryota > Viridiplantae > Streptophyta > Magnoliopsida > Fabales > Fabaceae > Lathyrus > Lathyrus sativus. Next base: position 600,207,875 of record OZ012739.1, on the reverse strand, counting down.
GTGAGCAAGCACCTAGGAGTAACCTACCCTAATGTTTAAAGGTCTTTCTTATTCTTTATTCTTTCCTTTAGTAAGACTATCCCTACTATAATGGAGTAGGTAGTCCTTACTTTGGATGTTTCTTGTCGGGCGATGATGTTTGAGCTGAGCCCGCGTCCCGTACCTTCGGTTTTCCGCTCATACAATTCGTGGACTGGCTTGAATCTTTTAACACGACTGTGGTGTGTTATGCAGGTTCGAGTATCATGGACTTCCTCCTCATCTTTGAGTTGAACTGGTATGAATCTTCCTTGTTTTTCAAGTTGAATTTGAGTTTGATTTCTTGTTTGAATTGAACTTAACGGGCAGTTTGTATTTTCGTGAACTGTATCTGTTCCTCAGACTTTGTAGCCTTTTGTGAGTTGTTCCTGCAGCTTGTGGTTCATTTTTCTACTTTGAGTTTGGTCAATCGCTTTGTGACATTCAATTTACCATTTCTTTCTGAACTGTAATTTGATTATGAGGTTTACGCCCCTTTTTGTGCAGTTGCCGTCTGATCTCAATTGTTATGAGCTGCTTATGCTTTGCATTATTGGATCTTCCTACTTGATAGGCTCAAAAGTGCCGCAACTTTGACATTCAGTTGGTATTAGTTTGGAGAAAGAGTAAAAATTTACTTGATAGTGGCCATATTTACTTGATGGGTGGCATTTTATTTTGGGCTTTGATCTCGGCAAATCAATTCAGCCCCACTTATTTTTATTCCTTATCTTTCTCGGCCCGTATTTGATAAGAACAGGAAATGCTTGATCCGACGCCGATGGCGCGGATTGGTAACGGGAGTAGGATGCGGCTTCGGTTGTGCCACTCCCGGCACTCGATGATGACAATTGTTCTGAGAGTGTCGAACAACTTCTAACATCTTCTGTACTGTCTGTTCTCTTTTGATGTGCAGGTTAGCTGAGGATTCCTGGAGAAGTTCAAATACGAACATGAAGACCTTTAGATACTTTTAGGATTTAGGATAGATGCTTTAATGTAATCCCTTAGGATTTGAGAATTTTAATGTACTTCCTTGTAACAATACTTTGTAAAATATGAAGCAACATCCCCATTCTTGTATGATAGCATTATTTATGAAATAAAATTCTCAAAGTTTTGAATTTATTTATATTCTATTCTTAGTTAAAAAATATAAACAAATGTGAATAAATCCACAAGTATTTAATTCATTAACATAGGCATAAAACATAAACATTTCCAAGTGGTATTTGTGATCCTAATCTCATCATCCGATTAAAATGTTAACCAATTGTTTCATAACCAAACTCATATGGGCACCATGGTCACAACATTTTCAGCGTCAACAGCAAAACTAATCGTAATTAAACTCTACTGACCAAATGCCAAATCTCAATATGATCAGAACTGGTGATTGATAAATGCCTCAAAACCATAACGCATCAAATGCCTCAGAATTTTAATAACAGCCCGTCTTCAAGGAATTGGTAGAATTTGTGTAAAATGACCAAAATACCCCTGGGACCAAATCTCTCTTTGATGTTGGCAAAAAATCATGAATTTTGACTTTGGTTTGACCACAGTTGACCTCAGTTTGACTTTTTAACTGCGTTGACTGCTTTTGACTTATCTGATCATCTGACTGAGCAAACTTTTGAGAAAAGTCTTGAAACTTGACATGGGGTTTTTTATACACATATAAGATGTTATGAAGCTCACTTGAAGTCTTGGAAGTCCATTTAGCCTGATTAAAGTCAAAACCCTAGTTTTGGATGCACTGCTTAGGAGGTGCATTGTCTGTGGGAATTGTCAACTCTTCTGACCAATTGTGAACTTTGTGAACCTTGTGAATCTTCATAAGATATCTTGCGATACTCATGGGAGGTATTGTGAAGCTTGTGAACCTTGTGAACATCATGAAGTGGCTTTGTAGACCTCATGACCCTTAGGAAAGCTTTGTAAACATTGTGAATCTTGTGAACCTTGTGAACCTTCAAGAAGCAACCTATGGACTTCATGAACCTCATGAAAGGTATTGAAAGCACTGTGGGACTTGTGAACCTTGTGAACCTTCATAAAGTAGCTTGTGGACTTTATGAACTTCATGAAAGGTTATGCGAGTTGTTGGAGAACTTGTGAACCTTGTGAACCTTCTTAGAACACAAAGTCTTGTATTGTGAGGGCAAATTTTGGGGTGCAACAGCTACATACATTTGTTTCAATTTTATGTTATTTCAATTCTAGTTTTTATTCAATTATTCTGTTTTCGCATTAATTGTTGCTTGTTGGCTGTTATATTACATCACCGTATCAATACTAAGCTTTAAAATCACCACGAGTACGCCCTCAGAGCAAAATTCTGCGTTTTGCAGATTTTGCTGCTGTGACGACCGTCACAGCCCCATGACGAGCGTCACGCGGGTGACGACCGTCACACCTTTGTGATGATCGTCATGCAGTCCAGAACTGCTATTTGATAAAACAGGGTTCGTGTTCCCTTCCACTCCCCCCATTATCACTTTCAAACTTCCAAACTCCTACCCCACTACGAATTTTCATCCTCTCCACATTGAACTATAACTCCAAACTCAACCTCATTACCACCGTTATGTCATTTTTCCCTCTCCGTAGAAAAACCCCAAAACCTCAGAAACCTCTCCATCTTCCAACAATGGTCGAGAATGCAGATGTCAGCAACATTACCTTCCCTGAGGGCGAGTTAGGCAAAAGACAACGAGCACAATACATTGCATTTCATCAGAGGTCACTCCAACCGACTCACTACCCGCACCTTCCATCGCTTACGGAGCTCGGACTCCTTGAAGGTGTCACCTGGATGCTTCAACGAGCAGGCATCTGGAACCTCTGCACCAACCCACAGCCAACCTACGAACAACTCACTCTGGAGTTCTTGAGTTCGTTCACTTACATCACAGGCAGCGGCGAACTCAATCAACATTCAGGTGCCGCTTGCTTCCGGATGTTTGGCGTCAACTATCAGATGCACCAAAACCAGATTGCCGGCATCCTACAGCTACCTCGCGGCGACAACGCTCATCGCCGCATCACTGATCAGTTCCAGCACGAAGCCTTCGCGCTGTGGTATCAGTTGACCGGCCTAAATGCTGATGGTTGGGACTCCCTGCACGCCACTCACATCCATAACCCCACCATCAGGTACTTTCACAGAGCGTTGAGTAACACTATCTTCGCCAGAGACAGCAACCACAAAGTGAACTCCAAGGAGCTCTTCTTTCTTCATTGCGTCTTCAACAATGAACCCGTCAACGCTGCCCCGTTTCTACTGGCTCACATTCAGGCCAATTGCAACCGTGGCTCGAAGCCATTCTACTTTGGCGGGATTGTCACGGCTATTGCACTTGGGCTGAACCTTGGCGACCGCCTCCAGCACCTCTAGTCCATCCCCTCGGTGTTCCTTGACACCGACCACTGCAGAGCCTCCCATCTCATCCGCTCCCGAGCTGACGGGAAATACCATCCGGTCGTGCGTGGAAAGACCGTCCGAAGCATCATCCTTCCGTCCCGCACCCGCATCCATCCAGAGGACCGTACCAACTGGTTGTTCGACCTCACTGCCCCTCCTGCTGCCGCTGTTCCTACTCAGGATCCCACTCATGATTCCGAAGATGAAATCCAAGCTGAGTTGGACAGGTCCGAGCAGCCAGAGGCATCGCAACCTTCCCCTCTAGTAGGTACATCATCCCGCCGCCGCCGTCACCATCCCGTACCAGACTACACCGAAGAGGACCTCCGTCGCTCCCTAGACCAGCAGGCACAGATACTCACGATGCTGCAGCAGCAGAACCAGCGAGCTGACCAGTTCGAGGCTTGGCACCGGACTCAAATGTAACAACTTCACACTGGCCAAGCTACGATCACTGAGAGCCTAGCGAATCTGACCCTGCAGGTCGAAGGACTCCGAGACACGGTCTACCACACCAGAGCCACGAGCTATGAGGACAGAGTAGCCCTTGCTAGAGCCAGAGGACGCCAGCGCGGGAGGATCAAATTGTACTGTACGATCAAATTGGCACTAAAGACCAGAATCCTGCCAACATCTGTGGAGGATTTGCCCAAAGGCCAATTGGCATTATTTACAGGTTTTCATTTTGATCGACTTCTGTTTTATTATAATGCAATTTATTATTTATTATTATTATTTATGTTTTGTTTTTCCCAATTCCATGTCTAGCTAAACTTAGGTAATCGATATGTAGTAATAATTCGAATGGGATTTGATAACTCTTGTTTGAAAACTTTCTTTTCACAAAAGTAATCTATGGTCTAAGTGTTTAAAATTGATTCACGAAATAAACTTCGTCGCGAAAGCGAGAACTTATTTAAAAGTAGTTTTGCCACGAAAGTGAGAAATTAATTAAGATACGAACCAACAAGCGAAAGCTGCGGTAAGGTCAGATAGTGAACACTAGGCATTTATTTTAATAACAGCGAAAGCACTTTAAAATGAATTAGAATTTAGAGATTTCCAAAAAGTAATTTTAACCCCGAACGGAATACGAAAGTGTACGTTTGGCCCTTAGGATTATGATTAGCGTCAATAACCATCGTGAGACGAGAGTCTTCGAATCTCCATTTTCTGCTTAAATAAACTGTGAAAACTATTTCATGCACCAGTAATTTATCAAATCCCTGAAGAACACAAGTACTACGTATCAATTCAATTAATTATAATCTAAATAGTAATCTTAGTTCCTCTTTTAGTGACAATCTTATTCCCTTAAAACACATTCTACCTAGCTAAACATAGTAACTCCCGAGAACACTAGTTTGATTACGAGTCCCTGTGGGATCGACATCTTTTATTACTACGCGATAGACTGTGCACTTGCAGTTAGTTGTATTAGACATAGAAAGTCGCGATCAACCACCCTTATCTGAACCAGTACAATCACAACCATCTTCTGTACCAATTCCATCTGAACCCCCTCAATCTACTCAACCAGAAATTTCACAAACAGAAATTCCTCAAACAGAAATTCCACAACCAGCAATTTCACAACCAGAAAATCCCCAATTAGAAATTCCCCAACCAGATATAATCATCTCAGAACCAAACCAACCAGAGACTGTTCAAACTGAACACTCTGAACAACCAGTTCCATCAGAAGATCCAAATCTTTCTGACAATATTCTGGATATAGAACCCCTCAATCAATCCATTAACATTTCTTCAACATCTATTCACTCAGATGAATCTTCTGATTGTGAATCATCTGATTCATCTGATTTTGAACCAGAGTCACTCAAACAAGCACGTTCTGACAGTGCTATGAAGGAACATGTTAACATTTCCATGTTTCATACTCCACCCAACTCCCCACCTCAGAAAACCATATCTCAACCATCTGAAATTCAACAATCTGAAACTCAAACATCTGAAACACAAACCATCCCTCAACCATCTGAAACCAATCTATCTGAAACACAAACCATTCCTCAACCATCTGAACTCCCTCAATCTGGCATCCAAACATCTCAACCAACATCACCTCAACCACAACCATCTGAACCTCAACCATCTGAACCTACTCCTGTTAACACTCCTAATCCTAAACCCTCTGAACAGTCTGAACAGTCAGATCTAGGATCATGTGTTAATGCTATGTTTGAAATATTCAAGAAGAAGATAGATTCTGAATATGCTCGTGTTAAGGATGTGTGCATGTCAAGTTTGGATCTAACTGTTTCAAATGCTGCTTGGAAGCGTTTTATCTGGATGTTCAACAAAGCTGCTTTAAAAGTTAGAGCTAAATGCTCTAAGCTTGCTAAGACTCAGTTTGCAGAATTAATCAAGATAACTCTGATGAACATGCCTCCTCCTCCTCCTCCTATGTTGCTTCTGGAAGCTGCTCCTCCAGAGGCTCCTGAATCTGAAATGGTTGAACAAGCTTCTGAAGAGAACCAGTCTGAAGAGAACACTGCTGCTACTGCATCTGCTCCTTCTTCATCTGTGGTCACAGAGCTTGTGAATGATGTCAAGGAAATAAAAGATTGGATGGTCAAGTAAGAGAAGACAACTGATGAGATCAAGACCTGGATGTCTAAGCAAGAAGAGTCAACTGCCAAAATGACAGAGCTTCTGACCCTTATTGCCTCACGACAGACTTAGCTTTATTTGATGTTTTTGCACATGTTATTGCTTCTGTTGTTTTATTATTGTTGTGTTATGCTTTTTGGCATCTATCTGTGATGGTGAACTCTGATATGCTTAAATGAATGTTGATGTTTTTGCTTCTATATGCTTCTTTTCTTCTGTATCTTTATGTCTTTAAAAATATTTTTGATTATGACAAAAAGGGGGAGAAAAAGAGAATCTGATTGTTCAACCTATAAGCATTTACTAAAACTGAAATTCAGACATTTTATTAACTAACTTTGAATTTAAGTCTTTCAGATTACATTGATATATCTGACATAATTCATTGAAGTTACCCTGAGACTTTCCAACCAGAACCTGATCTTCAAAGCAAATATGAGTATTAAATCAACTCTGATAGCTTACTCTGATAACTTTACTCTGGAAGATAATTCAAGCAAAATGATAACCAGGCGCTCTGACTGAAGGAAGTCATAATTATCTGGTATCAAGATTTGATTGTGAAAGTCAAACCTCTTGCATCAGGCTCTGAATCTGAAATATACTTAATCAAAAAGGGAAGTGTGTTCTTCTATTAGAGTATTTATTTCAGGGGGAGATTGTTAATCTCAGGGGGAGTTATAATTCATATCTTTTTAATTGAACAAAATTCCTCATGTTTTGTCATCATCAAAAAGGGGGAGATTGTAAGAACACAAATTGTTTCTTAGTTACATCTCTATGTTTTGATGATAACACTTATGAATTTTGTATTCAAGAATTATATACTCTAAATTTGTTCTAGACTGTTTGCTACAGGTACTAAAGAAAATATTCTTAAAGAGCAAATTTGAATCTGAACAATGATATTATGAAAGGCTTCAAAGGTTCAAGAGCATCTTAGATGAAGATCTAAACGCTGCCTCCAGAAGAATCTGAGTGATTTCTACTGAAGATTCTGAAGCAAAAGTCTCTAAAGAATAAAAGACTCTGAGAGTTCAGAAGCTTAGTCATCAGAAGACTCTGAAGATGCTGCGCTGCATAAGTATTGAGAATCTGATATAGAAGACTCTGCTCTGACAGAACTAAACGCTCAAGCACACAAGCTGCATATACTCTGATTCAGCATAATCTGAAGAACATCCCAAGACTCTGAAGATCCAGAAGATCTCTACTCTAGAGATTCTGAAGATCCAGACTCTGATGTTGATAGCTGAACTTACTTAGTGAAGAAGATTTGAATATGTACGTTGGCATATCTCAACAGCTCTTTCCTCTTTTATGCTAGACACAAGAACATAAACAAAAAGGTTTTATCTGTGCATTCCATTCTAAGGAAAGTTTCTGCAAAGTAAAAGACAAAAGGCATCAGGCTTTTTCAGCACAACCTCTAATGCAAAGACAAAAGGCTCCAGGCTTTTCAGCACAGCCTTCAACGTTGAGAAGACTTCATGGATCTAAGTGCCTATATAAAGAAGTCCACTCCATCTTCTTCAGTAACGAACAACTTGCAAAATTTACTCAAAGCAAATCTCTCAAAAGCTCTTATATTCTATTTGCTGTAACATTGTTCTTAAAACTTAAGAGAAATATCACAGTTGTGATAATAGCTTTTTAGAAGCATTCTTACTCTTGTATTAGTTTTACATTGATTGTAAAAGGTTTTCTTAAGAGGATCCAGTTGGGATCAGTAGCTCTTGAGAAGACTAAGAACATTTGTTCTTAGGTGTTACTATTGTAATTTGTTTGATTAAATAGTGGATTAAGTCCTTGACTGAGAAAGGCAAATCACTCTTGAGAGGGTGGACTGGAGTAGTTGAGTTCAACGAACCAGGATAAAAATAACTGTGTTTGAATCTTTGATTATTCGTCATACTTATTCAACCCCCCATTCTAAGTAATTTTCTCACCTTTAAATTCACCTTCATCTTCTGGAGTGTCTGCTACTTCAGAGACTCTTGAAGGATCTGCTTCTGAAGTCATTCTAGAAGACAATCCTTTAGCTCTGATGATTGTGGACAAATCATCTGAATCTGTGATTCCAGAATCTACAACTCCATTGGATATTGACTCTGCTCCTACTCCTGCGTCAGAATCTGCTCCGTCTACTTCTTTTGAGATCAAGAAAGAGAACCCAGACTTAAAAGATAAGATTGTTGTGCTGGAAGCTGGTCAATCTGAGATAAAGTCCTGGATGGCAAGGCAAGATCAGAAGACTGACAAAATTGAGAAATGGATGTCCAAGCAAGAAGAATCTTCTTCTGAGATCATTCACCTTCTGAAGATGCTTCTCTCCATACAATCTTAGATTTATGTTTTCCTTATCTGATGTTTGAGCACTTGTTTTGAATTTCTTATCTGATGTTTTGTCTGTTTTATCTGAATATTTAAATGAATGAATCTGAATGTTTTCTCTATATGATTATATCTTTTCTCTCTGTTTCCTTTTATTTGTCTTAAAAAAATTTCTTTTTGATTATGACAAAAAGGGGAAGAAAATGAAATTCTGACTGTTCAAATAAACTTTACCTGAATGGAATTCAGACATATCAAATCATAACTAACATGAATTTTTAGTCTTTCAGAACTATAATGATAAATCTGACAAAATTCATTAAAGTAACTCTGAGATCCCCAGATCAAGGTTTAACCAATCAGGCTCTGATTCTAAAACGTTCATCCAAATCAAGCTCTAATTTTGAACATTCAGGCTCTGATTTTGAAAAGAATACTCATGCAAAAAGGGAAGTTTCTATTCCTTCTTAGTATTCAATTCAGGGGGAGATTCATAATCTCAGGGGGAGTTATAATTTATCTCTTTATTGAACAACATTTCCTATGTTTTTGTCATCATAAAAAAGGGGGAGATTGTTAGAACACAGATTGGTTCTTAGTTATATCTCTATGTTTTTATGATAACACTTATGAAATTTTGTATTAAGAAATTATATACTCTAAATTTGTTCAAGTATTTTTGCTGCAGATATTAAATTTAATATTCCTCCGAAAGCAAAAATGGATCTGAACGTTGAACTACGCAAGACTCTGAGCGCCAGAAGTATCTAATTAGAAGACTCTGAGCGCTGCCTACAGAAGATTCTGAGCGCTGTCTACAGAAGGATCTAAAGCAGAAGCTACAGAAGCATCTGAAGCGTAGACTGATGACTTTGTATGAAGAGTTTCAAGCACTGTTTTTCAGAAGACTCTAATAGTACTATTCGCTGCAAGTACTGAGGATCTGATCTCCAAACTCTGCTCTGATTAATTTCACGCTGAAGCACACTTGCTGTAACACTCTGATACAGCAAACTCTGAAGACATCAAGACTCTGATCACTCAATGTTCTGATGTTGATTGCTATGAAATAGAAACTTGTTGAAGAAGATTATCCAAAGTTATATCAATTGGTTATGCCAAACGACTCTTTCCTCTTTTATGCTAGACACAAGAACTCAGGCAAAAAGGATTTCTCTGAATGTTCTACTTCTAGGAAAGGTAAAGTGATGTGAAGACAAAAGGCAACAGCTATTTTGCAGTACACGGTCTTCAAGCTTGCAACGTTTTGGACTTCCTTGACTATAAAAGCAAGACTTCAACATCTTTCTATAGTTGACGAAAATTGACAAAACTATTGAAAACCCTCTCAAAGCTCTCATACAAATTATTATTTCTTTGTAGAATAGTTTCATACGTTCTTAAACTTAAGTGTAAATCACAGTTGTGATATAAATTTCTTAGAAGCATTTCAAACACTTGTTTAGTTTACATTTGATTGTAAAAGTTCCTTGAGAAGACCAAGTTGTGGTCAGTAGTTCTTGAGAAGACTAAGATAGTTGTTCTTAATGGTTGATATTGTAATCAGTTTGATTATAGTGGATTAAGTCCTTGTGGAGAAAGGCAAATCACTCTTGATAGGGTGGACTGGATTAGTTGAGTTCAATGAACCAGGATAAAAATCATTGTGTTTTTATTGCCATAATATTGTTCTAAATCCTTATTCAACCCCCCCTTCTAAGTATTTTCTCACCTTCAGTTAATCGGTTAACCATATGTGTTAATCGGTTAACACCCTTAAAACTTCTAATTTGACTTGATTCTGACTTGGTTAATCGGTTAACCATATGCGCTAACCGATTAACACCTTCAAAAATTTGAATTTGGCGCCTTTTGGAGGGAAATCTGCACATTTGCCCTGTTTCAACTGTTTGGAGCTCTGTTTAGCTTCTGAATCTTATTATGAGATATTGCAACTGAGAGAATGCTTTGGATGAGCCTGAATGTTGCTTCCTGAACTGAAATATCCTGCAAAACAAAATAAAATCGACCGCTCGATCGCTGGACAAAATAAATGTTGGAGCCTCTGATGCTCGCTGTTTAGTCTCTTGCACCAAAAATGAACCTGAACCACAGGAATGCCTTGATCCCATGCCTCGAGAACAAATGCTATGATATGCGAAAATGCAAAATGCAGAGAAACAAAAGCCAGTTAAACGAAAGGGCAAATTTTGGGGTGCTACAGCTGCCCCTATTCAATCGACTTATACCTGAAGGGATGAAGCATCAGCTTTCAAACATTCAAGGTATAAGGTGATTGAATACAACAAGAACCCGAAAATTTGTAACCTGCGAGGATGCAAAAATAGCGAATGCCAACCAAGAGTCAGGATAACCAAACCAAGGAACACCAACCAAAAGTTGGGATGAAACGAGAATGCCAACCCGAAGAGGACTGCACTAGGGAAAGAGTAGAATAACTAGACAACTTTGTGGGGAACAAACATCCTCCAAAGAAATCAAACAGATACCATCCAAAAGATGGGATAACGGTTACCCTCTGGGGACACAAAGCACACACTACCAACCAAAAGTTGGAATCATCAAACGAGACAAAATCAAACACAAGCTACCAACCAAAAGTTGGAATCTCTACCATGCCGACCGAAGGCAAGATGACAAGGAAGTGTAATACACAAAACAACTACCTTGCTGAGGAGCAAAACAAACCAAAAGTCGGGATCAAACCCAAAATAATAACCACAAGCTACCAACCAAAAGTTGAGATCACCGAGACGGACTCCGTGGGGAAAAGTGCCAACCCCCAAGTAGTTGAACGCTACCAAATGGAATCATCCACCCAAAACCAAAGCTGCCAACCAAAAGTTGAGATTGAAACAAAGACTACTAACCAAAAGTTAGAATCACTTCCGCAAACCGAAGACTACCAACCAAGAGTTGGAACAACGATTCCGCCGGGAGAATGGAGGAGAATTACCAACCAAAAGTTGGAATAACCCAAACTTAACTTCGGACTTAGCTAGGAATTACCAACCAAAAGTTGGAATAGCAACTGTAGGGGATAAAGATCCAACCGAGAGTTGGGAACAAAGCTACTAACCAAGAGTTAAGATCACCACGAAAAGGTTACCATCGACCAAAAGTCGGAACCCAAGCCACTAACCAAGAGTTAGGATTGCTAGGAAACATCATCATCGACCAAAAGTCGGAAAACAAGCTACTAACCAGAGTTAGGATTGCTAGGAAACATCATCATCGACCAAGAGTCAGAAAACAAGCTACTAACCAAGAGTTAGGACCGCCGGGGTGCAAACTGATCACAACAAAGGTTACCCACCAAAAGTTAGAATATCCGACTTTGCTGAAGAAAACAAGGATTATCAACCAAGAGTTAAAATAACATCCAGATGCCTATAGGCCACCAACCAAAAGTTGGAATGCAAACGAAGATCACCAACCAAAAGTTGGAATGAATGCTCCATGAGGGGAAAACCCAGAGATTACCAACCAAAAGTTCGGATACCAAACACAACAACTTGAACTACGCTGGGGAGTACCAACCAAAAGCTGGGACAATATACCCAGGATACGTATGCAACAGAATCAACCGACTCACAACTTGCAAAGAAAGCTCTGGTTTGAAAAGGAGAAGTTTAAACAAACGACTCTTCCAAAGAACATCAGATCACCAAATAGCTCCGTTGGGGAAATCAACTCAACTGGGGAGAATGAAGACACCCAACCAACAACTCAGCTGAGGGAAGAAAAATCTTTAACCAAATGACTAACTGAGAAGAATCCAATAACAATGAACCCCCAAAGATCAACCCTGCTGGGGATAACACCAAAATCTCCTGAATCAAACAACTTCAGCTAGAAAAGATATCCGGCCACAAAGGCAACAAACCTGGCTTATGCTTCAGATGCATATGTTTGAAAATGGCATAATGCTCCATACGAAATGGAAATGCTACGCATTTGGGATGCAAGGAACCACCCATAGCAAAATAAATGCTAGAGAAAAAAAAACCCTTCCAGGGAGAGCTTACACACGCCCATCACAAATGGAGTTAAGCTGAGGAAACGAGCCCTGGATGGCCTTCCTGAAAAAACCGAGGGTAGTACTGCTCTTACTAGAACAAAATCCACTCCGTTGGAGGATCAAAAGACTCGGTTGGGGACAAGCAGGTCCTTTGCTGAGATCAAATCCCTTATATTGGGGAAACTGACTTTGCAGGGGAAATACAACCAACCGCCGAGGTTGACTTCACTCTACCTGGGAAATCAACCAAGAATGACCTTTCAGAAATCTCCCCCCTGCTTGGGAATGAAGCCACTCTGCTTTGGATTACATCAGGTAACAACCTGTCCTGCTGAGGAATATCAGATACTCCTACCGGGAACTCCACTCTACTGTGGAAATCCTACGTTTCTGTTCTGACACTGGCTCTGTCGAGGGAATCAGCACTGAACTCTGCTCGAAGAGGAAAAAACCTGAACATTGATATCACCAGGAAAACACCTGAACGTCGACTCCGTTGGGGAAAGGGCATCACATACGTTGCCTCCACTGGAGAAGAATACCAGATTACAAACTACCCTGCCGCCGAGGGAATATCCTTACACCTTGCTCTGCTGGGAACAAATCCACCCTGCTGGGGATTCACTCACACATGAAGACAAAGCTTTGTTCTGCTGGAGATATACCAGATTTACACTGGCACCACCATTTCTGGCTTGATGATGAAATTCTGTGACAACTTTGCTGGGGAAGCAAAAATCTCTGCTATGGGAAACAAACAACCCGATACCTAACTGCATTCAACTTGTTGGGGATGAGTCGGCTCTGTCGGAGGTATCAACCTCGACCATGCTGACAATAACCCGAATAACAACAACTGCCACTCGCTGCAATCTTACACTGTCGAGGATAAGGGCAATTTCAACCTGCTAGAGAAAACCCTGCTAGGGATAAGGACCTGTCATCCTGCAACAAACAAAAACAATAGAATATCCTGTATGCGAAATGGTTACCTCAGTTACCATTCATGATACTTGCCGCTAAAGCAAAGTCAACGCTTTCGTCATGCTCTGTAAAGCCTCTTGTTTTCACCTGCAATGTTTACCAAAAATAGCAAACGTTTTCGTAAACAAAACAGTAAAGATAAACAAGGAAAGATAGCTCTTTGACTGAAGTGAACACTTTATTGATGAACGACCTGTAAATAGGCGAATTACAATTTGGGTGCAATTCTTGAAAAGAGGTAATTGCCCAAAAGCAAGAAAAATATATACAAATGTCGGCAATGTGGAAACAGACAACCACCATGTGTCGATTCAGCTATGACCTGTACGTCTTCGATATTCCCCATGTTTCGCCTTCTGAAAAGACTGACTGGACTGATTCCTTTCCTTCGGGATAACTGCTCACAAGCTTACAGATCGAACGCAGACCGTAGTCATTTGCTTTCAAATCCCTAACTTTTTCCTGGATCGCCCTTTTGGGTTTTCAATCCACCAGGATACCCATTTTTGCCGAAGTCTCCTTTTCAGGTTTTCAACTTCGCGGGTTTATTCTTTTTCCTTTTATCCTTAATTTTTGCCCGAACCTTTTTCTTTTTATGGTTCGCCGGGATGCCCCATTTTTGCCTGGACTTTTCTTTTTCTGTCCAGCGGGTCCATTTCAAGCAAAGTATTTTTTAACCACGTCTGCGTTCATAGGAGACGAGAAATTTTCACCATCCATGGTAGATAGTAATAAGGCTCCGCTAGAGAAAACCTTTCTTACCACATATGGACCTTCATAGTTAGGAGTCCATTTTCCCCTGTGATTTGTCTGAGGAGGAAGGATCCTTTTCAACACCAAGTTACCCGTCTGAAAGCACCAAGGACACACTTTCTGATCAAAGGCTTTCTTCATCCTACTCTGGTACAACCGGCCATGCGCAATGGCTGCTAATCTCTTCTCATCAATCAAGCTCAGTTGATTCACCCTGGTCTATATCCATTCAGCTTCGTCAAGCTTTACATCCGATAATACCCTTAAAGAAGGGATCTCCACTTCTAATGATAGGACTGCTTCCGTACCATACACCAGTGAGAAAGGAGTTGCCCTGGCTGACGTACGCACCGAAGTACGATAACCATGAAGAGCAAAGGGCAACATCTCGTGCCAGTCCTTATAGGTTACAACCATCTTATACACAATCTTCTTGATATTCTTATTTGCTGCCTCAACAATGCCATTCATCTTCGGACGATATGGAAAAGAGTTGTGATGCTCAATTTTGAAACTCTGGCACAGTTCCTTCATCATTTTGTTACTCAAATTTGAACCATTATCAATAATGATTCTCTCAGGAATTCCGTAACGACAAATGATGTCCTTCTTTATGAATCGGGCGACCACCTGTCTCGTGATATTGGCGAAAGAGGCTGCTTCTACCCACTTCGTAAAGTAATCAATCGCAACCAGAATGAAGCAACGTCCATTGGAAGCAGTAGGCTCAATCTTTCCGATCATATCAATTCCCCACATAGAAAAAGGCCAAGGAGCTATCAACATATTCAGAGGAGTTGGTGGCACGTGCACTTTATCCGCATAAATCTGACATTTATGGCATTTTCTGGCGTATTTGAAGCAATTGGATTCCATAGTCATCCAATAATACCCAGCTCTCAACAATTTTCTATCCATTGCATGTCCATTGGCATGAGTACCAAAAGAGCCCTCGTGAACTTCCTCTATCAATAGGTTTGCTTCAAGTTCATCAACACAACGCAACAAGACCATGTCAAAATTTCTCCTGTAGAGCACATCATCCTTGTTCAGATAAAAATTACTGGCTAACCTCCTCAGAGTCTTCTTATCTTTGCTAGATGCCCCAGATGGGTACTCTCGAGTCTTGAGAAAATGCTTGATATCAAAATACCAAGGTTTTCCATCTGATGCTTTCTCAATCGCGAACACAAAAGCGGGTCTATCAAGACGCATGATGGTGATAATTGGAGTTTCATTCCAGTACTTCACTTTGTACATCGAGGATAGCGTGGCCAGGGCATCCGCCATCTGATTTTCAGCTCTTGGCACATTATGGAAATCGATTCTATCAAAGAACGACAACAATCTCCTTGCATAATCTTTATAAGGCACCAGGTTGGCCTGACGAGTTTCCCACTCTCCATTGATTTGGTTAACGACCAACGCCGAATCGCCGTACACATCTAAATTCTTGATCCTCAGATCAATAGCCTCTTCTAAACCCATAATGCACGCTTCATACTCGGCTTCATTATTGGTGCAGGAAAAAGTCAATCGGGCAGTGAATGGTATGTGAGAACCGTGAGGAGTTGTAATGATTGCACTGATTCTATTACCATATGAATTAACGGCTCCGTCGAAAACCAGTTGCCACTGAGATCCAATCATAGGGCCCTCGTCAGGTAAAGGCTCATCACAATCTTTCATCTTCATAAACATGACGTCTTCATCTGGAAAATCAATTTTCATCGGCTGATAATCCTCAATTGGCTGTTCCGCAAGATATTCCGACAGAACGCTTCCCTTAATGGCTTTTTGGGAGACATACCGAATATCATACTCTGTTAAGACAATTTGCCATCGGGCAATCCTTCTGGAGAGTGCTTGTTTTTCAAAGACGTACTTGATTAGATCCATCTTCGAAATCAATAGGGTTGTGTGGTTTAACATGTACTTTCTCAAACGCTTAGCAGCTCAAGCGAGTGCACAACATGTCTTTTCCAGCATTGAGTATCTCGACTCGCAATCAGTGAATTTCTTACTCAGGTAGTAGTTGGCGTGCTTTTTTCTACCCGACTCATCTTGTTGACCGAGCATACATCCCATTGAATTCTCAAGAACCATGAGATACATGATCAGTGGTCTCCCTACAACTAGAGGCATGAGTATTGGAGGTTCCTGTAAATATTCTTTTATTCTTTCGAATGCCTTTTGGCAATTTTCATTCCACCTGACCGTTTGATCTTTTTTTAGCAATTTGAATATTGGTTCACAAGTGGCTGTAAGATGAGTTATGAACCTTGCAATGTAGTTCAATCTCCCCAGGAAACCACAGACCTCTTTTTCCGTTCACGGCTCAAGCATTTCTTGTATAGCTCTTATTTTGGCAGGATCTACCTCGATACCCTTTTCACTGACAATGAAACCCAATAACTTTCCAGATCTCACCCCGAAGGTGCACTTGTTAGGATTCAGCCTCAGCTTGAACTTCCTTAACCTTTCAAACAATTTCAGCAAATTGACCAGATGTCCTTCCTCCATTTGTGACTTTGCAATCATGTCATCAACATAGACCTCGATCTCATGATGAATCATATCATGAAAGAGAGTCACCATCGCCCGCTGATATGTTGCCCCTGCATTTTTCAATCCAAAGGGCATCACCTTGTAGCAAAAAGTCCCCCAAGGTGTGATGAAAGTAGTTTTCTCCATGTCCTCTAGGGCCATCTTGATTTGGTTGTACCCGGAGAAGCCATCCATGAAGGAAAACACAAAATATTGAGCAGTGTTATCGACCAACACATCAATATAGGGAAGCGGAAAATCATCTTTCGGGCTCACTTTATTTAGATCTCGATAATCAACGCATATCCTGACCTTTCCGTCTTTCTTAGGCACAGGAACAATATTAGCGACCCACAGAGGGTAATTCGTGACAGCAAGAAAACCAGCGTTCAACTGCTTCTGAACTTCTTCTTTGATCTTGACTGCCATGTCAGGCCTCGTCCGTCTCAACTTCTACTTGACTGGTGAGCATTCTTCTCTGAGAGGTAACCGGTGCACCACAACATCTGTATCCAGCCCAGGCATGTCTTGGTAATACCGAGCAAAGATATCCTTATACTCACGGAGCCTTTCAACCAATCTTCTCTTGACACTGTCTTCCAATACAGCCCTCACTTTAACCTCTTTCTTGTCGTCCTCAGTACACAGATTGATAATTTCAATATCCTCCTAATGAGGCACAATGACCCTTTCCTCTTGCTTGAGAAGTCTGGCTAACTCTTCGGGTAGTTCACAGTCTTCGTCAGTCTCATCTTCAGCTTGATAAATGGGATTATCAAAGTCATACGAAGTCATAGCTGAACCTGAATCGATGGCATCTGATAGAAAAGACCTGCGTGAGGATGTTTATGTTTATTATGCGATGCAACAAACAAAACACATTGTCATTTTTATGTTTAGTATAAATGCAAAACAAAAACAAGAAAAACAGGGATTATAACATTTCAATGCGAAAACGTCCTTTATTTAATGATAAAGTGCAAATAACAAGAAGGCCCCATAGATAGATCACTACGCCTTGGGCAGAATGTAGAATTGAACATAATCAAAATAATGAACATTACTCTACAGTAGTAACATGAATGACTTCTTCAGTATTCCAGTTGCACAGCTTCTGGCCGAGAGTACATGGACGAATCCAGGAATCCATATCGCAGTTACTGTCACCTTCGTCGTCTTCAACGACATTAATCCTGTCAAATATCACACCGCTGCTGGTGAACTGAACAGGTCCCCTGTACCTCGGGACACTTTGAGAAGAACTGGAGGGTTTGTATCCCAGGCCAAACTTATCTTGCTTGACGGGAACATTAAGAACTTGGCCCCACTTCTGGGATGAATCGGATTCTACGATAGCACGAGCTTCTTTGAATGATGATATCGAAACCTATGGACCCTTGGCTTCCACAGGAGACTTATCCCGAATCTGAACTGTTTCAAACGCCTGGTAGAGTGTTTTATGGATCTCCCCATCCACTTCCACATAATTAAAGGACGACAAATGGCTCACCATTATGTCTTCTTCGTCACACACTGTGATAATTTTCCCTTCCATCATATATTTCAGCTTTTGATGCAACGTTGAGGTGACTGCCCCAGCAGCATGTATCCAAGGTCGGCTAAGCAAACAACTTTATGTTGGCTGGATATCCATAATGTAAAAATCTGCATCAAAGATCTCTGGTCCTATCTGAACAGGCATCGTAATCTCCCCGAACACTGATCTCTTAGACCCATTGAAAGCTTTCACCACCAGATCACTAGGCGTACATACCAAACCTCAAGTATCCAGTTTCATTAATGCCTTCTTCGGAAGCACATTGAGGGAAGATCCTGTGTCAACCAGGACATGAGACATAAACAATCCTCTACATTCCATGGATATATACAAAGCACGATTATGATTCCTCCGGGCAGGTGTCGCTACTGCGAAAAAAGGTGTCGGCAATGACAGAAGAGTCGCCACCGTTCGTTATTTATCCCAACGAGGGAAAGGAAACAATCAGAGAAAACCTAGCGAAAATGGGATAAGATCGGTCATCACAACCAAATCTCGGGTTCGGAAGTCGGTTACGCAAGGGGAAGGTATTAGCACCCCTCACGTCTGTCGTACTCGACGGGATCCACGCTTGTGTTGTCTATCTAAAAGGGTGATTGAATCTATCTACGCTAAAGGTCTGGGACAAAAGAAAAGAAAAAGGACTCGACAGAGCATCGTCGATCTGGGCCTACGTATTCCCGTCTAGTACGAGAAATCAGAGTCAACGTAGTTCGGGAAACTACGGGTGAAAGTGGGGAAAGGTTGCTCGCCAAGACATCGCGTCTCATGCCTACGTACTCTCAACAGGTATGAGAGATCAGAGGAAACGTAGTTCGGGAAAATAATAACACCGGTTGGTTCAACTGTTTTTACCCGAGTAGGGTTAACAAATAGTTCCAGCAGTTAGGTGTATGCAACTCGACCATTGGAGACTTAGGCGTTACCCGTTTGCGGTAGAACTAAGAGTTAACAAAACTCTTGTTTATGAAAAGGATTTCCATTATCAAAGGTCCCAAGGGACAAAAAGAAGTTTGATCTTTTTTTTTTTATGTCTTTTAAGGAGAAGTGTTTTTGAATTGTTTGTAATTTATATTGCACTAAAGACTATGACCTAGGAGTGAATGCGTCGCATATCACCCAAAGGGTGATACACTAAACACTCTGGCCATTAAGGGGAAACCCCTCAATCACCATTTGCTAAGTACTTAAGGCTCATAACGTACAATATTCATTAGCCTTTATTAAGTATTTTGAAGTTGCTTTGAGATGAGAAAGAGAAGGGACACAACTAAAGGGAACTAGACTCAAACCCTAGAGTTAGCATGCAAAGTAAACCTATAGTTAGGATTGAAAGGAAATTCTACTTAATGTTCTCATACATGGATTGAAACCTAATGTCTATCACAATCATCCTTAAACAAGGAGATTGGAAGTCCTAAGGGAGCATGGTAATGAAAAGAGAAGATAGAAACAACATGAAAGGTAATAAGAGATAAAGATGAATGCATATGCAATGCAACATACAAGCAAAGGGAGGACACCTTAACCTTTATTAATGCAAGTAAGAAATGTAAAAAGAAAATAACACACAAGCAAAGGGAGGAAATAGTGTGGGGTGAACACCTGTCGCAACTGCGAAAAACACCCAGCGGAAAACAGAAGAGTCCCCATTGTTCGTTATTTATCCCAAAGAGAGGGAAGGAAACGAGCGAAGAAAACCTACGAAACGGGATAAGATTGGTCATCGCAACTAAATCTCGGGTTTGGAAGTCGGTTACGCAAGGGGAAGGTATTAACACCCCTCACGTCCGTCGTACTCGACGGAATCCATGCTTGTTATCTAATCTAAGGGTGTGTTTAACTATCTAAGCTACAGGCTTGCATGACGAAATAAAAAGAAAAGGACTCGATAGAGCATCGCCTCTCCATGCCTACGTATTCCCTCGTGCAATGGGAAAGTCAAAATCAACGTAGTTTAGAAAACTACGGGCGAAGGTGGGGAAAGGTTGCTCGCCAAGACATCGCATCTTGTGCCTATGTATCCTCGTCTGGTACGAGAAATCAGAAAAAACATAGTTCGGGCTAACACGACCACAGGTTGATTAACGTGTTTTAATCGAGTAGAGTTAAACCTCTGTTCCAGCAGTTAGGGACGATGCCTGTTTGCGGTAGAACCGAAGCTTAAAAACACTCTTCTTACGAAAATGAAAGGTTTGATTAATCCCGAAGGAGAAAAGAATTTGATGTTTTGTTTGTGTTTTTTAGTGAAGTGAATTAATTCGGTTTGTGATTCACGTTGCGCTAAAGACTATGACATAGGAACGAATGCGTCACATATCGCCCCCAAACGGGACGTACACTAAACACTCTAGACAAGCGAGAGGAGACCCCTCACTCATCATTCCCCACGTGCTTAAGGCTCGTAGCGTACAACGTTCATCGTATTTATTAAGTGAGTTAGAATGTTTTGAGATGAGAAGAGAGACGCACAGAAGTCTAAGGGAAACTTGGTCCTAATGTTATCATGCAAATGGACATAAAGTTTGGATTAAAAGGGGAAACATCTATCCTAATGTTAGCATGCATGGTTTGAACCTAACGTCTATCATAATCCATATTGAACAAGAAGGATTAGAAGTCCTAAGGGAACATGGCATAGAAAGACAAAAGAAGAGAGATCAAACACAAATAAGATGCAAACATGGAAAATAAACATGCAAAGAGGGAGGAAAAAAAGTGTGGGGCAGCAGCCGCCACAAGCGCGTCTCGACCTCTTAAAAGCAAGCCAAGAATGCAATGAAAAAGAAGAAATGCAAGAAGGCAAGCAAACATGAACATGCATGCACAAAAGAGAGTGGATGAGACAAAACGGGAGAAGTAAACTTCTACGACCATCGACTATCAATCATCGGAGTCAAGCAGGAGGAAAAGAAGTGTGGGGCAGCAGCTGCCACAAGCGCATCTCGACCACTCAGTTCTCACACTCAAACAAAACGGAAGAAAGAAAACATCACTTCGGACAACATATACGAGAGTATGCATCCAAGTGGAAAGCAAGCACGCGTGTCGAAGAAATATCGATTAAACAACCAAGAACAACGACATATATCTAAAAACATTTCACTCCTAATGCATCACACTGATCTATGATGATTCGAAGCGAAACGAAACCGAAGCAAGCAAGAAAAAACAGCAAAACAGGCCTGCTGGAACTGTGTTAATCAGTTAACACATACGGTTAACCGGTTAAACACTATTAACGTTTGAAAAATTTGAAGATTTGAACTGGTTAATCGGTTAACGCCAGGGGTTAACTGATTAACACTGCTCCAACAGCAGAAAACAACAACATAAAAGCACTTATCAGCAGCTTATCACATAATCAAACATCCACACGATCTCACAATCAATTATACACGAAATTAAGCCATAAATCAGTGATAACAACAAGATGTAAACACATCTAAACAACATAATCAACATTCATATGAATCAAATCAACCACAATTCAATCAAGAACAAAGATCCACATGAAAATTATGCAAATAAGCTCAAAAATGCTATGGATCTAGAGTTCCAACCTTCAAAGTGGAGAATTGCTTCGGTAATTGTTGATTCAACTGAAATTGAACATATCCAATGCTAGAAGTCCGGAATACTTCAAGATCCAAGCCAACTTTTGTAGTAAGAATGAAGATCCTTCACAATTAAGCCAAATTACCCGAAATAATCACTTCTAGATCCACTCAAAATTCAGATCCAAGTTTGCACGAAAATTGAATGAGGAAATTGATTCAATTAGGATAATGGATGGAGGTTATAGCTCAAGAATTCATTGGTTCCAATGAAGAATAAAAGAATTCAATGGATGAAGAGCTTTGGTGAAGGTTTTGGAAGATGAGCAAGTTGAGGGAAACTTGAGAGAATGAGAGTGAACTATGAAATTGAAATGAAATTATGAGGCTTAGATGTGTGTGGTTTGGAGTGAATCACTTAAATATCACTTAGGCTTGGATCCAAATGAAAGGTTTGGAAAATTGGATTGGAATTAGGAATGGGAGTTTGGAGGGAAAACGGAATTAACCAAAATTTGAAGATGTTCTAGATCCTTCCCAAGTGTAAAATTGCATTTCCAAATGATCAAAATTGGACCCCAAAGTGGTTGCTGTTGAAAATTCACGTGCAGAGCAAAATCTGCACTGGTTAACCGGTTAACCATATGTGTTAACCGGTTAACACCTTTAAAACTTCCCATTTGACTTGATTTTGACTTGGTTAATCGGTTAACCATATTCATTAACCGATTAACACCTTTAAAAATTTGAATTTGGCGCCTTTTAGAGGGAAATCTGCACATTTGCCCTGTTTCAACTGTTTGGAGCTCTATTAAGCTTCTGAATCTTGTCTTTGAATATTGTCACTGTGAGAATGCTTGGGATGAGCCTGAATGCTGCTTCCTGAGCTAAAATTATTCTGCAAAATAAAATAAAATCGACCGCTCGACCGTTGGGCAAAAAAAATGCCGGAGCCTCTGATGCTCGTTGTTTAGTCTCTTGCACCAAAAATGAACCTGAGCCACGGGAATGCCTAGATCCCATGCCTCTAGAACAAATGTTATGATATGCAAAAAATGCAAAATGCAAAGAAACAAAAGCCAGCTAGGGTTAAAACAAAAGGGCAAATTTTGGGGTGCTACAACACCACCACAAGCTCATCTCAACCTTTAGATGCAAGTAAGAGAATGCAAAAGGAAAATAAAAGCTACAACATGCCTACTTCTATC
Organism: Lathyrus sativus; assembly: GCA_963859935.3. Lineage (NCBI taxonomy): Eukaryota > Viridiplantae > Streptophyta > Magnoliopsida > Fabales > Fabaceae > Lathyrus > Lathyrus sativus. Next base: position 600,184,813 of record OZ012739.1, on the reverse strand, counting down.
CTAATGCACAAAATCATACAACATGGAAGGACAGAGGGAAGGTACTGAGTGAGATGATGGGAGACCATGTGAGAACCAAAGGAACTTACAAAGCACTCAACCAAGCATGCTATATTCAAAATGCACACAAAACACACCAAAAGTCCCCAAAGGTTCAACCACATATGACATGCCTTAAGTTCCTCCTTTGGAGGAACTAAGCTTCCACAAGTAGGAGCCAAAGGTCCTAGGACAGAGGGAAATGAGGGTAGAATGTGCATAAGATCAACTACAAATTCAACAAAAGAAATTGCAAGCTCATGCACAAGATAAGGCAAAACATGCATCATGGAAACCCTAATTGAAAGGTCTAAAATAAAGCCAAACTTAAACAAGTTATAAACATAATTAGAACCCAAAATTGAACATACAAACACCTTATTATGTTTATTATATGGATACATAAAAGTTGGAGCCTCAAACATTGCATAAAACTCAAATAAAACACAAACTAGCTCATGCATCAAGGTGAAAACCATACAAGGGTAGGCTAGAATGCAAAATACACAAAAAATAGCACATAAGTCCAAAAAATGCCAAATAAAATCCTATGGGACCCCTCTGGTGTTAGGAACCAGGGGTCCAAACTATGGTGAAAAAATCTAAACCTAACTAGGCAAATAGAGGGCGAGTTCTAAGGGTTACCCTAAAAAGCTAGTGTAAAATGAGGGTCCTAAAGGTTCAACTAAAACCCTAATCAAATGGTACTAAACCCAGGGGTAAAAATATCATAAAAATCAATCAACATGTTAAAAGTATGCACAAGAAAAATCAGCCAATTATATGAACATTTGATCACAAAATAAAATCAAGCACAAATGGTATGCATTTTTCAATTCACATAAAACGCCTCAAAATGGAAAATCAATTTTTAATTGAAAAATGGCTTAAAAAATAATCCAAAATTTTTTTAAAATCAATTAACATCCTAAACTACATGAAAATATTTTTTCCAAGATTTTTAGGTGTTTTGAGGTATTTTCTATGAATTAAAATCAAACAGCAATTAAAATGAAAAAGAAAGAAAAAGAAAAGAAAAAGGAAAAAGATTGGTGCAGATAACAACTATTATCAGTTCATTTTATGGGCCAACACGCAGGGGGGTGCAAGTATCAATTGGGGCCCAGACAATACTTAATGTTGAGTGCTATCACAACGCACAACTTCATTTAATTATGTGGCACAGTCAATGGCACACGTGGCTGGTCAAGGAACATAGATGTAATCACGTCCGTTGGATGAGTTCAGGTCAACAAGTCTTGGGTGACATGGATTACCACGTAGGCTGGACGAACATATAACCATATACCGGAGCACGGTGGCTCCGGTCATCTTCTCCGGTGGGAAGGTAACTATAGCAATCTCAAAACTTAACCAAAACTCAAGATTTTTGCCACTATTCCACTCATCTCAATTAGTAGATCATGATTCCAGGGTTCTTTCTTATTTTTGGTCCATAAATAGTGGAAAACAAAGCTAACCAAGAATGGAGGTTCAACCAAGAATCATCACAAACAAACCCTAAACTAATCCATAATGATCTATGAGCCTAGGGGAGCAAGAATACATGAAAATGGCACACGAATGATGCATAAACAAAGAGCAATTATGAAAGATGAGTTACCTAATGGAGCACCTCCGTTGGGTCTTGATTTTGCATTGAAACTCTTGCTAAACCACCTAGAAACATTCTACAATCTCCAAGGAAGCTTCAAGTACTCTTAGTTTGGCTTGAAATGGCTTGGAATAAAAAATCTGATTTCAACTTGCTCTTGAGTTATTGTAACTGAATTCTGTTCAAAACTCCAGGAAAATCTACCTCTGAAGATTTGTTCATGATCATAAACCTTTATACTTTGGATCTGAAGCACTTTGGAGGCCCAATCCTATCTTGTTAAGTCCAATTGAAAATCCAAAAATTTGAGTTTGAAGCTCCAAAATTACACACAAAACAGAGCTCCAATGGTTGTGATCTTTGTTCAGCTAGCTTGCTTGTGGTGTAAGGTAATTCAACGGATAAGTTTAGCTCCTTGTTTTGATCTTGTGGTATGGATTGAATGTGTACCTTAAGCTTGAAGTAACCATGAATTTCCATATGCAAATGACCTCAAATTTGATTTCTGAAATTGGCATCATGTTTAGCACATTCAAGGCAATCGAAAAATGCACAAACATACCATTATATGGTTTAAAATGAACTTGATCCAATCAAGACCTTTTAAGTACTTTTCCATGGATTTTCTTCCTTCACCATCCTTCACATATGGGCCATGTTCATGACAAGTGATTGTTTGGTGATGTAATTGACCTCATTTGGTGCAAGTTTGATGTTGGACAAAATCCCATTTGAAGTGTGCAAAATTGTGAAATTGACCTATAATAAAATGACCTATAATCAAAGTTTCCCAAAATACCCCTGCCTTGCAAGCTTCATATCTTGAGCTCTACAAATCAGATGAAGGACTTCTAGGAATTTTGGAAAGCTAAGATCATAAGGAAAAACTTTCATGTTTGGGTCAAAGTGAGGAGAAACATCCTTCTAGGTCAAAAATGTCTTGGAAGTTGGTTGACTTTTGTTGACCAAAATCACATTCATCTGAGGACCCATAACTTGTCAGCATCATAACTTGAGTTCTAGAAACCCAATGGATGAGTTCTAGTACTCAAAATAAATCTAGAAACATGCTCTACAAGTCTTGTGTTGGAGTCAAGATGAGATGAAATTTGTATTTTGAGATATGTAGTCTTGAAGTTAGGCATTAAACAAGGGATTTTACACTGACAATCTTAGAAACCCTAGCTTAGCAACTTCTCACACTCTTGATTCTTTATGATTTGATCTTGGAATAACTTCTTATGTGTCTCAACACAACATTCCATGATCACAAAGACTTGGAATTGAGTCTTAATCTCCTTTGATTTCACAGTTGACTTAGGGTTGACCAGATGAAAACCCTAACTGCACCACCTTTGATTGTGGCTTCTTGCACTTGGTATAATGACTTGAATAAGCTCCACAATGACCCTAAAGGTATTCAATGAGCTTCTATAATGTTCTCCATCCATAATCATGGACTCAATATCATCTGATGACCTTCACATGGCCTCCAAGATAAGAGGTGGACCATACTCATTCATTTGCTCTTTCAAAGAACCTTGGCTTCCTTTCTGATGATGATAAACACTTGATAGCTTGAATAAGACCTCTTGATTAGGCTTGGAAGCTTTGATAATATCCTCTTGCTAAGTACACCTCTCTCAATCCCTGCACATGGACAAATGGTATGCAAATGCTAATGCTATATGAATGCAATGAAACACAAGCTAGGTAAAGAAAAGGTTAGGCAAATTTTGGGGTGCAACAGCTGCCCCTATTCAAACGACTTGAACTTGGCTGGGTGAAAAGCGAACGACTTTCAAATAATCAAGGTAAAAGACGGCTGAATACCAACGAACCTGGAAATTTGCCAACCGTAGAAATAAATTGCAAACTCTGAAAAGGTATAACAATCTCCGAAAAAAATTGAATTGACAGTTGCAAGGCAATTAGCTGAATGATTAACAATCAAAAGCCTTGACTCCAGGTCGGGAAGAGACATCCGCCAACACGCAGGCAACTATGCTAAGTCGGCAAAACAACATCTGATATCACCAGGCATCTGTGTAACACCACATGCATCGAATCCCGAAGGCCGGATCAATAACGATTGATAAGAACTTCTGACATTAAACATGCATCGAACCCGAAGGCCGGCTCAACACGAGGTTAAAGAATCATCTGCTAACCAAAACAGGCATCCTCTAAATAAAAGCGAGCATCGAACTCGTAGGCCGGATCAACACGGAGTTGACAACATCTGCTAACCAAAGCAAGCATTCACTAAATAAAAGTGAGCATCGAACTCGTAGGTCAGATCAACACGCAGTTGATAACATCTGCTAACTAAAGCAAGCATTCGCTAAATAAAAGTGAGCATCGAACCCATAGGCCGGATCAACACGCAGTTGATAACATCTGCTAACCAAAGCAAACATTCGCTAAATAAAAGCGAGCATCGAACCCGTAGGCCGGATCAACATGCAGTTGATAACATCTGCTAACCAGCAGGCATTCGCTAAATAAAAGCGAGCATCGAACCCGAAGGCCGGATCAACACACAGTTGATAACATCTTCTAACCAAAGCAAGCATTCGCTAAATAAAAGCGAGCATCGAACCCGTAGGCCGGATCAACACACAGCTGATAACATCTGCTAACCAAAGCAAGCATTCACTAAATAAAAGCGAGCATCGAACCTTAGGCCGGATCAACATGCAGTTGATAACATCTGCTAACCAAAGCAAGCATTCGCTAAATAAAAGTGAGCGTCGAACCCGTAGGCTGGATCAACACGCAGTTGATAACATCTGCTAACCAAAGCAAGCATTCGCTAAATAAAAGCGAGCATCGAACCCGTAGGCCGAATCAACACGCAGTTGATAACATCTTGACAAATCACAAGAATATTCTGTTGGGGAGAGAGAGAACTTGAACAAATAACTCTGCTTTGGGAGTGCAAAGGAACCTAACCAGGCCATTCTGCTGAGGACAAAGAGGAACTTAAACATGCAACTTTGTCGGGGGAGTATATGATGAGATAGACATATCTATCATAAATCTTCTGCTGAAGACTGAACCTGTACGGACTTAGAAAATAGAATATCACAAATCGAAGTTTGGAGACGCCGCTGGGGAATAACATAAACCGAGGGTACAATAAACGCATCAAGTTTGCCGGGACTGAAAACCACACGGGCAGTGATAACGATTACCTGTGGGATATACCTGAGAGCATATAGGTAACAACCTGGCTTATGTTTCAGAATGCATATGTTTGAAAATGGCATAATGCTCCATACGAAATGGAAATGCTACACATTTGGGTAGATGCTATGCACGGATGCAAAATGTAAGGGAATTGCTCCAACAAAATAAATGCTGGAGAAACGAAGCCAACTCTGTTGGGGAAAGAAACAACCCTGCTGGTGATAGCTTACACGTGCCAATGACGATTGGCCTTATGCTGAGGAAACGAATCCTGGACGGCTAACTCAGCTAGGAAAATGCCATGGACGACCTTCCACAATACGAACTCTTTTAGGGAAAAGTAGACGAATCTACTGGGGAGACAAACAGTCCGTTAAACAACCACTCTTACCTGCTGAAGAAAAACAAAGCCCTGACTGGCCTCCCAAGATACGACTCTCCTGGGGAACTGAACATTCGGATGAGGATAGACAACCAAACACTGGAATCAATCTTACCTGTCGGGGAGAATATAATTCTGCGGGGAAATCAACTCTGCCGGAGACATCGGTCCGAACCGCTGAGAGCTGAATATTTACAAACAATCTGCTGGAGAAAGTTGCGTGCTAAACCACTGCTGGGAGAGATTCCACACCTGCTGGGTGGGAGGAAACCTGATCTTGACTTGTTGGGGAGTAAGCGCATACCCGCAATCGGTGGGGATTAAATGTGTACCGACCAACTGCCGGGGACAAGGGTACACACTTAACTGCTCCTTTTAACCTGCATACCACTATACTGGGGATAGAGATGCCAACTCCAATCTCTGGGGAATGGACTCTGGTTGAGAAGAATCTATCTCTGTTTGGGGAAACAAATCAGTGCTCTCAGTCCAACATTCAGACTCTGTGGGGACTTCACTGGGGAAACACACCTGAATCTGCTGAGGAGACTCCACTTCTGTTCGGTGGAAAGAAATCCAATCCTGACCTGCTGGGGGATAGAATTAATACTCTGCATATGATTTTACTGAGGATAGGATGATAACACTGGGGACACATCTCTGACAAATGCCCCAAGGGTGACGACCCTGCAAAATGAACAAACCAGACAAGACATCCTGTACAAAGGAAATATCTCAGTCGTCATTAGTGACGTTGTTCAAATGATTCAAAGTTTTAACGATTATTGGCCAAGGCCTGCAAGTTTATGCAAGTGCAGTTTATCAAAAACATCGGGCGTTTTCCATAAACAAAACAGTAAAAGTTAAAACAAAGCAAACAAGATACTGAATAGTATATGTTTTATTGATAAACGACCTGTAAATAGGCAAAGTTTTACAACAGATGCAACCCCTGAAAAGAGGAAGGTGCGCAAAATACATACAAATATGTATAGAAATATACAAAAGTGTACAAACATGTCGGCAATGTGGTGTAGACGAACAACATGAGCTGATCCCTCTATGACTCGCCTGACTTCGATGTCTTTTTGATGCTCCGTCTTCAGAAGAGATTGATCTGGATGAACGGCCCTCAGGTTTTCCCAAACCACTAAGCAATGAAGTATCACACGCATATCACAGTCATTTGATTTTTCAATCCTTAACTTTTACCTGAATCGCCCTTGCGGGTTTTCGATTCACCGGGATACCCATTTTTGCCAAAGCCGCCCTTTTGGGTTTTCGACCTTGCGGGTGTACATCTTTTCATTTATATCCCTAACTTTTGTCCGAACCTATTCTTTTTATGGTTCGCCGGGATGCCCCATTTTTTCCTGGAATTTCTTTTTCCGTCCAGCGGGTCATTTTAAGCAAAGTATTTTTTAACTGCGTATGCGTTCACAGGGGATGTAAAATCCTCGCCGTCCATGGTGGACAACAACAAGGCTCCTCCGGAGAATACCTTTCGCACGAAATATGGACCTTCGTAATTAGGAGTCCATTTGCCCCTATGATCTGATTGTGGTGGGAGAATCTTTTTCAGCACAAGATCGCCCGTCTGAAAGTTTCGAGGGTGCACCTTCTTGTTGAACGCTTTCTTCATCCGACTCTGATACAACCGACCATATGCAATAGATGTTAATCTCTTCTCATCCATCAGGCTGAGATGATTCAATCTATTCTTTATCCACTCTGCCTCATCGAGCTTGACATTGACCAGAACTCTCAAGGAGGAAATCTCGACTTCCAATGGCAGGACAACCTCCATACCATATACTAGCGAGAAAGGTGTTGCCTTGGTTGATGTGCGTACCGTCATACGATAACCGTGCAAAGAAAAGGGCAACATCTCATGCCAATCTATGTAGGTAACAACCATCTTTTGCATTATCTTCTTGATATTTTTGTTGGCCGCTTCGACAACGCCATTCATCTTCGGCTGATAGGGCGATGAGTTGTGATGTTCGATTTTGAAGTTCTGGCATAACTCCTTCATCATCTTGTTGTTCAGATTCGAACCATTGTCAGTAATGATTCTTTCGGGCACTCCGTATCTACAGATGATATCCTTCATAATGAACCGGGCTACGACTTGCCTGGTGACATTGGCATACGAGGCTGCTTCCACCCATTTGGTGAAGTAGTCGATGGCTACCAAAATGAAACGATGACTGTTAGATGCCGTTGGCTCGATCTTGCCGATCATATCGATGCCCCACATGGAGAACGGTCATGGGGACGCCATGACATTCAGAGGACACGGCGGCACATGAATCTTGTCTGCATAAATTTGGCATTTATGGCATTTCTTTGCGAATTTGAAACAATCAGATTCCATTGTCAGCCAATAATACCCTGCTCGTAGTAACTTTTGAGACATGGCATACCCGCCAGCATTTGTGCCAAAAGTACCCTCGTGGACTTCCTCCATAAGCAAGCTTGCTTCTTTCTCGTCCACGCGTCTGAGTAACACTAAGTCATAGTTCCTCTTGTAGAGAACCCCATCTTGATTCAAGTAAAAGTTGCCAGCCAACCTTCTTAGAGTCTTCTTATCCTGGGTCGATGCCCCTGGCGGATACTCCTGTTTCTTAAGAAAGTTTTGGATATCGTAAAACCACGGCTTGCCATCAGAGGCTTCCTCAATTACAAACACAAATGCAGGCCTATCAAGGCGTGAGATGACGATTCTTGAAGCTTCATTCCAAAAATTCACCATATACATTGAGGATAATGTTGCTAGCGCGTCCGCCATCTGGTTTTCTGCCCTCGGCACATGATGGAACTCTACACGATCAAAGAAAGGTAACAACCTTCTCACATAGTTCATGTAGGGAATTAGGTTGGGTTGCCTTGTCTCCCACTCTCCTTTGATTTGATTAACAACAAGCGCTGAATCACCGTATACATCAAGATTCTTAATCCTCAGATTGATGGCTTCTTCTAAACCCATAATGCACGCTTCATATTCTGCTTCGTTGTTGGTGCACGGGAATGTCAACCTGGCAGTGAATGGGATATGAGACCCATGGGGAGTCGTAATGATTTCCCCAATTCCACTTCTGTACGAGTTATCGGCACCGTCAAATATCAATTGCCATTGGGAGCCGAGCTGTGGACCTTCGTCGGGAAATGGTTCATCATAATTTTTCATCTTGAGGAACATGATGTCTTCATCGGGAAACTCAAACTTCATCGGTTGATAGTCTTCGATAGGCTGTTCGGAAAGGTACTCTGATAGAACACTTCCCTTGATGACCTTCTGAGAAACATATTGAATGTCGTACTCTGTCAGTACCATTTACCACCTGGCAATTCTGCCTGAAAGCGCTTGCTTTTCGAAGACATACTTGATCGGATCCATCTTCGAAATCAGCATGGTTGTATGATTAAGCATATACTGTCTTAAATGTTTGGCAGCCCACGCGAATGCACAACACGTTTTTTCAAGCATCGAGTAACGAGACTCACAATCTGTGAACTTTTTACTCAGATAGTATATTGCATGTTCTTTTCTTCCAGTCTCATCATGCTGACCGAGAACGCAACCCATGCTGTTTTCTAGAACCGTCAAGTACATGATTAAAGGTATTCCAGCTACTGGTGGTATCAATATTGGAGGTTCCTGCAAATATTCTTTGATTTTGTCAAATGCTCTTTGGCAATTATCATTCCAGACGACCGCCTGATTTTTTTTCAACAGCTTGAACATTGGTTCGCATGTAGCCGTAAGGTGAGATATGAACCGAGCAATGTAGTTCAATCTACCCAAGAAGCCACAAACTTCTTTTTCTGTCTTCGGCACTGGCATATCTTGTATAGCTTTTATTTTCGCAGGATCGACCTCGATTCCTTTTTCGCTAACAATAAACCCCAATAGCTTTACGGACCGTACCCCGAAAGTACAGTTGTTAGGATTCAACCTCAATTTGAACTTCCTGAGCCTCTCAAACAGCTTCAACATGTTGACCAGATGTCCTTCCTATGTTTGCGACTTTGCTATCATGTCATTAACATAAACTTCAATCTCGTGATGAATCATATCATGAAACAAAGTGACCATAGCCCGCTGGTAAGTTGCCCCTGCGTCCTTCAACCCAAAAGGCATTACTTTGTAGCAAAATGTCCCCCATGGTGTAATGAATGTCGTCTTCTCCATGTCTTCCGGTGCCATCTTGATCTGGTTATAACCGAAAAAGCCATCCATGAAGAAAAATACAGAAAATTGAGCAGTGTTGTCGACCAACACGTCAATGTGAGGGAGCGGGAAATCATCTTTAGGGCTCGCCTTGTTAAGATCTCTGTAATCTACGCACATTCGCACCTTGCCATCTTTCTTCGGCACGGGCACTATGTTGGCGACCCAAGGAGGGTAAGCTGTTACGGCTAAAAACCCAGCGTCCAATTGTTTCTGAACCTCTTCCTTGATTTTTACAACCATATCTGGTCTCGTCCATCTAAGCTTCTGCTTGACCGGCGGACATTCTTCACGCAACGGTAGGTGATGAACCACGATATTAGTATCGATCCCGAGCATATCCTCATAGGACCAAGCAAAGATGTCACTATACTCTTGAAGCATCTCGACCAATCTCTGCTTGACGTCACTCTGTAATGCAGCCCATATCCGAACTTCTCTATTGGCTTCCTCGGAACCCAAGTTAATAATCTTGATGTCCTCCTGATGAGGCAGAATAACCTTTTCTTCTTGTTTCAAGAGCCTAGCTAGCTCTTCCGGCAAACCCTCATCTTCATCAATCTCTTCTTCGGCTTGATGTATCGGATGATCAAAGTCGAAGCGAGTCATAGGGAGTTCTGAATCGGCGTCATCTGCAATTATGTGAGTCTTGCAATAACAATGGTTACATGCTTAAAATGATATACAAATCAGCACAACCCACATTGCCATTTTATTGTTTTTAAACGAAAAACAAAACAAGAATAACAAGGATCACAAAATTTGAATACGAAAAAACTACCCTTTGATTTATTGATAAAATTTTCAAGTATAAACAACGAGGCCCTGAAGATAAAACCACTATGCTTCGGGTAGAACATAAGGTTGTACAATGATCGAGAAAACAAAGAATTACTCTTCGTGCGTCACTTGGATGACTTCCTGGATAGTCCAATTGTTGAGGTGCTGTCCTGGCGTGCTCGGCATGATCCAGGTGTCCATATCGCAATCGCTATCCCCTTCTTCATTGGAAACAGCGTTGATGCGCTCGAAAATAACTCTGCCCTTGGTGAATTGTACGGGCCCCTTGTATCATGGCGCGCTCTATGAGGATCCTGAAGAAGACGGGCAATACCCCAGACTAAATTTATCATGTTTGTTGGGGATGTCTAAGACCTTACCCCAACACTGTGTTGCTCCGGTCTGCATTGCAGTCTGTGCCTCCTTAAAAGAAGACATGGCCCCTTCGGGCGCTTTGCTCGTTATAGGAGACTCATCCTTCACCTGGACTGTTTCAAATGCTTGACAGAGAGTTTCGTTGATCTCCCCATCCACTTCCACATACTTAAAAGACGATAAATGGCTAACCATTATGTCTTCTTCCCCACACATGGTAACAATGCTGCCACCTACCATGTATTTGAGTTTCTGATGCAACGTGGAGGTCACAACTCTCACTGAATGGATCCACGGACGGTCTAATAGACAACTATAGGCTGGCTGGATGTCCATTATATAAAACACTACATCGAACACTTCTGGCCCTACCTGAATGGGAAATGTAAGCTCTCCAAAAACTGATCGTCTGGTTCCATCAAAGGCTCTCACCACGAGATCACTAGGTGTATAGAAAATACCCCGAGTGTCCAATTTCATCAACGCCTTTTTAGGTTGTACGTTTAAAGAAGATCCAGTATCCACCAATACATGGGACATAACAGCCCCTCGACATTCAATCGAAATATGTAACATGCTGTTATGGTTATGGCCCTTCGGCGTTAAATCCATGTCTATAAAACCAAGGCCGTTTCCTGCGTTAACTTGGGTGACAACTCCTTCGATTTGGTTAACTAAAATTTCTTGCGGCACGTACGCGGTGTTCAATATCCTTAGCAACGCATTGCGATGAGCTTCCGAGCAAAGCAACAATGATAATATGGATATCTTAGAAGGAGTTTGCTGTAGATGGTCGACTATCTTGTAATCGCTCTTCCGAATCAGCCGCATAAACTCTTCTACGTCTTTCATCAATAGTTCTCTCTCTCCAGCCCAAGAGGTTTCTTCTATAACCGCTTTACCCTTTCCCTTGTCTGTTTTATCAACCACTACTTCGGGTGGTGAAAAGACACGACCGCTTCGGGTAATCCCCCCTGCACCAACCAGATTCTCCACTGACTCCACAGGCGGACTCTTCAAATCTATCTTTTGTCCATTACAATATACCTCGGCTATATAATTCCATAGAATAACCTTGGTATCCTCAAAAGGCACGGGACCAGCTTTTGTAATGACAATTGTCGGTGGTCTAAGAGCAGAAATGGTAATGGTTTTATACGGAATGGAGATCGTTTCAATCTCATCCTTCTTCTCAGCTATCAACCCTTCAGACTTAAACTCAACAGCCCGATCAAACTGTAGTTCTCCACTATCCATCATACGTTGAATACAAACCTTCAACTGCGCACATCCCTCAGGATCATTCAGACATTTGGCACAATCTTCCGCACAGCCTGGGTAAACACCCCCTTTCAATAGTCTAGCCTTTACGAAGCTCAATGGCATCTTCAACTCGCTAACATCTGTTACCAAATCCAAACCATCATCCTCTATGATTGCACTGACTCCGGGCTGTCCGTGATTTGGCATAGGATTTTGTATAACATTAGGAGCATCATGGGAGAAGTTGGTTGCCTTGCTATCAATCAAGTCTTGCACTTTATGTTTGAAAGCCTTGCAATCATCAATGGTATGGCCGGGTGCCCCGGAATGGAACTCTCAACGAGCGTTCGCATCATAACCGAATGGAAGCACACCTGTCGGCGGAGCTAATGTTCTCTTCTGAATAAGCTGCAGTTGTAACAAAGCTTGAAGAAGTTGAGAGTACGACATTGGCGGCGCATCAAACACTCTGTTTACTACCTGGCCCCGATTCTGGAACCTCCTAGGGGTATAATTCTGATTCTGTTGTTGTTGTTATTGTTATTGTTGTGGTTGTGGTGGAACTGGAATTACGACACTAGCAACCTGTTGTTGGCGAGAGTAATTCTGACTTCTGTTTCTTTTACGAGAACTAGACATTGAGTTAGTATCGCCTTCGCGTTTCTTATTATCGAATATCTTCTTTCCTCCTCCAGTTGAGGGCGTCTCACCTTCCTGAATCTTCCCGAGGTTTATGCCATTTTACACTCTTTCTCCCGTGATTATCAAATCGGAGAAACTGCCTAACATATTGCCGATCAACTTTTTATAGTAGACGCCAGGTAGAGTAGCAATGAACATGTCTATCAACTTGCGCTCCACCATTGGAGGCTGCACCCTTTCCGCGAGTTCACGCCACCTTTGGGCGTACTCCTCGAAGCACTCATTATTTCTCTGGGAAAGATTCTAAAGTTGGACCCTGTTGGGAGCAAGGTCGCTGTTATATTGGTAATGTTTCACAAAAGCTTCAGTCAGTTCTCTCCAGCTTCGGATATTGGTGGGCTCCAGGCCCATGTACCATTCAAGAGACGGTCCGGACAAACTGTCCTGGAAAAAGTGTATCAGTAGTTTCTCATCATCCGAATACGCAGACATCTTCCTGTAGTATGAGCGCAAGTGGACCCTAGGGCACGTGGTACCCTTATATTTATCAAAGTCCGGCACTTTGAACTTTAAAGGTACTTTCAAGTCAGGGATGAGTCCCAAATTGGCCATGTCGAGGCCCATGGCATTTTGATTTTCGAAGCTTTTCATCTTGTCTTCTAACCACTTGAACCTTCTGCTAGCTTCAGATGACATTTCAGCTCCGACGTCTCTCACCGAGAAAACATCATCTTGTCGATCCTCGTTCCATGGTTGATGCACATTACCACGGACAACCCCAGCAGCATTATACACATTGCCAATACCAACATTTCCAGCATTACCCATTCCACCAGTATTGCCATTAGCTCCACCAATATTACCATTGGTTTCGAAGTTACCGTTGCCCGTTCCATGCACATTAACTCCAACATTAGCAGCACCATTACCATTACCACTTCCATTCCCTCTAGTAGCAGGGATATGTACAACAGGCACATAATTGTCAGCGTGATGGGTCTCAACAAGTGGAGGGTTTGCAGCATTTCCACCATGCAACACGCCGCTGTTGTCGACTCTTGAAATCAAGGGATGTACCAAAGTCCGGAGCTGATCTTGCCCATTAGCCACCACCTGCATAAGCTCCATAAACTGGGTCATTATGTCCCTCATTTCCTGCATCTCTGACCGGACTTGTTCCATTGCTCTTTTCTGATTTCCTCGAGTATGGTACCGGTGAATAGCCTGGTTGTCTATCCTGAAACACACTAACGGATAAACAGAGATAAGATAAGAGGCCCTGTTGTACCTGTAATGCAAAAATGCTATGCAAACATGTATGTATGCAATAGGGAAATTTCCCCCTCAATTCTAGTTCCGGGAGAAATCAAGCGACAATGGAAAACCCCATAGGCAAGCAATATCAGAAACTCCTCATATATATATATGGAAAGCCACGCAGGCAAAGTGCAATCATATCAGCTGAATACAATCAGAAAAGATCTCAGCCAATAAGCCTGGTGATGGTCCATATACAAAGTATAAGCAACAACAGATAAATAGAGGGCTAATCAAGATGCACGACGAGATCGGAAGTCCTCTAGTAACTTCTGAGTCTCGGGATGATCTGGTCGGGTAAGTAGCCCCTGAATGAGCAGCTCCTGCTGGCTAACGGTATGCTGTAGGCCCTCAGCGAAATCCTCCCAGGCTCCTTCCCCTAAACAATATTCAAGCTTGCACCTTTTGGAATCAACTCTCAACTTGCAATCTCTCAAGTTTGCAATGGCTTGACTCAACTTGCACTCGCTGTCATGCCTGAGCGACGTCTCTGCTGAAATCTTCTCGTCTTTGGCTTTCAACTGAGTCTTCAATCTGTTGATCTGTAGCTTCAACTTGTCTTCGCGCTCTTTGTTGTTGGTGAGCGTAGCGTTCCACAGAGTATTGAATTATGAGATCTCCAAATAAGCTTTGTCCAAGTCCTGCTTCTTGGTGGTGAGAACACTGCTAACAACTTTTAGATCTAAGCCCAATCGCTCACGAGCATTGGTCTGCTGAGTCAACTCTGTACCCAGTCGGTTCACGAGTTTAGTTTGCTTTTTGAAGGAGTACACAACATCATTCTTTTCTCCCCGGAGCTGAACAATTTCTCTTTCTAACTCCTCATTGGCCTTCCTTAGTTCTTCTTTCTCTGCCTGAAGCTGATTATATTTCTGAATGATATTTTCCCACAGTGGTGGCGGAGTTATGTCCCGCAGTGGTGGCGGAGTTATTTCCCGCAGTGGTGGCGGAGTTATGTCCCGTAGTGATGGCGGAGTTATGTCCCGTAGTGGTGGCGGAGTGATGACGGTGTTATTTTTCTGTAATAGTGACAGAGTGATTTCCCTGTATCGTTGGCAGGGTCATGTTGTGTTGACAGAAGTACTTCCCCAGTGAAGTCGTCCAGTTCATTCCAGTATTGATAAAATAATATTGAAATCAGACTTATTCCCCAAACAGTGGTGCAGTTATTTCTGCGGTTGGCAAATTTCCGGGTTCTTAGTATTCAACCGTCTCGTACCTCGAATGTTTGAAGGTCGTTCGCTCTTCACCCAATCGGGTCCAAGTCGCTTGAATAGGGGCAGCTGTTGCACCCTAAAATTTGCTCAACCTTTTCTAATTGGTTTATGTTTCAATATCATTAGCATTTGCATATAGAGTCACGTACATAGCATAATCATCTGCATAGCATAGCATAGCAAGTCAGCCAACAGGGACCAAGCATTATTCTCATCTCTATGAGCCTATCAAGAGGTTATTATTCTAATTCAATCCCATTCAAGTCATCAGAAAGAATTTGAAAGCTATCAAGTCAATGGATCAAGCAAGTGCATCCATCTCCTATCTGAGGGTATCTGAGGATCAGCAAAGAAATTGTGAGCTGTGGGCTGAGCATGGATAGTATCTGGGCATCATGGGAGACTTAGAAAGTCATTTGAATAAGGAGGCAAGTCCTTGGTGTGATCATAAGTATTGCAGTTGAAGACAGTCAACTAGGGTTCCATCTGGGTCAACTCTAGGTCAACTCTAGGTCAATTGACTGATTGAAAGGCATTAAGGTCTATTGGCGAGATGTGGGGTTCATCATTTGACATGTAGAGAAGGATATGGTGATATGCCAAGAAGAATTCAAGAGAAATCAAGGAGAAGAGGAGTTTCTAAATTAGGGTTTCTGTGTAAAATCCCCTAATTTAGGTCAAATTTCCAAGCAAGATAAGTCAAAATGCAAGCTTCAAATGGATCCTTGGCCAACATGAAACTTGTAGAGGATCTCAAGACCTTTAATTTGAGTGGTGGAAGACCTTAAGGAGATTTATAGAACTCAAGTTATGGTCCTTGCAAGTTACAGGTCATCTGAGGTATCTGAAGTTTTGTCTGTGAAAGTGACTTGACTTCCAAGAAATTTTACCCCTCAAGGAGATTTCAAATGAATTTATGGTAAACATAATAATTGTTCCTCATTGTCTTAGCTTTCTAGAATGGTATGGTATGCCTTCATATGATTTGTGGAACTCTACTTATGGTCTTGGCAAGCAAAGGGTATTTTGGGTCATCTGGTGATTACAGGTCATTCTTAGCCTATACCTAAAACTCATACAAGGGAGCTTCAAATGAAAAACTTTACAACATCAAAGTTGCTCAAAATGCCATTTTAAGTCAAGAAAAGAAGTCATAAAAGTTTGGAAATGCATGGAACAAGACTTGATAAAAGTTGGTGAAAAATGACTTAAAAAAAAGCATATAACTTGAAAAAGTTCAAGTTGGAAAATGGTTTGAGAGATCTACAAGTCCAATATGGGTCATCCAATATACCAAATTAATTCCCAACATCATTTTAAAGACATTGGTTCAGCCACTTTTTTGAGTTAGGGTTTAAAAATTGGACTTGCTTTGTATTTTTGTTACTTGCATAATAAGGCAAGTATAGAAAACTTGGCACAAGATGAATTTTCAAGGCAAGGAGCTTACATACACTTCCCATATCTCATGTAAGGAGATTTTGACATAAGTTTGGAAAGGTGCAAGCATGAGATAAGAGATATTCAAAGTATCATGGCATGAGAAGTTCATGAAATTTCCACAACTTTCTAGAATCCTCCAAGATTATTCTAGAAACCTCTAAGTTTGTTAATCATCATCTATATATTGGGTTGAGATCATTAGGAGTAAAGGTTGGTGATAGTTGATGTTGAATCCATTTGCAAATCATATTGAATTTTTTCCATCATTTTTCCATTTTTTTCCACACTTTCACATGTTTGAATTTCCATTTTTTTCAATCCTTTTTCTCTCCATTTTTTGATCCTTTCTCATTACCAATTAATTCAATATACTACATAGGATTTTTCCATCAATTTTTGAGAAGATTTTAGTGCAATTCCATGGTTGTATCAACATGAAAAAGTTTCTACACTTTTTTCCAAAGAAATTCGTGCTCCATTAAAGCTCCATAATTCATTTTTCCAAGGTATAAAGGATTCGACATAACTCATGATTTATGAGTCTTTCTTGCATTATTGTTGTTGCATCACATTGCTCTCATCTCCTACATGGATTCTAGTACAAAAAAGATGGTTTTTATGACAATTTTTTGTTCTTGAGTTTTTCTTGAGGTGCCACATTTTGGGAGTTAGAGAGAGTTTCAAGAAAATATAAGACCATATTTGGATTCCTTGATTTTTTTCCTTCAAGTTTGACTAAAATTTTGTGCGAAACGCATAATTATTGATGGAGTTATGGTGCTTCAAAGTGGCAAAAAATCCATGTGAATAGTGCTGCGGGTTACTATTCACAAAGTTGAAAAATTTGATTTGGAGAAGAAGGTGTTAACACCGTCGGATGCATTTCCAAGTCAAGGTTTCTTCCATTCATCCAACGCCTCTCACTGCGCCACATAAGCCTCATGCCACTTTTATTTATTCATGTTATTTTCTTTTATTTTCCTATTGCCATGTTTCTTTTAATTTTTCTGTTTTATATGCTGACTTCAAATAATCATAAAAAATAGGAAAATTAGTCTTTTTGATGCCCATTTTTTTGTGCTGAATCTTTAAGATGTCTAGGATTTAATAAAACTGGAATTATAATTTTACCATTTTTTTGACATTTTCTTTGGATTTTTTACATTTGGGTCGTCATAAAAAGGCCAATGCTGGTGCTATCATTTTGTTGAATTTCTTTGACCTATCAAAACACAATTTAAATGTCAATCCTTTTGCAGGGATCTCATACACACGTTGAGGTATTGTGATATATTTTTGTGGGAATTTTATTGTCCCATTTTATTTGGTTTTGGATGCTTTCTTTAACATGCTCCACTTTAATCTTTCCTTTGGTATACATGAGATATCTTGCAATGTTTTCATCTTGTTTGACCATTTATCTTTGGATATTTTTGTGGTATCTCTCACCCCTGGTTTGTGGCTTGATGTAGGGAATTGGAGATTTTTATTTGAATTTTTTAGCACCTTTTGCTATTTTTCTCATATTTTGTATTCGAACTTGTAATTTGGACTTCCGAACGGACTTTATTTTTGTTAAGGCTCCAACCGCCGCTTTGTGTTTGCGTGGTGAATGCCGTGGTTTATATTTCTTATTATAGATAGGCTAGAGGTATTTGAAGACCCTTTAGGTGGCTGTTATTTGTATGTGTAGCTTGCCCGATTATCGACTTGTTTGCATGATAGCACGTTGCGATTCCAAATAGTGGATTACGCGTTTCACTCGGAGTTTTCACTCGATTCTTTGCATATGATCACTTGATATTTTCTTATTCTATCCATGAATAGGCTTGAGGTTGAGATGAACCTTCCTCCCTCCTTTGCATTGCATTTACCATTGCTATATTCATGTTCACTTGTATGCGGTTATTACTTGTATTTCCGTTTCTTCCTTTCGTTTCCTTTCCCGTAGGACTTCCATTCTTCCTTGTTCAAGGGAGGATGTGATAGACATTAGGAGTTAACCCATGCATGATAACATTAGGGTAGATTTTATTCCCTTTTAACCCTAGGATTTGTAGAGTGTCATCTCTTCTTCCTTCAAAACAACAGAAAAACATTAATAAAGGTTATAACAGAGATTAATTCATTTCTTCCGTCAAAAGATTTGAACAGACATCAACCTTTTGCAATAAGAAAACCCTTGTTTAAGGTGAGATTTTTCATAAAAAACAACAGACAGACTTGTGCCGTACGTGGCCCGAACTACGTTTGCTCTGATCTTTCATGCTGTATGAAAGTACGTAGGCATAGGATGCGATATCCTAGCGAGCAACCTTCCCCTCCTTTCCCGTAGGTAGGCGAACTACGTTGACTCTGATTTCTCGTTCCAGGCGGGAATACGTAGGCATAAAGTGCGATACTTTGCCGAGTCATTTTTATTTTCATTTTATTTTCTTTTTAACCCTTGACCTATAGTTTAGATAGAATAACAATCCATACCCGAAAACAAGCGTGGATCCCGTCGAGTACGACGGACGTGAGGGGTGCTAATACCTTCCCCTTGCGTAACCGACTCCCGAATCCAGGTTTTGGTTGCGACGACCATACCTTTCCCATGTTGTGCGAGTTTTACTCTGAGCGTTTCCTTTCCCTCCCGTGGGATAAATAACGCACGGTGGCGACTCTTCTGTATTGCCGACGCCGATTTTCGCAATAGCGACAGCTGGCGACTCTGCTGGGGACATGCGATGGTTCCCTATTCGAGTCTCGCCTTAGGGTTTTTTCCTGGCTGTTTGGGGCGATCCCCAGCAGCTGGCGACTCTGCTGGGGACTCCAACGGTTCCCTAAGAGAGTCAATCCTAACGCTTGTTTTCCCGTCGAGGATTTTGTATGGATTTATATTTCTGACCTTTATCTTCAGCTTTGTATATATGGATTATTATTGTTGTATCTTGGGGTGTGACGGGTGTTCTGATATTGAGTGAGAAGCCGGACCTGGGCTTGAGTGCACCTAGAATTAGAGTAGAGATTAGTTGGCGCCGGCTTGCTTTGCTTGCTTTGGTGTCCCGCGAAATCTACACTCAGACGAGGTTCCTCTGGTTGGCCTCCTGCCCCTTCCTTTGGTTGGCGTGGGTTGCTGGTTAGTTGAATTGTCGACTCTGGGGATCGATCATTTGGAAGTTGGCTAAGTGAGGCCTCTTCAGGATTTGATGATGCCACTCCTTCTGGGAATCGTATCATCAACCCTGAAAGTCTGTGACGCCGACGACCGCATAGGATGCCATACCTTTGTCAGTTACTAGGACATCCACCTGTGAGAGGGTTTGGGGTTATGCAGGTAACTAGACCTTCAGACTACCGGTTATTTCTTGATCTGAGATCCTGGGTATTTATGGAGAGTTCTGAGGTCTGTCAGAGACCAGTTGGAGACATGATATGAGGTCTGCCAGAGACCAGTTAGAGTTATGTTGTGAGGTCTGTCAGAGACCAGTGTTGGAGCTTTGTGTAGGGTCTATCTGAGACCAGGGTTTGAGGAACTCTGGAGGGTCTATCTGAGACTTGTTGATATGGTTCAGGCTTCTCAGCCGGGGCACTTGATCCCTGTTGACTGTGTGCATACGCATTCGCATTTTCATTCATATGTTGGTAGCATATTGCATATCCATTTTGCATTACAGGTACTGGTTCGAAATTGTATCTCATCTCCTGCTTCTCACCAGGTGTTCACAGAATTGCTAGCCAACATTCGCACCGCTATTCCACTCGCACCAACTGTCGAAGAATCATGGATCAAATGCAGAACGAGATGCAAGATGTGCGCGAGAAGCTCGCTCTCTTTATGCAGACCATGGAAGCTATTGCAAAAGGTCAGGAGAATTTACAAGCCATGGTGCAGCCTCTGTTGGTCAGAAACGCCGGTCACGGTAACGAGGATCATCAGTCTGTGCGAGTCGATACTGTTCAGGGAGATGGCACTCCCACGCCAGTGGCTCCACCTGTAGTCAATATACCTGCTGCTAATGTCAACATAGCTACCGCTGCTGGGAACGGTAACATCGGAGTTGGGAACGAGACTGCTGTCCATAATGTTGGGCTTGGTGATATCAACTTGGGTGATAATATGGGAGGCAACGGCTTCGACAATGCTGGATTCGGGTTCAACAATCAGCGATTCGATAACGCTGGGAAATATGGTTTCAATGCTCAAGGCTTTGGGCAATATGGTTATGGTGTGGCCAATCAGGGTTACGGAGGTTTCGGAAATGGAAACGGCGCTGGGTTAATGGCTTTTGGGCCTGCTGGAGGTGTTCAGGGATACGGCAACAGAGGCCGAGGCCCGGTGATGAACCAGATTAGGGCTGGCCGCAATAATGGATATGATGGGTATGGAGCTGGGAATGGTATGTGGCAAGAAGATCAGCAGGAGGACGCTTTCTCCGGCGGAGGTTTCGAAGGGCCGATGGATGACTCCCAAAAGATCAGAATGCTAGAAGAGCAGATGAGGGGGGTCCTAAACCAAAGTGTTGTGGGCTTAGACATGGCAACAATGGGTCTAGTACCTGGCTTGAGGGTGCCAATCAAATTCAAAGCTCCTACGTTTGATAAGTATAAAGGGGACACCTGTCCGAAAGTGCACGTGCGGGCTTATTATCGAAAGATGTCTGCGTACTCAACTGATGAGAGAATGCTAATGCATTTCTTTCAAGATAGTCTATCAGGCCCTTCCCTAGAATGGTATATGGGATTGGAGCCAACTAATATCAAGACATGGAAGCAATTAGCAGAGGCATTTGTAGCTCACTATAAGTATAACAGCGACTTGGCGCCCAATCGGGTCCAATTGACAGGGCTGTCTCAGAAGAAGGGTGAGAGCTTTAAAGAGTATGCGCAAAGATGGCGCGACATGGCTGCCAGGGTCCGTCCTCCTTTAGAAGACAAGGAAATGAATGACATGTTCATTGGAACATTCACCGGCGTGTTTTACGACAAGTTGTTTCACACATCTTTGGCCAGTTTCTCAGACTTAGTTCTGATGGGGGAGAAGATTGAAAATAACATTAAGGTAGGAAGGTTCCAAGCAGGTGAGCCTACTTCAGCTGGAAGCAATAAGAAAGCTTTCGGGGGTAGAAAACAGGAAGATGCCAATTCGGTATGTAGCTCTCGGGGAAGAAATAGGGGATGGAGGCAATACCAACCGCAACAAGTTGCAAGTATGACAATCCCCGCGCAACATCAGCAACAGCCGCAGCAGCAGGGGCAACAACATCCGGCTCAGCGAAGAATTCAGAATGGGAAGCCGAAAAGGGTATTTGATCCGCCGCCAATGTCGTACGCTGAGCTTCTTCAGAATTTGTTACGGTTACAGTTGGTCGAGAAAAGAACGATGGCTCCTCCGACAGGGATCCCCCCACCCAGTTATAACGCTAATGAGCATTGTGAATTCCACTCTGGGGCACCCGGCCATAATATCGAAAACTGCCACGCTTTCAAGCATAAAGTGCAAGGTTTGCTTGATAGCACTGTTATTAATTTTGGTACGGAAGGGCCCAATATTACACAACAACCAATGCCAAACCATGAATAGGCTGGAGTATGGTGGACAAAGAGGAGTTCTACAGTTCGGGTGGGCCGTTAAAAGTAGATCAGAACAGTGGCAGGTTACCTCTAATAACTGATTGTGAAGATAGCTGGTTCAGCAGCAGGACAGATGTGAAAGCCCGGTTCTCGGAAGCTGGCATTTTTCTTTGTTTTATCTTGTCATTTCTTTACGTTTGTAGTTTCTTTCCTGTTTAAATTGCAATCTTGTTCGTAAAACTTGTTGTTTCCATTCAATTGATGATAATGAAATAAATATGCATGTCTTGATTAAATCCATTCGTGTTCACTAATTGTTTTTATAAATGTCCAACACCTGGATAAGAAGAATCTGGGGGGATGACGAAAATGAACGACCTGCAACTTCCGATTGCATGCTTTTGAAATAAAACCTGCTGATGATGTACAGGCATTGTTTCAAATCCCTAAACACCGGTGATATAAGGAAGATAATCCCTTGTCAACCCTTTTGAGCCTTGTAGTAGGAGTTTCTTTCTGTGAACGAAAAACCCTTCATATTTAACCTGGGGCAGGGTAGGTGTTAGCTAATTTGACCGAGCGTCCAAATTGCAAAAGGAGTGTCCGTTCGAGGATCAATCACACCTTCATAGGTCGTGCCTAAAAAAAAAAAAAACCACAATGGTTAAGGTTCGCCAACCCAAGAGTGAAACAGTCACATTATTCCACGAAGAGTCAGACAACCAGCGTCACACGACTTGTTCGAAAGAAAAAGAGAAAAAAATCAAAAGCCCGCTAAGTCAAGAAAAGAAAACAATTGACTTAGGCAAAAATGAGGGCATCCCGCTGGACTCAAAAAAAAAAAAAAAACCAAAAGAACTCAAAAGAGTCAGTCCAGGCAAAAGTTAGGGATATGAAAAAACGAAAGAAAAGAAAAATCCTCAAATCAAATGCGAGTCGTGTGACCTCAAGTATCAAAGACGAAATGTGAGTGGCTGTCACTCCCAACAATCATAATTTCTCGAACTATCACTCCTATCTTCCAGCCTCTGAGAGGTGAGCGCTAAGGTCGAATTAGTTGAACATAGGATTGGAGAACATCACAAAGAATGGGTGGGTTAAGATAAACTTTGAGCCTTTATCCTTCTTTCAAAACCGCGAAGCTGACCACGTTACAACCTTCAAAAGTCCTAATTGAAGCAGGTCATTTCGAAAGCATACTTCGGTAAAGGTCGCGTCGATTCTGACTCCTAAAAGGGTTCCTCTTACCATGTTGATACTGATGTTGATATTTTTGATAAATGTTTTGTGCATTTTATGCCATAAACCGTGAACAGATTGGATGTCAAAGCTGTCATATGTGTTGCATTAGTATGTCTTTTACGCAGAACAACTTGTTTTATTTGCGAGTAAGCGCTTGACAGCAGGAAAGTTTCCTACAGTGGAAAGGTATAGTCAGGATAGAATGCAGAGCGCCCGAATGCTCCGCAAGCCGGGGCAAGCCATTAAGTGCTCCCCAGTCGGGTCAGCCATTCAAAGTCAGAATACCGGGGCAATCAGGTCGAGATTCGGCAAATCTCTCGTAGTTGGAGGTACTGCTCTGGATCAGCTAATCAGGGGCAAAGTCATTGCAATCAGGGGCAGGCCATCTTAAGAGGGCAGAAGTTATTCTTTATTCGAGAAGCATTTGGTGTGATGTATTTCTCCGAAGTTCAGAATGCTGGGGCAGTTCATATCAGACCAACGAGGTACGAATGTCCAGATTCCCTTTTGAGGACTATCCCCACAGAGGTCCCACAGGCCGGGGCATATCAGAAGCGAAGGAATTGTTCTTCTCCGTATCATCAGAGCTACTCAGAGCTCTTCGAGCAGATTCAGTCAATCTTAAAGTGTGAGACGAATGTCGGGAAGTCATGTTACGGTCTTTCGATTTTTCACCCAAATCCATGTTGGCGATCACTGTGAGGCCCATCCGTGTTGGCGCATCAGTTTCCAAATCCAATCGTCATCAGTACGCAGGAAGACTCCGTCTATTTTCTCCAACAAAAGTCCAGTTTTTCAGTGGCATGGGTGAGCTATCCCCAGAGAAGTCCAATCATACTTGACACATCTGCTATTCTCCAGCAGAGTTATATTCCCCAGCAGGGTGTTATTTCAACGAGGTGTTTGGTTAAGTTCCCAATTTCCCCAGCGGAGTTGAGGGTACTCTTCCAGCATTTATTTTGCTGGAATAATTCTGTGATATCCGGTCTATCCCCAGCGGAGTTGGCTTCGTCTCCAGCATTTATTTTGCCGAAGTGGTTTTCTGTACCCGACTTTCTCCAGCAGCTCGAGCCTGCATTAGCATATTGCATACATCATCATATTTGCATCATACTTGCATTTCAATGCGTAGCATTTCCATCCTGAATGAAGCATTACGCCATGGAAAAATTCAAACATATGCATAGGCATACGAAACATAAACCAGGTTGGTTATCTCGTTGGTTTCAGATGTTTGTTTTCCCCTGCAGATAATCGAGATTATGATTCAGGGAGACGTTCGGATAGTCGGATTTGTGGCGCAAGGCGAGCAGTGATCGTGTTCGTCCTATCATGTGGACCCCTAGCAGAGTTGCTGGGTTGAGTTTCTCTTTTCCCCAGCTGAGTCCTTCTCAAGTCGCTGTTATGTCGGCATTACAAGATTTCATAGTTCATATTTTTGGAGTTATCGCCGTGATTTTCCCAGTAGAGTTTTCTTCCCCATCAGAGTTGCTTGGTTGAGTTTCTCTTCTTCTCCAGCGAAGTTTTCTTCAGACTGTTGTCACGTCAGTATTGAAGATCTTGAAAGTACTGCCTGCCGTCAAAGTAGACGGCTGTCGTCAGTTATATCCTGGTTGAAGGAGTTATACCCTGGTTGAAGGAGTTATATCCTGGTTGAAGGAGTTATACCCTGGTTGAAGGAGTTATATCCTGGTTGAAGGAGTTATATCCTGGTTGAAGGAGTTATACCCTGGTTGAAGGAGTTATATCCTGGTTGAAGGAGTTATACCCTGGTTGAAGGAGTTATATCCTGGTTGAAGGAGTTATACCCTGGTTGAAGGAGTTATATCCTGGTTGAAGGAGTTACACCCTGGTTGACGGAGTTATACCCCGGTTGAAGGAGTTATACCCTGGTTGAAGGAGTTATATCCTGGTTGAAGGAGTTATATCCTGGTTGAGGGAGTTATATCCTGGTTGAAGGAGTTATACCCTGGTTGAAGGAGTTATATCCTGGTTGAAGCAGTTATACCCCGGTTGAAGGAGTTACACCCTGGTTGACGGAGTTATACCCTGGTTGAAGGAGTTATACCCTGGTTGAAGGAGTTATATCCTGGTTGAAGGAGTTATATCCTGGTTGAGGAATTGTCACCCTGGTGGATGGAGTTACACCCTGGTTTGAGGAATTATTATGCCTTGTCTGAGGCAGTTATACCCCGGTTGAAGGAGTTATTACCTTTGGCTTGATGCATGCTTATTGTAGCAAAATTTGGAATTAATTGTGGATTCAAGGCATGTGGCGTCACGCAGGTGGTTGAGGACGAAATCAAGTCAGTTCTTATCAGATAATTGATTAGTTGTTGCCGTGACAACCGGATGCGGTTTTCTGAATGATATTTTCCCGCAGTGGTGGCGGAGTTATGTCCCGCAGTGGTGGCGGAGTTATTTCCCGCAGTGGTGGCGGAGTTATGTCCCGTAGTGATGGCGGAGTTATGTCCCGTAGTGGTGGCGGAGTGATGACGGTGTTATTTTTCTGTAATAGTGACAGAGTGATTTCCCTGTATCGTTGGCAGGGTCATGTTGTGTTGACAGAAGTACTTCCCCAGTGAAGTCGTCCAGTTCATTCCAGTATTGATAAAATAATATTGAAATCAGACTTATTCCCCAAACAGTGGTGCAGTTATTTCTGCGGTTGGCAAATTTCCGGGTTCTTAGTATTCAACCGTCTCGTACCTCGAATGTTTGAAGGTCGTTCGCTCTTCACCCAATCGGGTCCAAGTCGCTTGAATAGGGGCAGCTGTTGCACCCTAAAATTTGCTCAACCTTTTCTAATTGGTTTATGTTTCAATATCATTAGCATTTGCATATAGTCATGTACATAGCATAATCATCTGCATAGCATAGCATAGCAAGTCAGCCAACAGGGACCAAGCATTATTCTCATCTCTATGAGCCTGTCAAGAGGTTATTATTCTAATTCAATCCCATTCAAGTCATCAGAAAGAATTTGAAAGCTATCAAGTCAATGGATCAAGCAAGTGCATCCATCTCCTATCTGAGGGTATCTGAGGATCAACAAAGAAATTGTGAGCTGTGGGCTGAGCATGGATAGTATCTGGGCATCATGGGAGACTTAGAAAGTCATTTGAAGAAGGAGGCAAGTCCTTGGTGTGATCATAAGTATTGCAGTTGAAGACAGTCAACTAGGGTTCCATCTGGGTCAACTCTAGGTCAACTCTAGGTCAATTGACTGATTGAAAGGCATTAAGGTCTATTGGAGAGATGTGGGGTTCATCATTTGACATGTAGAGAAGGATATGGTGATATTCCAAGAAGAATTCAAGAGAAATCAAGGAGAAGAGGAGTTTCTAAATTAGGGTTTCTGTGTAAAATCCCCTAATTTAGGTCAAATTTCCAAGCAAGATAAGTCAAAATGAAAGCTTCAAATGGATCCTTGGCCAACATGAAACTTGTAGAGGATCTCAAGACCTTTAATTTGAGTGGTGGAATACCTTAAGGAGATTTATAGAACTCAAGTTATGGTCCTTGCAAGTTACAGGTCATCTGAGGTATCTGAAGTTTTGTCTGTGAAAGTGACTTGACTTCCAAGAAATTTTACCCCTCAAGGAGATTTCAAATGAATTTATGGTAAACATAAGAATTGTTCCTCATTGTCTTAGCTTTCTAGAATGGTATGGTATGCCTTCATATGATTTGTGGAACTCTACTTATGGTCTTGGCAAGCAAAGGGTATTTTGGGTCATCTGGTGATTACAGGTCATTCTTAGCCTATACCTAAAACTCATACAAGGGAGCTTCAAATGAAAAACGTTACAACATCAAAGTTGCTCAAAATGCCATTTTAAGTCAAGAAAAGAAGTCATAAAAGTTTGGAAATGCATGGAACAAGACTTGATAAAAGTTGGTGAAAAATGACTTAAAAAAAAGCATATAACTTGAAAAAGTTCAAGTTGGAAAATGGTTTGAGAGATCTACAAGTCAAATATGGGTCATCCAATATACCAAATTAATTCCCAACATCATTTTAAAGACATTGGTTCAGCCACTTTTTTGAGTTAGGGTTTAAAAATTGGACTTGCTTTGTATTTTTGTTACTTGCATAATAAGGCAAGTATAGAAAACTTGGCACAAGATGAATTTTCAAGGCAAGGAGCTTACATACACTTCCCATATCTCATGTAAGGAGATTTTGACATAAGTTTGGAAAGGTGCAAGCATGAGATAAGAGATATTCAAAGTATCATGGCATGAGAAGTTCATGAAATTTCCACAACTTTCTAGAATCCTCCAAGATTATTCTAGAAACCTCTAAGTTTGTTAATCATCATCTATATATTGGGTTGAGATCATTAGGAGTAAAGGTTGGTGATAGTTGATGTTGAATCCATTTGCAAATCATATTGAATTTTTTCCATCATTTTTCCATTTTTTCCCACACTTTCACATGTTTGAATTTCCATTTTTTTCAATCCTTTTTCTCTCCATTTTTTGATCCTTTCTCATTACCAATTAATTCAATATACTACATAGGATTTTTCCATCAATTTTTGAGAAGATTTTAGTGCAATTCCATGGTTGTATCAACATGAAAAAGTTTCTACACTTTTTTCCAAAGAAATTCGTGCTCCATTAAAGCTCCATAATTCATTTTTCCAAGGTATAAAGGATTCGACATAACTCATGATTTATGAGTCTTTCTTGCATTATTGTTGTTGCATCACATTGCTCTCATCTCCTACATGGATTCTAGTACAAAAAAGATGGTTTTTATGACAATTTTTGGTTCTTGAGTTTTTCTTGAGGTGCCACATTTTGGGAGTTAGAGAGAGTTTCAAGAAAATATAAGACCATATTTGGATTCCTTGATTTTTTTCCTTCAAGTTTGACTAAAATTTTGTGCGAAACGGATAATTATTGATGGAGTTATGGTGCTTCAAAGTGGCAAAAAATCCATGTGAATAGTGCTGCGGGTTACTATTCACAAAGTTGAAAAATTTGATTTGGAGAAGAAGGTGTTAACACCGTCGGATGCATTTCCAAGTCAAGGTTTCTTCCATTCATCCAACGCCTCTCACTGCGCCACATAAGCCTCATGCCACTTTTATTTATTCATGTTATTTTCTTTTATTTTCCTATTGCCATGTTTCTTTTAATTTTTCTGTTTTATATGCTGACTTCAAATAATCATAAAAAATAGGAAAATTAGTCTTTTTGATCCCCATTTTTTGGTGCTGAATCTTTAAGATGTCTAGGATTTAATAAAACTGGAATTATAATTTTACCATTTTTTGAAAGTTTCTTTGGATTTTTTACATTTGGGTCGTCATAAAAAGGCCAATGCTGGTGCTATCATTTTGTTGAATTTCTTTGACCTATCAAAACACAATTTAAATGTCAATCCTTTTGCAGGGATCTCATACACACGTTGAGGTATTGTGATATATTTTTGTGGGAATTTTATTGTCCCATTTTATTTGGTTTTGGATGCTTTCTTTAACATGCTCCACTTTAATCTTTCCTTTGGTATACATGAGATATCTTGCAATGTTTTCATCTTGTTTGACCATTTATCTTTGGATATTTTTGTGGTATCTCTCACCCCTGGTTTGTGGCTTGATGTAGGGAATTGGAGATTTTTATTTGAATTTTTTAGCACCTTTTGCTATTTTTCTCATATTTTGTATTCGAACTTGTAATTTGGACTTCCGAACGGACTTTATTTTTGTTAAGGCTCCAACCGCCGCTTTGTGTTTGCGTGGTGAATGCCGTGGTTTATATTTCTTATTATAGATAGGCTAGAGGTATTTGAAGACCCTTTAGGTGGCTGTTATTTGTATGTGTAGCTTGCCCGATTATCGACTTGTTTGCATGATAGCACGTTGCGATTCCAAATAGTGGATTACGCGTTTCACTCGGAGTTTTCACTCGATTCTTTGCATATGATCACTTGATATTTTCTTATTCTATCCATGAATAGGCTTGAGGTTGAGATGAACCTTCCTCCCTCCTTTGCATTGCATTTACCATTGCTATATTCATGTTCACTTGTATGCGGTTATTACTTGTATTTCCGTTTCTTCCTTTCGTTTCCTTTCCCGTAGGACTTCCATTCTTCCTTGTTCAAGGGAGGATGTGATAGACATTAGGAGTTAACCCATGCATGATAACATTAGGGTAGATTTTATTCCCTTTTAACCCTAGGATTTGTAGAGTGTCATCTCTTCTTCCTTCAAAACAACAGAAAAACATTAATAAAGGTTATAACAGAGATTAATTCATTTCTTCCGTCAAAAGATTTGAACAGACATCAACCTTTTGCAATAAGAAAACCCTTGTTTAAGGTGAGATTTTTCATAAAAAACAACAGACAGACTTGTGTCGTACGTGGCCCGAACTACGTTTGCTCTGATCTTTCATGCTGTATGAAAGTACGTAGGCATAGGATGCGATATCCTAGCGAGCAACCTTCCCCTCCTTTCCCGTAGGTAGGCGAACTACGTTGACTCTGATTTCTCGTTCCAGGCGGGAATACGTAGGCATAAAGTGCGATACTTTGCCGAGTCATTTTTATTTTCATTTTATTTTCTTTTTAACCCTTGACCTATAGTTTAGATAGAATAACAATCCATACCCGAAAACAAGCGTGGATCCCGTCGAGTACGACGGACGTGAGGGGTGCTAATACCTTCCCCTTGCGTAACCGACTCCCGAATCCAGGTTTTGGTTGCGACGACCATACCTTTCCCATGTTGTGCGAGGTTTACTCTGAGCGTTTCCTTTCCCTCCCGTGGGATAAATAACGCACGGTGGCGACTCTTCTGTATTGCCGACGCCGATTTTCGCAATAGCGATAGCTGGCGACTCTGCTGGGGACATGCGATGGTTCCCTATTCGAGTCTCGCCTTAGGGTTTTTTCCTGGCTGTTTGGGGCGATCCCCAGCAGCTGGCGACTCTGCTGGGGACTCCAACGGTTCCCTAAGAGAGTCAATCCTAACGCTTGTTTTCCCGTCGAGGATTTTGTATGGATTTATATTTCTGACCTTTATCTTCAGCTTTGTATATATGGATTATTATTGTTGTATCTTGGGGTGTGACGGGTGTTCTGATATTGAGTGAGAAGCCGGACCTGGGCTTGAGTGCACCTAGAATTAGAGTAGAGATTAGTTGGCGCCGGCTTGCTTTGCTTGCTTTGGTGTCCCGCGAAATCTACACTCAGACGAGGTTCCTCTGGTTGGCCTCCTGCCCCTTCCTTTGGTTGGCGTGGGTTGCTGGTTAGTTGAATTGTCGACTCTGGGGACCGATCATTTGGAAGTTGGCTAAGTGAGGCCTCTTCAGGATTTGATGATGCCACTCCTTCTGGGAATCGTATCATCAACCCTGAAAGTCTGTGACGCCGACGACCGCATAGGATGCCATACCTTTGTCAGTTACTAGGACATCCACCTGTGAGAGGGTTTGGGGTTATGCAGGTAACTAGACCTTCAGACTACCGGTTATTTCTTGATCTGAGATCCTGGGTATTTATGGAGAGTTCTGAGGTCTGTCAGAGACTAGTTGGAGACATGATATGAGGTCTGCCAGAGACCAGTTAGAGTTATGTTGTGAGGTCTGTCAGAGACCAGTGTTGGAGCTTTGTGTAGGGTCTATCTGAGACCAGGGTTTGAGGAACTCTGGAGGGTCTATCTGAGACTTGTTGATATGGTTCAGGCTTCTCAGCCGGGGCACTTGATCCCTGTTGACTGTGTGCATACGCATTCGCATTTTCATTCATATGTTGGTAGCATATTGCATATCCATTTTGCATTACAGGTACTGGTTCGAAATTGTATCTCATCTCCTGCTTCTCACCAGGTGTTCACAGAATTGCTAGCCAACATTCGCACCGCTATTCCACTCGCACCAACTGTCGAAGAATCATGGATCAAATGCAGAACGAGATGCAAGATGTGCGCGAGAAGCTCGCTCTCTTTATGCAGACCATGGAAGCTATTGCAAAAGGTCAGGAGAATTTGCAAGCCATGGTGCAGCCTCTGTTGGTCAGAAACGCCGGTCACGGTAACGAGGATCATCAGTCTGTGCGAGTCGATACTGTTCAGGGAGATGGCACTCCCACGCCAGTGGCTCCACTTGTAGTCAATATACCTGCTGCTAATGTCAACATAGCTACCGCTGCTGGGAACGGTAACATCGGAGTTGGGAACGAGACTGCTGTCCATAATGTTGGGCTTGGTGATATCAACTTGGGTGATAATATGGGAGGCAACGGCTTCGGCAATGCTGGATTCGGGTTCAACAATTAGGGATTCGATAACGCTGGGAAATATGGTTTCAATGCTCAAGGCTTTGGGCAAGATGGTTATGGTGTGGCCAATCAGGGTTACGGAGGATTCGGGTTCAACAATCAAGGATTCGATAACGCTGGGAAATATGGTTTTAATGCTCAAGACACATTTTCCCTCTTCGGTTCTCGTTCTTGTAGTGAATCGAGTGATAAACGTCACCGAGGAGTGTGGGTATTGGATTCCCCGAGGTAAAGATATGAAACACGTCCAAATCTACGAACTCCGGCATATTAGGGAACCGAATAATGCCATAGATACAAAGAGCTAGAATGGCATTGAATACGATCCAGCAACCATCTATGGCGCACTGTTGGGACTTTTCAACCAGAAACTGCAAAGAGAAACCAGGCACACCATTCCACTTGGTCAACTTTCCTTTTATCTTGAAATTATGGTATGCAGATTTCAGATGTTCCATTAATCTAGTGATCCACTCCTTGAATCAACAAAATTCTGCACAATCTCTGCTGATGGAATGTCTCAACATCTGGTTGAACATCATATCCTTGAAGTATACCAAGCATATCAGGGCCTGATACTTGTGCAACAACTGATGAGACAACTTGATCATCAACTAAGGATAATTCATTAAATATTTGAGAATATCTCAAATAAGAAAGAATCTTAAATCCTTATAATGAATCCTTCTCTGAACTTCATGGATAACCAATTAAATATGCGTGTAGTCCACAAATAGCAATTGGTCTTAAATCCACACAACTTCAGGAATACCAGGGTTGAAGCATCAAGGTTGACACCCTTGACTTAACCTGCCTATGTTTTCCTCTGCTGATAGAATCCTTACAAGTCATAAGTGGTGAAAATAAATCACCTCCGACTATCTTCTCTAGCACAGCTTCCAGCAATCTTCCATAACCATAAGACAATCTTCTCCCAGGGCTACCAGAGTTTTTTCATCAAAAAAATATGCATCGGAACCACCAAAAGAACATCTTCAACATGCCCTAACCAAGATGTCAGAACATTCAACATATCATTGGACAGAAGTAGCCACTCCTCCTTTGGCAGAACATACAGCAGGTCATAGAAGCTCCTATATCAGAGGGCACAACAACAAATACAAGCTTCTCCTTAGCTCCATAAGGAGTAGCTCAAACATTCAGCAATATCAGCAAATCAGCTACAACTTCTCCTTGTTCAAAACACCAGAAAGTATCTCCCAAGATCTCATCCAGAACAGACAGGATGCCTGCTTTGATACCAATTGAAATTCTGGTATGCATATTTCAGATGTTCCAAGAACATTTATCTCTACTGAAACAGAACAAGGACAGACCATGACCAATTTAAATTTATTTAAATTGTATCAATGTCATGACCAACGTCATGACGTCTGTTATAACATCTGCATACTGACAGAGCTATTTATCTAATCATTTAAAGTGTTGATTTGTAAATGCTGAAAGATAAGTAACACAGGTAATTGTTTACCCAGTTCAGTGTCGACAACACCTACATCTGGGGACTACCAAGCCAGGGAGGAAATTCACTATTAGTAGAATTAATTCATAGTCAAACAACCAGCTTGCACTCTTCACTTAAGACCTACCCAATGACACTTCAACCTAGAGAAACTCTAGACCTGAGTATACCCACTCACTCCCCCTCAATCACCTCAATGATATAAATGTTAGAGGCCAAATTTCACTTATTTGATCTATCATTTATTGGCACCTTTCACTCATTTTTGTCATAAAAGTGTTGAAAACCACTCTTGTTTTGTTTGGTTTGCAATATAATGTGAAAATCTCTTGGTACCTTTGATTTGTGTGTTATTGTGCAGGAATTAGGCACAAAACAAGTGAAAAGTAAGACACAAGAAAAATGGTCAAGGAAACCAGGACAACATGCAAACAACACTCAAGAAGTGGCAAAATGCTGTCACGCTCGCTTAGCGAGGTGCTAGCGAATGTTCGCTAGCTGCTCGCTTAGCGAGCAGGCCAGCGAACAGCTCGCTAGCTTGCTCGCTTAGTGAGCAGGTAGCGAACGAGCCCAGAATTGGACAGATCTGAAAGCCAAAATTCGCTACATTCGCTAGCTGTTCGATGTAGCGAACGTGACAGAACCAAAATGTGTATTTAAGTCATTTTCTTGTATTTTTAGGTCAGAACTCCATTTTTGGGAGATAACTTCTTTTTGTAACATTTCGGAACATCAGAAGTTATCTCTCTTCATTTCTTTAGAGAGAGAAACACAAAACCCCAAGGGGAGGAGGTAAGATTTTCGATCTCTTGTTGGGGTTTGGATTGTAATCTTTTGATACCTTATGTATTTCATCTAATTTATGTTTGTGAACTAGTTTGGATTCTCTATTGATTGAATATCTTTGATTATGTATTTGTGGGTCTTGACAAAACCTTTTCACATCTTTGATCTCAGATCTTCTTCTATCAATGAACAAACTTTTGACATGGTTTTGAAGTTGATATTCATTTCATCTTCTATGGTGTTGTGTTGATTAAGTAGCATGGCTAGCATGAGTAGGATCAATATGATATTGTGTGGGTATGTGATAATAATGATGAAGAACGATGTTCACCGACATTTGGCGGATTAGATGAATACATTGAAAAAGGGTTAAGCGTGTGTACATATTTTGATCATTGTGTTTTATGCAAAACAATTGTTTATCTGATATGGGTTTCATTCTTGTTTACCTGTTAATCTTTGATTTGAATCGTGATAGAGATATACTTTTCGGATCTGGATCTAGGATGATTGTCGGTTAGGTCCTAAATGCTAGAGATAGATTTAGGCTTAGCATTTACATGAGTATCAGTTCTTAATGCTCTGTGTTGTGTTTTTGTTGGGTGAGAGATCACCAATGAGACAACACGGTTTTTCTCTCGACACCGCGTTAGAGATAAGCTTTGTCGTGAGTGGTACGTGAGGATATTAGGCGGATGATTGTATTGTGTTTAATTTGATCAGAAGAATGCATATGTTATCAATTGATGAAATCCAATCCCAACAAGGCTCCATTTATATTTCAGTCTTTATTTTCTATTTTCTGTTTTTATCTATGGTTCTTTGAACCCTTTAAACCAAACCTTTTGAACAATAAGCTTAAAAATGTAGAAATCGTTGAACGGTGTTCAGATCGCACTAATCCCTGTGGAGACGACAAAACTGGGTTACTTAATATTTTTTGCTTGCTGCTTTACTGCATCAACAATAAACCAATTACAATGGAGATATAAAGTCACACTTCAAACACACCTTGATCTTGCTTCACAACTTTGATCAAGTGACACACACTCTTGCTTAACAGCTTTGAGTGAGACAATGAACACACTTGTTCATACACATTAAACCAATGCAATTGTACAACAGATAATTGCTTGGCACACAAGGAATCCTAAGGTTCCTAGACACACGTGAAGAGTACACTCTTCACTCACAAAATACACGTGAAAAACAACCTTCTTCACTCACACATATGTCTACCACAATGTATCAAAAGATACAAAGGGTGACTTACAAAGACACACAAGGGACTCTCAAACCCTAGACCTTTATTTAGACTCAAGTTATTCTTGATGTGAGTGCTTGATTTCCTCTGCTTCTGCTCTTCCTTAAATAGCAATGCAGACTGGGCTTGGGTTGTGCAAAAGTAACAAACATTAGGTTTAACCAATTTAAACCACTTTGCATAAATCAAGGTGCTATCAAATAGGTCATGGCATTTCATGATATGGTCAGCATTGCCTAGAATCTCTCTTGAGATGACTAGGGAACCCTAATACGTCTCCTGAAATCTAGCCTGAGATATATCAGGTACCATAACAAAAAAACAAACCCTGCACGCCTGATGTCATACGATCAATGTCATAACATTCAGTCATGACATCCAATTCTCTTTGTGCTAGCTGACCAAACTGACCCTGCTGAGCACTCCTGCAGAATCTTCTTCACAACAGTAGAAACACGCATCTTATAGTTTCCTAAAAAGTCTCAAAGATCCTTTTTATGAACACCAATTAAGCCTACACTTTGTTCCTACTAAGTCTTTGACCTGCACACACTTGATGAGATATATCCAACAGGTCTCATCAACCCAAACCACTTCTGTCAAGTGATAGCAGCTCCTGCTGTACTAGTCAACAGTTCTGTCTTCAACTCCTGCTAGCTCCACCAGCTTGATCAAAAACATCTTCAAAAGAGGGTAATCTTCTATACATAACTTAGGGCTTCTACCACAAGCTCCAATATATGAATAGAATCAGATCCTCCTTTGGTCTTCAACCAACTACCCTTCTACACAAGAGTAATGTTCTTCAAGCACCCTTCTGAAATAACCAACTGCCACTGTTTGGTTAACTCAGCTTCTTTCAGAGCTCTAGAGATTCTGCTAATCCACCAGGCCACTTTGATCTTCAAGTCTCAAATTCTTCTTGCTCCAAAGCAAGGCATATACTCCTTCGCACAGCTCCCACAAACTGCATGAGATGAAGCATTAATTCCGTTCATACCTGAGAAGGTCAATTTATCTTCAAATGATGTGCCACAACATCACTTGAGGCCTTGAAGTTTCTGCTTTATGTCACAACTTTGGTTAAGACATCCTGCTGGAGAGTTCAGGCTTTCATTCTGCCACTTAGAAGATTCTCTTTACTCAATCAGAACAAGAGTACATAGACTTGATATCAAGTCGGAGTAGACAACCTCTATTCTATTTTGTTGTACCACAATAATTACCTTGAAGTGCATTTGCTTTAAGAACTCCTCTTTAAAGAAAACCAAACATGTCAAAGCTTGATTCTTTAGAGAAGGAAGATCACAAAAATCTTTACACAAGGATTCCCGCTTTCCTTAGGTAGAGACTTCTTTAGAGAATCAAAGATAACTGCCACTTATCCTTGTCCTTCAAGATGAGCAAGGTCACATGCTCATATGCACTTAGATCAGAAATAAACTAATCCAAGCAGTGCTATTACCAGCACCATATACTAGACAAGTTTCTTGCCAGGAAACTTTTTAGATAAATATCATATGCTTCTAGTAGAGACTAGAACACAACTGCTGCACTTCAATACTCCCATATAAATAGATCAGAATGCCTTCATCTTCACTTCCATCAGCACTCCATTCTAGCCTTAGTTTCTTGCCAAGAACCTTACTAGAATAAAGACAAATCCAGTTTTATCTCCATTGATCTAGTGATCCACTCCTTGAATCAACAGAATTCTGCACAATCTCTGCTGATGGAATGTCTCAACATCTGGTTGAACATCATATCCTTGAAGTATACCAAGCATATCAGGGCCTGATACTTGAGCAACAACTGATGAGACAACTTGATCATCAACTAAGGATAATTCATTAAATATTTGCGAATATCTCAAATAGCAAAGAATCTTAAATCCTTATAATGAATCCTTCTCTGAACTTCATGGATAACCAATTAAATACGTGTGTAGTCCATAAATAGCAATTGGTCTTAAATCCACACAACTTCAGGAATACCAGGGCTGAAGCATCAAGGCTGACACCCTTGACTTAACCTGCCTATGTCTTCCTCTGCTGATAGAATCCTTGCAAGTCATGAGTGGTGAAAATAAATCACCTCCGACTATCTTCTCTAGCACAACTTCAAGCAATCTGCCACAGCCATAAGACAATCTTCTCCCAGGGCTACCAGAGTTCTTTCATCAGAAAAATATGCATCAGAACCACCAAAAGAACATCTTCAACATGCCCTAACCAAGATGTCAGAACATTTAACATATCATTGGACAGAAGTAGCCACTCCTCCTTTGGCAGAACATACAGCAGGTCATAGAAGCTCCTATATCAGAGGGCACAGCAGCAAATACAAGCTTCTCCTTAGCTCAATAAGGAGTAGCTCAAACATTCAGCAAGATCAATAAATCAGCTACAACTTCTCCTTGTTCAAAACACCAGAAAGTATCTCCCAATATCTCATCCAGAACAGACAGGATGCCTGCTCTGATACCAATTGAAATTCTGGTATGCGGATTTCAGATGTTCCAAGAACATTGATCTCTGCTGAAACAGAACGAGGACAAACCATGACCAATTTAAATTTCTTTAAACTGTATCAATGTCATTACCAACATCATGACGTTTGTTATAACATCTGCATACTGACAGAGCTATTTATCTAATCATTTAAAGTGCTGATTTATAAATGCTGAAAGATAAATAACAAATGCAATTGTTTACCCAGTTCAGTGTCAACAACACCTACATCTGGGGGCTATCAAGCCAAGGAGGAAATTCACAATTAGTAGAATTAATTCAGAGTCAAACAACCAACTTGCACTCTTCACTTAAGACCTACCCAATGACACTTCAACCTAGAGACACTCTAGACCTGAGTATACCCACTCACTACCCCTCAATCACCTCAGTGATATAAACCAATTACAATGGAGATATGAAGTCACACTTCAAACACACCTTGATCTTGCTTCACATCTTTGATCAAGTGACACACACTCTTGCTTAACAACTTTGAGTGAGACAATGAACACACCTGTTCATACACATTAAACCAATGCAATTGTACAACAGACAATAGCTTGGCACACAAGGAATCCTAAGGTTCCTAGACACACGTGAAGAGTACATTCTTCACTCACAAAATACACGTGAAGAACAACCTTCTTCACTCACACATATGTCTACCACAATGTATCAAAAGATACAAATGGTGATTTACAAAGACACACAAGGGACTCTTAAACCCTAGACCTTTATTTTACACTCAAGTTATTCTTGATGTGAGTGATTGATTTTCTCTGCTTCTGCTCTTCCTTAAATAGCAATGCAGACTGGGCTTGGGTTGTGCAAAAGTAACAAACATTAGGTTTAACCAAGTTAAACCACTTTGCATAAATCAAGGTGCTATCAAATAGGTCATGGCGTTTCATGATATGGTCAACACTGCCTAGAATCTCTTCTGAGATGACTAGGGAACCCTAATACGTCTCCTGAAATCTAGCCTGAGATATATCAGGTACCATAACAGAAAAACAAACCCTGCACGCCTGATGTCATACGATCAATGTCATAACATTCAGTCATGACATCCAATTCTCTTTGTGCTAGCTGACCAAACTGACCCTGCTGAACACTCCTGCTGAACACTCCTGCAGAATCTTCTTCACATCAGTAGAAACACACATCTTATAGTTTCCTAAAAAGTCTCAAAGATCCTTTTTATGAACACCAATTAAGCCTGCACTTTGTTCATACTAAATCTTTGACCTGCACACACTTGATGAGATATATCCAACATGATCTCATTAACCCAAACCACTTCTGTCAAGTGATAGCAGCTCCTGCTGTACCAGTCAGCAGTTCTGTCTTCAGCTCCTGCTAGCTCCTGCTGCAACAGACATTAATGTCATGACGTTCAGTATGACATCCATGACAACAGTTCTTTCTTCAGCTCCTGCTGCATCCATGACAACAGTTCTATCATCAGCTCCTGCTGCACCAGACAGCGATGTTATGACTTTGGTAATGACATCTTGTTCAAAACACATGACAGTAGTACTGTCATCAGCTCCTACTAGCTCCTACTGCACCAGACCTCGATGTCATGACTTTGGTAATGACATCCTATTTAACATTAGTGTAGAATCATGTTTTACCAAAATTTAGCCAATCATAGAACCATGGACAATCATAGAATCATGGTACTAACATATCTCTGAGGCATCCAGATGTAACGCAGCAGAAAGCTTAGCCAGATTAGGCCTAGCGTCTGTATGGAAGAACGCCATCTGATCCAGAATAGGCACATCTAACAATGCAGAATACTCTTCCAAAGTAGGTGCGAGGATATAGTCAGGAAATGTGAAACATCTCAGCTGTGGGTCATAGAATTGCAGGAAGCATACAAACCACTCATCTCATACACTGAAGGCCTGCAGACAAAACTGAGCAGTTTCGCATAATATTTTCTGAAGTCTTCTATTACCTCTTTGTCAATCACGACAATCAAACTGAGCAGAGAATTGATGTCTGGAGTAGGAAGCATGTAGGCAACTGTTTTCTTTAGGGGTTCCATGTCGGAAGCAGAGAGCAAGATCACTAGAATCAAGGAAGGAAATATGCACCTGCAACATAAATACATGTTAATGAGATGCAGAAGAAAATGCAACAATGCAAAAGATGCAAACAGGGGATCAAGATTGTTGTGCTGTAGCTTGAGAAGAAACGACACTTCGCTTTGGCAAGAATAATAACACATCTCTGATAATAAGAACCAACTGATACCAATAACTCAGATTCAAACTGTAGAGAAAACCGGGTAATCTGAAGGTCAAGGTTTCCTGCATAACCCCAGTCCCACTCACAGGTATGGACCTATTCCACTGATAAGGTTCGGCATCCTATGCGTTCATCAACGTCACAGACTTCCGAGAAATGATGATACATTCACCATTTCTAGTTTGGCATCATCCTCTCCCGAAGAGGCCTCACTTAGCTGAATCACAAATGATCGTCCCCCAGAGTCGACAACTCTCAGATCCAAAATCCCCTCAAGCCCAAGGGGCTGGAAAGGAAATAATCAAAGAGAATCTCGTCTGAGTGCGAATTTCATGGGGAACTAGTACATTGCAAAGCATTCATGCCCCCACTAATCTCCACTACTAATGCTATGTTTGCACTCAAGCCTGGGTCTGGCTTATCACTCAACAGAACCTCCCTCCCTACAGCACAACAATAATGATATATAATGCTGAAAATAAATGGGGAAAATAAAGTGCGAAAGTAAATAAAGTACAACACGTATGTACACACCCAAAAGATAAACAAACAAGCGCTAGAATTGACTCGTATAGGGAACCGTTGGAATCCCCAGCAGAGTCGCCAGCTGTCGCTACTGCAAAAAAAGGTGCTGGCAATGACAGAAGAGTCACCATCGTTCATTATTTATCCCAACGAGGGAAAGGAAACGATTAGGGAAAACCTAGCGAAAATGGGATAAGATCGGTCATCGCAACCATATCTCGGGTTCGGGAGTCGGTTACACAAGGGGAAGGTATTAGCACCCCTCACGTTCGTCGTACTCGACGTGATCCACGCTTGTGTTGTCTATCTAAAAGGGTGATTGAATCTATCTACGCTAAAGGTATAGGAAAAAAGAAAAGAAAAAGGACTCGACAGAGCATCGTTTCTCTGGGCCTACGTATTCCCGTCTGGTACGAGAAATCAGAGTCAACGTAGTTCGGGAAACTACGGGTGAAAGTGGAGAAAGGTTGCTCGACAAGACATCGCGTCTCGTGCCTACGTACTCTCAACAGGTATAAGAGATCATAGAAAACGTAGTTCGGGAAAATAAGAACACCGGTTGGTTCAACTGTTTTTACCCGAGTAGGGTTAACAAATAGTTCCAGCAGTTAGGTGTATGCAGCTCGACCATTGGAGACTTAGGCGTTACCCATTTGCGGTAGAACTAAGAGTTAACAAAACTCTTGTTTATGAAAATGATTTCCATTATCAAAGGTCCCAAGAGACAAAAAGAAGTTTGATCTTTTGTTTTTGTGTCTTTTAAGGAGAAGTGTTTTTGAATTGTTTGTAATTCATATTGCACTAAAGACTATGACCTAGGAGTGAATGCGTCGCATATCACCCAAAGGGTGATACACTAAACACTCTGGCCATTAAGGGGAAACCCCTCAATCACCATTTCCTAAGTACTTAAGGCTAGTAACTTACAATATTCATTAGCCTTTATTAAGTATTTTGAAGTTATTTTGAGATGAGAAAGAGAAGGGACACAACTAAGGGGAACTAGACTCAAACCCTAGAGTTGGCATACAAAGTACACCTATAGTTAGGATTGAAAGGAAATTCTACTTAATGTTCTCATACATTGATTGAAACCTAATGTCTATCACAATCATCCTTAAACAAAGAGATTGGAAGTCCTAAGGGAGCATGGTAATGAAAAGAGAAGAGAGAAACAACATGAAAGGTAATAAGAGATAAAGACGAATGCATATGCAATGCAACATACAAGCAAAGGGAGGACACCTCAACCTTTATTAATGCAAGTAAGAAATGAAAAAAGAAAATAACACACAAGCAAAAGGAGGAAATAGTGTGGGGTGAACACCACCACAAGCTCATCTCAACCTTTAGATGCAAGTAAGAGAATGCAAAAGGAAAATAAAAGCTACAACATGCCTACTTCTATCCTAATGCACAAAATCATACAACATGGAAGGAAATAGGGAAGGGATTGAGTGAGATGATGGGAGACCATGTGAGAACCAAAGGAACTCACAAAGAACTCAACCAAGCATGCTACAATCAAAATGCACACAAAACACACCAAAAGTCCTCAAAGGTTCAACCACTTATGACATGCCTTAAGTTCCTCCTTTGGAGGAACTAAGCTTCCACAAGTAGGAGCCTAAGGTCTTAGGACAGAGGGAAATGAGGGTATAATGTACATAAAATCAACCACAAATTCAACAAAAGAAATTGCAAGCTCATGCACAAGATAAGGCAAAATATGCATCATGGAAACCCTAATTGAAAGGTCTAAAATAAAGCCAAACTTAAACAATATATGAACATAATTAGAACCCAAAATTGAATATACAAACACCTTATTATGTTTATGATATGGACACACAAAAGTTGGAGGCTCAAACATTGCATAAAACTCAAATAAAACACAAACTAGCTCATACATCAAGGTGAAAACCATACAAGGGTAGGCTAGAATGCAAAATACACTAAAAATAGCACACAAGTCCAAAAAGTGCCAAATAAAAATCCTATGGGACCCCTATGGTGTTAGGAACCAGGGGTCCAAACTATGGGGAAAAAAATCTAAACCTAACTAGGCAAACAGAGGGCGAGTTCTAAGGGTTACACTAAAACGCTAGTGTAAAATGAGGGTCCTAAAGGTTCAACTAAAACCCTAATCAAATGGTACTAAACCCAGGGGTAAAAATATCATAAAAATCAATCAACATGTTAAGAGTATGCACAAGAAAAATCAACCAATTATATGAACATTTGATCACAAAATAAAATCAAGCACAAATGATATGCATTTTTCAATTCACATAAAACACCTCAAAATGGAAAATCAAATTTTAATTGAAAAATGGCTTAAAAAATAATCCAAAAAATTTGTAAAATCAATTAACATCCTAAACTACATGAAAATATTTTTTCCCAAGATTTTTAGGTGTTTTGAGGTATTTTCTATGAATTAAAATCAAACAACAATTAAAATGAAAAAGAAAGAAAAAGAAAAGAAAAAGGAAAAAGATTGGTGCAAATAGAAACTATTATCAGTTCATTTTATGGGCCAACATGCAGGGGGTGCATGTATCAATTGAGGCCCAGCCCAATACTTAAAGCTGAGTGCTATCAAAACGCACAACTTCATTTAATTATGTGGCACGGTCAACGGCACGCGTGGCTGGTCAAGGAACTTAGATGTAATCACGTCCGTTAGATGAGTTCAGGTCAACAAGTCTTGGGTGACATGGATTACCATGTAGGTTGGACGGACATATAACCAGATGCCAGAGCACGGTGGCTCCGGTCATCTTCTCCAGTGGGAAGGTAATTGTAGCAATCTCAAAGCTTAACCAAAACTCAAGATTTTTGCCACTATTCCACTCCTCTCAATTAGTAGATCATGATTCCAGGGTTCTTTCTTATTTTTTGTCCATAAATAGTGGAAAACAAAGCTAACCAAGAATGGAGGTTCAACCAAGAATCATCACAAACAAACCCTAAACTAATCCAGAAACGATCTATGAGCCTAGGGGAGCAAGAATACATGAAAATGGCACACGAATGATGCATAAACAGAGAGAAATTGTGAAAGATGAGTTACCTAATGGAGCACTTCTTCCGGGTCTTGATTTTGTGTTGAAACTCTTGCTAAACCACCCAGAAATGTTCTACAATCTTCAAGGAAGCTTCAAGTACTCTTAATTTGGCTTGAAATGGCTTGGAATGAAAAATCCGATTTCAACTTGCTCTTGAGTTGTTGTAACTGAATTTTGTTCAAAACTCCAGAAAAATCCACCTCTGAAGATTTGTTCATGATCAGAAACCTTTATACTTTGGATCTGAAGCACTTTGGAGGCCCAATCCTAGCTTGTTAAGTCCAATTGAAAATCCAAAAATTTGAGTTTGAAGCTCCAAAATTACACACGAAATAGAGCTCCAATGGCTGTGATCTTTATTCAGCTAGCTTGCTTGTGGTGTAAGGTAATTCAATGGACAAGATTAGCTCCTTGTTTTGATCTTGTGGTGTGGATTGAATGTGTACCTTAAGCTTGAATTAACCATGAATTTCCATATGCAAGCTGTTGCACCCAAAAATTTGCCCAACCTTTTCTTAACTTGGTTCGTGTTTCATTTCATTTTGTTCTAGCATGTGCATTGCATAGCATTTTTCATTGAACAAGGGATCAATAGGTTGTGCATATCAAGAGGAGTTTACTCAGAGTGTTGAGCCCAAGCAAGGGGGTGTTACTCAAGTTTGAATGGTCATCAGGTCATCTAGAAGTGGTCATTAGTCTTGTGAAAGGATTGATGGATGTATGTGGGTCAGCTCCTAACTTGGAGTCTAGTTAAAGATCATATGAAGTTTGTAAAGCCATGATTATGGATATGGGATGTTAAGAGAGCTCATTGAGTGCTTTGAGAGCCATGTTGGAGCTTATTCAAGTTGTTGGGTGATGTGAAAGAGGCCACAGTCAAGAATGTTGCATCTAGAGTTTCATCTGGTTAATCCTCAGTTAACTGTGAAATTGAAGGAGATTAAGACTCAATTCCAAGTCTATATGGTCATGGGATGTTGTGTTGAGATGTCTAATATATCATTTCAAGTTCAATTCATCAAGAATCAAGAGTGGAAGAAGTTACTAAATTAGGGTTCTTAGTGTAAAATCCCCTGTTTAGTGCCTAACTTCAAGACCACCTATCTCAAGATACAAGTCTCATATCAACTTTTGACCAACATGAAACTTGTAGAGCATGCTCTTAGATTTCTTTTGAGTACTAGAAGTCATTGATTGGACTTATAGAACTCAAGCTATGATGCTGACAAGTTGCAGGTCCTCAAATGACTGTGATTTTGGTCAACAAAAGTCAACCAACTTACATACCATTTTTGACCTAGAAGGATGTTTCTCCTCAACTTTTGATGAAAATGAAAGTTTTAGGTCATGGTCTTAGATTTCCAAAGAGTAATAGAAGTCTTTCATATGATTTGTAGAACTCAAGTTATGAGGCTTGCAAGTCAGGGGTATTTTGGGAAAGTGAGATTATAGGTCATAAAATTATAGGTCCA
This sequence comes from Lathyrus sativus, assembly GCA_963859935.3. Lineage (NCBI taxonomy): Eukaryota > Viridiplantae > Streptophyta > Magnoliopsida > Fabales > Fabaceae > Lathyrus > Lathyrus sativus. The sequence goes on along the minus strand of OZ012739.1, from coordinate 600,139,844 downwards.
TTTCATCAACTTACACACCTCAAATGGAGATTTTTCCAACATCAAATGTGCTTAAAATGGTGTCAATTGTTCAACCAAGCATTGAGAAGTCATGAACTTGGCTTGGAATGGTGAGTTCCTAAAGTGATTTTCATGGAAAAAGCCTTAAAGTGAGGAAATTGGAATTAATTCATTTTGGATCATTTTTGTGCAAATGAGTACATATTTTGAGTGCAAACTATATTTCAAACACAATGGAAATGTTAGAATTTGAATTTGGTGAGTTTTGATGTGCCATTTTCAAGCTTACTTCAAGCTTAAGCTACACTTGTAATATCAACCATTGAGATCAAACAAGGACTGAATCACAACCATTCATGTTCCCTACACTCCAAGTAAGTGATTTGAGGCATTTTGGAGGCAAATTGGAGCAGAATTCGTGCACATGGCCAAAGGGAAAAACTCAAAAATCATGGATTTCAATTGGGCTCTTAGGGACTGAAATTGGGCTTTCTTATCATCACAATCCAACATATAAAAGTTTTCCACCATGAACAAATGCTCAGAATTGGTTTTTGTGAAGAATTGGAGCAAATAACAACTTGAAAAAGTGAAGCAATTTTGAAATTTGAATCCTGAGATCCAGGAAGTTTTAAGGCAAATTGAGGATTGTGAAAGCTTTATTGAGGATTGTGGAACGTTTCTGGACATTTTTATTTGAGCTTCATCAAGAGTTGAAGGCTCAGTGGAAGTTCTCCATTAGGTATTTACAATTCAACTTATCTCTCTGTTTACTCCATGATTCTCTGCCATTTTTGCATATTTGAGATGTAGAAAACATGTAGATCATTAATCACTAAAACGAACTGGCATTTGTGATGGTTGATGTTGTGAGCTCCAAACTATTTGGACTTGGTGTGATCTGTTCTTGAGCTTTCATGCTCCATTGTTGCTTGATTTGTAATCTCCATAACATGTGGATGATTTCTGGACAAAATTGATTGATGTTTGTGAACTTGTGATTTTGGTGCTCCAAACTGTTTTGCTTTGATTTGAAGCATGTGTGCATAATTAATGGAAATGGATGCTGGATTTAGATTCCTCATGTTTTTTAGATGAATTTGCATATAAGGTTTGTATGATTTGGTGTTGTTTGGAGGCCTGTGTGTTTTGGCACTGTACACGGTGGCCTGAGTTCTTGAGGAAGATGACCGGAGGTGGCTCCGGCAATCACCTGTGTTCCCTCCAGGTTTGAGTGAGGAAGATGATAAGGTGTCGTGCTGTGGGCCTCACGATTTGATTACTTTTTACACACACGGTGGAGATTAAGACCTACACTACACCAAGTTTGACTGCAAGCACATGATTACGTTTGAATTCTCATTAATTGAGCTGGCATGCTGTGATCCACATGATTGTCATACTTTTTGATCAAGCGCTTCTGATTGAATTCCACCGTGTGCTCTTGTTGACCATTTCACATGTGATAACCAGATTTAATTTGTTTTTTGTCTTATATGCTGATTGGACTTGGGCCTCGCTTGCTCTTCGCGCCCTCTTCTGGGCCCAACCTTGTTTTGAACTGCTTTGGATTGCTACTTGCACTGTTACTTTTTTATTTTTTATTTTGTTTTGTTTTCTGTTTGAATTTAATTCTTTCAAAATAGTTTCAATGTTCCTAAAATTACACAAAAATATTTTTTAAAGACTTTGAGATGTCCTTTATTTTTAGGATATTTTTATTTTATTTTTTGATTTTATTTTCAATTAAAAAAGGAATGGAACATTGGAGTTATTTTGAATGAGTTAAATTGTGACATTGCTTGCTTCTTGATTTGTTTCTCTCTATTATTTTTGATCCAATGACTGAAAATTGATCCTCATACACATGATGAGTTGAACAATTTTTGAGGACCATTTTGCCCCTGGCTGGTTGACTTTTGGTGCTTTTCTTTTGACCCTCGATTCTCCCATTTCAAAGTGGTACATCTTGAATATTATTTTCTTTTGATGGTGCTTTGAGGGGATATTTACTTTGGGCTTTTGGCCTCTATTTTCCAACATGTTTAGGTACCTTGTGCATTTTATTTGATCATTTTTAAACCATTTTCCTATTTTTGAGGTAACTTACAAGTCAAGTTACCTCCAAGGGAGGTTCACACATGCACCTTGACCTAGTTTGACTTGAACATGACATTTTTGAATCCTTTGAACTCTCAATACCTTTTGTAACATGTTAAGGATGATGTTTGTTCAATTTTAGGTCATGATATTGTTTCTTCCTTGTTCATTTGTTTGTTTTCTTTTGAGCTTTCAATTAGGGTTTCAATGTGGAGTTTGTTTGCATTCCTTTATGTTTTTGCTTGCATTTCTTTTTGTTGTGTTTTTCTCTTACTTTTGATCTTTCCTCTCCATCTTTACCTTCTGTTCAATGACTTTGGAACCTCATTTAAGGTATCTTAGTCCCTCCTGAGGAGGTACTTGAAGTATACCTAAAATGATGGATCCTTGAGGACTCTTTTGTGTTTCTTTTGCACTTGGTTTGTGATGCTTATGGTTGAGTACCTATTATAAGGTCCTTGCTATCCTCATTTGGTCTCCCATCCTCATTTGGCTTTTGGTTTTGTTTTACCTTTCATTTGGTCTAGTTTTTGTGGTGTGGTTGATGTTGTTTGACTTAGGTCATTTCATCCCATTTTTGGTGCATCTTTGTGTGGTTTGTTCTTGTTTGATTGGTTTCTTCTTGTGCTCTTCTCCTTCTTTTCTTTTCTTGCATTTCCATATGCATGTTTGGTTGAGTTGAGCTTATGGAGGCTACTTCCCCACACTATTTTCCTCCCACTTTCATTCTATTTGTGCATCTTATGTTTGCATTTTCATTTGCATATGCTTTCTTTTCTTCTTCTTCTTTTGCTTTTCTTTGCCATGCTCCCCATAAGTTATCTAACCTCTTGAGGTTATGATAGACATTAGGGTTCTAAACATGCATGATAACATTAGGTAGTTCCCTTTTGAATCCCAACTTTTAAGTCCACTTTGCATGATAACTTTTAAGATTGATTAGTCTCCCATTAGTGTTCTTTCTTCTCTTCTCATCTTCAAACATTCATAAAACACTTAATAAAGAATAACAAGTGTTGTACACTACAAGTCTTAAGCTATTTTGGAAATTATGATTGGGTAGTTGCCTCTCAATTGTCTAGAATGTTAGCATATGTCCTTTGGACGATATACGACGCATTCGCTCCTAAGTCATAGTCTTTAGTGCAACATGAGTTACAAATCAAGTTCAAAACACTTCTTCTCTAAAAAACACAAAAACATTTCAAACCTTTTTTTCATCCTTCGGGATTCTAATAAGGAAAATATTTTCAGATAAAAGATTGTCGTTAACTCTTAGTTCTACCGCAAACGGTAACGCTAAGTCTCCAATGGTCGAGCTGCATACACCAACTGCTAGAACTACTTGTTAACCCTACTCGGGCCTAAAAAACTTTTGAACCAGTTTGTGTTCCTTTTAGCTCGAAATACATTTGCTCTAATCTTTCATACCAGATGAAAGTACGTAGGCACAAGACTCGATGTCTTGGCGAGCAACCTTTCCCCCTTCTTTAGCCGTAGTTGGCCGAACTACGTTGACTCTAACTTTCCCATTGCACGAGGGAGTACGTAGGCACAGAGCGGCGATGCTCTGCCGAGTCAGTCCCTTTTCATTCTTTTGTCCATAAGCCTTTAGCTAGATAGTTTCAACACACCCTTTTAGATAGACAACAATGCATGGATCCCGTCGAGTACGATGGACGTGAGGGGTGCTAATACCTTCCCCTTGCGTAACCGACTCCCGAATCCAGACATGGTTGCGATGACCTTGTCTTTCCCTTTTCTGTCAGGTTTTTCCGATCGTTTCATTTCCCTCTCTGTGGGATAAATAACGAAAGTGGCGACTCTTCTATTTTTCTGCCGGTTGTTTTTCGCAGTTGTGACAGCTGGCAACTCTGGTTCCCTATGCGAGTCAATCCTAGCACTTGTTTGTTTATCTTTGGGTGTTGTACATGTGTGCTTTATTTACTCTCGCATTTTACTTTCCCGCATTTATTTTCCGCATCATATGTCATTACTGCTATGCTGTGGGGAGGGAAATTCCACTGAGTGATAAGCCGGACCTGGGCTTGAGTACAAACATAGTATTAGAAGCAAAAAGTAGTGGTGAACCTGTATGTTAGGCATGCACTAGTTCCCACGAAATTTGCGCTCAAACGAGATTCTCTTTGATGACTTTCTTTCCAGCCCAGTGGGCCGTTGAGAGCATTTCAGATTTGAGGGTTGTCGACTCTGGGGACCGATCATCTGTGATTCAGCTAAGTGAGGCCTCTTCGCGAGATGATGATGCCAAACTAGAAATGGTAAATGTATCATCATTTTTCGAAAGTCTGTGACGCTGATGAACGCATAGGATGCCAAACCTTGTCTGTGGATAGGTCCATACCTGTGAGAGGGATTGGGTTATGCAGGAAACCTTGGATTTCAGAATACCCGGTTCTTTATGGTACCCTTTGGGTGACATGCGACACATTCACTCTCAGGTCACAGTCTCTAGTGCGATTGAAATCGCAAACACAATAAAAAACACTTCTTTCGTAAAAGACAGGAAATAAACCGTAGTTTCCCGAACTACGTGAGCTCTGATCTCTCATGCCTGTTGAGAGTACGTAGGCACAAGATGGCGATGTCTTGGCGAGCTACCTTCCCCCATAACCCTTCGTAGGCCGAACTACGTTGACTCTGATTTCTCATTCTCTTATGAGAATACGTAGGCATAAAGTGAGACGCTTTGCCGAGTCATTTTTCTTTTCTTTTTCAGCTAGCCTTGATAGGTAGATAGAATAAAACCAACCCGTCCAAGTAAACACAACAAGCGAGGATCCCGTCGAGTAAGACGGACGTGAGGGGTGCTGATACATTCCCCTTGCGTAACTGACACCCGAATCCAGACAACGGTTGCGACGATTTTGTCTTACCCTTTTTTCGTCAGGTTTTTCCGATCGTTTCCTTTCCCGCTATGAGGGATAAATAACGAAAGGTGGCGACTCTTCTGTCATGCCGGCACCTTATTTTCGCGCAAGCGACAGCTGGGGACTCTGCTGGGGACTTCCAATGGTTCCCTATGCGAGTCTCGCCCTGGATCTTCTTCCTAGCTGTCTGGGTCATCCCCAGCAGCTGGCGACTCTGTTGGGGACTCCAACGGTTCCCTGCGAGTCATTCCTAACGCTTGTATGTTACTTGTTGGGTTGCGTTTATTTATCGCATTTTACTTCTCGCACTTTATTTCCCGCATTTTATTTTCAGCATAATATGATTATCTGTGCTGTTGTGGGATGGGAGTTCTGATGAGTGAGAAGCCAGACCCAGGCTTGAGTGCACTATAGACTTAGAGTGGAAATTAGTGGGCGCGTGCTTGCTTTGCAGGCACTAGTGTCTCATGAAATCCACGCTCAGACGAGGTTCATCCGATTGGCTTCCCTTTCAACCCTTTGGGTTGAGACAGTTGCTGGTTTGGTGGATTGTCGACTCTGGGGACCGATCATTTGTGATTCAGCTAAGTGAGGCCGCTTCATGAGCTGGTGATGCCACACCTTCTGGGTATCGTATCACCCCTCTTGAAAGTCTGTGACGCTGATGAACGCATAGGATGCCGTATCTTGAGTCAGTTTAGGTCCATACCTGTGAGCGGGATTGGGTTTATTGCAGGAAACCTTGACCTTCAGACTACCTGGTTTTCTTGACAGTGAATCAGTTTTGTTGGTACCAGGGTTTCTCAGTTGCAGATTTGTCTGTTCTTGATAGAGCAGGTTTTGATCAGAGGATCTTATCATCAGTTGTTTGTTCTTGATAGAGCAGAGTTTTGGGGTCTGAAGATCTCATCAGCAGATGTTGTTTGTTCTTGATAGAGCAGATTTTTGGGGTCTGGAGATCTCATCAGCAGCTGTATGTTTGTTCTTGATAGAGCATATTTTTGATTTGGGGTCTGAAGACTTCATCAGCAGATATTTCTTGATCATACGTCAGAGGTCCTTATTATCAGACATTTGTTCTTGACAGAGCAGAATTATGATCCTATGTATATGGTCCTATCAGATGGTTGTTCTTGGCAGATCAGATTTGTGGTCCTACGCCGGGGTTTTCTTCCTATCAGTGGTTGTTGATACAGAATCTCCACAGCAACAGTTACCCGGATATATTATTGCATGATTGCATTTTGCATTAGTTTGCATATTCATTTGCATTTCATTAACGTGTGTCTGTGTTGCAGGTACCGTTTTCCCCGATCCAGGATTTCTTGCCTCCTATTGTATCGTTATGGGCTCTCTGAGGAAGACTGTGGCTTACAAGTTCCCTACCCCTGATGTGGTTAAGTTGACTGGTTTGATAGCTCTAGCAGATGATTCTGTGAAGGATGAGTTTAGGAAATCTTACGGCAGGTTGCTCAGTTTGGTTCATAAGCCTTCTGTGTTCGAGTTGAATGGGTTGCACGCTCTGTTGCAGTTCTATGACCCTCCGCTGAGATGTTTCACTTTTCAGGACTTTGTTCTCGCGCCGACGCTAGAAGAGTATGCTGATTTGCTAGGTGTGCCTATCAAGAGGCAGATGCCTTTTGTTCACATGGATGCTGAGCCTGATCTGGCTGGTTTAGCTCCTTCCCTTCACTTGGACGCCTCCGAGTTAGTGTTGACTAGTTGGAACAAGGTTCCTGGGTTCTCATTGCAGTTTCTGGTAGTTAAAGCTCAGCAGCGTGCCAAGAACGGATGTTGGGTCGCGTTCAATGCCATCCTCGCTTTATGCATATACGACATTGTCCTGTTCCCCAACATACCCGATTTTGTAGACTTTGATGCGTTCACATCTTTGCTTCAGGGAATCCAGTCTCTACTTTGATAGGAGATGTCTATCACTCAGTCCACTACAAAAACGAGAACAGGAGGGGGAAGAATGTCTCGTGCTGCGTACCCTTGCTGTACAAATGGCTTGAAAGTCATCTGCCCAAGAGGGGTCCTTTTGTCTTGTCTGCAACCACAGCTGAGTGGCCTGAGCGTCTGATGAGCTTATCGACAGAGGATATTGACTGGTTCGACAGAGATAGGTTGGGTACTGAGGTGATCTTCAGTTGCAGCGGGTTTCCTAATGTGCCTTTGATAGGTAGGAAGGGCTGTATAAACTACAATCCATCGTTGTTGGTCCGACAGTTCGCGTATGCTTTGAGGAATCCGCCGAAGGATGAAGAGGTACAGGAATCTCTGTACCTCACTGGTACTCTAGAGGTATCTGTTGTCCAAGCTTCAGCGCGCATGGAATGGTATCAGTAAGCGAGGAAAGCCTTTGCTGGGAAAAAGCAACAATCAAGCCTACCCTCCGTACTTGACTTGGATCAGAGCCAGGGCCAATGCTATAGGGATGCTGTTTCCTCATGCCAAGCCAGAAAGTCCTCCAATGATCGAAGAGCCTACTACTGTGCCCATTCATCAGCATAACCAGGTATTAGCTGAGCGAGATGAATTGAAGCGGGCGAACGAAGAATTGGATAAGGAATTAGCTCAGCTCCGAAGCGAGAGGAACGAAGTCGTTCATTCTTTCAAAAGGCAAACAGAGCTGGTGAACCAGCTAGGTACAGACCTGACTAAGCAGATAGCCGAGCGTGAACGCATGGGTCGAGACTTCAAAGCTGTCAACGACGTACTGGCTACGAAGAAGCAGCATTTGGACGAGGCATATCAGAGGATATCCAAGTTCAACCAGCACTGGAAGGCTTCCCTGGCCACCAGGAAAGAGCGGGAGGATAAGCTGATGCTGCAGATCTCCAAGCTGGAAGCCGAGGTGAAGGACAGTGAAAAGAGGTTTGATGAAGAAACCGCCCGCAGATACGCCGCCGAAGGCCAGCTCAACAAAGATCTTGCTAACCTGAAGGAGCGCAAGCTGACGTTTGAGTCCAAAAAGCGGAAATTAGAAGAGTGCTTTGGCGAAGGAGCATGGGAAAGTTCGGTTGAGGGACTTCAGTATACCATTGTGCAGAGGGAATTGCTCGTCGAGGGGTTACTCACTCTGCCAGATCATCCAGAAACGAAGGAGTTGTTAGAAGAGTATCGCGCCCGTGGCCGTACTTGACTATTTGTATTCCTTTTGTTTTGATCATTGTTGTATGCTGACCATCACCAGGCTTGTTGGCTGAGGTCACGCTGTTGATTCATCTTGTACTTGCTGATGCTGTGTACTGCCTTGATAGGCTTTCTTTATATATGATATTGATGTTTCCATGATTGGGCTCAGACTTCTTCTTCTTATTATTATCAGCACTGGCACTCAGGCACTAGGATCGGGGGAAATCTCCCAAACACACAGACACACGCATGCATTTGCATGAAGCACTTGCATAGCGAGCATTTTGTTGTTTTTCCTAACCTTTAGTGTTTACAGGTTTTTCAGGTTTACAGGTCCCAGGCTGTTTCCGGTGGTTCCAGGATTGATCAGAGACTAATTCACCGTTATCCGACTCGAGCTAATCAGACCAGGATCATAGATCAAGTGCAGACAGATGTTCAGGAGCTCCGCGAGAGGATGGATCACTTCATGGAACTAATGCAAGTGGTCGCCAATGGTCAGGACCAGCTCAGGACTTTGGTTCAGCCTTTGATCTCCAGGGTTGATAGCAACGACATACTCCATGGCGGGGCTGTGCCTACTCCTCCACCAGTTGATACTCCGCAGAATGGTGTCCCCGTGGCCGGGGGCAACGGCAGTGCTAATGGCAATGTGATGGCCAACATCGGACTCAATACGACGGGCGTCGGCAATGGGAGTCTGGGAGCTAATGTCAACATCGGGCCGGTCAACAGTAATGCAGGCGGCGAGAATCTGTTGGTGCCTCAACCATGGCTTGAGGATCATCAGGATGATGTGTTCTCTCAAAGAGGTGCAGAAGGGGAGCTGAATGCTGAAGCGCGGCTCAGATTCAAGGCACTGGAAGATAAAATGAGAGATATTGAGAATCATAATACTTTGGGCGTTGATATGTCCAAGCTGGGGTTAATTGCTGACTTCAAGGTACCTCCTAAGTTCAGGGTGCCTGACTTTGAGAAGTATAAGGGCACCACTTGCCCTCGTGTCCAACTTAGATCGTACTACAGGAAGATGTCTGCTTATTCCGAAGATGAGAAGTTGCTGATGCACTTCTTCCAGGACAGTCTTTCCGGACCATCCCTCGAGTGGTACATGGGCCTGGAGCCCACTAGCGTACACACATGGAAGGATCTCGCTGAAGCGTTTGTCCATCATTACCAGTACAATAGCGACTTGGCCCCGAACCGAGTTCAGCTCCAGAACCTGTCGCAGAGGAATAATGAAGGATTTAAGGAGTACGCCCAGCGGTGGCGTGAGTTGGCAGCCCGGGTTTAGCCGCCGATGGTTGAACGCGAGCTCGTGCAGATGTTTGTTGCCACCCTCCCAAGGGTTTACTATGAAAAGTTAGTCAGCGGTATGTCTGGGACGTTCTCATCTCTCATTATCATGGGCGAGCATGTCGAGAATGGGATCAAGATCGGGAAAATTCAAGGTGAATCATCCTCAGCTGGAGGAGGTGGAAAGAAACCTTATGCTGGTAAACGACGAGAAGGAGAGACGAGCGCTGTGACCAACGCTCGGAGAAAGGGCAAAGGCCCTCAGCAACAGATAGCCAGTATAAATATCCCAGCAGCAGCAGCAGCAACCGAATCAGCAGGGGTATAGAAAGTACCAGAACCGGGCATCTCTGACAAACCGTCACTTTGAAGCACCGCCCATGTCGTATGCGCAGCTCTTGCAGACTTTGCTTCAGCTTCAGTTGGTTCAGAAGAGGACGATGGCTCCCTTGACAGGGGCACCTCCACCAGGGTACGACGCAAATGCCACTTGCGATTTTCATACAGGGGCACCTGGCCACACGATCGAGAACTGCAAAGCCTTTAAGCACAAGGTGCAGGATTTGGTAGATGCCAAGATCATTAACTTCTCCGATAATGTGCCCAATGTTACGAAGAATCCTATGCCGAATCATAGGGGATGCGGAGTGAACGCCATTATCGAAAAAGAGAGTGCAGATCTGCTGACTGATGTCAGAGACCTAAAGACGCCACTTAGCTTCGTCAAAGCTAAGTTGTTGAAAAGAGGGTTCTTTCCAGGATGCAGAAAGTTATGCATGGACTGTGCTACACATTCTGATGGATGTGAGCAGTTAGTTGAAGGAATTCAAAGCCTGATGGCTGAGGGGATTCTGCAGTTTAGCCGGAAGGCTGAAAGTGTATCAGGAGAGGTAGTGTTGAAGCATGCCGATGAAGTCGCCACCATCACCATCCCTCGCTGGCCGATAACCATTTCTGCGCCCAGACCACCTACAATCACTATTACCAAAGCTGGGCCAATACCCTTCGAGAGCACTAACGCCGTTCCGTGGCATTATGGGGCTGAAGTCTATTGCAACGGACAAAAGTTGGAGCTGGAACCGTATGGGTCGACTGTGGAGAATCTCGCAGGAATCAGTGGTATTACTCGCAGCGAAAGAGTATTTGCACCGCCAGAGGTCGTGGCAGAGAAAGTGGTCAGAGCTGATGCGGCCGACAAGGGTAAAAGCAAAGTCGTCGAAGAAGTCCCGTGTGGGGTAGAGAAAGATTTGCTTGTCAAAGATACCAAGGAGTTTATGCGGCTGATCAAAAAGAGTGACTACAAGATCATAGACCATCTCCATCAGACGCCCTCGAAGATTTCTATCCTCAACTTGTTGCTGTGTTCTGAAGCGCACCGCAACGCGCTACTGAAGGTATTGAACACTGCCTACGTACCGCAAGAGATATCGCTGAATCAGCTAGAAGAAGTGGTGGCCCACGTCAATGCTGACAATGGGCTAGGTTTCACAGATTTAGAGCTAACGCCAAAAGGAAGGAATCACAACAGCGCCCTGCACATCTCGATAGAGTGTAGGGGCACAATCATGTCGCACGTGCTGGTAGACATGGGCTCGTCGCTTAATGTGCTCCCAAAGAAGGCCTTAATGAAGTTGGACACTCGCGGATTGCTTTGCACACCCAGTGATCTGGTGGTGAAAGCATTCGACGGAACTAAACGCCACGTTTTCGGGGAGGTGACCCTGCCGGTCCAAGTCGGTCCAGAAACGTTCGACACGGTCTTTTATATCATGGACATCATGCATGCCTACAGTTGTCTCTTGGGCCGGCCATGGATCCATGCTGCGGGTGCCGTGACCTCCACGTTGCACCAAAAGCTCAAATATGTTGTCGGAGGAAGCATAGTAACTGTGTGCGGCGAGGAGGACATAATGGTGAGCCATTTGTCATCCTTTAAGTATGTTGAAATGGATGGAGAAATCCATGAAACTCTCTGCTAAGCATTTGAAGCCGTCAAAGTGAAAGAGGTAGCTCCTGTAGTCACAGAGAAGCCAGAGATGAATCTCTCCTCATTCAAAGAAGCTCGGGCCGTCGTCCAAGCTGGTTCTACCCCAGGCTGGGGGCATATTTTGGAGATACCGAACAAGCAGGATAAGTTTGGGTTGGGGTATTCTCTTGGAGCTGAAGCTTCTTCTTCTTCGTCTAGCAGCGCGTCACGGGGTAAGGGGCCGATCCTATTTACCAGTGGCGGAGTGATCTTCGAAAGCATCAACGCGGCGTCTGAAGACAGCGGGGATAGCGATTGTGATCTCGACTCTTGGATTCAGCCAAGCAAGTCGGGCGAGAGACTCAACAATTGGACCATCAAGGATATCATCCCGATGACAAGTGAAGAGTAATGATTTACTTTTTCCAATCATTGTACAACCCTATGTCCTACCCGGGGCATAGCGGTTTTATTGTCAGGGCCTTGTTGGATTATGTACATGCATTTTGTTAATAAATCAAAGACGTTTTCTTCGTATTCAAATATTGCGATCTCTGTTATTCCTGTTTTATATTTGTTTTGAAAAACAGTAAAATGGCAATGGGGTTTGTGCTAACCTGCATATTCTTGTTTTAAACTTAACCCTTGTTATTGCAGGATCCACATAACAGATGACATCGACTCTGGACCTTCTACGGCTCACTTCGACTTCGATTGCCCGATCTATCAAGCCGAAGAAGAGATTGATGAAGACGAAGATCTTCCTGAAGAGTTGGCCCGCTTGTTGAAACAAGAGGAAAAGGTTATTCTGCCTAATGAGGAGGAGATCGAGATCGTAAATCTGGGTTCTGAAGAGCTCGTCAGAAATGTCAGGATAGGGGTTGCGCTGCAGAGTGATGTCAAGCAGAGACTGGTCGAGATGCTTCGAGAGTATTGTAGCGGTAAAAATCGTGAGTGTAAGTTATTGACTAACTTAACTCAAAGAAAACAAGAGTCGCCACCGCACTTTTATTTTATCCAAATAAAGGAAAGGAAAAAGAGCGAACAAAACCAAAGAGTTCTAAAATAAGAACACGAGACAAAGATCGGGGTAAGGGGGTTGGTTACGCAATGGGAAGGTGTTAGCACCCAAAACGTCTATAGTACTCTATAGGAGCCCTTTGAAATATTTACGCTTTTTGGTTTGAAAATGGTTTGTTTGAAAAGAGATTGGGGAGATGAGAAGAGAATTATTTTTTTATATTTTTGTGTTTGGAGAGACTTATCGTCTCATGCCTACGTACCCATAAAGTGCAATATGGAATCAAAATCCCGTAGTTCGTGGTACAAATGACAAAATTTTGTTGGTTTTGATTGATTTTAGATGTTCAGACAAGTCGTCCTTTCAAGGAGAAAACTGCAACTATCCACCCACGAGTATTAAGACAACATCTGCGTCACATAAAGATGGAGGATTTGCTTGGATTATCAACAAGGCTATCACTCAACATCAACGTGGAAAATGTCAAAGTCTTAATAATATGGGGAATAGGAGATTTACATCTCAACTATAGAAATGAATCATGTCTAAACTTTATGAAAAGTTTTAAAGTGAAAAAGTGCATAAAGGCACAAAAAGAGTTGATGAGTTTTTATATTTTTTATGTCTTTTGAAATTGGTCAAAGCATGATTAACATTGATTGACTTTTATTAAGAAAAAAAACAAAGTTTAAAAATCACTTGACGAAAGTCAATGTTTTATTGCGAAAGCGGTTTTGAAGTTTGAAACCAAGAAGATTTTGAAAGAGGGAGAAAGTTTTGAAAATTTAAGAAGGGGAGGAGATGAAGTGACTATCCTGAAAAACAAAATAAGAGCTTAGAGGTAAGAAAGATCTAACCGACTTGTAGCACACTCCAAAGCAAACAAAAAGAAATCCATCCGATTTAAAGTATAAGCCAGTGATCGAGCCAAATAAAGGCTAAGATCCACAATACTCCAAGCATAGGAATGAGAGCCCTAATTCTAAGTCCAAAATGTCCATGAAGTCCAAGGTCTAAGAATGGTCCAAGAGTATAACCACAAAGTTAATAGCACCAAATTTTTTAGATGTTTTATCCTTTATTAGTGTTTTGAACAAAGTATGGTCCAAGTGGACAAAAGAAAAATGACATAAACATAAACAAAGATATGGTATGTAATGATAAAATGGAAGCATAAAAGTAAAAAAATAAAGAGTAAGAAGAGAATATAAACAAAATTAAACAAGGATATTGTTAGTGAATTAGTGGTTAGTGGTTAGAACATATGATCAATGATGATTAATTCTTGCACTTAGACCAAGATTAATGAAAATTCATTAGAGGATTGATAGAATCAAAGCCTCCTAACAATGATTTTCATAAGTATTGGAGTTAAGACAAGCAACTAAACATACTTGGACTTTTAAACGTAAGTTTGAGCCACGAATGATCATTTTCCGATTAAGGGACAATTTAGCGCTATGTTAAGCAATCGTAATCGGGTTTATGTAGAAACCACGACTATCTGAGGCCGGTCAATAAAATGTTAGTGTTAATACATGTTAGAGAAATGATATATAAATCACTCTCCTAAAACATGCCACACAAAAAGAAAAGAGGTGGTGATCTCATCATAATCAAGATTTTTCATCAATTAATCAAAGGTAATCTATCACTATTCCAAAGTAAGGAGAATTATCTCAATGATTATTCGTCCATAGTTTTGAAATAATGAAGATTAATCAACCTTGATAATCAACAATCTATGATCCATAGATTTCATCGATCAAAAATAAAAAGAAGAAGAAAGAAAATGAAATCACAATTTGAATCTCGAATCGATTAAATTATCGTCAATATCAATCACCTCTCTTGGTGGATAAAATCAACACCCAAAGTCCATTGATATTGATGAAATCTTATCAAAATCAAGATCCAAAACAATCAACACTTAATCAAAATATTTTTTTAAATAATTTTTTAAAAGCTTTTTCAAAAAAAATGAAATTAAAATACAAATTTAATAATAAAAGAAAAATGTGGAAAAATCCACATAGTTAAGTTCTGAAAGAAATGAAAAAAGAAAATAAAAATAAACAAATAAAAGAAAAGTAATATTGAAAAGTAGAAAGAGAAAACGAAACAGAGTTATCTTCTTCTTCTAGCTCTCACACGCGAAAACATTCACGGCCATGGATGCTAGCTTAAATCACAACGGCGGGACGCGAAAAATACGCGGTTGCAATCGAAATCAAGAGCTCTTCACAATGGTACCAACAATTCAAAGAATCACAACAAAAGGTAACGGATCGAAAATGACGGTGAAGCTCAATCTACCTTCAAACTCAGGTAAGAAATCAATCCAAGCTTCTTCTTGCTTCTCTTCTTCTTCTGAACGAATTCTGGTTCGAAATTGATCTGTGTTTGAGGTTGATTTGAAGTTAATTTGGTGGAATGAAGTATGAGAAGAGAATGAACGAAGGTTTTTCTGGTAGTGAGGAATTGAGGAAGAAAATCAGCAGAGATTTTTTGGCTTGAAAAGCTTGAAGAATAGAGTGAGGGATGAATTCTATTTATAGATGAGAATGGGTGAAAAATGATTTGCCGTTGTGAGATTTTTTTCTGCGTTTTGAAGTAGGTGTGTTCTGCCAAATGTCCAAGTTCTGGTCTGCAACCTCTTCATAAAATGTCATTGCAGTAAGACGGTAACCAGCTATAAGCAAATATTCCTTTACGGCACAATTAAGATCTTGACGCTCAGTATCCTTTAACGGACCCAAAACAGTGAAGGAAGTATTATTTTTCTGATGAATTTGTTGCCCATCACTCACTGAAACATCTCTACTAAACTGCGTAGCACTTAGTTCATGAAGTTTTTCTGTCTTCTTCTGCAATTCACTCTTGAGTTTTGAGATGTCTTCTAGAGCCAAGCGCAGTTCATAATCACTAATAGCTAACTTTTCAACTGCTGCTTCTTTCTCTTCCAGCAAACTTTGAGGATCTGCCACTCGGAGAGAGTTGAGGCGAGAGATTTGATCATGTGGAAAGAGAGAAGGATCGGAAAGGTAATGTTCAAAGGCAATTACCAAACCGGCAACCCGAGCTAGAATATGGTTTACCGTATCTTCAATGCTTCGCATTCCGTCTCAATGCAAAACTCAATAGCATGCGGCATGTGGAGTTGCCTTGTCATTCTTCTTTGTACCTAGTGAGTGAAATATTGGAGTGGCATAAAAGCATGTCTAACAAACGGCCCCGCTTTCATCGACCAAACCAAAATCTCAAATGAATCTGAAGTGCCTGCACACATCACTTCACCACTTTGATCTGCTGCCAAAGAACAAACTGTCTTGAAGAAGGAATGGTAAGTGTTCTAGTATAAGTGGTTCCGCGAGATGGGCGGACAAAACCAGAAGAAGAAGATAACATTGATGAGACAATGGCTGTGTTATGTAACTTATTGCCACTAGAAGTATCAGCCGGTATAATCACTGAAGATTGTTTTTTTTCAAGTTGAAAATGCCGCGGTCGGAGGTGACAGTCCACATGTGAAATAAAGGAGTAATAGAGTGCATACTTCAAAGCCAGCTCAATACTTGCTTCCATTGAGCATGTACAGTTGCAACTACGTGGCATCGAGCTTCATTCAGCAGCTGCATCATTACCATAAATCTCCATTTTTCCAAACGCGCGCTTAGTTCAACCCTGTGACAAGGACCACATTTCTGCTTAAATGCTTACTTTATGCATTCAGCTCCTAATGCTCCCACAGTCCAAGATTCCTTTTTATCAAATTGATAACAGCTTAATCCATTCCTTTCTTAGCTTTCTGCTTGTGTCTCTGAATCTCTCCTGTCTGAATCAATATGTGAAGATCTTCTCAGCCCATTCGAATATTCAGAGATAAGGCATCCACCATATGTACATATTTCTAAGATTCTTGTGAGAGACTGCTTCAGCAATTAGCCTACGGGCTTGACCTTCTACAGCTAGAGGAAATGAAGATGCAACTCCAACACCAACAACCACTCCTTCTAATCTTGCCTCAATATTACTAATGGCTCGATGTGCATGTGGATTCTGAACTTCTATGCCGTTGGACCTCTGAGTTTTTGTCCATTCCACGAGAGGATCGTGGATAAAAGTTTCAAGCACGCTCATGAGAGTCTCCCTGTGTGTCCTCAATACAGAAAGTGTGATTTCGCAAACCCTCAAGAAAATACCCTCATATCCTGTGATGCCTAAGCCATCAATCATGTTCTTGGTTAGCCTGAAAGGTACAAGCTCGGGTTTCTCCAATTGCAAACCTTTGTCAAATAAGCAACTGAAATCAACGTGAACACAATCACCGGTGGTAGAATCAAAAAGAATGTTTTCACCGTGCCGGTCACCCATTCCGACAATATGCCCAACCATGGACCAAACAGCAGTCGTGTAAGCATAAGCAACACGTGCCCTGAACCATACAGCAGGCTCAGAAAATGTTGTCAAGAACCATTTGTGGAAAACCAGGAGGAAACATTGGAAGCTGTGATAATGTATTGCACTTAGCTTCTGCAACTATAGCAACCTTTAACTCTACAGTATTATCATTTTCGGTATTTGATATGTCAATTATGCGAACAGCCTCCTGTAGTCCACTTATCATTGCAGTACCAACAGTGTCAGGGTGCTCTTTGCAGGTTGTTGCATGAACAAATTCTATAACTTGCTTCGATGCATACCACTCAAGTAATTTATCATTGATGAAAAACACCATATTGATTTCCTTGGCAGCATAGTTAACATTCAACTTCAATCAGATTGAGAGCAGCTGAGACCCCATAAACTGTTCTGCTCTCATCCGATGCAACACCGACTAACTTAGCGCCGAATGATAATGTCGATCCAGGTGGAGGCACAAATTTAACAACAGTTAGCACAATCCCAGGATGTTCTGCTATTCTCATACTGTAAGCAAATGTTTCGTTATCGTTGGGTCCTCCGAAGAATACTGCAACAACATTGAAAGAAACATCACTAGCTTGAACCTGGCTTGTTCCTCCCAGACCGTGATCGACCAGAATTCCAACAGAACACGGTGTGTGACTCAACACAAGCTGATTGATTACATGAAATAAATGTCCTAATGATTCCATTGTTCCGTCGAGATGTTGGTGAAGGCTGAGATTGCTGTCATGGGACGACATTGACACTGCTCAATTTTTTTGTAGGTTTGGAAAGCAATAACCATTTGATCTTTATCATTCTCTTTTCTATTCCCAAAATGGCATGCCATCGTTACACGCCTTGTGAACCATGGAAAAAAAACTGCAGATCTCTCTGAGAGTTCCATCAAGTGCATTGCGTTGTAACCTTTCCTTAGACAGCTTCTGCATTGCGTCTATAATGGAAACATGAGAATTAGCAACAAAGCACCAATAAGGGAAGCTGCACCTAGTTCATTGTAAAGAAGAACCATAACAATAATAATTCGAAAGGGAGTTGACCACAAAGTGTAAAGTGATTGGTATATTTGCTGAAGCGACGACTGGCGAGAATGTTCCCTCTTATCATAAACTAGGTGTAACTTCTTGGCTTTGTAGCAATCTGCCAACTCAAGAAGATCAAACAACAGAAATTCACCGTTTCCAATAAGAACTGGAATGACAAATATCCATATAGACAAAAGTGTAGAACTCTTCACAACAATGTTGCACCACTTCTAGATTTGGTTCAACAAAATGAAAATCCTCCTTTTTCTATCTTGTTCAATTGAGTATCTAAATCCAGCAACAACAGTCCATATCACATAACTTCCAATGATGAAGGCATACAGATTGTTACACTTAATGCCGTGAGTTATAAGAAAATGAGGAATGGAGTTGAAAAGCACCCTTCCCAGTGATATTGGTACAACTATCAGGGCAGAATTGAAGACAAAGAGAATCATCCAAGCAATGACAAGTAAAAGAACAATGCGAAGCACAAAGGCATAACCGTCAAAATCAGATTGTTCATCATTCATAATCCTCTCCAGCATCTGCATTAGTGACTCTGTTCAAATCATCACATTTTCAAGTAACTTGCATTCTAAGTAAGCCATATGCATGTCTCTTCCAAATTTAATTTGAATCAATTTCTTGGATGAAATAAATCTTTAAGGAATTGATGTCATGATGAACCCAAAGATCAATACCTTCAATCATGCTTTAGAATCACTTGGAAATGGCACACTTAAATGAACACTTACTTGCATCTCAATAAAAACATCTCGATTGAATATTCACCAAACTTTGACTTGAATCCATCTATAGGAAAATAAATTCACAGATGAACATAGCCTGGACTGATAAACCTTGATCATAATAGTCTGGACCAAACTTCTCATAGAACACTGCTTGATGAACCACTGAATTTCAATACAAGACAATTTGACCTTGAACAATCACATTTTCTGAGAAAATAGCCCACCACCACGGGTAACTTATAATTGAAGCAAACTCTTGATAGTTTGACCAAGATGAGGTCAAACTTCCATCTGATTTATATTTGAATGAATGTCTTTGCCATCAATCACCTTGCAAAACCCTAAACACACAGAGAAGAAGAAGAAACAAGCAAATTGAAAAAATATTTTTGGTATTTTTGGTTAGAGGTCAGTAAACATAAACAACAAAAAGCAAATAAGAAACAATAGGGGTGAGAGAACCAAAAAGTACGATCTTGTTTGTGGAATGATATGCAAAAATGAAATGTGGGATCTTAGGGGTAAAAATTTGGGGATTACAAGTATAGTGACGTCTTTGCTTGGTCATACGAAGATATGCCCGGACTTAACACGGACATCGTGGTCCACCACTTGCCGCTATGTGAAGATTGCCCTCCCGTTAAGCAGAAGCTTAGGAGGACGAGACCAGACATGGCCGTTAAGATCAAAGAAGAAGTGCAGAAACAGCTTGATGCTGGCTTCTTAGCGGTCACCACTTACCCTCTGTGGGTCGCCAACATAGTGCCTGTACCGAAGAAGGACGGTAAGGTACGCATGTGCGTCGATTATCGGGATTTGAATAGGGCGAGCCCTAAAGATGATTTCCCGTTGCCTCATATCGATGTGTTGGTCGACAACACAGTCCAGTTCTCCGTGTTTTTGTTCATGGATGGCTTCTCCGGTTACAATCAGATCAAGATGGCGCCGGAGGACATGGAGAAAACAACGTTTTTCTATAAGGTAATGCCCTTCGGTCTGAAGAACGCATGGGCCACTTACCAACGGGCTATGGTGACTTTGTTTCATGATATGATTCATCATGAGATCGAGGTCTATGTTGATGACATGATCGCGAAGTCCCAAACGGAGGAAGAGCATCTGGTCAACTTATTGAAGCTGTTTGAGAGGCTTAGGAAATTCAGGTTGAGGCTGAATCCTAACAAATGCACTTTCAGAGTGCGGTCCGGAAAGTTACTGGGGTTTATCATTAGCGAACGAGGCATCGAGGTTGATCCTGCGAAAATAAAAGCCATTCAAGAAATGCCAGCGCCGAAAACAGAAAAAGAAGTTCGTGGTTTCTTGGGCCGAATAAACTACATTGCAAGGTTTATCTCTCAGCTCACGGCCACTTGTGAACCGATGTTCAAGCTTTTAAAGAAAGATCAGGCGATTACTTGGAACGAGGATTGCCATAAGGCATTCGAAAAGATAAAGCAGTATCTCCAAGAACCTCCAATCTTGATACCCCCAGTGGCTGGACGACCATTAATCATGTACTTGACAGTTCTTGAGAATAGTATGGGGTGCGTTCTCGGTCAACACGACGAGACGGGCAGAAAGGAGCATGCCATTTACTACTTGAGTAAAAAGTTCACTGACTGTGAATCTCGATACTCGATGTTGGAGAAAACGTGTTGTGCACTAGCCTGGGCTGCCAAACGTTTACGACAGTACATGCTCAATCACACCACCATGCTAATTTCGAAGATGGATTCGATCAAGTACGTCTTCGAGAAGCAGGCTCTTTCGGGCAGGATTGCCAGATGGCAAATGGTGTTAACAAAATATGATATTCAGTACGTGTCCCAGAAGGCCATCAAGGGAAGCGTATTATCTGATTACCTTGCCGAGCAGCCGATCGAGGATTACCAGCCGATGAAGTTCGAATTCCCTGACGAGGATATTATGTTTCTCAAAGCGAAGGACTGCGATGAGTCGTTGCCCGACGAGGGGCCAGATAGGAAATCCCAGTGGAAGTTGATATTCGATGGGGCGGTTAATTCCTATGGAAGTGGCATCGCGGCTATCATCACGACTCCCCGCGGATCCCACATCCCGTTTACTGCGAGACTGACGTTTCCAGTCACCAACAATGAGGCGGAGTACGAAGCATGCATCATGGGTCTAGAAGAGGCAATTGATTTGAATCTAGACGTATATGGTGACTCAGCGCTCGTGATCAACCAAATCAAAGGGGAGTGGGAGACTCGTCAATCGAATTTGGTGCCGTACATGAATTATGCCAGAAGGCTACTTCCGTTCTTTGATCGAGTGGAACTCCATCATGTGCCCAGAGCAGAAAATCAGATGGCTGATGCCTTAGCCACGTTGGCTTCAATGTATAAAGTCAATTTTTGGAATGAGGCTCCAAGAATTGTCCTTTCCCGTCTTGATAGACCGGCATTTGTCTTTGCAATCGAGGAAGCCGCCGACGGCAAGCCATGGTTCCATGACATCCAGACCTTCCTTATGACTAAGGAGTATCCTGCGGGTGCGTCAACCCAGGATAAGAAGACCCTGAGGAGGCTGTCTGGAAACTTTTATCTCAATCCTGATGGAGTGTTGTATAAGAGAAACCACGATCTCGTGCTACTCAGATGTGTAGATGAAAAAGAGGCGAGTATGCTCATGGAAGAAGTCCATGAGGGCACATTTGGTACGCACGCCGGCGGGCATGCCATGACGAGAAAGATCCTGAGAGCAGTATACTACTGGCTGACGATGGAGTCGGATTGCTTCAGATTCGCGAAGAGATGTCATAAATGCCAGATTTATGCTGATAAAGTTCATGTGCCGCCGTGCCCGTTGAATGTCATGTCCTCCCCGTGGCCGTTCTCCATGTGGGGCATCGACATGATAGGCAAGATCGAGCCCACTGCATCCAACGGTCATCGCTTCATTCTAGTAGCCGTCGACTACTTCACCAAGTGGGTGGAGGCAGCCTCGTATGCTAATGTGACCAAGCAGGTGGTGGCTAAATTCATAAAGAGGGACATCATCTGTCGCTACGGAATTCCCGAGCGGATCATTACTGATAATGGTTCGAATCTGAATAACAAGATGATGAAGGAGCTGTGCCAGAGTTTCAAGATTGAACACCACAACTCATCTCCTTACCGGTCGAAGATGAATGGCGCCGTTGAAGCAGCCAACAAGAACATAAAGAAGATTGTTCAGAATATGGTTGTGACCTATAAAGACTGGCACGAGATGCTGCCATTTGCATTGCACGGTTATCGTACGACGGTACGTACGTCAACCAGGGCAACTCCTTTATCCTTGGTGTACGGTATGGAAGCTGTCCTACCGTTAGAAGTGGAGATCCCTTCTTTGCGAGTTTTGGTTGATGTGAAACTCGACGAGGTAGAATGGATTACGAATCGTCTGAACCAACTCAGCCTGATGGACGAGAAGAGGTTAGCGTCGATTGCGTTTGGTCGTCTATACCAAAGACGAATGAAGAAAGCTTATGATAAGAAGGTGCGTCCTAGAAGCTTTCAGACGGGTGATCTCGTCCTGAAGAAGATTCTTCCTCCACACTCCGATCACCGGGGCAAGTGGACTCCGAATTACGAAGGTCCGTACGTCGTCAGCAAGGTCTTCTCGGGAGGAGCTTTGTTGTTATCCACGATGGATGGTGAAGATTTTGAATCCCCGGTGAACGCGGACGCAGTTAAAAAATACTTTGCTTGAAAGCGACCCGCTGGACAAAAAAGGAGAGTCCAGGCAAAAAAGGGGCATCCCGGCGAACCAAAAACAAAATAAAAGGTTCGGGCAAAAATTAGGGATATATTGAAAAAATGTACACCCGCGAAGTCGAAAACCTACACTGGGCGGCTTCGGCAAAAAAGGGTATCCCGATGAACTGAAAACCCGTAAAGGGCGGTTCACGCAAAAGTTAGGGATTTGAAAAAGCAAATGAATGCGTTCCGCGAGTGGACTTTCATTGTTTAGTGGTTTGGAGGACCTGAAGGCCGTTTATCTGAATCAATCTCTTCCGAAGCTGAAGCGTCGGAGAAGTATCGAAGTCGAGTGGGTCATAGAAGGATCAACTCATGGTGTTCGTCTACGCCTCGTTGCCGACATTTGTATATACTGATGTATATTTATGTTTTATTTTTGTGCGGCTTCCTCATTCCAGGAGCTTGCCTCTGTTGTAAAACATTTTTACCCATTCAGGGGTTCATTATCAATAAAATGCATACTATTCAGCAATTCTGTTTGCCTGTTTAGCATTTATCTGTTTTGTTTGCGAAAAAACGCCGATATTTTTGATAAAATGCGCATACATAAACTTGCTGGCCTAGACCACTGATTGTTGAAACAATTAATTACCTGAATATTGTCACGAGATAATAACCTTGATAGGTCCCTTTGAGAAGGGTATCTTGTCTGTTTGTTTGTGTTGTTACAGGTGTAGCATGTTCCAGACAGTGCGTCGTGCGCATCCCGAAGCAGGATGATTCCTCTTTCTCCAGCAGAGTTCAGTAGCCTCTCCCCGCAGAGTCTGAACGCAAGATAATGAGCATTGATATGTCTCCCCGGGCAGAGATGATTCTCTTCCCCAAGCAGATGCATCCTGAAGGAACGCCATCTCCTCAACTGAATCCGGCGCCGAAGCATGAGTTGTTTTTCCCCCAGCACCGGGTCACAAGTGCAGGTTTCGTAGGAAACTATTAGTACGCCGAAGTATGCAGCAACTGATGGTGCCAGACTGAAGTCTCCAGCGGAATTGAAATTCCCCACCAGAGTTGTGTTCTCCCCCGAAGTTGGATGATTCCTTCTTCCCCAGCGGAATTGAAATTCCTTGTTAGACTAAGGCACGGATCTAGAAGGGGGGGGTTGAATAGATCCCTTTTAAAAATTTGAGTGGCGCTACCAATAAAATTGGTTTTCAAAATTGTTTTCAAATGCGGAAGCGGCCTTGGAAAATATAGTCTAAAACGAACAACTATTGGAGAGCCGGATATGCGTCAAGCAGATGAATTTAAGACGATAACGGATAGTAAATCACTACACACTTTTATGCAAAACTCAGATGTGATTCACTCGTACTATTTCCTTATTCCAATGATCAAAAATTACACCAAAACTAGCAGCAAAATTAAGGCAATTTTAGTTCAGCACTTTTGTCGAACAGTTGGTGTGCACAAATACCTTAAATGATATTTGTGTTGAATGAGTGATTGAAAATTTTAGTTCAGCACTTTTGTCGAACAGTTGGTGTGCACAAAGACCTTAAATGATATTTGTGTTGAATGAGTGATTGAAAAAGCTTTAGTACAGTATTTCTATTGTACTTAGTAGTTAAAAAACAGTGTTTCACCAACTCACTCAATCAATACTACAATTTGACAAAATCACTTATTCTAGAATCACTTAATTTTTAAGCTGTAATTGAAAATGCAGAAAATAAAGGAACACAAGATTTGATGAGGCAGTTCCCCCAGTCGTCCTCGCGTTGGGGTACGTCTGCCCTCAATTCTACAATGAGAATTGAGATATGTATTGAATAGATATCACCTGTTTGGTAGAACAGTTATACACAAGAATCGATAGACAATTGATACAAACAATCTTAATGTTGCTGATAATTTCTACCAATTCTTGCCCCTTGATTCAAGATGAATCAAGTCCTCCAATTTGATGTGAATGACCTCCGATTGCAGCCACCTTATTGACAACTCTTCCGTTGATCAAACCTTCGGCACGGCTGATCTTAGACACACCCAAATTGAACCCGGAACGTCTTCAACCTTTCAACGCCCTAGCTACTAGATTGATCAACCTTCCGCTAATCAATCACCTTCGCACTCGCTTGATTGTTGAACCGACGATTCCGTAACAAAAGCCTTCAAAACCTGTAGTCTTGATAGGTAAAACCTCAAAGGTTTTCTCCCAAGAAACACCTGCACCAGCTTCCACTCGAACCGGATCTTCAATCACGCGTTCGAACCTTATCACCGTCGAGCAAACCACAAACCGCAGCAAAAAAATTGATTATCTGTAATTTGAGGATTTGTGAGTTGATTGAACGATGAAGATGAAGAACACTGATGCACCTCTTTCACGTTTCTTGACCTGAACACTTTCTCACAATGCTTTCAAAAATATTAGTTGTTAAAATTGAAAAGACAGCTATTTATAGTAATATACAAAACAGACAGTTGACAGATCAATGAAACATAGCAGAATTTCTGTTTCTGCGCGCGAACGGTCGACCATAGGGTCGGCGTGCGCTGAGCCGTGTGATTCTCAAACTGTCATGCGCCGAGTCAGCGGTCGACGCATGATCTTCATGCGCTGAGCCGTCTGATTCTTAAACCTGCATGCGCCAAGTTAACGGTCGACGCATGACCTTCATGCGCTGACCCGTGTGAACTGAATGAAACTGTGTGCTGACGGTATGGTCGGCTCATGGTTCAAAAATCTGCAAAAACATAAATTTCTACAGCTTTTTGTGCATTACGTCATTGTAAAAATTGAATCATAAGTAGCGTGAATGATTTAAACGAAAGAAGGATATCTCTTAGCAAGTTGTCATCATCAAAAACCAGAGGCACGCTTGTGTTGGTAGATACTTTGCCTTCACATTCTCCCCCTTTTTGATGATGGCAACCTACTGTTACGCAACACGTGATAGGTATAGGTATGCTCCCCCTATAGGTATGCTCCCCCTTTCTTTTACAATTATAGCGGTCGTAATCATCGTCTATCTACTGCTCGGTTCTCCCCCTTTGACAACATCAAAAAGAGGTAAACTCGTGACACAATAACAACACATTGAATCATGCATAAATGAGATACCAACAGATGAGAAGTAAACAACAGTTATACATACGATGGAGATAACAGTTAATAGATTACAGAACCACAAAAATGTCATGATAGCAACATAGAAGTAAGCAACAATCATAGTGAGTTTGGGCAGAAAAGCAAAACACAACAAACAAAATGAATGCAAGCCAAAACAGAAAACAACAAATGACATATGAGCGCATGCTAATAGCCCCGTCCACGTCCGCGACCACGACCACGCCTGTCATAGTAATGAGGATGGCGTTGGGGATGAGCTAGATCAGTAAATTCTTCTGTGATGTTATTCAAAAAGTCAAGACTGTCGACAATGGCGCGCTCTTCAGCTTGATGACAGTGAGTTAGAGTCTCGAATCGAGCGTCCAGCTGATTCGACATTCCACTGATCCGTTCATTTTGGTTATGCAGTTCAGAACGAATTTGTGCCATTCTTTCATTTTGATCCCTCATGAATTTTTGCTGTTGTTCCTGCATATTGGTCATAAAATTTCGCTGTTCCAACTGCATCGACTGCATCATTTCTAAAATCTCCGAATTGTTTGACGGTTGTTGAGGAGAAGGTGGGTCTGCAGTGCTTGGTTGATACGGCTGATAGAATTTGCCAAGGGTGGTCCACCCGGTGTATTGCCATTCACCCCAGCCTTGGTTATTCTCCTCATCCTCATTTTCCTGTTGGTTTGAGTAGGCAGACCAGTTATTGTGTTGATTGTCATCTTGATATGTTTGTTGATAGTTTTCAGAAGGCACGTATGGTTGATGACCTTCATTAATATCGTGGTCCAGCTGAGTCTCATCAGCGGTTTCTTGTGCCTCTCCTGCATTGTCACCTTGATTGTCTTCATCTTCACTTGAGCTTCCTTCTGCTTCTTCATCTTCTCCACCCTCTGACTCATCAGCACTTTCTTCACTCGAGGAGGCAGCTGCAGCCATGGTTGAGCGCCGATAAAATCTGTACTTTTTGAGCGACTGATCCCACACATATCCCATCATAGCAAAGACCTTTGAACTGATGTCATGTTATGTGACCGCTGCCCTGTTATGGTCGACTCAATATGCAACAAACAGCAGATTTTTGTATTTTACCATATTCAGAGGTACATGCTATGCAAAAATGATGTCATGACATATAAGAAAAAAATATCTATATACATATGCAGTAGATGTCATACAAATTTAGCGTAGTATAAGCGATATGATTTGAGATCAACAGGATTATCAAACAAAGAGAGAGAGAAAGAACAATATCACCTTGATGCCTGATTTGCTTGATACACAACATACTTATACTTACACGAATATCAAATTGTTAGAAGTACAACAGCATGATTATTTGAATGAAATAAGATAACATCAGCAAATATTATTCCCGTTCCGAAATGTCGAGGATGCCAAGTTCTCGGCGGATATGAAAGAAAGGTTCCGTTGCTAGCGGCTTTGTGAAAATGTCCGCTAGTTGGTTTTTAGTGTCAACGTGTTCAAATACAACATCACCTTTCTCAACATGGTCCCTAAGAAAATGGTGTCGAATTTCTATATGTTTAGTGCGAGAGTGTAATACGGGATTTTTGGTAAGGTTAATAGCGCTAGTGTTGTCACATAGGATAGGAATACGTTCAAGTTTAAGATTGAAATCTAGTAGTTGTTGCTTAATCCACAGAATTTGAGCACAACAACTACCAGCGGCAACGTATTCCGCCTCGGCCGTTGATAAAGCAACTGAAACTTGTTTCTTGCTATGCCAACTAACCAAGGAGTTTGAAAACAAATGACATGTACCACTAGTGCTTTTCCTATCCGATTTGCACCCGGCAAAGTCGGAATCGGAGTAACCTACCAACGAGCAATCACTACCCTTAGAATACCACAATCCATACTTCGGGGTACCTGACAGGTATCGAAGAATTCGTTTAACAGCTTTTAGGTGGGATTCTTTGGGACATGATTGGTATCGTGCACACATGCACACACTAAACATAATATCAGGACGTGACGCAGTAAGATAGAGAAGTGAACCAATCATACCTCTATATCGTTTTACCTCTACGTCCTTGCCATTTTCATCTTTATCCAAATTTACGCATGTAGGCATTGGGGTGTCTATGGCCTTGGATTTTGCCATGTCAAATCTCTTGATCAAGTCCAAACAATATTTTGTTTGGCTCACGAATGTCCCTTCTTGGAGTTGTTTAATTTGCAGGCCGAGGAAGTATGTGAGCTCCCCCATCATACTCATCTCGAATTCGCCCTGCATGAGGTCAGAAAACTCTCTCACGAGATTCATGTTAGTGGATCCAAATATAATATCGTCAACATAGATTTGCACCAAAATCAAGTGCTTTCCTTGACGTTTAATGAAGAGTGTAGTGTCAACCTTTCCTCGTGAGTACCCCTGATTAAGTAAAAACTTACTTAGTCGCTCATACCAAGCTCTAGGAGCTTGTTTGAGACCATATAAAGCTCTTTTTAACTTGTAAACATGTTCAGGGTATTCATGAGATTCAAAACCGGGAGGTTGAGACACATATACTTCTTCATTTATGTGACCGTTAAGGAACGCACTTTTAACATCCATTTGAAATAACTTAAAATCCTTTGCACATGCAAAGGCGAGTAAAAGGCGTATAGCCTCGAGTCGGGCAACCGGCGCATAAGTTTCCTCATAGTCGATGCCTTCCTCTTGGTTATACCCTTGAGCGACCAATCTCGCTTTATTACGGGTTATTACCCCGTTTTCGTCCAACTTGTTCCTAAACACCCATCGGGTGCCGATTACTCGATGGCCTCGCGGAGGAGGGACAAGGTCCCATACCTCGTTTCTTTTAAACTGATTTAGTTCCTCTTGCATCGATAAAAACCAGTGCTCATCGAGTAGGGCCTCTTTGGGGTTTTTAGGCTCTATTTGTGAAACGAAAGCGAAGTGATAACAAAAGTTACTTAGCTTAGATCGAGTGGTGACTCCCTTTGTGATGTCTCCGAGAATATTGTCAATTGGATGATCTTTACACGACTTCCAAGCTTGAGGGAGATCATCGTTTGTAGGCGGATGAGCTTCCTCAGTTACCTCATGGTGTGCATCCTTATCCTCCTCAATTTTGACTCTATCGGGTTGATCAATCCCCGTTTCGCCACCTTTGAGTATGTCTTCTGTGGATGTACCTGCACCATGAACAACACTATCCTTTCCGACATTTCTCGGATAGGACTCATCAAACGTAACGTGCACAGACTCTTCAACAGCTAGTAATCTTTTATTATAAATCCTATATGCTTTACTTGATTGCGAGTACCCTAGAAAAATGCCTTCATCGGCTTTTGAATCAAACTTGCCCAAGTTTTCCTTTCCATTGTTTAATACAAAGCACTTGCATCCAAAAACATGAAGGTGAGAAACATTAGGCTTTCGCCCTTTTAAAAGTTCATACGGAGTTTTGTTTAGAATGGGGCGGATGAGTACCCTATTCAAAACATAACATGCCGTACTAATGGCGTCGGCCCAAAAGTATTTTGGTAAACCACTATCATTAATCATTGTTCTTCCCAATTCTTCTAAAATTCTGTTTTTACGCTCCACAACCCCATTTTGTTGAGGAGTTCGTGGAGCCGAGAAGTTATGATCGATGCCATGGTTACCGCAATATTCTTCAAATAAATGATTTTCAAATTCACCTCCGTGGTCACTTCTTATTGACACAATGTTTGTATTTAACTTATTTTGGGAGAGCTTGGCAAATCTCTCAAAAGCGGCAAACGTGTCACTTTTACTCACTAAGAAGATGGTCCAACAGAACCTAGAAAAGTCGTCCACTATTACGAATCCGTAATAGTTTCCTCCTAGACTTTTGATCCTAGACGGCCCAAACAAGTCCATATGAAGTAGTTCAAGAGGTCTCGTTGTTGAAATAATCTTTTTGGATTTAAAGGAGATCCTCGTTTGTTTTCCTTTTTGACAAGCATCACAAAGGTGATCCTTGGTGAACTTAATTTTGGGAAGTCCTAGTACTAGATCTTTTGAGACAATCTTATTGAGTAAGTCAAAGTTGACATGCGCTAAGCGCCTATGCCATAGCCATGAGTCTTCACTCATAGATATGAGACATTGATCGCTTGTTGGGGATACCACATTCAAGTCAAGCATATACACATTGTTTACTCTAAAACCAATAAACACATTCTTCTTATCACTTTCATGCACAATTTTGCAGCAATCTTTTGAAAAGGAAACATTGTAACCTTTGTCGCATAATTGGCTAATGCTAAGGAGATTATGTTTAAGGTTTTCGACAAGCAACACATCGGAAATTGTAGTAGAGGAGGGATTACCTATACTACCTTTACCTAGTATCGCTCCGCGGTTGTTATCACCGTATGTTACATACCCTTTCTTCTTAGCCACGAAGTCTATGAATAAGGATATGTCTCCAGACATGTGCCTTGAGCACCCACTATCAAGAACCCATCTTCTCTCGGTGGACTCGACACATTTCACCTGTCAAAATATAACTTAGAAAAGGGAGGTACCCAATGGCATATTGGGTCCTAATAGGTTAGCGACAAGACGGTTGCGTTTGGGCAACCATTGGTAGATGCCTTTAGGAACAAGAAATCTCCTAAATCGACATTTACCAATGGAGTGGCCTTTCTTGCAACAGTAAAAGCATACAAAGTCGACATTAGAATCACTTTCACTTGCTTGATCCCTAATTACATATGCATATTTTTGATATGGGTTTATCATACTTTTTCTAAAATCCTTTTTATCGATTGCAAATGTAATTTTAGGTTCAAGTGCCTTGTCTAATTTGGCCTTAAGGTTTCTAACCTCACCTTGCCAAATATGACAAGTATCACAACCAAAGTTGAAAGGATTACTATTGTCCTTACAATCCGATTCATTATCTTTCACAATGGAAGCCTTAAGGTCCTCTAATTTCTTTTCGGACTCTAAGACTTTGTGCTCTAAATATGTAAAAATTCTTCTATTAGAAGCAAGTTTCTTAAAGGCTTCAGTTGCTTCCTTGTGTAAAACATCGAATGCGGTTTGTAATTCGGAATGAGACATATTAGATGACATATTATATCTAGAGTGACGTACCTGTTTCTTTTTCTTTTTCTGATTTGCGGAGAGACATAGATTCACGGACTCTTCTTCATCACTAGAGCTTTCATTAGAGGAGGAAGAATCACTGTCGCTTTCCCACGCGATGTACGCCCTCCTAGGCTTTGATGCTCTCTTATGTGACTTCGATTGTTCCTTTTCTTTTCCCTTGTTGTTCATTGGACAGTCCGGTTTGTAGTGACCGGGCTTTCCACATTTATAGCACGTTCCTCTAGTCTTTTTGCCTTTTTGATTGTCATCTTTGGAGAACCTTGATTGCCTTCGGAAATTTACCAGGTTCTTCTCCGAATGTTGGATGCCGTTCTTTCTCACGTACCGGTTATACCGTTTAACGAACAGCCCCATGTCCTCATTTATGTCTTCTTCTTCGTCGTCGCTTGAAGAATAATCACTTTGCTCTTTTGCTTTAGACTTCGAGGAAGAAGCCTTAAGAGCTATGGACTTCTTTTCACTCATCTTTACTTTGTCCTTCTTTTCTTTCCTTTCATGTTGGTCAAGACTCAAGAGTACCTGTTCATGCTCTTGTAGTTTGCCAAACAATGTAGTCAGGTCTAATACCGTAAGATCATTTGCCTCTTTGATGGCGGTCACTTTCGGCTGCCATTCCCTGCTAAGACATCTCAAAACTTTATTAGTAGCAAGATCATTGGAAATAGGTCTTCCTAGTGAATGTAATCTGTTTATGAGATGAGTAAATCTCTTTTGCATGTCAGCAATGGTTTCCCCTTGCTCCATGAAAAAAAGATCAAACTCTTGTATAAGAGTGTTGATTCGAGCCAACTTAACATCGTTTGTCCCCTCATGGGCAATTTGTAGTGCATCCCACATAGTTTTAGCCGTAGGGCAATGGGATACACGGTAGTATTCATCTACACCTAATGAGGAGATTAGAATGTTCTTAGCTTTCCAATCGTAATTATACTTTCGCTCATCGTCGTCGGTCCATTGTGCTTCGGGCTTTGGCACAACTTCGTTATTCTCATTTGTCATGGTTATTTCAATCGGACCATTGAGAATAACGTTCCATATCTTTCTATCTATGGAATTAATGTGCACCCGCATACAGTCTTTCCAATAGCTATAATTTTCACCGTTAAAAACGGGAGCTCTATTGTACGCCCCTTTTGGTTCGTTAGCCATTATTCTATCAATGTTGTATTTGAAGCACCGGAGAACCGGAGCTCTTGATACCACTTGTTAGACTAAGGCACGGATCTAGAAGGGGGGGGTTGAATAGATCCCTTTTAAAAATTTGAGTGGCGCTACCAATAAAATTGGTTTTCAAAATTGTTTTCAAATGCGGAAGCGGCCTTGGAAAATATAGTCTAAAACGAACAACTATTGGAGAGCCGGATATGCGTCAAGCAGATGAATTTAAGACGATAACGGATAGTAAATCACTACACACTTTTATGCAAAACTCAGATGTGATTCACTCGTACTATTTCCTTATTCCAATGATCAAAAATTACACCAAAACTAGCAGCAAAATTAAGGCAATTTTAGTTCAGCACTTTTGTCGAACAGTTGGTGTGCACAAATACCTTAAATGATATTTGTGTTGAATGAGTGATTGAAAATTTTAGTTCAGCACTTTTGTCGAACAGTTGGTGTGCACAAATACCTTAAATGATATTTGTGTTGAATGAGTGATTGAAAAAGCTTTAGTACAGTATTTCTATTGTACTTAGTAGTTAAAAAACAGTGTTTCACCAACTCACTCAATCAATACTACAATTTGACAAAATCACTTATTCTAGAATCACTTAATTTTTAAGCTGTAATTGAAAATGCAGAAAATAAAGGAACACAAGATTTGATGAGGCAGTTCCCCCAGTCGTCCTCGCGTTGGGGTACGTCTGCCCTCAATTCTACAATGAGAATTGAGATATGTATTGAATAGATATCACCTGTTTGGTAGAACAGTTATACACAAGAATCGATAGACAATTGATACAAACAATCTTAATGTTGCTGATAATTTCTACCAATTCTTGCCCCTTGATTCAAGATGAATCAAGTCCTCCAATTTGATGTGAATGACCTCCGATTGCAGCCACCTTATTGACAACTCTTCCGTTGATCAAACCTTCGGCACGGCTGATCTTAGACACACCCAAATTGAACCCGGAACGTCTTCAACCTTTCAACGCCCTAGCTACTAGATTGATCAACCTTCCGCTAATCAATCACCTTCGCACTCGCTTGATTGTTGAACCGACGATTCCGTAACAAAAGCCTTCAAAACCTGTAGTCTTGATAGGTAAAACCTCAAAGGTTTTCTCCCAAGAAACACCTGCACCAGCTTCCACTCGAACCGGATCTTCAATCACGCGTTCGAACCTTATCACCGTCGAGCAAACCACAAACCGCAGCAAAAAAATTGATTATCTGTAATTTGAGGATTTGTGAGTTGATTGAACGATGAAGATGAAGAACACTGATGCACCTCTTTCACGTTTCTTGACCTGAACACTTTCTCACAATGCTTTCAAAAATATTAGTTGTTAAAATTGAAAAGACAGCTATTTATAGTAATATACAAAACAGACAGTTGACAGATCAATGAAACATAGCAGAATTTCTGTTTCTGCGCGCGAACGGTCGACCATAGGGTCGGCGTGCGCTGAGCCGTGTGATTCTCAAACTGTCATGCGCCGAGTCAGCGGTCGACGCATGATCTTCATGCGCTGAGCCGTCTGATTCTTAAACCTGCATGCGCCAAGTTAACGGTCGACGCATGACCTTCATGCGCTGACCCGTGTGAACTGAATGAAACTGTGTGCTGACGGTATGGTCGGCTCATGGTTCAAAAATCTGCAAAAACATAAATTTCTACAGCTTTTTGTGCATTACGTCATTGTAAAAATTGAATCATAAGTAGCGTGAATGATTTAAACGAAAGAAGGATATCTCTTAGCAAGTTGTCATCATCAAAAACCAGAGGCACGCTTGTGTTGGTAGATACTTTGCCTTCACATTCCTCACCAGAGTCGTACTCTCTCCAGCGAAGCAGAATGATTTCTCCTTCCTCAGCCGAGTTTGCAGATCCCCAAGAGAGCTGAATCCTTGAAGGTTGCTCAAGCCATGATTGGTTTTCCCTAGTAGAGTGTTGAACAGCTGAAGTTGTTTCTCCACAGAGTCCTATCTCCAGAGAAGTAGCCGCGAAGGCCATGCAGTTTATTCTTGAGATTGATATCGCTTTCCCTCAGCACGTCCTGGTTCTCGTAGAGCCTCGTCCCCATGCAGTAGTCAACTGAAGTTGTTTCCCCCGCAGCAGTCAACTAAAGTTGTGCCCCCTGCGGAGCCCAATTGAGATTGGCGTAACCATGTTCTCCTCAGCAGGATGATTCCTCTATCTGAGTAGTTCTTTCCCCCTTGACAGGAGGATTCCCCCTTCGGCATTTATTTTGCTGACGGGACCGCATCATTGTGCATGATTGCATAGCATTTATCATAAACGCATAGCATTTCCACCGTGTGGAACATTGCATCATTGTCGAAGCATATGCATATTAAACATGATCTAGGTTGTTACCGTTCTTGTGTTGCAGGTGTTCCGCAACAGAATTGATTGCTCAGGATGATTCCTGACATTCTCCCCAACGAAGTCGCTTGCTCAAGAAGATTCTTGAGATCCCCGGCGAAGTATTCGGTTTAAGACGATTCTTGAATTCCTCAGCAGGGCTACTTGCTTAAGATGATTCTTAAGCTCCCCAGTAGGGTCCCCAGTGAAGGTTGCCCAGGATGATTCCTGAAGCCCCAAGAGAGCCGAATCCTTGGAAGCTGCTCAAGCCATGATTGGTTTGTCCCCAGCAAGAGTTGCCCAGGATGATTCCTGAAATCCCCAACAGAGTGTTCGCTCAGGATGATTCCTGAAATCTCCAGATTGGTTATCAGTTCAAGATGATTCTTGAAGGTCCCCGACAGAGTTATTTGTTCAAGACGATTCTTGAAGTCCTCAGCAGAGTTGATTCATCCAGAATGATTTCTGGACCCCCGGAGCGGAGTGGCTTGATAGTTCTCCAGATTCCCCAGCGGCGAAGCGTCCTCCCCAGCAGGTTTCTGACGGCGAAGTTGAAATCTCCCTTGAAGACTCCATGATTGAAGTCCGACAATGTTAATGAAGCAGTTCTCTCAGCTGATGCGGAATGCCAGATGGCATGATCAACCTGATGGTTGAGGTCCGGCTGATGCCCGACAAGTTTCTTTGGAATGCCTGATGGCATGATCAACCTGATGGTTGAAGTCCGGTTGATGCCCGACAGTGTTCTTTGAATGCCTGATGGCATGATCGACTATGTATTGCCGGTTACCGTGTGACCAATTCCCTAATGGATTTCTTCACCCTGACGGCGAGGTCAGACGACGTTGAGAGTTAACGGCAAAGTCAGATTATGTTGAGTACTTGACGGTGATGTCGGGTGTTTCTCAGAGTTATGGTTTGTTGACGGCGATGTCAGATGATTTTGTTTTCCGGCGGCGATGTTGGATGTTTTTGACGGCGATGTCAGATGATTTGTTGTCCTCAGGCGGCGATGTTGGATGTTTGGTTGACGGCGATGTCAGATTTAGTGCTCCAACGGCGATGTTGGATGTTTGGTTCTAGCGGCGATGTCAGTTGATTTAGTTTTCCAGCGGCGATGTTGGGTGTTTTGTTGTCCGACGGCGATGTCAGATTCTTTAGTTCTCCAGCGGCGATGTTGTATGTTTGTTTGGCGGCGATGTCAGATTCTTTGTTGCTCCAGCGGCGATGTTGGATATTTGTTTCCGGCGGCGATGTCAGGTGATTTAGTTTTCCAGCGGCGATGTTGGGTGTATGTCAAGTGATTTAGTTTTCCAGCGGCGATGTTGGGTGTTTTTTTTCCGACGGCGATGTCAGATTCTTTAGTTTTCCAGCGGCGATGTTGGGTGTTTTGGTTTTCTGACGGCGATGTCAGGTGATTTAGCTTTCCAGCGGAGAGGTTGGGTATTTTGGTTGTTCGACGGCAATGTCAAATTCTTTAGTTCTCCAGCGGCGAGGTTGGGTGTTTTGGTTGTCCGACGGCGATGTCAGACGCTTATTTTCATGAATGTCCAACGGCGATGTCAGATCAGTATGTCTCCAACTAGTTGCCGTGCAGCTAGTGTTTCAATTTTCGAAGATTCGTTCCAGCAGAGTACCATGTACTTGTGCAGTTGGCAAATTTCCGGGTTTATCGGTATTCAACCGTCTCGCACCTTGATTGGCTGAGGGCCATTCGCTCCTCACCTAGTCAGGTTCAAGCTGTTTGAATAAGGGCAGCTGTTGCACCCCAAAATTTGACCAACATTTATTTACATATCAAGAGTTATATGAGACTTTGAAGCTAGCCAAGAGGGCTATCCAAGTGTTCAAAGGTTGATACGTTTGTCAGAGAACTCAAGAGATCCTCAGGGAAATTGGTTGAAACCAAGGTTGTGTGTCTCATAACTTGAGAGTTGTGGGAGCTCCTCAGATGATTCTGAGACTATGAGGATGGACTTGAAGCTTTGAGAAAGCTTATGAGATGTCTTGAAAGCCATTATGAATCCTAGAGAGGTCATTGTACAAGGATTCAGAAGATTCAACCATGAGTGGTAGAATTAGGGTTTGACTGGGTTAACCCTAGGTCAACTGATGATTTGGAGAGGGTCGAGACCTAATCCAAGAGCCATGTGATCATGGAATGAGGCATTGAGATGCCATAAGGATGATTCCTAGACCAACTATTCATGATTGAGGAGTTTGAGAAGTTTTAAGCTAGGGTTTCTAAGGATTGACAGTGTAAAATCCCCTAGTCTGATCCCTATCTTCAAGGCAGTTTTAGCTCAAGATGTGATTGTCATCTCATCTTCCCCACAACATGAATGTTGTAGAGCATGTTCTTAGCTTTAATTTGAGTACTAGAAGTCCTTTATAGGATTTGTAGAGCTCAAGTTATGGCTTTGAAAAATTACAGGTCATCTGAGGTATGTGAATCTGGGTCCTTGAAAGTCACCCAACTTGCATCCAACTTTTGCCCTAGTAGGATGACTCCTATGGATTCCTGGTCAACATAAATGTTGTAGATAATCTTCTTAGCTTTCTAGAGAGTACTATAAGTCCTTTATAGGATTTTTATAACTCAACTTATGGCTTTGACAAGTCAAGGGCATTTTGGTCATTTGGAGGTTATAGGTCATTTCAAGCATAAGGCCATATCTCCTAGTTCCAAGCTTCAAATGGAACAATCTTCAACATCAAACTTGTTTAGAATGATGTTTTAAGGCTATTAAGGAGGTCATGAGATGTTGGAAATGCTCATATCAAAAAGTGATAAAAATGGCCTAAAATGGAGGCATAAGTCAAATAAGTTGAATTTGAAAAATGGAAATCCCAAGCTATAAGTCCAAACCATGTCATGTAATAGGTAATTTTGACTCCAAATGACATTATAAGAACAATGGTTCAGCCACAATTTTGATTTGAGGCTTGGATCATAGGGCTGCTTTGGAATTTGCTTACTTGCATATTAAGGTACCAAACCAAAACTCAAAAGAACTCAATACACAAGGTAGTTATGCATTGTAACTTGTCATAAATCTCATGTGGGGATAAATTCAAGTCAGAATGGGAAGTTACAAGGTGCTTGGCATGAGATAGCATGTAAGGAGAATGAGAAATCAAAATACCATGACATGAAAAGTTCAATTTCTCATTGGATGATCCTAGATGGTTCTAGATGATTCTAAACCACTCTATATAACCAGTGTAACTTGCTCAGATGCAAGGTTGGTGTGAATTGGTGCATGAAAGAGAGAGTGAAATTCAAAAGCTTCCATTGCAAATCAAGATCAATTTCTTCATTCTTCTTCATTTCCATCCTTTTTTCTTCACAAACACTTTCCATAGATCCTTCTGAGTGTGTGCATGCTGAATTAAAGCTCCATTGATGGAAGATTGAAGGTGTTCCAATTGAATTTGCAAGAAGCCAATCATCATCGAATCTTAAAGTGCAAGCATTCTTCCTCCATTTTTTTTGCAAACAGTAGAAGTTTCATCATCCAAGGATCATTCTTGAAGAGTTTCAAGCCTTGAAGACAAGGATTTCATCATTTGCCATATCAAGAAGCCAGGTTTGCAAAATCTCTTTCACCTCATTATTTAGGCATGGTTAGGTTGAATTATTAGTATAGAATGGCTAGAGACCAATAGGTGATCAATTCTGAAGAGTTTAGGGTCATTTGGTGGAGTTTGAGAGTGTGACACCATTACTTGGATGAGCAAGAACGTGTGATATAGTGAGTGATAATGCAAGTTTGATAGCTTGTTTTAACCAATGGAATGTGAGGATCATTTTGATGTAAAGAAATCTGAGGTTGGTTGAAATTGAGGATTGATCATATTTTGAGATTAATTTGGATCCACTATCGGGTTGCATGATAGAGACCATTTCAATGCATTTCAAGACTAGGATCGTGTTCAGGGAGAAAAATGGATCAATTTAGGGTTTTGAATGGTTGAATTTGATGTTGATTTGAGGTAGTACGAGGGGATGGAAGTTTGTTGCATGAAATCTGTTTTCATGGGGTTTCAGCAAAACCCTAGCTGCGTGAGGAAGAAAACGATCCCACGACCGTTGGATGAGCAAGCTGACCATTGACTGGGAACTGGATCTGATGGCTCACGTTCAATTGAATTTTGAGAGGGAAGCTGAGCTAATGAAACGCCGCGTTTCATTAAAAGGAAGGTTCTGGGCTTAGATGATCTTTACTATCCCCACCCTCCTGTGAGGCCCAATTCCATAATGCACTGAGATTCCTTTCTATTTGCACCGTGTTTTTCTTATTTTCTTTAGGTTTTATTATTTGATTTTCTGATTTGATTTTGGGCCCTAGCGCATTTCTGTTTGCACCCCCAGTCTGGGCCCAAGCGTGATTTTAACTAGGTTTTGTTTACTGATTGCACCCCTTTTCATGTTGTCATTTTATTTTTACCATTTTATTTCAAATCTTTAGAAATTCATAATAAATTGAAAATTAAAGATTTTTTAATGGGAGTTTTTTCTCCTATTTCATATTTTTGTCTAGAAAAATATAAAATAAAAACATTTTTATCTCATGCATTTTGGTATTTTTTGCATATTTTCTACTTTAATTGCATTTTATTTCTTTTATGTTGATCCATGAATTTGTAGAATTTATTTTAGGTAGATCCCTTAGTATTTTTAGTTCATTCTTTTTAGAATAGTTAGATATATGTTTTAGCTTCCCCCTGGATTTATTCCATAATTTTGTGATGACTTTTAGGATAGTTTTTATTAGATGCCATTTGGTTGTGTAGAATTAGGTTAATCCTTAACATAGGTCCACAATAACTTTAGATTTTGGGTTTTTAGGACAATTAGACTATGAGACATATATGGGCATTAAGGGTAGGTATGTAGGATCCCTTAGAAATTATATTAGGATTTAATATAGTAGTATACTATTTTTAGTTGATTTTTGTATTGGTTGATTGTTTGTGTTGCCCTTGTGGGCTTGTATTGTTGTTTGCTTTGCTTTGTGGACTTGGAGAGCTTGATCTTGTTCTA
The DNA here is from genome assembly GCA_963859935.3 of Lathyrus sativus. Classification (NCBI taxonomy): domain Eukaryota; kingdom Viridiplantae; phylum Streptophyta; class Magnoliopsida; order Fabales; family Fabaceae; genus Lathyrus; species Lathyrus sativus. The sequence continues at coordinate 600,100,698 of OZ012739.1, read as the reverse complement.
AGGAGCATTGAGGAGCATAGTAGAAGACTTGAAGATGCATTGAAGAGCTTGAGAGCTTGATCTTGTTTCCTTTTTTGTTGTTTTAGGGTTAGGGATTAGGAAGAGTTTAGACTTAGATAACTTCTTTCTTAAACATGGATGGTATTTGTCACCTCCATTCCTCCCTATGATTCAAAGTCCTTCCATGGTATACACCTCTCTCCTTTGGAAGGATAAGTGATGTACCTAGGAATTAGAACTTTTGAGGGAGCCATTCCTTTGATGTTGAACCCTTATAGGTCACCTTTGGTGGTCAAATAAGCAGTTCAATATCCCCAGCTTGTCCAGTAAGTGATTTCCTCTGGTTTGATTGTCTTGAGAGATGTTGAGCTTGAGTTTGAAGATGAAGACTTCATTGAAGAGTGTTGAAGAGAATGAATCCTTGAGTAGTGCCATTCCAGCTGAAGCTTGAAGAGCAACAAGAGCAAGTTGATACTTGAAGATCCCTGAAGATTAGGTGAAGCCTGAAGGTGGAGCTGATCAAGAAGTTGAAGCTTAATGGAGAAGATGAGTTGAAACTCATGTTGAAGGGTTGAAACCTGGAAAAGCAAACTGATATTTGTCAAGAGTGATGGAAGTCTGAAGACTGAGTTGCTGTTGGAAAAGCTGAAGCTTGAGGTTGAGAGGAGTCTGTTTCCTTTTCTTTTCTGTATTGTTGTGTTTTGTTTGACTTGTTTGATGCATTAGAATAAGTCCATCTCTAGAATAGGTAGAATCTAGGAGCATGATTGCACTAGAGGTTGAGTTGCTCCCTCTGCTTGTATTGTTACTGTGTGGCTTTGCTTGCGGGTATTCGGTAGAGCCCAGCTCCCTTGCCCATGTGGTTTGTGTTTGCCTGATGGCATTTTATTTCATTTTCTTTCTGTATGATTGCAGTTTACTGTTTTTGCTTGATAGCATGTTGCTTTACTTTCAGTATGATTACTGTTATTCATTCTGGCTTGAGGTTGAGATGAGATTGTGGAGGCTGAAGCCCCACACACATTTCCTCCCTCACTTGCATTGCATGCATTTTACTGTTAAGCTGATGCTTTGTCTGTTTTGGTGTATCATTGACATGATCCCTTAGGACTCTCATTTCCTTTGATAAGGATTTGATGATAGAACTTTAGGTTGAAACCTATGCATGACAACTTCTAGGAGTTCCCTGTTCAAACCTTGACCATAGGATGAATCCATGGCATGACAACAGTAGGACTTGATAGTCTCCCTCCTAGTTGGGCCTGTTCTCTTCTCATCTCAAAACAGTTTAAGATAGAGTAATCATGAATGATTTCTTTCGTACGTTACGAGCCTTAAGCTACATGAGAAAGGATTGTGGGAGAGTTTCTTTTCCACAGTCTGGATGTTTAGTATGGTACCCTTTGGGTGACATGCGACGCATTCACTCTCAGGTCACAGTCTCTAGTGCGATTGAAATCGCAAACACAATAAAAAACACTTCTTTCATAAAAGACAGGAAATAAACCGTAGTTTCCCGAACTACGTGAGCTCTGATCTCTCATGCCTATTGAGAGTACGTAGGCACAAGATGGCGATGTCTGGGCGAGCTACCTTCCCCCATAACCCTATGTAGGCCGAACTACGTTGACTCTGATTTCTCATTCTCTGATGAGAATACGTAGGCATAAAGTGCGACGCTTTGCCGAGTCATTTTTCTTTTCTTTTTCAGCTAGCCTTGATAGGTAGATAGAATAAAACCAACCCGTCCAAGTAAACACAACAAGCGAGGATCCCGTCGAGTACGACGGACGTGAGGGGTGCTGATACCTTCCCCTTGCGTAACCGACTCCCGAATCCAGACAACGGTTGCGACGACTTTGTCTTACCCTTTTTTCGTCAGGTTTTTCCGATCGTTTCCTTTCCCGCTCTGAGGGATAAATAACGAAAGGTGGTGACTCTTCTGTCATGCCGGCACCTTATTTTCGCGCAAGCGACAACTGGGAGTTAACGACACTCTTTTCTTCAGAAAAGCTTTCCTTTGAATTATGGGCCCACGGGGCAAAAAGGTTTGAAGCTTGTTTTTTGTCTTTTACGGAAGAACTGCTTTTTATGGTTGTCTGTAGTTTGTACAGCACTAGAGACTATGACTTAGGAGCGAATGCATCGTATATCATCCAAAGGACATATACTAAACATCCTATATGATTGAGAGGAGACCGCTCAATCATCACTTCCCAAGTAGCTTAAGGCTCGTAACGCACTTGTACTAACTTGCCTTTATTACGTTTTTTACTGTTGTTTTGAGAAGAGAACGAACTCTATGGGGAGACTGTCAAGTCCTAATGTTGTCATACCAAGGATTCATCCTATGGTTGAGGTTTGAAACAGGGAACTCCTAGAAGTTATCATGCATAGGTTTCAACCTAAAGTTCTAATAATCACTTCCTTATCAAAGGAAGTGAGATTCCTAGGGGATCATGTCAAAGGTATACAGAAACAGATAAAGCATCAGCTTAAACAGATAAACAGTAAAGATGCATATGCAATGCAGCAATACAAGCAGAGGGAGACTCACTCAACCTCTTAACAATCAAGCAAAGAAAAATAGATAAAACAGACAAGCAAAGGGAGCTCACTCAACCTCTATTATGCAAATACGCCAAGTAGAAAAAGAAAAACAACATACAAGCAAGGGGAGGATCACCTCAACCCTTAATGCAAACAAGCAAAGGGAGACTCACTCAACCTCTCAGCAATCATGCATCTATGCTTAAACTATAATAAACATGCACTATCCTAATGCAACACACCACTCAATCATGAATGAGAAGAAGGACTTATGACAAATAATGGATTCATTCCACAAGTAGTCATACAAGGCTTCTATCCTAAGGAAAGAAATTGGGTGTTGAGAGGCCAGGGTAAGGTCCACATGAACTTATCCCAGGCATTCAACCAACTAAGAGAGATTTGGGGAATCCTAGGGGTTTGGCTCCTTCAAGAGATATGCAACATTCCCCCCACGGGAGGGTCTGTGCTACCCCAAGAACATTCCTAAGAAGAAATGAGCAAGAAAATTTTAGGAGAATGGAGATGAGAAGCAAGGTAAGTTCCACAGGAACTTACCACAGACACTCAACCAACTCCACTTCCTTAGAGATAGCTTTCATGGACTCAACCCCTTTATGATAGTGCAATGTATTCCTCCACAGGAGGAAACATGCTCACAAGTGGGATTCCAATCAAGCAAGGAAAATTGAAGAGGAAACTACCCCTATAGGAAGAATCATCCACCTATTTAAGCTTCTAAAGAAACCACAAATGATACCTTCTAAGGACATCTATACTAAATATTCAAGGGTTCTAAAGGAGGCATCTATCTACTTACCAATCTATCAAGAAAGGAAATGGGACCTAGAATCATCTAATGGTCATTTACAAGCCTAATCTATACACTTAACCTAGTTAGGATCACCTAAAAGAAGGCCAATTTGTAAAATGGGAACTTAATAGAAAATCATTCCTAAAAATTACAAGGAAAATACTACACTATCCTACATGTATCAACATGCTATGGTCCAAAAATCAGGGGTTAAACCTAAATCAAAAGGTTAAAACTAAATCTAAAACTTCAAGGGTACACTAAAGGGATCCAACAAAGAGCACTCCTAAACAACTACCCTAAAATCCTATTTAGAATCATCTAAAAATCACAGAAAAAATCACCAAACATCATCAACATGTATATAATCAGAACACAAAATTTCAAGTCCTAATTCTATACCAAACTCCAGAACAAAAATTAGCAAGAAACTATGTAGTTTTTGGTATTTTTAATATCCAATTAAAGGCACTAATCTCTTCCTCTCACTTCCTACATCAATAATATCCTATTCTTTTTCATTTTCATCCATTATCCAAAGAGATATTCGAACTACAACTTGGGATGCCATGGTAAAAATTGTCATAAAATTCCACCAAACCAATTCTAAATCCATCTAGAGTTCAATACTTACTTAACCGCATGCTCAAACTAACTTAATTATGCTTAAACTAAGAGAAAATTTGAGAAACAAGAACCTTATCGGAAGCTTCGAATTTGGTGTTCTTGAGGGCGAATTCTTCCTCCAAAAGGTGCAGATTTCTTCAATGGATGATGATGAACAAGTTTAGATGCTTGGTTGATCTTGAAATCGCTCCAAACTCCAAACTCGAAAATCCACTTTCAAGCTTCTTCCACAAATTGCTCTAACTACTTCTCAACCGAAAATGGCACTAGAAGCTTATGAAAATGATCCACAATTAATTTATAATCTGTTTGAAACCTTTGGAGGCCCATTCATGGCCAAATTTGTGATTTCCAACTTTCAAGTTTTTTCTCAAAAATTCACTTATGGTATGCATGAGTTTTCCTTGTTCTTGCTCTCAATCCACTTCATTTCACTTACTTGAGAGTTATGGAGTGTAAATGAGTGATTTTTCTCCTTTGATTTCAACCAAAGATGTGGGTTTGATTTATAACTTCATCATGAAGCAATCCACCAAAATGCCATGAAATGAGTATCAACTCAAAATTCTAATAATGCAAAAGTGTTTAGAATATCAATTCCAATAAAAATGAGTACAAATTTGGCTTGAAATCATTCAATTATCAATTGTTTTGAATTTTCCCCTTTTTAATTCATTAAAATGGCCTTTTTGTGAAATTCCTTCAACCAGTGTTTGCTCTAATCCATATCCATGGACTCTTGATACATGGCTGAGCTAAAAAACATCATTTTGAGCAACTTCCATGTTGAACAAAACTCCATTTGAAGCTTGCAAGATAGTGAAATTGACCTATAACTCAAAATGACCTATAATGTCCAAATACCCAAAATACCCTTAACTTGTCAAAGCCATAACTTGAGTTCTATAAATCCAATCATGGACTTCTAGTACTATTTAGAAAGCTAAGAGAATAAGGAACAACATTCATGTTTACCAGAAGTTCATAGGAATCATCCTTCTATGGAAAAAGTCTCATGCAAGTTGGGTAACTTTCAAGCTCCAAATTCACATGCCTCAGATGACTTGTAACTTGTCTGGCTCACAACTTGAGTTCTATAAACCCTATCAAGGACTTCTAGTACTCAAATTAAAGCTAAGACCATGCTCTACAACAATCATGTTGGGGTAAATATGAGATGAAAATCACATCTTGAGTTAAGTGGACTTGGAGTCAGGGGTCAAGCTAGGGGATTTTACACTGTCAAGCCTTAGAAACCCTAGCCTAAAACTTCTCAAACTCTTCAATCATGATGAGTTACCATTGGAATCATCCAAAGAACATATCAATGTATCAATCCATGATCACATGGCTCTTGAATTAGGTCTCAACCTTCCTCAGATCATCAGTTATCCTAGGGTTAACCCAGTCAAACCCTAGCTGCACTAATCATGGTTAAGGCTTCTTAATCTTGCATAATGACCTGTCTAGTCTTCCCAATGACCTTCATCATTTCTCATGAGCTCTCTCAAGACCTCAAGTCCAACTCTATGGCTTCAGAATCATCTGATGATCTTCCCACAACTCTCAAGTTAGGAGACATACACTCTTGGTTTCAACCACTCTCTGAGGATCTTAGACTTCTCTGGCAAGGATATCAACCCCTGAGCACTTGAATAATCTTCTTAGCTAGCTCCCCAATCTTGTATAGCCCTTAATTGGTGATCATACCTCTAATCTCCTGCACACATGTCAATATAATGCAAATGATAATGCTAATGTGAATGAAATGAAACATAAGCTAGGTAAAGAAAGGTTGGGCAAATTTTGGGGTGCAACAGCTGCCCCTATTCAAACGGCTTGGACCTGACTGGGTGAGAAGCGAACGGCTCTCAAACAATCAAGGTAAAAGACGGTTGAATACCAACATGCCCAGAAATTTGCCAACTGCACAAGTACACGGTACTCTGATAGGGACAAATCTTCGGAAACTGAAATAGCAGTTGCACGGTAACTAGCTGGAGAATTACTGATCTGAATCTCCGTCAGGATGATTCTCTGATGTACCTGATATCATTGCGTCCTCAAATCATCGAGGGATCCCCGGTTGCATGGTAACTGGTGATTTACCGACCGTACGAGTAAACGGTACTCCGATTGGTAGGAACATCTTCGAAACTGAGCATGACAGTTGCACGGCAACTCTGCTGGGGAATTGGTCACACGGTAATTGGTGAAGGGTCTAATCTCAAATCTCCGTTAGGATGATCATCTGATTTTGCTGTAGATCTTCGTCCTCAAGTTATCAAGGGACCACCAGTTACACGGTAATTGGTAATGGATGGTCGATTATATCGTCCGGCATTCTGCGTCATAGCAGAAGAATTTCTTATCGTCGCTTATGGACTCATCCTGTCACTAGGAACATCGACAACATCTTTATCGGACTTTATCAGTAAGTCAATAAGGGATCACCGGTTACTCGGTAACTGGTGAATGATGACTGATTCTACCGTCAGACATTCTGCGCCACTGCAGAAACAATTCCTTATCGTCGCCTATGGACTCATCGTGTCGCTAGGCACATCGACAACATCTTTGTCGGACTTCATCAGTAAGTCAATAAGGGATCACCGATTACTCGGTAACTGGTGAATGATGGCTGATTATGCCGTCGGGCATTCTGCGCCACTGCAGAAGAATTCCTTATCGTCACCTATGGACTCATCGTGTCGCTAGGCACGTCGACAACATCTTTGTCGGACTTCATCAATAAGTCAATAAGGGATCACCGGTTACTCGGTAACTGGTGAACGATGGCTGATTATGCTGTCGGGCATTCTGCGCCACTGCAGAAGAATTCCTTATTGTCACCTATGGGCTCATCGTGTCGCTAGGCGCGTCGACAACATCTTTGTCGGACTTCATCAGTAAGTCAATAAGGGATCACCGGTTACTCGGTAACTGGTGAATGGCTACTCTCAAATCTCCGTCGGGATGATTATCAGATTTCGCTACAGCTGCTTCCTCAAGTCATCAAGGGATCACTGGTCACTCTGTAACTGGCGATACATAGTTGATATTGCCGTCAGGCATTCTGTGACACTACGGCAGAAGAATTCCTCGGGACTCATCAAGTCATTAGGAACTTTTGACAATCTCTGTAACTATGCCGTCGGGCATTCAAAGAAGTTCTCGGGCGTCAGCTGGACTTTATCAGAAAGTCGGAAACAGACTCCTCAATCAATCATGAACCAATAGGGATATCTAAACTATTGCCATCAGGCACTCCGTGTCAGCTGGGATAACTGCTTGACATCGCGGTTAGACTTCAGCAGTAAGTCTTGAAATGGGATCCTTAATCATTCACGGATCAATAAGGATACACAATCTTTTGCTGTCAGGCACTCTACGTCAGCTAGGCAAACTGCTTCGACATCGCAGCTGGACTTCATCAGTAAGTCTTCAAATGGAATCCTTAATCAATCACAGACCAATAAGGATATACATTCTTTTACCGTCAGGCACTCCGCGTTAGCAGGGAGAACTGCTTTGACATCGCAGTTAGACTTCATCAGTAAGTCAGGGGTTTTGGCACCACTGTCGGACTTCAATCATCAAGTCTTCAAGGAAATTTCAACTTCTCTGTTTAAAACCTGCTGGGGATGACACATCTCCGCTGGGTATTCTGGAGAACTATCAAGTAACTCTGCTTCAGGGATCCAGAAATCATTCTGGGTGAATCAACCCTGCTGAGGACTTCAAGAATCATCTTGGACAAATAACTCCGCCGGGGACTTCAAGAATCACCCTGAACCAATAACTCTACTGGAGATTTCAGGAATCATCCTGAGAAAACACTCTGCTGGAGATTCTAAGCATCAACTTGAGCAACCAACTCTAGCGACTTCACTGGGGATTTTAAGAATCATCTTAAGCAAACAACTTCGCTGGGGAATTCAAGAATCATCTTGAGCAAACAGCTTCGCTGGGGAATTCAAGAATCATCTTGAGCAAACCATTCTGCGGAGGAACACCTGCAAAACAAGAATGGTAACGACCTAGCTCATGTTTCATATGCATATGCTTTTCCAATGGCGCAATGCTCCACACGGTGGAAATGCTACGCGTTTAGGGTAGATGCTATGCAATCATACAAAATGCTACGACCCCATCAGCAAAATAAATGCTGAAGGGAAAGTCCTCCTGTCAAGGAGAAAGGACCACTCCGGTGGAGAGGAGGAATCATCCTACCGAGGAGAAGAAGTCACACCAATCTCAATTGGATTCCTCCTGGGGAAACGAACTCCAGTCAACTGCTGCAGGGGCATAAAGTTCTACGAGAACCTGAACCCGCTCAACTAGGTATACGAACCACAAAATGCTGAGGAAACGATGTCAATCGCAGAAATAAACTGCACGACCTTTGTGGCTAAAAATTTTCTGGAGATAACGACTTTGATGGGGAAATACAGCATCAGTTATTCAACACTCTACTGGGGAGCACCAATCATGGCCTGAACGTTTTTCAAGGACTCGACTCTCTTGGGGATTTGCAAACTCGACTGAGGATAGGCGACCAGACGCTGGAATAATTCCTACCTGCTGGGGAGAGTACAACTCTGTGGGGAATCTCAATTCCGCTGGAGACTTCAGTCTGAAGTATCGGAAGATGAACACTTGCGAATAGTTTTCTACGAGAAAACTGCCCATTGACCCAGTGCTGGGAATGGGTATACGCTTCAGCGCATGACTCAGCTGGGGAGATGATGATCCTTCCTCAGGATGCATCAGGTTGGGGAGAATCTATCTCTGCTCGGGGAGACATATCAATGCTCGCGGTCCCATGTTGAGACTCCATGGGGAAACACTGTTGAACTCGCTGGGGAAGGAGGAATCATCCTTCTTGGAAAACATGCCATGAAACGAACTCGAGATGGCTTTCCCCAGAATCTTCCGACACCTTCTAACAAACTCTGATAATCTATGCCAACACGGGGAGGAACGATTCTTTCGCTTTCAGCTTTTGCCCCAGACTGTGAGATCTCTGTGGGGATGTTCCTTGAAAGGAAATTTGCAATCTCTGCACCCGGATCTGCCTCAGCATCTTAACCCTCGATGAGGCGCTCCAAGTTAATAACCTTCAGGATAAGGATGGCTTTGACGCTCTCGGGGTGACCTGCCCCAGTCTTGTCATGACTTTGCCCCTCATGGGCTGATCTGTGGGAGTAGTACCCTTGGCTGCGAAAGATTCGTCAAATCTCGACCTGATTTCCCCGGATTAATGATTTCTGGATGGTTAACTCCCATGCTGTGATCATTCGACGTAGCCTGCCCCGGTTCACCGGAATACTCTGGCGTTCTGAATTCTGCCCTGATCAGATCCTTCCATCGTGGAAACTTTCCCGCTATCAAGCGCTTACTCGCTAGTAACACAAGTTTTTCTGCATAAAAGACATATCAAATGCAATGCATATGGCAGTTTTCAAAATCCATTCTTGTTCACTGGAAAAAAAATTTTGTGACAAAAATGTACTAAACCGTTTATTAACGTGTCAATATTAATACAACGCTGTAATGAGAATCCTTTTTAGGAGTCAGTTCCGATGCGATCTTTACCGAAGTATGCTTTCGAAACGAACCTATTTCAATTAGGACTTTTAAAGGTTGTAACGTGGTCAGGTTCACGGTTTAAGAAAGAAAGGATAAAGGCTCAAAATCCATTTTTAACCCACCCATTCTCCTTGATGTTCTCCGATCCTACGTCCAAGCTAATTTGACCTTAGCGTTCAACTTTCAAAGGTTATATGACAGGAGTGACGGTTTAGAAAACCACAAGTTTTCGAAGTAACAGTCATTCGCTTTTCGTCTTTGTTTGGGCACCGGTAGCCATACGATTTCGTTCTTGTTTGAGGATTTTTCTTCTGTAATCCTTTTCGCTTTTCGTTTTTCGTTTTTTTGTTTTCCGCTAACTTTTTCCTGGACTAACTCTTTAAAGTTTCTTCAGTTTTAAAGTCCAGCGGGGTACCCTAATTTTTGCCTAAGTCGCTTGCTTTCAAGATTCGACTTAGCGGGCTCTTTCTTTTCAGTTTTTTTCTTTTTTTCTTTTTTGAACAAATTGTATGGCATCGGCTCGTATGACTTGTTAAAGAGATTGTGACTGTTTCACTCCTGATCGGCCAAGTTTAACCATCATGGTTTTTTAGGTACGACCTATAGCGGTGTGATTGATCCTCGAACGGACACTCCTTTTGTTATTTGAACGCTTGGTCAAATTAACCGACACCTACCCTGCCCCGGGTTAATATTGAGGGTTTTTCTATCTTCAGAAAGAAACTCCTACAACTAGGCTCAAAAGGGTTAACAAGGGATTCTCTTCCTTATATCTCCGGTGTTTGGGATTTGAAACAATGATTGTACATCATCAACAGATTTTTTTTCAAAAGCATAGCATCGGAAGCTTACGCATCATTGGATTTTGTCATCCTCCCCGGATTCCACTTAAACAAGCGTTTGAAATAAAAGAAAGCAATAGAGTGAACACGAATGGATTAGTTCAAAACATGCATATTTATTTCATTATCAATATCAATTGAAAAACAACGTGCTTTACAAACGAAATTTGCAATTCTACAGGAAAGAAACTACAAAGGTAAAGAAATGACATGATAAAATGCAGAGTGCCAGCTTTCGAGGAGCTGGGCTTTCACACTTATTTCCTGCTGAGGGGAGCGACCCTTGGAAGTCTTCATACTCAATTAGAAGAACGACTGCTGCGAGGTCGACTCTGATTCGGGCTCCGCTAGTTTTGTTGCAACGGAGCGAGAGGTTGTCGATTCTGTATGGCAGAAACAATCCGGAGACGAAGTTTGACCTAGTGAGGATCCTCTCTGTTTAGGGGTTTTCATCCTTGAGCTCGACCCAGGAACATGAAAAAGTTGCGGGCAAGGCGATTCAGACCTTAAAGACCGCGGGATATACTCCTGATCTTTCTCATCTTTAGACGAGATCATGGGAACACCCATCTCTTTTGCATGATAAGGGATGAATATGCCTGATGCTTTCATGCCGCCCGACACGAATTCAATTGTTCTTGACTCAATCATGTCTTGAACCTTATGCTTAAAAGCTCTACAGTTTAATATATCGTGCCCTGGTGCTCCAGAGTGGAACTCACAACAGGCATTTACGTCGTAGTCGGGTGGCAGTTGTCCAGTCATTGGAGCCAACGTTCGAAGTTTAACCAACTGAAGTTGGAGCAGGAGTTGCAACAACTGGTCATAACCCATCGGGATTGGATCAAGGGTTCTGTCAGATAGTCTCCTCTTTTGACCCCGCCTTCAAGGGTTGTCTTGCGGAACCGGACGTGGCCGCTGACGGGAAACATTCCGAGCTTCATGCTGGGCAGAGGGTCTTTTAGGCTTATCATGCCTAGGTGCGGGTTCGTCAGATACCCGTGGAGCAAGTATGTCGGCTGCAGCCTCGGGCTTCTGCTCACATTCTCTTCGGAGTATGTTCTTTAGTACCTCTGCCATCAGGCCCACCTGATTCTTCAGCTGGTCGTTCTCCTCTTTGAGCGCCTACTGGTCCCTCATAACCTGCCTCAGCTGGCCTCGGACCTCTCTCATCTCTGCTTGAACCTGTTCCATCACTCGGACCAACCTGAGACAAACCTGAAACAACCTGTATCAACAGGGGGTTAGCAAAAACGGCAAGGTACTTGTCATGCAAATGATTCATGCAAATGCAAATACGTATCCATGTATTAGGAGGAAGTCCCCCTCGATTCTAGCTTCGAGACAAATAAAGTCTACCGTCCAATCATGGAAAGAAAACCCTCTTATATATATTAGAGAAAACGCACTAGGGTGGCATACAACAGTAGCTGAATACAACTGAAGCGCCAATCGTGACCCCAACCAACAGGCCTGGTGGTGATTAGCATATCAATGCATAAAATGTACAAAAGAAATACAAAGAGATCAGGTGCAGCTACGGGCACAGAAATCCTCAAGTAACTTCTTCGTAGCGGGATGATCTGGCTGGGTGAGCAGACCCTGGATCAGCAGATCCCTCTGCCTGATGGACTCTGGGAGGTTCTCGGTAATGCTCCTAGAAACACCTTCTTCAGAACGGTTCTCCACCCTACTCCTCTTAGCATCAGCCCGAAGTTAACAATCCACCAGGTTTGCCTTGGTCTCAACCAATTTATACTGGACATCTCGTCGCAGTGAAGCCTCAGCCTCTATCTTCTTGTCTTTGACTTCCATCTGAGCTTCTAACTGGGTTATCTGTTGCTTCAGCTTTTCTTCCCGCTCCTTGTGGCTAGTCAAAGTGTTGTTCCACAGCTTCTCGTACTGGGTCAACTTCCGGTACGCCTTATCCAGCTCTTGCTTTTTGGTGGTCAATACCCCGTGCACTACCTTCAGGTCCAACCTAAGTCGCTCTCTAGAGTCAGTCTCTTTGGTTAGATTATCGCCCAGGTGGTTGATCAACTCTGTCTGCTTCTTGCAGGTGTGTAGGCTTCGTTCTTTTCTCTTCGGAGTTGAGCGATCTTGTTTTCCAGCTCTTCGTTGGCTTTGACTAGCTCTTCATTATTAGCTTGAAGCTGCTCATACTTCTGGATTTCAATCATGGTAGGCTCTGGAGGACAGTCCTGCTTGACAGGAGGAAAAGGCATCAGCACTTTCTTTGCTCTGCTAAGAATCCAGTCCACGTAAGGAGGGTAAGCCTGATTATTGCTCTTCCCCAACAAGGTCTTTCCTTTTCGGTGAATGTTATTCCAGGCATGTTCAAATCTAACCAGATCATCCCCTTCTAATGCACCAGTGAGGTACAGAGATTCCTGTACCTCTTCGTCTTTAGGAGGGCTCCTCAAGGCATACCCGAACTGTCTGAGAGCGATAGACGGATTGTAATTAATGCATCCTTTCCTACCCACCAGAGGGACATTAGGAAAGTTCCCACAGCTGTAGATGATTTCACTCCCCAGGCGATCTCTATCAAACCAATCAATGTCTTCGGCAGATAAACTCATCAGACGCTCAGACCACTCTTTCGTCTCTGCAGTCTTTATAAAAGGACCATCCTTAGGTAAATGAGTGACAAACCATCTGTAAAACAGCGAAGCACAACATGATACACTTTTACCTCTTCTATTCTCGTTCTTATAGTGCACCGAATGATACACGTCTCTAAGCAAGGTAGGGATGGGGTTCTTTGAAACGAAGATACGAAGGGCATCCACATCCATAAAATTTGGAATATTGGGGAATAACATGATACCGTATATGCACAGTGCCAAAATAGCTTTGAATGCCACCCAACATTCCTTCTTGGCGAAGTGTCGGGCTTTCTCAGCTAGAAAAGGTAATGGGAACCCCCAAGCTCCATTTCTCCTGACTGTCTTTCCCTTCAACTCAGAAGCCTCAATATGCAGAGCTGTAGCAATACTAGCCAGATCTGGCTCCTTACCAGTAAGCCAAAAGGGTACCTGAGCAAGAATGGGTATCTCGAATATGACAGAAAACTCTTCCAAAGTGGGGGCCAGCACATAGCTTGGAAATGTGAATCAACGCAATGGTGGATCATAAAACTGAAGCAGAGTCTGGGGTCCATTCAATTCATACATAGATGGCTTGCACACAACACTGAGCAGCTTCCCATAGGTTCCTCTGAAGTCTCTCATCGCTTCCTTACCAGGAAAAGAAATCAAACCCCTCAGAGTAGTAATGTCTGGAGTAGGGAACTTATAGGCCAAAGTTCTTCTCACATTGGGCTCCATGATGGACAAACAACGGACAAGATTGCTAGAATCGAGAGAGAACTGCACACCTGCAACACAGATACATGTTAGATGCAATGCAATATGAAAATATAAATGCAAATGCAAAATGCAGCAGGAGATCAAGGGTGCTGTGTTGTGCTGTGCTGTGAAGTGGCAGGTCATAATTTTGCTTCAGCAAGAATATACCACAATAAAGGACTACTGAAACCCACAATACCGATTCACTATCAAGAAAACCAGGTTGTCTGAAGGTTACGGTTTCCTACAATAACCCGACCTTGCTCACAGGTATGAACCTAATCACTGACAAAGGTACGACATCCTATGCGTTCATCAGCGTTACAGACTTTCAAGAAACGATGATACGATACCTAGAAGGTCTGGCATCATCATCTCTTGAAGTGGCCTCACTCAGCTGAATCGTAAGTGATCGGTTCCCAGAGTCGACAATCCTTAGATCTTAAATCCTTTCGACGGCCCACTGGGCTGGAAATGGAAATCATCTCAGAGAATCTCGTCTGAGTGCAGATTGCGTGGGAACTAGTGCATGCCTAACATGCAGGTTCACCACTAATCTGCTCTAATACTATGTAGCTCTCTAGCCTGGATCTGGCTTATCACTCATCAGAGCCCCTCCCACAACAGCACAGATAATCATATCATACTGAAAATAAAATGCGGAAGGTAAAAATGCGATAAATAAACACAACCCAACAAGTAAACACGCAAGCGCTAGGATTGACTCGCACGGGGGACGTTGGTTCCCCAGCAGAGTCGCCAGCTGCTGGGGATGACCCAGACAGCTAGGAAGAAAATCCAAGGCGAGACTCGCACAGGAAACCGTCGCAGTCCCCAGCAGAGTCGCCAGTTGTCGCTACCGCGAAAATAAGGTGCCGGCAAAACAGAAGAGTCACCACCTTTCGTTATTTATCCCTCAGACCGGGAAAGGAAACAATCGAAAAAACCTGATGAAAAGGTATAAGACAAGGTCATCGCAAATATTGTCTGGGTTCGGGAGTCGGTTACGCAAGGGGAAGGTATTAGCACCCCTCACGTCCATCGTACTCGATGGGATCCACGCTTGTTGTGTTTATCTGATGGGTTTATTTACAATCTACCTATCAAGGCCGGTCTGAAATGAAAAGAAAATGACTCGGCAAAGCGTCACGCTTTATGCCTACGTATTCTCATCAGAGAATGAGAAATCATATTCAACGTAGTTCGGCTAACTACGGGTTACGGGGAAGGTGGCTCGCCAATACGTCAGTATTGTGCCTACGTACTCTTAACAGATTTGAGAGATCAGAGCTTACGTAGTTCGGGATAATACGGATTACGGGAATTCAGATTCATCTGTTTTTCAAGTATGGTTAACAAACAGTTCCGGCAGTTTGGCGTACGCAGCTCGAGCCTTGGAGACTTAGGCGTTACCGTTTGCGGTAGAACTGGGAGTTAACAACACTCTTTTCTTCAGAAAAGCTTTCCTTTGAATTATGGGCCCACGGGGCAAAAAGGTTTGAAGCTTGTTTTCTGTCTTTTACGGAAGAACTGTTTTTTATGGTTGTCTGTAGTTTGTACAACACTAGAGACTATGACTTAGAAGCGAATGCGTCGTATAGCATCCAAAGGACATATACTAAACATCCTATATGATTGAGAGGAGACCGCTCAATCATCACTTCCCAAGTAGCTTAAGGCTCGTAACGCACTTGTACTAACTTGCCTTTATTACATTTTTTTACTGTTGTTTTGAGATGAGAAGAGAACGAACTCTATGGGGAGACTGTCAAGTCTAATGTTGTCATGCCAAGGATTCATCCTATGGTTGAGGTTTGAAATAGGGAACTCCTAGAAGTTATCATGCATAGGTTTCAACCTAAAGTTCTAATCATCACTTCCTTATCAAAGGAAGTGAGATTCCTAGGGGATCATGTCAAAGGTATACAGAAACAGATAAAGCATCAGCTTAAACAGATAAACAGTAAAGATGCATATGCAATGCAGCAATACAAGCAGAGGGAGACTCACTCAACCTCTTAACAATCAAGCAAAGAAAAATAGACAAAACGGACAAGCAGAGGGAGCTCACTCAACCTCTATTATGCAAATACGCCAAGTAGAAAAAGAAAAACAACATACAAGCAAGGGGAGGATCACCTCAACCTTTAATGCAAACAAGCAGAGGGAGACTCACTCAACCTCTCAGTAATCATGCATCTATGCTTAAACTATCCCAAACATGCACTATCCTAATGCAACACACCAATCAATCATGAATGAGGAGAAGGACTTATGACAAATAATGGATTCATTCCACAAGTAGTCATACAAGGCTTCTATCCTAAGGAAAGAAATTGGGTGTTGAGAGGCCAGGGTAAGGCCCACAGGAACTTATCCCAGACATTCAACCAATTAAGAGAGATTTGGGGAATCCTAGGGGTTTGGCTCCTTCAAGAGATGTGCAACATTCCCCCTACAGGAGGGACTGTGCTACCCCAAGAAGATTCCTAAGAAGAAATGAGCAAGAAAATTTTAGGAGAATGGAGATGAGAAGCAAGGTAAGTTCCACAGGAACTTACCACAGACACTCAACTAACTCCACTTCCTTAGAGATAGCTTTCATGGACTCAACCCCTTTATGATAGTGCAATGTATTCCTCCATAGGAGGAAACATGCTCACAAGTGGGATTCCAATCAAGCAAGGAAAATTGAAGAGGAAACTACCCCTATAGGAAGAATCATCCACCTATTTAAGCTTCTAAAGAAACCACAAATGATACCTTCTAAAGACATCTATACTAAAGATTCAAGGGTTCTAAAGGAGGCATCTATCTACTTACCAATCTATCAAGAAAGGAAATGGGACCTAGAATCATCTAATGGTCATTTACAAGCCTAATCTATACACTTAACCTAGTTAGGATCACCTAAACGAAGGCCAATTTTTAAAATGGGAACTTAATAGAAAATCATTCCTAAAAATTCCAAGGAAAATACTACACTATCCTACATGCATCAACATGCTATGGTCCAAAAATCAGGGGTTAAACCTAAATCAAAAGGTTCAAACTAAATCTAAAACTTCAAGGGTACACTAAAGGGATCCAACAAAGAACACTCCTAAACAACTACCCTAAAATCCTATTTAGAATCATCTAAAAATCACAGAAAAAATCACCAAACATCATCAACATGTATACAATCAGAACACAAAATTTCAAATCCTAATTCTATACCAAACTCCAGAACAAAAATTAGCAAGAAACTATGTAGTTTTTGGTATTTTTAATATCCAATTAAAGGAGAAAAACGAAATTAAATTGAAAATTAAACGAAAATAAAATCTAATTGCACACAAAAATCTCAAACATGATGAGGATCATCCACGAATTTTTTCATAATTTTCTAAGTATTTTTACTATTTTTTTGTGAATTAAAATGAACAAAGCAATTAAAGAAGAAATAAAAACAATTAAAGGAAATAAAGAAATGCAGAAAAATCTACAGTCACGAGATCAGTATACTAAGTCAAGCCATCCAAGGGGTAGGAGAGTGACAACACATTAATGAAGTCCAAGTAATATGGTAGAACTAGTCAAAGAATGGACCATGGTGGAGACTAATCACAGCCCCACACGGAAAAGTAGACCGATCGGACGATGGAAAAGTCGTCTTCTCCACTTCGTCTTCCCCAACTCGCCGACGACATTCCGGCCACCGTCCCCCTACCGCCGGCGGCCGCGCGGCTCCCCCCAACAATGTGGCGTCTCCGTTTTTCCACTGTTTCTCATACTTCTTTAACCGATTTTGCGTGATTTTTCGCAAGGAATCTAAATCTACCACTTATTTTAACTTTCCTCCATTAAAACTCAAGAAGCCATGGACATCAAGAATCATCATGAAATTTAAACTCTCAAGAAAACTTAAAACGAAGCCACTAATCTATTCCTCTCACTTCCTACATCAATAATATCCTATTCTTTTTCATTTTCACCCATTATCCAAAGAGATATTCGAACTACAACTTGGGATGCCATGGTAAAAATTGTCATAAAATTCCACCAAACCAATTCTAAATCCATCTAGAGTTCAATACTTACTTAACCGCATGCTCAAACTAACTTAATTATGCTTAAACTAAGAGAAAATTTGAGAAACAAGAACCTTATTGGAAACTTCGAATTTGGTGTTCTTGAGGGCGAATTCTTCCTCCAAAAGGTGCAGATTTCTTCAATGGATGATGATGAACAAGTTTAGATGCTTGGTTGATCTTGAAATCGCTCCAAACTCCAAACTCGAAAATCCACTTTCAAGCTTCTTCCACAAATTGCTCTAACTGCTTCTCAACCGAAAATGGCACTAGAAGCTTATGAAAATGATCCACAATCAATTTATAATCTGTTTGAAACCTTTGGAGGCTCATTCATGGCCCAAATTGTGATTTCCAACTTTCAAGTTTTTCCTCAAAAATTCACTTATGGTATGCATGAGTTTTCCTTGTTCTTGCTCTCAATCCACTTCATTTCACTTACTTGAGAGTTATGGAGTGTAAATGAATGGTTTTTCTCCTTTGATTTCAACCAAAGATGTGTGTTTGATTTGTAACTTCATCATGAAGTAATCCACCAAAATGCCATGAAATGAGTATCAACTCAAAATTCTAATAATGCAAAAGTGTTTAGAATATCAATTCCAATCAAAATGAGCACAAATTTGGCTTGAAATCATTCAATTATCAATTGTTTTGAATTTTCCCCTTTTTAATTCATTAAAATGACCTTTTTGTGAAATTCCTTCAACCAATGTTTGCTCTAATCCATATCCATGGACTCTTGATACTTGGCTGAGCTAAAAACATCATTTTGAGCAACTTTCATGTTGAACAAAACTCCATTTGAAGCTTGCAAGATAGTGAAATTGACATATAATTCAAAATGACCTATAATATCCAAATACCCAAAATACCCTTAACTTGTCAAAGCCATAACTTGAGTTCTATAAATCCAATCATGGACTTCTAGTACTATTTAGAAAGCTAAGAGAATAAGGAACAACATTCATGTTTACCAGAAGTTCATAGGAATCATCCTTCTAGGGCAAAAGTCTCATGCAAGTTGGGTAACTTTCAAGCTCCAAATTCACATGCCTCAGATGACTTGTAACTTGTCTGGCTCACAACTTGAGTTCTATAAACCCTATCAAGGACTTCTAGTACTCAAATTAAAGCTAAGACCATTCTATACAACAATCATGTTGGGGTCAAGATGAGATGAAAATCACATCTTGAGTTAAGTGGACTTGGAGTCAGGGGTCAAGCTAGGGGATTTTACACTGTCAAGCCTTAGCAACCCTAGCCTAAAACTTCTCAAACTCTTCAATCATGATGAGTTATCATTTTAATCATCCATAGAACATCTCAATGTATCAATCCATGATCACATGGCTCTTGAATTAGGTGTCAACCTTCCTCAGATCATCAGTTATCCTAGGGTTAACCCAGTCAAACCCTAGCTGCACCAATCATGGCTGAGGCTTCTTAATCTTGCAAAATGACCTGTCTAGTCTTCCAAATGACCTTCATCATTTCTCATGAGCTCTCTCAATACCTCAAGTCCAACTCTATGGCTTCAGAATCATCTGATGATCTTCCCATAACTCTCAAGTTAGGAGACATACACTCTTGGTTTCAACCACTCTCTAAGGATCTTAGACTTCTCTGGCAAGATATCAACCCCTGAGCACTTGAATAATCTTCTTAGCTAGCTCCGCAATCTTGTATAGCCCTTAATTGGTGATCATACCTCTTGATCTCCTGCACACATGTCAATGCAATGCAAATGATAATGCTAATGTGAATGAAATGAAACATAAGCTAGGTAAAGAAAGGTTGGCCAAATTTTGGGGTGCAACACCAACCTCTTGTAGACTTCCAAGCAAGCAAATATAGAAGGAAAACCTTGGAGCCTCCAAATGAAATCCAAATCCAATGCCTTGGTGAGAATGATGGCCTTTCTTGCACTTGAAGTAAACAAGTGCATCTTGGACCAGAACTTGAAATAAGTGATGATGATGAGATTTTAGATTATGGACAGTTGGTATAACATAAACCTAAGGTGTTTGGAGGTTTACAAAGATCAAAACAGGCCTTGTATGTGTTTTGGCAGATTTTGAGTACGAAATCAAACTTTCCTTGGTTGAAAGTTGACTTTTGGGAAAATGAGGTTTTTGACTGGTTTAAGAGTTTGAACACCTCCCACACATCATTTGTGGATTGTGTGGATGGTATATGGTGATTTTGGTTGAGTGAAAATGGTTTTGGAAGTTGTTTTGCTCAAGACAGATTTTTGAGGTTTTTTGGGGTGGTTTTCTTCACTTGTAAGAAAATGCAAGGTAGTATGAGAGAAATGAGTTTATCTTGGGTTGTAGAGTGCTCTGGTGTATGAAGTAACATAGAGGGAGCCTCTATTTATAGGAAAAATGAAGGGTGAGGACAGATTTGCATTTTGGCTTTTGGAGGGAGATTTTGAAGAAATCTTGCACAAGATCTTGATGCAGTTGCATACATCATTCTCTTGGCTCAATGTAAGGAGAAAATCAAGTGGAAGGAGTGACTTGAGGTTACTGAATAGAGCATAGAGTGTAGATGTCACAACTGCTACAGGTTTAAGCCAAAAAGTTTCTCTTTCCTCTCTTGAATTTCTTGATTATTTTATTGCAACTTGCTCTTCCTTCACATCCTTCACTTCTCCTGCCTCTCTAACCATCAAACCTCTTAATTACCAGATTAACACATGATCCAATGGCTGAAGATGGTTCAAGTGGTTGAAGAGTGGATTTGTGGAAAATTTGGAATGGTGCATTCATGTGTTGCAGCCCCAACTTTCTTGATTCATAACTCTCAGCTCATAAGGGCTATTGAAGGGTTCTAGTACTTTTTGGAAATCCCTCATGGTTCTCTACAAATTTCATGCTTTCATGATCCTGAGATTCCAAGTGGAACTAGGTCAAAAATCCCCTTGAAGTTGGCTGAAAACATGACTTGCACAACCAGAACACTTAGAAATTTTCTAAGTGTTTTGCCCTCTTGAAATTATTTTGGCTATAACTCCAAATCTATGCCTTTTTTGAACATGGACCACTGTGGGACTTTTGTAGGATTTGTCAAGACCTTTCCAACGAGCTTTGAACCACTTCAATTGGATGTGTGGTTAGAGAGTTAGGGTCTTGCCCCTTTCAAAACCCTAATTTCCCGATTTCTCGATTACTCATCAACCCTTGATCCAATTGTCATGAAAATTTATGGATAGGTGTAATATGTTACTAGGAACATTTTTTATTCATACTTTGAGGTCAAATTCCTTATGAGTGAAGAGTTGACTTTTCGGTCAACCGAATGATCGGTCGACGACTACCGGGCCGACTGTCGATGTTCTGGGTCTTTTGAGGTCTTGAAACTTCTTGAGTAGACTTTACTAGGCCATATGAACTTTATGGACCATGATCCCATCATTGGGGCACCATTTAAATCAAAAGTCAAACTACGGTTGACTTTTCTTGATCGAAAACCCTAATCGGGTATCCTGAACTGCATTGTTCTTGATCCTTGGGTGACAAACTCAAATTGGATTCATACTTGATCCAATGGAGTATATTTGATGATGTGGATACTTATTTCATGAAGAACCAATCCAATACGTTGATTGATTAAACCGTCGAAACCACGATTCTTGGCTGTACGGAACCCTGATTCCTGTATCTTAACAAAGACCAACTTGAAATATGTTAATGTTAGATAATCAAATGCGTATGACCCTAAAATGATGATGAGGATCTAAGGGGTTAGATAATCCAAGTCATTGAAACCCAACCCATTACCTGCATTTACATGTGCTACAACCCCTTCGAGTTGATTCACCGATATCTCCTGCGGTATATAGGCGGTATTCAGGATTCTCAACAAAGCATTCATGTGCGCTTCCAAACACAATAGCAAGGACAAGATGGAAATCTTGGACAGAGTCTGTTGTAAATGATCCATGATCTTGTAATCACTTTTTCTTATCAACCTCATGAACTCCTCTGCGTCCTTTAACAAAGATTCCTTCTCACCAGCTTGAGAAGTTTCCTCCACCACTGCTTTACCCTTTCTTTTATCAATGACCACTTCAAATGACGAGAACACTCTTTCGCTTTGAGTAATTCCACCAGCTCCAACTAAATTATCCACAGAATCCATAGGTAAGCGCTTCAACTCCTGTTTCTGCCTGTTACAGTACACTTCAGCTCCGTAATTCCACGAAATCGCTCTAGTACTCTCATATGGCACAGGACCAGTTTTGGTAATGATAATAGTTGGCGTCCTGGAAGGCACAAAAATGGTAATAGTCTTATATGGAATCGAGATTGTCGCAACCTCATTCCTCTCTTCAACCATTATTTCCTCAGTTTTCTTCTCTGCAACTCTGTCAAATTGCAACACCCCGTCATTCATCATCTTCTGAATGTGGCTCTTCAGCTTCTCACATCCCTCGGGACGGCTCACACATTCAGTACAAACCTCATCACATCCCGGGAATACTCCTCCCTTCAATAACTTGTCTTTTACAAACCTCAGCAGCGTCTTCAGTTTATTGACATCAGTTATCAGATCTAAACTCTCGTCTTTGATGATAACACTGGCCCCTGCCATCCCGTGATTTGGCATAGGGTTCTGCACGACATTGGGTGCATCGTGAGAAAAATTTATAGCCTTGCTATCCACCAAGTCTTGAACTTTTTGCTTAAATGCCTTACAGTTATCAATATTGTGACCCGGTGCCCCAAAATGGAACTCGTATCGAGCATTGGCGTCATATCTGGGATGTGACGCACCTGTCAAGGGAGCCAGAGTCCTCTTCTGTATTAACTGTAACTGCAACAAAGTTTGTAGCAATTGAGAATATGGCATCGGAGGCGCGTCAAATACTCTGTTAACTGCCCGGTCCCGATCCTGAAATCTTCTAGGAGCATAGTTTTGCTGATTCTGTTGTTGTTGTTGAGGTACTGCAGGAATTGTGATACTCGCACCCTGGGGTTGCTGCTGACGGTATTGAGATGACCGCTGATTTCTATTTTTACCACAGGAACTGGACACAGCATTAGTTTCTCCTTGTTTCTTCTTATTCGCAAAAATCTTTCTTCCTCCACCTGATGTGGATCCTTTACCAGCCTGAATTTTACCGATCTTAATGCCATTCTCGACTCTCTCTCCGGTAATGATCAGGTCAGAAAAACTCCCATACATATTACCAATAAGCTTCTCATAGTAAACACCCGGTAACGTGGCAACAAACATATCAATTAACTCCCTTTCCACCATGGCAGGCTGCACCCGAGCTGCCAGCTCACGCCACCTCTAGGCGTATTATTTAAAGCATTCACCATTCTTCTGAGAAAGATTCTGCAGTTGGACCCTATTCGGAGCAAGGTCGCTATTGTACTGGTAGTGTTTAACAAAGGCCTCAGCTAAATCCCTCCAACTGCGGATGTTAACTGGCTCCAGCCTCATATACCACTCGAGAGACGACCCAGAAAGGCTATCTTGAAAAAAGTGCATAAGCAATTTTTCATCATCTGAATAAGCAGACATTTTGCGGTAATACGAGCGAAGGTGAACTCTCGGGCAAGTGGGGCCCTTATACTCATCAAATTCTGGGACTTTGAACTTCAGCGGTACCTTCAAATCTAGGATCAGCCCCAAATTTGCCATGTCTAAGCCCATGGAATTCTGATTTTCGTAGCTCTTCATCTTATCCTCCAACATCTTAAACCTTCTATCAGCTTCAACTGGCAACTCTGCACCGATATCCCTAATCGAGAACACATCATCCTGTTGGTCTTCATCCCACTAAGGAACATTATTCCCATGGACAATACAAGTAGGAATAGGAATAGGAATGTCAGTTTGATCTCCTCCGCTCGGAGGGAAAACTGTAGTAGGAACAACATTGGCATGTGGCGTACCACCGTCATGCAGAGGATTAGAAACAATGGTTGTACAAGAGTCCTCAGTTGCTCCTGGCTATTCGCCACACCCTGCACTAAACCCATGAATTGAGCCATTATGTCCCGAAGCTCCTGCGTCTCAGCTTGCATTTGTTCCATGATCCTGCATTGTTTCCCTCTAGTGGCGTAACAGTGAGTTGTTTGGTGGTCAATCCTGAAACAAACTAACAAACCACAGGAAATAAGATTAACGGTTCCGATGCACCTGCGATGCAAAAATGCAGAATGATGCAATATGCAGACATGTGTACATGCGTTAGGGACATTTCCCCCTCGATTCTAGTTCCACAAGACTAGCACGACAACGGAAAACCAACAGATAAGCAAGCATAGAGCAAAACTACTCATACATACAATGAGAGCCAAAAGTCATATACAGAGCATAGTGCTACAGCAATACAATGGAATTAGAATGACCTCAACCAACAAGTCTGGTGATGGTCAAAAATACATTAATGCAACAGACTACAAAGAGAAAAGCAACAATTAAGTGTGGTGGCGAGACTGAAAGTCCTCTAACAACTCCTTCGTCTCTGGATGGTCTGGCCTGACGAGCAACCCCTGGATGAGTAAATCTCGCCGGCTAATAGTGAACTGTAAACCCTGAGCAAAATCCTCCCAGGCTCCCTCACCAAAGACCTCCTCAAGCTTGCACCTCTTCGTATCATCTCTAGACCTGTAGTCATCCAATGTTGCAAGCGCTTCATTCAGTCTACAATCATTGTCATGTCGGAGTGAAGCTTCAGTTGTGATCTTATCATCTTTCACCTGAAGTTGAGCTTTCAACCTAGCAATCTGTAGCTTAAGCCCATCTTCTCGCTCCTTGTTGTTGGTGAGGATATCATTCCACTGGTCATTAAACTTGGAAATATCTAGATAATCTCTATCCAACTCCATCGATGACAGCCTTTAGATCTAAACTTAAATGTTCTCGAGTGTGAATCTGCTTAGTCAAATATGTACCCAACTTGTTTACCAACTCAGTTTACCTTTTAGAGGAGTGAACAACTTCATTTCTCTCACTTCGGAGCTGAATAATCTCTTTCTCCAACTCTTCATTCGCCTTCTGCAGCTCTTCTTTCTCATACCACAACTGGTTTTACCTCTGGATGTCAACAGTAGTAGGCTCTTCGATCATCAGAGGGTATAAAGGCTCTACAGACGGAAAAGGCATCAACACCTTCTCTGCTCTCTCCTTGATCCAAGTCACATAAGGGTCGTAAGCTCTACTGTTGCTTTTCCCTAAAGAAGCTTTACCTTTCCGGTGGATTTTGGTCCAAGCCTGCTCAACTCTAGTCAAGGTATCACTCTCCAACAATCTAGTGAGATACAAAGATTTCTGTATCTCCTCTTCCTTAGGAGGTCCTCTCAAAGCGTACCCAAACTACCTTACCGCAAAGGACGGGTTATAGTTAATGCATCCTTTCCTTCCGACCAACGGGACGTTAGGAAAGCCACCACAACTATAAATGATCTTTGTACCCAGCATGTCCCTATCAAACCAGATGATGTTATCAGCAGACAATCCCATCAATCTCTCTGACCATTCTGATGTACCCGTAGCATCAACAAAAGGACTAGATTTGGGAAGGTGACTCACAAACCACCTGTATAACAAAGGCACACAACAAGACACGTTCTTACCTCTCCGCTTCTCATTCTTGTAATGCACAGAATGATTAACATCACCTAGAAGCGTAGGTACAGGATTCCCTGAAGCAAATATGTGGAAAGCGTCTAAGTTCACAAAATTTGAAATATTAGGAAACAACATGATACCATAAATGCATAGTGCTAAGATGGCATTAAACACAACCGAACAACCATCTTTGGCAAACTGCTGAGCTTTAGCAACCAGAAAAGACAATGGAAATCCAGGCATCCCATTTCTCTTAATCACTCTCCCTGCTATCTCAGAAGCATCAAGATGAAGAGCAGCAGCAAGCTTAACCAGATCAGGCTCAGTATCAGTGTGATAAAATGGCATCTGATCTAATATGGGAACTCCTAACAACACAGAGAACTCTTCCAAAGTAGGCGCCAGCACATAACCTGGAAAAGTGAAACACCTCAGCTGTGGATCATAGAACTGGAGTAATGCCTGAAGACCTTTCAACTCAAATGCTGAGGCTTTGCAAACATATCCCAAAAGCTTCCCATATGCCTTCTTTAAATCTTCCAAGACAACACGATCGGTGATAGAGATTAGCCTGAGCAAACACCCTATGTCAGGAATAGGAAAAATGTATATCACAATCTTCTTCAAGCTCGACTCCATGTCAGAAGAGAAATAAGATCACTAGAATCGAGAGGAAAATATGCACCTACAACATAAATATATGTCAATGAAAATGCAAATGAAAAATGCAAATGCAAATGCAACAGGGGATCAAGATCGCTGTGTTGTTGACTGAGAAAGACCAGCGCTTCGCTCTGGTGAGAAAATACCGGAACCTTAGAGTACCAATATATAGGAACCCACAGTATCAAAGATCAAAGGTTCGCTTTGCCAAGAACAAGGTAGGTTGAAGGTCAAGGTTTCTTGCATAACCCTCTGTTGTACCCCAAAATTTAACCAACCTTTTTCAGTAATTTGACTTCATTTCATTTTGCATTTACATATCATTTATCGCATACTGTGCATTTTGTCAGTCAGGATGAATTATCGGGATTACAGCCCATTCTCTCGCGTTTCAGGCGATTTAAACCAGTTCAAATAGGGAGTTTTATTTCAGAATCGAGCAAAAAAGTCACTTTCCTCTTGATGATCCATTCTGCGTCGATAATATCGGTACATTTCGGTGCTCGTTTGTTTTTCATGGCATTTTCGCATTTTTATGTCTATTTTTGTTTTATGTAGGAAATATTAAATAGGAATTAGATTTTTATTATAGCTTTTATAAAATATTTTTATTATTTGATTTTATTTATTTTTAGGAATAAATTTTGTTAATTTAGATTTATCTAATTAATTAGTTTAAGTTTAATTTGGAGTTAATTAGAATTATTTCTTTTGTTTATTTAGTTAGGATGTAATTATTTAGAGCTGATTTAGATTAATTATTTAGAAATAAGTTAGATGTAAATTATTCTTATTAGGGTCAAATTATTTAATTAATTATTTTCTTTTTTAGAGTTTATTAATTAACTAGGAGTTTAGAGCATTATTATTTATCAATTAATTAAGTGCTAAGGCCCATTTTGATATCACAAGGTCCGTTACAACAAATCTTACAGAAAGAGAAAAAAAAAACAAAGAGACATGTATCATGACCAATACACTTGTACCATAATTATAACCTGCAGAAATAACTCTGCTACCCAAAAAAACATCACTACAATCCAAAAAGTAACCCTGCAGCAAGCCCACAAAACTCCAAATCTTCTGCTGCTCTCGACGCTGACTTTTCACCAAAGCAAGCAAAAGCCAAATTATAAAACTGCTGCATATCCTGCACAGAGCATCAAAGACCCATCTGCTACCAACAATGTCCCACGCTTTACCCAATCTGTGATAAAACAAAGTCTGCAACATGAAAGCAATGGATCAGAAACACAATATTGAGATAAACTTTGAATTTTGAAAAGAAAACAAGGTTCTATTGAGGGTTTAAAGAGGAGACAGTAAGAAAGAAGGAGAAAAAAACTGGGAGAGTCTGGGCGATTCCTTGTTCATTTTCTGCTACCAAAACAAAACTTCTCATAAAACTATCATCCAAACTCATCATTCTCACATCACCATTCCACCTTCATCAGACCTCCATCGCTAAACTTTCCTCCTCCATAACTTCACCTTCGAGCCAACAAATCCTCCATTTTTGAACCTTCAAATAATCACCTTCCTTCAAATCGAACAATCCCAAAGAGCATTCCAAAAACTCCGCCGTTTCGCAAACCCATTCAACCTTAACAGTCCAAAACAAGCATCCAAACCACCATCCCTACGCAAATCATCATCATCTTGATACTTCAAAATTTCAAACACATCATCATTAAACCTACATCCATCCTATTTCCCATCTTCAACTCAAACTTCAACTTCGAAAATGAAGATGAACAAAAACCCCACAACAACAGCTCACGCATGAATAACAGCATCAGAAAATATCTGGGATTCAACACCAAATAACAACCCTCAAACCCTCCTTTCATTCACAACTGCAACTCACCATTACAACTTCAACTTTCTCATCTCACAGAAAGAACAGAACAACAACATCAATCTGAACCATTCTCCAGATCTTTAAACTTCGAACCCTGTTTCATAACCCTTTCAACTCAGCTCCCATCTCACCTCCATTAACAAACAAATTTCATCATCCCTTTCAAGCAACAACATAATCGTCGCCACTTCTTCTTCGAAAAAACCAACCAATGAACCACTCGAAACCACTCAAACTCATCGCCCTCCTTATTCCACTAACCACCCAATGAAACAACTCCAAACCAACCCTGCTTCATAAAAGACATAATCACCTTCCCAACTGAAACAACACCACCAACTATGTCTCTTTTCACTCAGTCTTTTCTTCATTCAAATCTGTTAACAGCCATATCAACAAACAACACCACGTGAGAGATTGAGATTAAGATTGTGCATCTAAGAACAAGAAAAAAAATAAATGAAACTCTTTTACATGTTCATGATGAATCTCCTATTGTTTATTACTCTTACACAAACCCCATCATCATCAACATCAACCAACAACCATTCACGGCCTTTCCATTTCACACCATAACCACACCTTCAACCTACCCAGAAATCTCGCCTTCAACCTATCCAGAAACAACTCACAATATAGCACAAAATCACCAGATGAAACCTCAACCGTTTCGAAACCACACCCAAAACTTACCCAGAAATTAAACCCTCACCTTTCTACATCATCGTTTTCGCAATATATCACCTGCCATATCCATCATCTTCATCAAATAACTTCTGAAAAACCTGTTCTTCCATTTCACTTCATCACCTTCACAACTCCATCCATCAAAATCTATCAAACTCTCCGCCAAAACCCCCATCTTCGCTCATAAACAGCCAAACCCCTCTCTATTTTTTCAACATCTCCTCCGTTTAGCTCCAAACCTCGAACCGCTTCCGCCTCCTTCAAACCTCAACCGAAAAAACCATAAACTCAACCCATTTCAAATCAAAACCAACAGAAACAAAATAGAGAGTTTAGAGATGAAGGAGAGATTAAGATCGAAACATCCGCAAGCTTGAAGTCGAAGAACGTAAGAAGGAGGAGACGAAATGATCAAAGTCAGAATCACGGGACGGTCGGATCGAATTTGATGTTCGTACTTGTTTTTTAGGGATTTAGTTGTTGAACAGTGATGGAATTTTCACGGTTGGGTTTTGATGTTTCTTTTTATTTTTTGGTTTCTTACGAGTCTGATGTTGCTCTCACCATGTTGAGCTGTTGGATGATGGGCCATGGGCCCAAATGATTCCATCTTTTTTATGATTTTCGCACCCCCTCTGTTTTTTTTGTTTTAACAAATTTGTTTAAATTAATAGTTCATTAAGTTTTTTGATTTATATATTATTAGTTTTTAGATAGTTAATAGACTTTATTTAAAGGATTTTCTAAGCTTATAATATTTTCTTTTAGAATTTTTTTATTTATACTTTATATAGAAGTTTATTCACTTTATTTTTAGATGTTGAATTCCATTTCTCATTTGTTATTGTGCATTTCGTCCCATTTTCCGTTTTGGGTCGATGACGACATTTCCGTAATTCATTACCAGTCAAATTATTGATGAATAATGTTGGATCCGAGACCACTTCTTTCTCTCCTCATTTCTTTTCATCTTTTGACTTTATTTTGACTTTTTGGTGATCGATGAAGTCTTGTAAGACGGGATCCCACTGTTTTTGGTCCGTGCGACATGATTCAATTAGAGAACGATCCTCAATATCGTTTCTCTATCTTGTCCATAGCACGGAAATCGATACGCAACCTCTTAAAGCTTGACTTCCTTTATAAGTCGAGCTATGACGGTCCAACGTCACATTGGTTTCGATTCAAAGCATCATCAAGGACCAAAAGAGGAGAAGATTGGAATAGAGCTTGCGCACAATGTCAAGGGTCAACGGAACCACTCCTTTCGGTAACATCTTTCTAATTCAAGTTTTTTAATCAACCGCCGAGCGTTGTGAGTTCTGAGCAATAGACACGTAGGAAATGGTGATTGAGGGGTTTCCCCTTAATGGCCTAGAGTGTTTAGTGTAGCACCCTTTGCGTGATATACGACGCATTCGCTCCTACGCCTTAGGTTCTTGCGTGTGTGTCCCGAGTTCCTTTTCGTTTAGGCGTGTTAGGCCTGCTTCCTCTTTTCCCTTTCCCCTGTGCGATCGAAACTCTTTCTCTCGCGTCCTGGAGATTGAGATTCCCCCTCTTGCCTCCGTGCAATCGAGACTTCCTTTTCTCTCACTTCCGTACGATCGAGACAGTTTTCCATAGTTAGCCGAACTACGACTGCTCTGATCTCTCATATCTGTTGAGAGTACGTAGGCATAGGATGTGATATCCTAGTGAGCACATTAACAACTAACTTCTCTATTCTCTCGCTGCCGTGCGATCAAGACTTCCCCGCTGACGACTAATCTTTCCCTTTCTCTTGTCCTAGCGCAATTGAGACCAGACAATAGTTCTAGAACTCGTAGGTTCCCATACCTTTAAACCCCGACATACTACGTTTGTTCTACCACAAACAGGTAACGCCTAAGTCTCCAGTGGTCGATCAGCAATATACCTAACTGCTAGAATGCGTGCGCTAATATCGTCAACCTTTTCTCTCACCCTTGTGTGATCGAGAACACCCCCGTTTACCCGTAGTTAGCCTGAACTACGTTTTGCTCTGATTTCTCGTACCAGACGAGAATACGTAGGAACAAGACTCTATGTCTTGGCGAGCAATCCCCCCCCCCCATAGTTTGTTGAACTACGTTGACTCTGACTTTCTCATTGCACGAGGGAATACGTAGGCATAGAGCGGCGACGCTCTATCGAGTCAGTTCTTTCATTTCTTTCAGTATCTTCCGTTTAGCATTAGTAGTTGTAGATAGTTTGTTTTTCACCCATAGACTAGACAACAAACGCGGATCCTGTCGAGTATGACGGACGTGAGGGGTGTTAATACCTTCCCCTTGCGTAACCGACTCCTGAACCCGAGATTCAGTTGCGATGACCGATCTTATCCCGCTTTTTGTTAGGTTTTCTCTTAGCGTTTCCTTTCCCTCTCTTGGGATAAATAACGCACGGTGGTGACTCTTCTGTCATTATCGGCCTTCCATTTTCGCAGTAGCGACACCCTCCCTGCTCACAGGTGTGAACCTAGCTCTGACAAGGTACGACATCCTATGCGGTCATCAGCGTCACAGGCTTTCAAGAAACGATGATATGTTCACTATTTTTGGTTTGGCATCATAGTCTAACGAAGCGGCTTCACTTAGCTGACTCCCAAGTGATCGGTATCCAGAGTCGACATTTTTCAGATCCAACATCCCGATCCTGACCAGCAGGATGCGATGTCTTCAAAGAAAACCTCGTCTGAATGCGAATTTCATGAGGACTAGTGCATACCAAACATACAGGTCCTCACTACTCTCCACTCTAATGTTAGGGTTATTCTCAAGCTTGAGTTTTGGCTTATCGCACAATGGAACGTTCTCATCCACATGACAGCAATAATGATATATAATGCTGAAAATAAAATGCGAATGCAAATAAAATACAACACATATATACACACCCAAGAGATAAATACACAAGCGCTAGGATTGACTCTCATAGGGGATGTTCCTATCCCCAGTCGAGTCGTCAGTTGTCGCTACTACGAAAAAGGGCCGGCGAAAGACAAAAGAGTCGCCACCATTTGTTATTCATCCCAAAGAGAGGGAAAGGAAACGATCAGAGAAAACCTACGAAAACGGGAGAAGACAGATCATTGCTGAAGGTGTGAAATAAACACAAGAAACGGGGGGATTGAATTGGGTTTATGCCTAAATAAAACTTTTTCCTTTTCTTATCTTCTTCTTTCACTTTATGCTTTATGCGCTTATATTAAATACATTGCGGAAGCATAAATAATAAAGCATACTGAAAGTAAAGAACACAACATATATCTTGGTTCACTTGAGCAACTCTCAAGCTAATCCAGTCCACCCTTCCAAGGTGATTTCTCCTTAATCAATTAAGGACTTAATCCACTATAACCGAACTGATTACAGATGCGCAAGCTAACTGCAAGTGACTAACAACTTGACAATGACACGATCATGGATCCCTAAGGATATAACGTTCATTGACACCTTAATAGAATCCAATCACTAAAGATCTCCTATTAGGATTTCCACAAATGACTACTGTCACTTGTCATCTCGAGTATACTGATCTCCACTAGATCACTTGAGGAACCACTAATTCTAAAATAGAATTTTTGTGTTTCCGGAGATTACAATGGTGCTTCCTAGAAAGTTAATAACTCTAACTTTAGCACATAGCAAGTAATGAGCAACAATTCCTTGCTTCCTAATACAAATAACTAATTCTAATAATAACTCTCTAAGAGATTATTAGAACAGTTTCTATATGCTTAAAAGCTTTTCTATTTGTGAGCACTAAGGCTTCTTTTCATTTGAACTTTATCTTTTCTTCATGGCAACAGTAGTACCAGCAGCGCAACAGCGCAAGCCATACGAGCAACAACAATGCCAAAAATCCAACCTTTGAATAATCAAACGTTCTGCTTTTATAGTGCTTCCAAGAATGACGTTGTGAGGATAGAAAAGTCCTTTCTATTTCCAACGGTCATATTTTCAGCAAATAGAATAAGCACGTGTTGGATGACATCACTTTCTTGTCCTTTTCCATAAGCACATGGTTTATCAAATATGAGCAACATCAGCTTATCTGATGTAACATGTCTTGCATCTGGATGAATCTTCTTCTGACGTAATCTTCCACTTCAGAATCCAGTCTTCAGCATTCCAAGAACTAAGTTTCCTCTGAAACAATCTTGAGAATCTTCATGACTAATTCTTCAGAAACCATGTCTTCAGAAACTTTAGAGCCTTGACCCTCAGAACACTTCTTCAGAAACTTCAGAGTCTTGACGCACTTGGTCTTCAGAGCCTTCAGCCTTCAGAACTTCAAGTCATCAGAGTCTTCAGAGTCTTTAGAGTCTTCAGAGTCTTTACCTTCAGAACTTGTATTCAGAGTCTTTACCTTCAGAACCTGTCTTCAGAGTCTTGACGCACTTGGTCTTCAGAGCCTTCAACCTTCAGAACTTCAAGTCATCAGAGTCTTCAGCACGTTCTTTAGAGGACTCACTCTTCAGAGACGCTCGTTAGCTTCCAGATCAGATGCATAACTCATAGCAGAATCCACGGATGCATTGCAACTGCAATATCCAGCATCCTTGATTCTTTACTGAACATGATCAGATGCAGAAACAAACTTGCTTCTTTACCGAGCTTCATTTGCTTTCAGATCAGATGCACTTCTTCATATCAGAATACACAGGTACATTGCAACATCAATATACAACATCCTTGATTCTTACTGAACGTGATCAGATACATAAGCAAACTAGCTTCTCACAAGCGCTTCATGACGTCACACTAAGTAACTCCATAAGTTACTAGCTGTATACATTGCTTCTGTTTGTTTGGTCTAATATATTTAATTTAATATGACCTGCATATAACAAACATTAAACCATAAAATGGTTCTTTCACAAATACTAAATTGTTATCATCAAAACATAGAGATTATCCTGTAGAGACAAATCTTGCTCTTACAATCTCCCCCTTTTTGATGATGACAAAAACATGTATTTTGATAAAACATTTTATACAGGGTAATCACCAAGCATTAACCTATTCATAGTTCTAAGCAACTGCTCCCCCTGAATGTGTTAACCTTTAAAACATTTTTATGCTTGTTCAGAGACATACTCTGATCCCAAGACTTACAAAAAATAAATTTGATAAAACATAATTAAATAGAGTAGAATAGAAGGAATACTTCCTTACTATATAAGATAGCATAAGTCTTCAGCATATGGACTAGTTCAATAGAACTTCTATCTTCAGATCTTTATAACTTGTCTTCTCTAAGCATCGTATCAGAGTCATATAACTTCAGAATCTTCTAAAGCATTTTCTCTTGATCTTCAACACATCTGTTTATCTACAGATGAGAAATTCCCTCTGAGTTTCAATATGTCAGATATTTGGATCTTCTGATCTTGATACAGTCTTGATTCTTGCTTTCTCAGACTTGCTTTCTTCTCAGATTTTTTCTCTTGAAGCAGTCTGATACCAATAGAAACCAATGGAATGTTTACTTCTAAATCTGATATCAATGTTGAATCTGAGTCTGATACCCATGTTGGTTCTTAGTCTGACACCAATACATGATACTCATGATTCTGATTCTGAATCCAAATCTTGCTTCTATGAAGATTTCTGATTCTTATGCTCTAATTATCATGTTCACAGACAATTTACATCTTCTGAACATTTTGATTCCAGATGACTTTAACTTTTAGATCTCTGAACAATATTGGGTCCACCTGATTCTGAATCTATGTTCACGAAGTGTATAACTTCTATTATATGAACACCAGTTCATTTGAACTCAGATTTCTTTCATTTAATCTGTTTAGAATGCCTAGTGAACTTTTTCAGAGTTCCTCGGAAAAACATCAAACACACATTTAGTAATAAACGCAGTTTATATGTTGCATTCTCTTTCAGGTTATAGAATATATCAAAGTTATATTCTATTTCTCAAAATCATTTTCCATTTCTCCCCAAGTTATATTAAAAACATCTTTCATTTCTCCCCATTTCATTTTCCCCGTTATATACTATTATTCCAGATTATATCAAAATTATCTTTCATTTCTCCCCCTTTTTGACATCATCAAAAAGTTTGAGTTTTTCATAAAGACAGATTTTAAGAAAAATTAAATTAAAAAGATAAGAGTTAAGAGATAACACCTGAGAACCTAATTCTTATAGGTTGATACCAATTGAAATAGGTTGATATCTTTTCCAGATTGCATCTTTTATATCTCCCCCTGCTTCTTGGAGAGTGACAACTCTTCAGAGTTTGTAGAAGCATGCTCTGACGAGGATTGTTGACAAGTTTCTGATCAGCAAATCTTTCTCTGACAACTTGTGCATCCTTCGTAGCTTGTTGATCTTCTCTATACTTACTAATGTCACGTTCTCAGCGTACAAGAGTAATTTCAGAAGAAGAACCAACTACAGCAATTTGCTTAGTCTTCTTAGCATCTTCAGCTTCTTGTACCAATTTGGAAGTTTCTTTTCAGGAATCTTCTTCTGCTAGATTTAAACAAGAAAGTTGAAATTCCTTCTTCCTTCTGGCTTGATCTTGATACCAATTATTCCAGTTCTTAGAACAACTTGAAATACATCCAATTTCAGAGTCTAATACCAATTGAAGAAATATCTCTAGAAGTCTCAAGTTTCAGAGTTGAAGTGCTTGTTTTGGCCTTTGCTTTGACTCTTTCTTTTGAAAGGTTTGATACCCAATTGAAGGTATAAGATACCAATTGAAGGTGTGAAATAATGAAACTATTTCAGCTTGTTTCTTCAACATCAAAACACTATACTTCAGAAGTATCAACGTTTGATTTGACAAGCCATCTTCTAATTGAATATTTTATCCAGATCTCCAAATGATCCAAAACTTCTGATAGTCTATGAATCAGATTTGCTCAGATCTTTAAATAGCATCTGATATCAATTGAAGGTGATGTGTCAACAATGTGCATTCTGATCCTTCAATCTTATGGAAATGAATGTCCTTCATTTGATACTTCATCCAGAGCATCTGATACTTCAATCAACATCAGCAATATTTTTCTTTTGTAGGGGAGAGTGCTATTTAGAGGTACTTTTGCAACTAGCTCTGTCTTCAGTAACATCAGCATAACAGACACCTATTAAAAAATAGTTATCTCTTTCTTTCACAGAGTGTACGTTGAATGCATGAGAGTCTTAGCTGGCTACTCTCTGACAGATTAATCTTCTGTCTGCTACATTCTTCATCAGATTCTTTCTTTGGTCTTCATCTTCTGATCAATTGAAGGTGTGAAAATATTCTAGATGACTTGCACCAAGAATTTATCCTTTGAGTAGAAACAATTTATCATCACAAACTGTCATCAAACCAAGATGGATTTCTTGAAATGATTTGAGTGACAATCTTGTTCTTATCAATCGGTATCTAAGGGTGACTTCTTTTGCTAGAATTCTCGTACCAACTGAAGGTGTGAGAACTTCTGAGTACCAACAGAAAGAGTAAGATCTTCTGCTAAATCACCTTAGGTTTCTGAATCCAAGCTTGTTATCAAAACTTGAATCTTAGCAATAGTGCTTCATTAGAGAATACTTGATACCAATTGAGACTTCCAAAAACAATATGCATTACGAAAGATACGAATTGCATTTGGTATTGATTAATCATTCTGACTAAAGTATTAATACTTTCATCAAACATGATTACCAACATTTCCTTTAAGAATTGTTCTACCTTCAAAGTCTGAACTTGAAGTTGAAGAACTAGAGCATTAGAAACAACTTTCCAACAGATCAACTTCATACTTCCACTAGATCAAAGGAGTTTAGAGAATGGTGAACAGCAACTGATACAATCATGTATCAATATCTTCACTAAACATTTTCCTTTCTGAATTAGCTTCAGAAACCTTCAAAGCTTCTGCTTAATCTTCTGACGAGATCAGACTTTCTAACCATAACTATTTCTGTTATGTTAGTAAGTTCTTCTGATCATCAACAATCAGCCTTTGCCCAGAAGCGCTTTATCAACAGATGTTAGCTTAATTAAAATCATCAAATCCAGAAGTGTTTCTTCAAAAGGTTGGAGACAGATAAGAATCTGATACCAACTTTATGATATCCAAAGTAGTTTCTTCTAACAGTGAAGTTGCAACCCAACTTATCTTGATCAGCATCTATTGAGTGAACAACTGTGGAAATGATTCCTTGCATTAGATCCTTTGCTTCAGATCTATGCAGCTTAGCTCTAGTGAATGTTTCAGCAAACAGTTCATCCAGAGGTATGCTTTAGATCAAACTAGATCTTCAATCTTTAGGGTTCCTTGTTATCCAGAAGTGAGCTATGTTGCTGACATATCAACCAAGTGCTCAGAGTCTTCTGTAGAGTTGCTTCTCAATAAACTTTCAGAATCTCATGTAGCTTCATCAGATTCTTCTGTAATATGCCTCTGTAGCCTTTCTTCTGAATCTATACTGATACCAACTAAAAAGTGTCTTCAGTATCCTGCCTCTGTTGCTTTGCTTCAGATGCTTTACTTCAGTAGCCTTGCTTCTGTAGCTTTGCTTCAGAATTACTAACCATTGAAGGAGTAGATGTCTTGATTGACAGAGCTTCTTCAACATCAGTGTTACAGAACCTTCTATACAGCTACTGATCTGCCTTCACTAGCCTCTTCTTTTCTTAGAGTGCTAGTTTCAGCTACTGCCTGCATACACTCAGCAAACTCCTTTCCAAGTGAAGTATACGGTTCCATAGAAAACTATTATCAACATAAATAAATCTGATAGATTTAAAATATCTTTCTTAATAGTCTTTAAGAAGAAGAGTAGTATAAACTTTTCTTTAGTCAAAAATAATTTTCAAAAACTGGGAAGTTGATGAACACATACTACTTCTTCAAAAAACCATTTAAAAAGTATTTTCAAAGTTCATCTGATTTATATTAATGTTATACTGATCAACAAAGGAGATTGACAAGAGTATGAATTCTAACCTTGTCACAAAAGCAAATGTCTTCTGTGTAGTCAAATACTTGTTGCTGGTAAGCTTTGAGAAACAAAAGAATCTTGTTCTTCTGGAATCATCCTTCTTTCCAATGAACGTCTCTTCTAAAAGAGAAGATTTGATTCTGGGAGAAACTACTCAAGGTAGATTCTTCAAAAGCAGCTAATTGAATAGCATCTGGGGTAGCTTCTGATTCTCTAGCTGGAACACAATCTGCTTCTGATTCTTCAACGTCTTCATTAATCACAACAACATCCATCTGATTCATGAGAGATATCCTCAAAGCACAGATATTCTGATCTTCATGAGTAGAGAGTATCTAGCTTCCATCAGGCTTCATCTTCTGAATTTGTCTACTTGAAACAAATACAGATCCAATCTAGATACAATTATCATCAAACTCAGATGTATCAAGAGACACAGTTTGGCTGATAATTTTGCTCTTACAATGTTGAGCTAACTTGTAAAGAGTTAGATCAACAGAGTTTAACAGAAACATCTGCTCTTGAAAAGGAATATCTACTGACTTATTCAGATTGAATAACACCAGAGACTTAAATACTTTTTACCTCAGACAGAATGACTACTGTCCTTGTATCTTTCCACACAACTTTATTTCTCAAAACATTCATCAAGAATTTCTGAAAAAATAACTCCTGAAAACATCTGATCAATTACAGTTTGTTCAACTAAGATAACATCTCAAGTTAACAGAACTTAATTGTTCATGCTTCTTCAAATCAGATCTTCTGAATTTCATCATATCCAGATGAGTTGATAAACACTGCCTATCTTGAAACCTCTGCAGAATTCTTTGAACCTTATTCAAGAATAACAACTTTCAAATGCTTTGAATCTGAAGAGTCATTTCTTCCAGATTTGAACATTCTTCTGAACTTGCCCTTTTTTTTGTAGACTACATTCTGGCGTTCTGATGAATAGGATTCATTAGCCAACAATATATCTTTTCTTACTTAAGATAAATCCCAATGAGTTTTCATGAGAAAGTCAAGTGTGGACTAATCCGTTTCTTGAAAACATCTCATACTCACCAGAATTAATCTTTATAAATCAAGATTTCTTGCTTGCTGAAGATTTGAACTTTGAGCAAATACGTTGAAAATCCAAACGTATTTTAAGATCAGCATTCAACAAATATATCTTCTTATATGTTGAATCTATCTTGTCAGCTGATTCTTCATTCTTCTTCTAGAATCTACTGGAGGAGATTTGTTGTTGAAGACTTCAACACTTCAAGCTTCAAACTTCACAAAATCAGTGACTAGCTCAGATAACCAAATAGATTACAATTTTAGTACTAATTATCCTCAAAAATTGATATGAGACTGAAATTGTAAGAACGGTGAAAAATCCCCAAAAGTATTTCTTCACACAGCCTATAGATCTTTATCTGACACTGTTAGGTGTTTGATATCCATCAATAACAGAACCAGGCTCTGATACCAATTGAAGGTGTGAAATAAACACAAGAAAAGGGGGGATTGAATTGGGTTTATGCCTAAATAAAACTTTTTCCTTTTCTTATCTTCTTCTTTCACTTTATGCTTTATGTGCTTATATTAAATGCATTGCAGAAGCATAAATAATAAAGCATACTGAAAGTAAAGAACACAGTATATATCCTGGTTCACTTGAGCAACTCTCAAGCTAATCCATTCCACCCTTCCAAGGTGATTTCGACTTAATCAATTAAGGACTTAATCCACTATAACCGAACTGATTACAGATGCACAAGCTAACTGCAAGTGACTAACAACTTGACAATGACACGTTCAGGGATCCCTAAGGATTAACATTCATTGACACCTTAACAGAATCCGATCACTAAAGATCTCCTATTAGGATTTCCACAAATGACTATTGTCACTTGTCATCTCAAGTATACTGATCTTCACTAGATCACTTGAGGAACCACTAATTCTAAAATAGAATTTTTGTGTTGCCGGAGATTACAATGGTGCTTCCTAGAAAGATAATAACTCCAAGTTTAGCACATAGCAAGTAATGAGCAACAACTCCTTGCTTCCTAATACAAATAACTAATTCTAATAATAACTCTCTAAGAGATTATTAGAACAGTTTCTATATGCTTAAAAGCTTTTCTGTTTGTGAGCACTGAGGCTTCATTTCATTTGAACTTTATCTTTTCTTCATGGCAACAGTAGTACCAGCAGCGCAACAGTGCAAGCCATACGAGCAACAACTCCAGCAACAACAATGCCAAAAAGCCAACCTTTGAATAATCAAACGTTCTACTTTTATAGTGCTTCCAAGAATGACGTTGTGAGGATAGAAAAGTCATTTCTATTTCCAACGGTCATATTTTCAACGGATAGAATAAGCACGTGTTGGATGACATCACTTTCTTGTCCTTTTCCATATGCACATGATTTATCAAATATGAACAGCAGCAACTTATCTGATGTAACATGTCTTGCATCTGGATGAATCTTCTTCTGACGTAATCTTCCACTTCAGAATCCAGTCTTCAGCATTCCAAGAACTAAGTTTCCTCTGAAATAATCTTGAGAATCTTCATGACTAATTCTTCAGAAACCATGTCTTCAGAAACTTCAGAGCCTTAACCCTCAGAACACTTCTTCAGAATCTTCAGAGTCTTGACGCACTTGGTCTTCAGAGCCTTCAGCCTTCAGAACTTCAAGTCATCAGAGTCTTTACCTTCAGAACCTGTCTTCAGAGTCTTTACCTTCAGAACCTGTCTTCAGAGTCTTTACGCACTTGGTCTTCAGAGCCTTCAGCCCTCAGAACTTCAAGTCATCAGAGTCTTCAGCACGTTCTTTAGAGGACTCACTCTTCAGAGACGCTCGTTAGCTTCCAGATCAGATGCATAACTCATAGCAGAATCCACGGATGCATTGCAACTGCAATATCCAGCATCCTTGATTCTTTACTGAACATGATCAGATGCAGAAACAAACTTGCTTCTTTACCGAGCTTCATTTGCTTTCAGATCAGATGCACTTCTTCAGATCAGAATACACAGGCGCATTGCAACATCAATATACAACATCCTTGATTCTTACTGAACGTGATCAGATACATAAGCAAACTAGCTTCTCACAAGCGCTTCATGACGTCACACTAAGTAACTCCATAAGTTACTAGTTGCACACGTTACTTCTATTTGTTTGGTCTAATATATTTAATTTAATATGACCTGCACATAACAAACATTAAACCATAAAATGGTTCTTTCACAAATACTCAATTATTATCATCAAAACATAGAGATTATCCTGTAGAGACAAATCTTGCTCTTACAATCGCAACCAAATCTTGGGTTCGCGAGTCGGTTACGTAAGGGGAAGGTATGAGCACCCCTCACGTTCGTCGTACTGGACGGGATCCACGCTTTTTATCTATCTAAAGGGTGTTTATCTATCTAAGCTACAGGCCACAGGGACAAAAGAAAAGGAAAGAGACTCGATAGAGCATCGCCGCTCTATGCCTACGTACTCCCTTGTGCAATAGGAAAGACAGAGTCAATGTAGTTTGGAATACTACAGGTGAAAGGTGGGGGAAGGTTGCTCGCCAAGACATCGCCATCTTGTGCCTACGTATCATCGTCTGGTACGAGAAATCAGAGCAAACGTAGTTCGGGCTGACACGACCACAGGTTGGTTCAAGTGTTTTTACCCGAGTAGGGTTAAAACTTAGTTCTAGCAGTTAGGTGTATGCAGCTCGACCATTGGAGACTTAGGCGTTACCCGTTTGCGGTAGAACCAAGAGTTAACAAAACTCTCCTTATGAAAAAGGTTTTCCATTAATCCCAAAGGATAAAAAAAAGTTTGAAGTTTGTTTTTTAGTCTTTTATGAAGAAGAAATGAATTGATTTGATTTGTAATTCATGTTGCACTAAAGAATATGACTTAGGAGCGAATGCGTCGCATATCGTCCAAAGGACATACGCTAAACATTCTAGAAGGTATGAGGGGAGGACCCCTAATCACCATTTCCCAAATGCTTAAGGCTCATAGCGTACAACACTCATTATCCATTATTAAGTGTTTTGAAAGAGTTTTGAGATGAGAAGAGAAGACACACTCTAAAAGGGAGACTAAACTCAACCTAATGTTCTCATGCAAAGTACACCTATGATTGGGATGAAAAGGGAATTCTACCTAATGTTATCATGCATGGGTTCAAACCTAAGGTCTATCATAATCAATCTTGAACAAGAGAGATTAGAGGTCCTAAGGGAACATGGCAAAGAAGAAAGAAGAAGGAAGCATAAAAAGAAAGAAAGAAAGAAGATGCAAACATGTAATGCACAACAAACATGAAAGAAAAGAGGGAGGAACAAAGTGTGGGGCAGTAGCCTCCACAAGCACATCTCAACCTCAAGCATGCAAATGAGAGATGCAAGAACAAAAAGGAAATCAAACAATGGCACTTAAACAAGTTCACACAAGAAATGGAAAGAAAGTTCGCAAAATGAATCACCATTTAAGACAAACTCAAAGTACCTCCAAAGGGGGGACCAAATCATCTTAAATGGGACTCAAAGGTCCTAGTACAGAGGTGAGAACAAGAAGAAAGAATGCACAAAGACAAGAAGAAAATACACCAAAGCAAGTGGCAACATTAGGCATGGTAAAGGACCTAGGTCCTAAACACTTTCAACATTAGGAATCAAATGGAAGGCCTTAAACAAATGCCACTTACAACATGAACCAAACAAC
The DNA here is from genome assembly GCA_963859935.3 of Lathyrus sativus. Lineage (NCBI taxonomy): Eukaryota > Viridiplantae > Streptophyta > Magnoliopsida > Fabales > Fabaceae > Lathyrus > Lathyrus sativus. Next base: position 600,058,319 of record OZ012739.1, on the reverse strand, counting down.
TTTAAGACCTAAAAATTGGAAACCAACCACTTCAACATGTTAGGAATGTGAATCAAAAAGAGTTGGAAGCATATGAGATCCACAAGGGTCATTTCCCATCAAAACTAAATCAAGTATGTGTGTGAACCATCCTTAGGAGTAACTTGACTTGCAAGTTACTCCAAAAATAGGAAAAAGGCTCAAATGAATCCAAATAAAATACCAAAAGCACTTAAAGATGCTGGCAACCAGAGACCATAGCAACAAGAACAAAATCCAATCAAAGCATCACCTAATGATTTGATCAATGAGGGAGCTCGACTCTGAAATGGATTAATCGAGGGTCAAACAAATGGAAGAAAAAGTCAACCAAAAAGGAATCAAACCAGGGCCAAAACCATCCTCTAAGACCCCTCAACTCATCATTAAAATGTGGAAAAAGTCTCATTCATTGGAGGTTTAAAATGGTCAACAAAGTCAAACAAAAACAAAGAAGAACAAAATAAATCAATTCAAAAACCCTTCCAATCATTTAATTCCATTTTAATTGGAAAAAAGAAAGAAAATGAAAATAAAAATTTGAGAAAATCAATTAACACATTAAAGTGTCAGAAAACATTTTTTCTTGAATTTTAAAATGATTGGAAGTATTTTTAATTGATTAAAGTCAAAACAGAAAATGAATAAAATAAAATAAAACAATAAAATGGGACGTGGTGTGAATAGCAAGTTTCAGCGTGTAAATCATTGGGCTGAATCAAGAGTAGGGTGCGCATAGCAATATGAGCCCAAAATAATTAAAATCAGTTCATTAATCAAAACGATGCGTTTAATTAAATGATGTCGCAGTCAAACAAACACGCAAGCAAGTCAATTAGATCTGGATCGTTCATCCAGCCTGGTCAATGAGTCAAACAAATCCAACTCAGCTGACTTGAGTTTGAACCAGATACCGTAGACCTAGCTCCGATCGTCTTCTTCGGCGAGGTGGCTGGAGTTCAGGTTCCAAAACCTCACCAAATCTCATGAAATTTTATACCAAATTGAAGGCAAAGTTACATAGATCACACATCTAGGCTCCAATTTCATTTATCATGCTTGTACAAAGAGAATCGAACGAAAGAAGTTTTGAATGCTCAACTGTAAAACTCATCAAACATAGCAATTAAGATGTCAAACATTGCCTACAAGATGTAGGACTTTAGATGCACCAACAATGACCTAGATTCAGTGCCTAACATGAGAGGAATTTGGAAGAGAAAGTTACCTAACGGAGTCAGTCCGTTGGTGCTTCAATTGAGGTTAAGCTTGATCCAAAACATGCAGATCTACTCCACTAAGTTCAAGGAAGAAGATGCTTGCTCCAATTTGCTTTGAAATGGCCTAGATCTGGATTCACAATTTTCAAATTCTCTCTTGAATTTCAAACTTGAACTCTGAGCTCCAACCACGAATTTCACCTTCTGAGCTCTCAAACTTCATTCTAATCTTTTATATTATGGATATCTGATGAATTGGAGGCCCAATGAGGCTCCAAATTGCTGAAATTTTGAAATGCCCAAATTGGAAAGTAATCGCATGCACACGTGAATTCAACATGCTACACTCATGAATTTTGTTTCATTCTTCAGTTGGGAACTTGGATTTCACATGTGGATTAGTTTTGGGCTCTGAATTGGTCCAATTATAGAGTTTGGAATGCAAACTTCTTTGTGAAGCAACTTTGAAATTCATGTGTTTTTGCTACCCATGACCAAAGGAAATTTGTGCATTTTTCTTGTTTGAACATTGTGGACAAAATTGAATCAAAAGGAAGCATGAAAAAGTCCTAAAACTAATTCAATTGAAATCACCTTTTTAAGTTCATTTTCACTTGAAATTTCCTCACCAATATCCATAACCATGTATAATTCATGCCAATCTTGAGTCTCATGATGAAATTGAAGTCATTTGGGACAACTTTCATGTTGGTTGAAGTTCCATTTGAAGTGCATAAGTGCATGTAAATGACCCATAACCAAAATGACCTATAATCAAAGTTTTCCAAAATACCTCTGCCTTGCAAGCTTCATAACTTGAGTTCTACAAACGATATGAAGGACTTCTAGGACTTTTTGGAAAGCTATGATCATGATGAACAACTCTCATGTTCACCCCAAAGTGATATGAATCATGATTCTAGGTCAAAAGTGTCTTGGAAATTGGTTGACTTTTGTTGACTGAAAATATGTTCACCTGAGACCCCTAACTTGTTGGCATTATAACTTGAGTTCCACAAACCCAATGGATAAGTTATAGTACTCAAAATAAATCTTATAACATGCCCTACAATTCTCATGTTTCCATCAAAATGAGATTGAACTTGTATCTTGAGATATATGGTCTTGAAGTTAGACACTAAATAGGGGATTTTATTACACTGACAACCCTTTGAAACCCTAATTTAGTAACTTCTCACACTTTTGATTCTCCTTGATTTGATCTTGAAATAACATCTTATATATCTTAACATGACTTCCCATGACTCCCATGACTTAAAACCAAGTCTCAAACACCTTCAAGTCCACAGTTGACTTTGCACTAAGCAGATGAAACCCTAGGCACACAACCCTTTGACTGAGACCTCTTGCACATGAAATAATTGTATGGATAAGCTCCACAATGGCCTCCAAAGCACTCAATGAGCACTCTTGTTTGAGCTTAAATTCTTTTACAACCTCCTCTTGAGATACCCATACCTCTCTTGATCCCCTACAAAAGGACAATGCTATGCAATACAAAAATTCTAAAGAATGAAATGAAACATAAGCCAAGTAGATAAAAAGGTTGGGCAAATTTTGGGGTACAACATTTGTGTGATGTGGGAGCTCGAGAATCGAGGGAGAGTGTCTTATCTAGAGCTTTTCCCGTCAGATAATTTTCTAGGGAAAAAATTTATTAAGTGGGGGAAGTGTTCTAACACCCCGACTTAATTAGCCTTTTATTTAATTATTTAATAAATTCTTTGATTTAATTGATTGAATTATTAAAAAATATATATTTGTGTGATTTTGGATGGTTGGGTCGGTGAGTAGTATTTTTGGAGAATTATGCGTAATTATTTAGTTTTAGTGAGACTTAAGTAACCAAATAATTAGAAATTGGTAATATATGAGGAGTTGGCCTATATAATTTGAGGGAAGTTATTGGTGAGTGGAGAGAAGTGGAGTTTTAGTTGGGAAAAATTAATAATTATGGTAAATTAATTATGATATTATATATTCCTAAAAATTAGAGAAATAGGGTTGTGGGAGCCTTTTTGTGAGCACGTTATATATATAGAGTAAGAGATGCAGAGTTAGGGCTTAAGAGAAGGAACCATATGAGCTTGCTTTTGCTGTTTTTCATAGAATTACAAGGTAAAGGGGAATTCTTCATCTAAGGGTGTCTATATCATAAAAGGGTATATAGGTTTTCCTTAACCTCCAATAAGGTTTTGTCTTTCTCTATTTCTTGATTATGCGTATGATGGATGAATGTTTAGGATTATGTTTTGCCACAGATTGATGTGATAAAATGTTACGTTGTTTGGTGTTGAAATTGAGGATTTTGGGGAATAACTACGATAGATCAATTTATGATGAAAATGATGAATCATTATTATTCTGGTGGTAATTGATGTGTTAGTCATGTTAGAATGTGATTTGTGGTGTTTTAAATTATATAATGAGGACGAGTTTGAGGGATTAGATGTAAATGGTGAGGAAGATGAGTGTTGCTACAAAAAATGGAATTTTTGGAAAATTGTATGATGACAATCGATTGACACCATATGTCAATCAATTGCATGCCTTTTTATTTGGAAATTTTAACAATGTCATGTCAATCAATTGCATGCGTATATTTTTGGAAAAGAAAAAGATGGCAATTGATTATTTTAGTGAATTAATCGATTGCATGACGTTTTTAAGTGATTTTTGAGAAGGAAGTGATCAAATCAAATTAATGTCAATAAATTAACATCATATGTTAATTGATCAATGCGAAACAATTTTTGAAATTTTTTCTAAGTTAAACCATGCTTATTCCTCGACGATTTTGGCCATAACTTTGGTTCTGTAAAGTCCAAATAAAGTGTCGTTATATAGTGTTAGTGCCTTGTGATATAAATTGTTATGTGACTATATGATCATTTCATGGACATATGTTGTGAATCATGTGTATAATCGTGCGTGTTGTTGCCGATTGATGAGACGAGTGGTTTTGAGTGAGAACTACTTGTGGTTCAATGAATGTGTGAGTGATTATAGTCATAGTGAGGATGTAATCTTTACCATGTCATTGTTGTGTGAATGTTTAGAGTCAGAGTGGAGTTGTATTGACTGTTATGTTATGTCATTGCATGATTAAATGTCATGCATCACATCTTGTCATTATTTTGAAAGAGACATGTTCACTAGTTCAAAGTGGGGACTAATCGCTTTTCCCAAGCTCATAGTAGGGGCTTGGTGATGAGAGTGAAGACTCGGAGTTCACAATTGATTGGAACTCGTTTCATATGAAGAACCAAATATTGAGTCACTACCGCGTGCATATAGAGTTAAGTCATGAGTCTGGTTCAGAGTGGGGACCATGACAAGCATGAGTTGATTCATCGTTGCATTATATTAAATGATGGCGAGATATTTATATAATGATGAATAACCTTGTATGATTATATGAGTTTGACATTGATGTGGGTGAGATGTGAATACATGGTGTTGTTTTGCATTTTTGATACGTGGGAGATTTTGTAGTATGTGAATTTATCCTAATTATTTATGTACCATTTATTATTTGAATGTATTTTCAACCTTTTTTTCTGTTGTTGCATTTGTGCTCCTCTTGAATATAGATAATCAGGTACCTAAGTAAGAGCTTGAGATTGAGGACAGTGTTGTGCCTCTTTGGTTGCTTGTTGATCGAGTCTTGTAGTGGGAGTTGCTCTGATACGTAACACGAGGGGAACAAGATCTTATTTCAGTTATTTTTATGTTGCATATCTTTCTGTTAATTCTTTTTATGATGGACCACTTTTTCAAACCAATAATTTTGTTAAGGCCTTTTATTCCAACTGTTTATGAAATTACGCTGCTTATCAAATGAATCAAGTGTTATTATTATGTGGTTCATGAATGTTTTGTTGAATTCGAGAAATTTAGAGAAACAATCCACCGACCTTTACGGGCAAATGTGATGCCTAGGGTGCTCAAGCGTGGCTCAGAGGAATTGAGAAGATTTTTTGAGTGATGGCTTTGAGAAACAGAAAGCATTCTTTGGTACTCACATGATGTCAGAGGAAGCTGAAAACTGTTGGGATAATGCGCGTCAGAGATTGGAACTTGTTGGTGTTGAGATTACCTGGGTTGTGTTCAGAGCGCAGTTTCTACATAAGTACTTTCATGAAGATATGCGCAGTAATAAGGAGATCAAGTTCCTTTAGTTGAAAAAAAAGAAAATTCGATAGTTGTAGAGTATACTGATAAGTTTGAAGAGCTGGTGAAATTATGTCCACATTATAATACTGCAGATACTGAGGGTTTGAAATGCATCAAGTTTGAGAGTGAGTTGCATCTGAGATCAAGAAAGGTATTGGATATCGAAGATCCTCCATTTTTATGTAATAGTGAATAAGTGCAGGATATATGATCTGGATCATAGAGCCTGGTCTGCTCACTTTAAGAGTCTTAGTGAGAAGAAAGGGAAGAATCAAAATTGTGGGGAATTGTATAGTGCTCCAGCTGACAAGGGGAAGAAGAAGGTTGATCAGAAGGCTATAGGTGAGAAATATCAAAGTAGGGGAGGGACTCCTGCTTCTGTGAGATATTTTAGATGTGGTGAGTTTGGAAATCATGTTTCTAAGTACAAGAGCACAACTGTAAATTTCTTCAAGTGTGGGAAGCCAGATCACCGAGCTACTGACTGTAGGAGTAATAAGCCGACTTGTTTTAACTATGGAGATCAAAGTCATATTGGTACTCAGGGTGAGAAATATAAGAAGGCTCATTCTATAGGGAAAGTTTTTGCGTTGTCTGGAGCAGAAGCTACTGCATCAGAAAGAGTTGAATATGAGATAGAGAAGGTAGCTCGAATTTCTAAAGGATTATGATTTTGGCTTGAATTTCCATCCTAGTAAAACCAATGTTTTTGTTGATATATTAAGTAGAAAGTCGTTTCATATGTCGATGCTTATGGTTCGAGAATTGGAGTTGATTGAACAATTAAGAGACACGAGTTTGGTGTGTGAAGAGACGCCTAACAGTGTGAAGTTGGCCATGTTGACCTGACCAGTGGTATCCTTGATAAAATCAGGGGGTCAAAAAGTCGATTTAGGATTGGTTGACTGGTTGGTGTTAATAAATCAATGTAAAGGAGGTGATTTCAGGATCGATGAGAATGATGTGATAAGATTTAGGGACAATATTTGCGTACCTAATGTGCCATATCTTAAAAAGAGTATTCTTGAGAAAGGTCACATAAGTGGTCTGAGTATTCATCCTGGTGCCACTAAAATGTATCAAGACATGAAGAAAATGTTTTAGTGGCCATAAATGATGAATAACCTTGTATGATTGTGTGATTTTGACAATGATATGAGTGAGATGTGAATACACGCTATTGATGTGCATTTATGATATGTGGAAGATTTTGTAGTATGTGAAAATATCCTAATTATTTATGCACCATTTATTATTTGAATGTATTCTCACCCCTTTTGTGTTGTTGTGTCTGTGCTCCTCTAGAGTATAGATAATCATGTACCACAAGGAGAACAGGTTGTTCTGTCATTTATTTTTATGTTGCATATCTTTCCGTTAATTTTTTATGATGAACCACTTTTTCAAACTAATAAGTTGTTAAGGCTTTTTATTCCAACTGATTTTGAAATTCCGCTGCTTATCAAATGAATAAAGTGTTATTATTATGTGGTTCATGAATTTTTTTATTGAAGTTGAGTAGCATCTTACTTGTGGGATATCTGTTTTATACATGTTTTATTTGATTAATCTTCGAGTCAGGAAGTAGGGTGTTACAATCTATGCCTGAAAAAATTGTACATATGAAATATTAGTAATAACATAACACACGTGTTAGGAAATATTAGAAAGAGTAAAGGTGCAAATATATTACTGTATGTAATGTGTTATTTGATTTCATTTATCTAGTCTTCTATAGATAAGTTTCACCTAACTTGGAGTAGAGGTAAAACAAATAATAACCCCTCTAATTATACTCATTAATCCTCTCCAACTCAATGAAGTATCTCAGGTATACGATATTGATATAATATGCACTTTTGTCCATGAATATAGGTGTGCCAACCAAATACAAGAGGTATAACCTTAATGTAAAAACTCTATGATGTGTTACTTGTGTATATTATATCAATGTAAAAAAAACAAAATATGTCGCATCTAGGTGGTATCTGTACAGCCTTTCCGGAAATCCAAATCTGCCATGACATCCTTTGGTGTCATCCATCACTTTTTGGGCATCACTTGGGTCAGCTCCTAAACATTGCATCATCATATCTAGTGTGTCAGGTCTATTGAGTTCGAAGTAGTTTACAAACCTAGGCGAGGTGCAGACAGAATCAAAATTGCGTCATGGTCGCCAGGCGAGCCATCAACGAGCTTGCTCGCCTTTTGTTCGTCAGGCCTCACCTGACGATGCTAGCAGAAAACTAGGTTGCCTCGGGCTTGCCCGACGATCGCATCATTTTCTATAAAAATGCAAGTAGAACCAAGACAGGCATGTAGGGGTTTTTCCCTCAACACTCAAACATGCTCATTTCCCAACAAAACCAACACATAACCTCGGTATTTCAACACAACCAACATGAATATTACAATAATCCTAGTATTCTCATGGCAATGGAAGAAAACATACCAAAAAACCAATATCATCAATTCTATCTAAACATCCCTAATCTAATACTTTTACCTAGAACTCACCTTACAATAATGATGATGAAGTTGTGGATGATGTAGATGAGATGATGTTGATGAAGAATGGTGAAAACTTCTACTTTCTTCTTCTTCTTCTCCCACTTCTAGGTTTTCTTCATCTTCTTTCTATCTATTTTCCCTTTTCTATGTTTTTCACTTTGTTGGAAAGGAAAAAAAATGATACATAGAAGTATCATATGTGCTAGTTAGTAACAAATGACATGTGGTAGAAAATGATAAGTTTAGTAGTAAAATAAATATTAAGTGGTGCAATGTTTAATATTTGTTCTACTAGAGCAACTAACTCATTATTAATGTTAGCAACTATCTCAATTGTACCAATTAATAAAATGTCAGTATTGAATAATACTAATTAAGTCAATTTGAGCTCACTAGTTACTCTAATTATCTGAACTGGTAACTCTTATAGCACATAGAAACTTAGTTGATCTCAACTAATATTATTTAGAGCATTTTAGAAAATACGGGATATTACATTGGACCATGTAAATATCCATTGATTTCATCCTAAAAAAATAAAGCATATTCATTATTTGGTAGTACATGTACCATGATAGTACACAACTGAAATTTTATTCTTGAGGGGACAGATGTTAGACACAATGTTGAGACAACTGGTCCAACTTCTTAAACCAAAATGACAATAATAAAACACAATGCATAAAGAAATAAAAACATAAGAGATTGATAACCCACTTCGGTGAAACCACATCTATGTTTGGGAGACATTATACCTAAGAAAGGAAATTCACTACTTCAAATTATTACACTTAGTCTTCTATGAACATCAACCACATGATGTTCAATGCCTTTTCCTAATCCTAATGACTTTCTATTTAGGACTCCCACTAAATATGATAATCCCTTTCACGTTATTCAACCATTAATCCCTAGTGAACAACTTCGTTAACAACTCTATTGATTGTTGAATTTACAACTCAACTAAGACAAATCAACAACTATGCCAAGTTACTGAAACATATAGTGGTGTACAATAAATATATTCAACACCAATACACCATTACCATGGAATATAAGAAACAAATGACTCACAAACCCTAGACACAAAGAACTTAATTTTGTGCGCAAATTCTCAAGTAAAACATGAGAATTAAGTCTCCTTATATAGCAATGTCTTAAGGGCTTTTTCCTCTTGGATTTCTCCATTTAATCTATCAAGAATAACAGTTGGATTAGTTGGATTTGATTTGTTCCATAAATCTCTCAAACAAAAGATATAATTTGGTATATTCAAATTCAAATTTAAATCTCCATTTAAATTTGATTTGATCTTCAGCAGTTGTCAAACAAATTAACCACATTTTGCTAAAAATACTGCATCAAATATGATTGAATTTCAACCAGAATTTTTGCACCAAACAACATCCATCATGGTCTGCTGACCAGGACCATTTGTTGCACTGCACACATGCTGGAACATCGTGTTCCACATGTTGCACAAGTACATCCAAATTAGCTATTCTCCATAACTTGTAGATCTTCAGTGTAAAGAACATCTTGGATAAAATGATTATGAGTCAAAACTGCAATATCATTTGTCTGTTGTCAGAGACCAGATGTTCATGTTGAACATCGTCTTTCATATGAGTCTCTTCTGCACCAGAAAAACTTGAGCAAACTCCATGTTATTTTGCATAATGCAGCCAACCCCAAAAGGACCAAAAACAACATATGAGAAACAACACAACTTGTGGCAGACCTGTATCAACTGAGGGAAAATTTTATGGCAGCTTTAGCAAACTTTTGTCTTATAGCGTTCATCTTTATCTCTTATTGCCACAACTCATCCCTAATTTATTTTTTCATGGTTCTTCCTTAACAAACCTTTGCTTGTGACTCCGACCTAAACAAACTTCTTCCGGCTCAGTCTGTTAGGCATTTGTCTTACATTACTGTTGTGACAAAACTTGTCATAATAGTTGTTGGACAAGCGACTCCAAACAAAAGAGTAAAGAAGTGAATTGTGATATTTGGATTTCAAAAACTTTTTAGAAAAACAAATTATTTTAAAAAAAATTATATTAAGAAGAAAATATGAGCAAAGGTTAAGCAACAAACAAATATAAATATAAATGACATAAATATATATAAAAAAAATACTATAGATCATCCTGGTTTGGTCGAAACCAGATTTCCAATTAGCAACACAAACAAATAAAGGAATATAAAGGGTTTTTTTTAATGTGAAATCAGATTGAAGTGAGAATTGATTCTGTATTTAACTACTAAATCAACATTAAGAAGAGAAGAACGATGTAGAACGAATACCCTCAAAATCATTTGAAATTGAACCAAATATAAGCTTTAACTTTTGGATCCATCCATCTCATAAGAGACAATTAATGTCACAAAATAGTCAAAAATGCACAGGAATCTTGAATAGTCATATTATCATTTTTAATAGCCCTAATATCACCCTCCATCCATTGGATAACATCTTGTAAAATTAGACTAAACATACAAACGTGTTAAATGGTCCAAAAACGTCTTAGCATAGTCATATTTTCCAATTGCTTGTCTATTGGCTACAAAACAAAAATAATTGATCTAAATAAGGGTCTTCAAATTACTTGAAAAGAATAAAATTTTATTGGCCATTCCAAATTGTGAGAAAACAACACTTTTTAATAATCAACTAATAAACTGTTTGTTTAGCCACCAAATAAAAAGAAAAGCAAAATTGAAACAAAGGACAAAACAAATGCACAACTTAATAATTATTTGGTACTCCATATAAGAGGGAAGCTGTGCATTTCATATATTTAAAATTGTTAAAATTGCACTACTAAACATAATGAATTATTTTGGTAGATTAATAAAAAAGTTATCATTCTAAATTAAATATGATAATTGATGTAGTATATTAATTTAACAAGATGAGATGAGAAGATGAAAAGATAGGTGGTGGTGTCGGTATCCTAAAACTCAAAATGAAAATTGTAATGAGTCTGAGGAGGATACAGAACACTTTGAAACAAAAGATTTTGTTGGATATTCCTGTATGAAAACAAAAACAATAATTGTACCAAGTTTTATGTATGGATGAGATTTGATGTGGGTGGGCATCATGAGATGGTGGTAGGGTTACTTGCATTGGCTTAAAATGAAACTTGTGTGTTGGTTTCATTTGGATACCTTGTCTATTTTAGGACTCAAGCACCTTATGTTGCCATATTTAACCACCCAAGGTGGTTGAGAGCTAGCCTGGCAATACCTTAACTTAATTCAATGGACCCATAACATAACTCATCACTTGTCACACTAAACTATGCTTGCCTGCCTGGCGGCCTGGCTTGCAATCCAATCAGGCTTTCGTTGATACCAGATGTCAAATTCGTCTTCAGTATTCGTTGACGTGAAATTTTTTAGTATATCTTATTATCCATTTTATCGCAATTTTGTTGAAATCTTTAAATTTAAATTTTGTCAAAATCGCGGTGATGTCTTGTTATTTCGCTAAATTTAAGGACAATGATAGGAAGAATTTGAAGGGAAATAAGAAAATGGAATAAGAAAGTTTGTTCTTAGTTTGTTCCAAACTGCATTGGCAGTGGGACAACAACATAATAAAAAACAACAAAAATTACATCAAAAGAACTATTCCTTCTTTATTTTTACATCCCTTGTCTCATAACACCTTGCATCTCCTTTCCTATCTCTCAAGAGAAAGTTACATTGCAGCTACAATTTTCATTTCCTTTCTTCATTAAAACCACCTAATTAAAAGATTAACATTCTTCATTAGTTTAAAACCATCATTAATACAAAATTTACAGCAAAAAAAAAGTATGTTTATAAATTATAATTATGATTATATATCACCTGGTTCCCCGGAAGCTTGTGAACGCTTCTGGAATTTAGTCTTTCTCTGCAAAAATGATAAATTTAGGTTAATTATGTAACCATGGTAATTAGCATAATGTGGTAGATATATAATATACCTTTGTTCTTGTTGCAGAGAAACAAGGGGAAAAATCAATTGTATTATTATTATTATTCTCCACTGCTCCATTCACAGAGAAACTGATTTTCTTCTGTTCAATTCAAATACAAGTCAAAAAGGAATGTTGCTAAAAATTATGTGAATGAGTGATTAAATTAGCATTTTGAGTTACCTTGGGATAGTTAAGAACATGGGAGCTAGCAGTGTCATCAAGAGGTGAGGATTGTTGACTTTTTCTACGGTAATCATTGACCTTCTTTTTGGATTCTTTAGAACTTGAAGAATTATTCCAATTTACACAGTAGTTTTGTTGATAATCTTCCTCTACATGATAGTGTGGAGGGCCAGAAGAAGCATCAGAAACCATGGATAAATCTTCTTCCTCATCCCTTTCCTCTATTGTTACTCCTTTTCCTTCATAATCCCCGTAATCAACACTTTTGCTATTGAAATGTTTTGCAGAAAAAGAGGAATGGTTCAAGTAGTTAGTCCAACCGGATTCGCTTTCACTATTGTATTGCGAATAATTCGACATATCCATTTCAAGGCTTTCTTAGAATTTTTTTATGGAAATCTTATATAGATTTTGGTAAGGTGAGATGAATGAGTAGAGTTTGTAGAGTGGTAAAGGACCTATAAGAGTAGAGTTTCTTTGTTTCTCTCTTATATGCTTGTTAATGTGTTTTGTTGAGAGAATATAAGTAGAAGAAGATGAACAAGTTATAAAATAATTGATTAAACATAAAGAAGCAAAAAGTTGTAAACTGCTTGTCCCTTTAGTCACTCCTTTCGCCTTCTTATTTTATCTTTATGCGAATGAAATCAATATTTGCCAGTTGGCTTTGTGTGCATGTGTACTACAGTGTCAGTTAGTGTAGTAAACTGCATAGAGAGCAAGTGAATGAGTGAGTGATTGAGAGAGAGAATCAATGGATGAATAAATGAACGAATGAATGAATGAATGAGCCAACGAATTACAAATTACCATGATTCCATATATCAAACTCAAACATAGTGCTGTCCTTTCAAGTTAGTAAAACTTAATTTTAATTTTAGGACTAATGATTCTTCAATCATTGTCTTTTTCCTTCTCTTAATGGTTTATAGCAAACATGGTACCAACAAACTAACTTATTTCAGCTATCACCTCATAGTTTGTCTTCTTTTGATAATGTTTTTCAGTCCCTACAAGGCTACAACTTCAAATAATGCAGTCAGACATATCAGGCTATCGTTGGATTAATCAGTCTGTTCAGATAGACTAATATGAATCCAACGATTATCGATATAACTGATATTGTTGAATTTTTCGATGTAAAATTATGTAATGTAAGAAAAGGATTAGACATAAATCCATTCTAGGAGCTAGACAGAGCAATGTTTCATAAAGAGAAACAAGTGTTACATAGAAGAAAAAAATGACTGATAGTTATTTAGGTGGAATATTCTGTTTAAGTTGAATGCTTAAATGCTGTGCATGCAGGGATGAGAGCATATGATAGAGAGGCCCCTCAGTTGGATTTTTCCAAAACGTTACACTTAATTTTAGATGAATGACACAGTAGAAAAAAATAAAATATAGAGTAAGTTATACACGTGTAGAATTTGCTTTTAGTGACAAAAACTCATCTCAGCCAAAATTGAAGAAAATCCATAAGGTACTTATAATACTAATAGGGCCCAGTGTAGTAACTAGCTCTTACCATATCTGTGATTTTGTACTGGAAAAATAATGTCACATTTGGGTAACACTATGCTTGGGATCCGACACTTTTTGGCATATATCTATCTGGCTTTACTATATTATGCAATTTACAGGTAGATAGATACCTTTCAAATAGTAAAAAGTTATAAATATTTGTTTTTATTTTTGATTGAAAATTAATTTGCCTCTAGCATGCTACCAGCAGGCGATTTTATTTATTATTTTTATTTCATTTAAATAAGGTTATTAGGTGAATTGACATTGAAATCTGACTTTACATAAACTTGTCCCGCCATTGTAATGGATTGTGTCGTTTTGCAGTTTTTGGATTTGCATGTTACTCTGTTAAGAATGTGTGTCATCAAGATCATATCTACTTCCCAATAGGTCTTTAGGGACGTAGATGTATCTGAGATCGTGTAAGACAGACTAAAATTATACCGCATCTGAGATCGTGTAAGACAGACTAAAATTATACTGCAGAACACTCGGATGAGACGACAAAAACATGAGATTGACAGAGTGAATGCCTTGGGGGAGTCGTTATCATGCCAACAAATGGAGTGTCACTGTATGAGCGTGGGCTTATTCAACCGCACGAGGTTTGTTTCTAATGTCACTGTCTGAGTGCAACAAGGTCAAAGATTGTTGTTGATTGGAAATTGGTTATAAACTAAAATCTCTTAAGAGATTCTTCTTATTTTGTTTTCTTTCTACACTTGATTAAGTCGACATCACAATTAATGTCTGACGTGGATAAATTTTACAGAATTTTTCAGAAAAAAACTAGGTCCTACCGGGAGTCGAACCCAGGTCGCTGGATTCAAAGTCCAGAGTGCTAACCACTACACCATAGAACCACGTTGATGTTAGCAGAATGAAAAATATTAATAAGAAACATAAAACATATAATAAATATGAAATGATTTTGTATATATCAGTATATCTTATCTTGAGGACTTTTCAATTGCCAGCTATGATTGGAATTGATAAGTACAGTACGTCAATTTTTTATTATACATTAATGGGATTAAGGATACAAGTTAATTAAACGTTTGTCTTTTAGTGTGGTAAAGAATGCGACAATACAAGTTCCAACGTCGACATAAAAAAAGAGGAAACAACATTAACTGGTTATATATAGGAGAGGAAAAACGGCGATCCAAATACAGCTGACCATGTTTTCCGGATTAGATGACACTCGTGTAGGTGTGTTTATTATGAGGAGGAGGATGCTATTTGATTTTTGGGTCCATATATAAATACTACACTACACAAATAATATCACCATAGCTATAGCTATGATATTTAAATGATGCGGATTTCATTTTAACTCTAATACTTTTTATTTGACTCTTATAATATTGGATTGAATTTCATGTATTATTGTTGTTAATTTTCCTCTACTTGCAAAATGTTTTTGTTGTAAATTATGTATTTTTAAAATAATTTTTGTTAGATTCATTGCTCAAATCTAATGAAAAATTAACTTGTTATTCCTACACTTAAACCTCACACCCTCTCAACTTGGATGAATAGACTAAATTAATTCTGAAATTTTTTTTTCAACTTTTTAAATTTGTACCGAATTTCAGGGAGCATATTGAAAATTTCAACACAACTATCAGAAATTACAAAACAAATTTTTTTTC
Organism: Lathyrus sativus; assembly: GCA_963859935.3. NCBI lineage: Eukaryota > Viridiplantae > Streptophyta > Magnoliopsida > Fabales > Fabaceae > Lathyrus > Lathyrus sativus. The sequence continues at coordinate 600,043,031 of OZ012739.1, read as the reverse complement.
AAAAATTCCATAATTTCCAGTATTTTCTACCTAAAATTATAAATTTTTTGATATTTTCTACTCGAAATTTCAAAATTTCCGATAATATATACCAGAAATTTTAAAATTTCCGGTACAAAACCAAATATTTTTTACTGGAAATTTCTAAATTTATGGTAGTTCAAAATACCTAGTCTTATATCAGAAATTTCAAAATTTTCGGTAATTTTAAGACTTAATACCTCTTTTAGTCCCTTAACTTTAGTATTTGTTTCGCTTTGCTCCCTTAAGAAAAAACGTTACATTATGGTCCACTAAATTATACTCTGTTACGTATATTAGTCCTTTCTGTTAGTTTTAGTTGAGAAAACGTTAGAAATTGCACTGCTGGACTTTAAATGGCTTAGGTGGATATTCTGTAATTATTTTAATGGATGAGGTGGATTTTGTATTACACTTAACATTCATTTTAAGGAGATGAAACATATTAGGGCATTATAACTGTTGGATAAAAGCTCAGGTTCAGAGAGCAGCTACATTGTGAACAACAACACTTGTTTGAAGACGAAGTTCATTGAAGACGACGATAGCGACATTTACCACAACAAGAAAACCCAAGGTACGACAACAACACTTGTTTGAAGACAAAGTTCGCTGCAGAAGAACTTCATTATTTCATTCGTCTGCACAAAAAACCCTAAGGTACGAACTTGCACAAATACGATTCAAAAAATGTTAAATTTCTTCTATACCTAACTTACTTAGTACTTCTAATACTATATGTAGGTTGATTAGGTCATGGAGATTAGGTTTAAGTGTGTTGTTCATCATTCTGGTGAATTTTCTAAGGAGTTTGCAAATTTTACCAAGTTAGATTATGTAGGGTTAGAGGAGATATGAGATGTTGATCCTAATTATTGGAGTTACTTTGAAATATTGGACAAGTTAAGAGAGTTAGGTTACCCTACTGTACATGGTTGTCAGATTCGCGAGTAGACTCGTAAACTCGTACGAGCTTACGAGTCTATGAAGTGAAAACGAGTAGACTCGCGTATAGAATCATTTTTTGATAAACTCGAGTAGATTCAGGTAGACTCGCATAAACTCGTATAGACTCGCGAGTCTATGGTGAGTTTACAAGTCTATAAAAATTTTTGAATTTTATTTTTTTAACCCCAAAAAAGCTCAAATTCTCTAAAAGGTTTTATTTTTTATTTTAAAAAAACCCCCCATTTTTTGCTTGTACGAGAACTAGAAAGTCTTTCTCCTAATCTCTTGTTTTAGCAAAGTTTCTTCCTCCCTTTATCCCTTCATAGACGACATGTGTTTATTATGTCTTTTGCTTTGTTCGTGTTCGTTCTCGTAAATCAATCATTTGTTTTATAAGTATTTTTCTTATATGTTTCTCTTGTATATTCTCTTGTGTAAAGATGATGAATAGATAACTGAAGATCATAATGCAGAAAATATTTAAATTGAAGTTAATGTTAAGTAAGATGAAGTTATTTTTCACAATGTTGTGAAAGTTGATATTGTTGTTACTAATATTGTGCAAAGTGGTGGTGGTGGCGGAAATGTTGAATTAGGTGGAAATGGAACTTCAATCAATCTAACTTTGGTTAATGATGAAGAAGGTGTTTCATCCGAGGTAGAATTTTGTGATGATACTCAAGATACCGATGAAAATGATGGTGATGATATTGGTGGTGATGATTTTACTGGAGTTTTTGATGTTTAGACCCATTAGCATATTTGCTTTATGATTTTTTTACTTTATGTAGTAGTCAATTAAGAAGAAATTGATACTTTAAGTCTTTAAATACATACTTTACTATTTTGTTTGTTTTATTATTGAGTTTTTTTGTTAAGAACTTTGTTATGGAGTATGAAATTTATATTTTGATGTTAATTGGTATTCTAATATATATATTTGTATCATATATGAGGTATTTACAAGTTTTAAAATACATGTGTGTCTTGTATGTGTCACATATAGGTTTTTAAAAGTCATTTTTGATTTTCCATAAACTCGTATGAGTTTGCGAGTCGAGTCTGCGAGTCGGGTCTATGGACCCTTTACGAGTCTGAGTAGACTCGCGAGTTTGATAACATTGCTACTGTAGATAGGCTTTGGTATTATGATGATATGATTGCTAATGATATGGTTTAGTTAGAAAATGATAAGCGAACTGATAGGATGAGAACAATTGCAGTGTTAACTGGAGAATGCCACTTGTATGTTACACATCTTGTATTTGAACCTGATGTTATTGAGGAGCACATACTCTCACTACCACATGTGAGCATATTGGGTGAAGATATGTGTGGTGAAGGGCCTGGTATGGTTGATAATCAGGATAGGATCACAGTGGATGAGGATGTGGTTGATTAAGTATATGAAGGGGGAAGTAATGAAGGCGGGACCATACTAGGTGAAGATGTGGTGGAGAGGGGACAAGAGTTGATGAAGTTGAGGAAAATGTTGGGATTGAAGAGAATGTTGGAATTGAGGAAAATGTGGGTCATGTGGGGAGCAACTGTGAAATTGAGGAGAATGTGGGTCAAGAGAAGACAAACTGTAATAATATGGATGATGTGGGGACCACCTGTGAAATGGAGGAGAATGTGGATGTAGGGATGAATGTTGGAGGAGATGAAATCAACGAAGGACTGAACTGTAACCAAGAATAAGATGAGGCAGTTAACTATAACCAAGAAGATGAAAGTGATGACAGTGCTTTGAATGTTAATTTTAAAGACTCAGATAATTACATAGGTATTAATGGAGAGATAGCAATTGATGAGGATGAAGTAAATGCAACGAGTAAGTTGAAGATAAAAGGCAATGGGGAAGTCAATGGGAAAAACAATGGGAAAGGTAAGGGGAAAGGTAAGGGAAAAGGGAAGAGGAAAGGCAAAGGGAAAGGGAAAGGGAAAGGAAAGGAAAAGGTCATTGTTAGGTGTAACGCTCCGATTCTGATTTCCCATTTTTGTTGAGTCTTTTTGATTTATTTGGATGATTATTATTTTAATTGTGGAATTTATGTGTTAATATGTTATGTTTGCATATTATGCTATTTTACCGATTTTGAGAGTTTTCGGGGAAATAGATTGGAGGGTATTTTAGACATTTAGTATTTAATGTTAAGTTGGATATTTTGTGAGAAAATGGATTAATAGATGTTTTGAGAGAAATAGAATAGAAAGAGATATAAGTGGAAAAGAAAAGAGATAGAAATAGAAAGAAGAGAAAAGGAAGAGAAAGAAAGAGGAAGAAGAGAGAAGAGGAGAATAGAGGAAAAAGCTTGGATAGCTCAAAATCAACATCTAGGATTCGATTTAATCGGGTAAGAGTGTGAAATATTATTATCTTCGCAATGTGTATGATTATGTATGTGTTTGTTGGATTGGTTTGGATTGTTGGAGAGTTTTTACTCATTTTCCATTTTTAGGTCGAAATGGTTTAATCGATACAAACTGATGTTTGAACGGTTAGAATCCGGAATAAATTGCGTAGTTTAGTCGGAGAATGTTAGACTAAAACTATAGAAACTGGTTTGGTGAAAATCGGATGATTTTGTGACAAGGTACCATTTTGGACAGTGAGGGTTTTTAGAGAGATTGCAGGACTCGCTAGGCGAGCAGCTAGCGAGCGAGCTAGCGAGTGGTTCGCTAGGCGAGCTGCTAGCGAGTGGTTTTCTAGGCGAGCTGCTAGCGAGCCAGTAGCGAATGGTCTCAGACTTGGGCAGAACCAAAAGATCCAACCTCGCGGGGAGCGAATGATGTAGCAAAGTGCTCGCTAGGCGAGGCACTAGCGAGTAGGTAGCGAACCCTTCTAGTAGCCACTGTCTGCCTTTGCTAGCGAGTTCGCTAGGCGAGTGAGTAGCGAGCGTTCGCTGAGGATTCGCTAGGCGAGTGGGCCAGCGAGCGTGACAGAACAACATTTTTATTTTTGTTGTTTTCTCCGATTTCGATTCTTCGATTCTTTAACGTGTAGCTTGTGTGCTATTATATGTTATGTTGTGGGTAGCCGTATAGCGTGAATCCTAGATTGTTGAATCGATTGTGAATCGTGGCCTTTTGGCAAATATATGTGCATTGTTTAAATTGATTAAAAATACATGGTGATTGTGATGGAGTTTGTTTCTGTTTGGCATGATATTATGAATGCATATTGATTGTATGCGATAGAATGTGATGAATGATGAATACAATATGAAATATACATTGTGAATGGATGATGATTGTATGAGATTTGATGGGATGAAAATGCATGAAAACATTATGAATATGTATGCATTTCAAGAAGTGTATGGAGTCATTTTGCATGTGAAGCATCATGATATACATTCTTGTGCTGTGTGATTCTAGTGAGAATTTGTCGTAACATCGTGTGCCCATGAGGGGTGTGAGTGGTGGTTACGGATGGTTGTGTGTCATGTGGGGTGTGAGCAACCAGGTTGTGTGCCCAAGGTGGGGTGTGAGCAATCCATAACATTGTGTGCCCATGTGGGGTCTGAGCAATGGGTGAACATTGTGTGCCTAGGAGAGGTGTGAGCAATGGTTCCAATAAGTTCCTGAGTGAACTTGAGATGATTGAGTCGGTACCGCATTTGCATCTGCGTAGAGTCGTGAGTCGGTCTCTATGAGTTGTATTTATCATCATTAATTGTGTATTGGTGAATAAACATAATTGTAAATGTTTATGTGGAGTAATGAATATGCTTGGTGATTTATATATATACATTGCAATGTGTATGATTGAATGTGGTGAGAATTGGAGATATGTGTATTTTTATGTTAATATATATATAATTATATACATTGGTATTATGATAATATTTTTCACCCTTTTGCTGGTTTATGATGATCTATGAGGCATTGCATAGTAGGTTTGCTGGAGGTCTTTTTGTGAAGCGTGGCTTCATTCTTTTTGGTCGGTTGGCTCTGCTATGTAGCACCGGGTAGTTAGGATTGTATAGAATTCTTTTGTGATACGTTGTATTTATATCTTGATGATGGAATGTTTATGAAAACATGTTGAATATGGTTGAATCAAACTGGTTAACATATATAAATATAAATATATATATATATATATATATATATATATATATATATATATATATATATATATATATATATATATATATATATATATATATATATATATATATATATATATATATATATATATATATATATATATATATATATATATATATATATATATATATATATATATATATGTTTTGATGTTATTCAATGTTTAGATTTTCCGCTTTTATTTTAAATATTGAGATGTGGGTGTAAGGAATTAGTTCCTATGTTTGAAAGTTACCCTATTGTTGCATATCTTGTTGAGCAGGTGTTGGATGTTTTAATTTCACGTATAATATAACATGCCTCTTTTATACCATGTTTTAATTATACTCTGATGAAATGAATTTTTATATGTGCCTAAATAATTTATTTGATTATTTGGGGGTATAGAAAGGGGGTGTTACATTAAGTGGTATCAGAGCCAATGTTGAGTCAGTTGTGTCTGTCTTGTTGTTATGGTGGTTGAACGGTTGTTTAACCTTGTTGTTATTTTTGGGAATGGTCAGAATATGGCTGGTTGTAACAACAATGTGATGGCTTCTGCTTTAGAAGCAATGGCTAGGGCGGTGCAGGGTGCGCCGAATGTGAATGCTAACGATGAGTTCAGGAAGAATCAACCACCGGTCTTCAAAGGAAGATTTGATCCCGATGGTGCCCAAATTTGGTTGAAAGAGATTGAAAGAATCTTTAGAGTCATGGGCTGTGTGGAAGAGAATAAGGTGAGACTTGGGACTCACATACTGAAAGAAGAAGCCGACGATTGATGGATCGGTATGCGTCAGATTCTTGAAGTAGATGATGAAGAGATAAATTGGGAGTTATTTTGTACTGAATTTTTGAGGAAGTATTACCCTGAAAATGTGAAAGGGAGGAAGGAGATGGAATTCCTTGAATTGAAATAAGGTAGTATGTCGGTGGTGGACTATACTGCTAAGTTTGTAGCATTGGTACAATTTCATCCTCATTATGCTGCGGTTACTGCTGAGTTTTCTAAGTGTGTTAAGTATGAGAATGGTTTGCGTCCTGAGATTAAGCAAGCTGTGGGATACCAAAGAATAAGAAGATTTTCGGACTTGAAGGAATGTTGTAGAATCTTCGAGGAAGATAGCAAGGCTCGTTCTACTCATTACAAGAGTTTGAGTGAGAGGAAAGGAAAGCAACAAGTTACAAGTGGACCTTATGTGACACCTGTTGATAAGGGCAAGCATAGGGGAAACTTTGATAAGAGATCTGGAGGAGGAAGTTCTGGTCCCATTAAGTGCTACAAGTGTGGTGAAATGGGTCATAAATCATTTGAGTGCGGAAAGCCCGTAGTGAAATGTGCTAACTGTGGAGGCACGGGACATGCTACTACAGATTGTAGGAGGAATATGGTAAAGTGTTTTAATTATAGAGAAGTGGGTCACATTAGTACTAAGTGTACTAAGCCGAAACAAGCTCAAGCGGGCGGAAAGGTGTTTGCATTAGCAGGTTCATACACTACTAGTGCAGATCGTTTGATTAAAGGTACATGCTTTATTAATAGTACACCTTTAGTTGCTATTATTGATACTGGAGCGACTCATTCATTCATTTCTTTTGAGTGTGCTAAGCGTTTGGATTTGTGCATGTCTTCTTGGGGTGGTGAGATGGTTATTGAGACTTCTGCTTCAGGGTCGGTAACTACTTCTTTAGTGTGTGTAAGTTGTCCTTTGACCATGTATGGTAAAGACTTCATTATGGATTTAGTGTGTTTGCCGTTAGAGGGTTTGGATGTGATATTGGGTATGAACTGGTTGCAATTTAATAGAGTTCGTATAGATTGTTATCACAAGTTAGTGAAGTTTCCTTCTTTGGAAGATGATGAAGATGAGAGTTTTCTATCCACTAAAGAGTTGAAGAAACTTTTAGCGGATGCAGCTCAGTTGTTTGGTTTGTTTGCATCATTGTCAGTGGAGAGCAAAGTTGAGTTCGATGTGTTTCCTGTAGTGTGTGATTTTCCAGAAGTGTTTCCGGAGGATATTACGGATGTACCGCCGGAAAGAGAAGTTGAGTTTTCTATTAATCTAGTTCCGGGTACTAGACCAGTTTCGATGGCACCGTATCGTATGTCGGCATCGGAGTTGGTAGAATTGAAGAAGCAATTGAATGACTTGTTGGATAAGAGATTTGTAAGGCCAAGTGTTTCTCCTTGGGGTGCACCGATATTGTTGGTAAAGAAGAAACATGGAAGTATGCGGTTATGCATTGATTATCGGCAATTGAACAAGGTGACAATTAAGAACAAGTAGCCGCTTCCAAGGATCAATGATTTGATGGACCAATTGGTTGGTGCGTGTGTTTTTAGCAAGATTGATTTGAGATCGGGATATCACCATATTTGTGTGAAAGAAGAGGATATTCAAAAGACGGCTTTTAGGACACGGTATGGTCATTATGAATATTTAGTGATGCCATTCGGGGTTTCTAATGCGCCGGGTATGTTTATGGAATACATGAATCATATTTTTCATGATCAGTTGGATCGTTTTGTGGTTGTGTTTATCGAGGATATTTTTATTTACTCTAAGTCTCAAGAGGAGCATAAAGAGCATTTGAGTATTGTGTTACAAGTTTTGAAAGAGAAACAATTGTATGCTAAGTTGTCGAAGTGTGAATTTTGGTTGATGGAAGTAAGTTTTCTTAGACATGTTATTTCCGGTAGTGGTATTGGTGTGGATCCATCCAAGTTTGATGCGGTGGTGCAATGGGAGTCTTCTAGATCAGTTACGGAGATTCGAAGCTTCTTAGGATTAGCAGGTTATTATCAGAGGTTTATTGAGGGATTTTCGAAGTTGGCACTTCCGTTAACGCAATTGACTTGTAAAAGAAAGGCTTTTATTTGGGATGTCGATTGTGAAAAGTGTTTCGTTGAGCTAAAGAGAAGATTGACGACAACGCCGATTTTGATTTTGCCAAATCCAACGGAACCCTTTGTGGTTTATTGTGATGCTTCTTTGACTGGTTTAGGTGGTGTTTTGATGCAAGATGGAAAAGTTGTGGCTTATGCTTCAAGACAATTGAGAGTGCATGAAAAGAATTATCCTACGCATGACTTGGAATTAGCGGTCGTGGTATTTGTTTTGAAAATTTGGAGGCACTATCTTTATGGTGCAAGATTTAAAGTTTTTAGTGATCACAAGAGTTTGAAATATTTATTTGATCAGAAAGAGTTGAACGTGAGACAAAGAAGGTGGTTAGAGCTTTTGAAAGATTATGATTTTGGTTTGAATTACCATCTGGGTAAGGAAAATGTGGTGGCCGATGCTTTGAGTCGGAAGTTGTTACATATGTCCGCATTGATGACGAAAGAATGGGAATTATTGGAGAATTTTAAAGACTCGAGTTTGGTTTATGAAATAACGCCGAGTAGTGTGAAACTTGGTATGCTACATGTTACGAATGATTTGCGTGCGACCGTATGTGAAAAGCAAAAGTTGGATTTGATGTTTGTTGATTTGATGATGAATGAGAATGACGATTTCAAGGTTGATAACTTTGGGGTTTTGAGATTTCGTGGTCGTATTTGTATTCCCGATGATGTGGAGTTGAAAAAGATGATATTGGAAGAAGGACACCGAAGTAACTTAAGTATTCATCCGGGAGCGAATAAGATGTATCAAGATTTGAAGAAAATCTTTTGGTGGTCCGGATTGAAGAGGGATGTAGCTCAATTTGTGTATGCATGTTTGACTTGTTAGAAGTCTAAAGTGGAACATCAAAAGCCTAGTGGATTGATGCAACCGTTGGATATTCCAGAGTGGAAATGGGATAGTATATCGATGGATTTTGTTACGGGGTTGCCGAATACGCAAAGAGGTCATAATGCTATTTGGGTGATTTTTGATAGGCTTACTAAATCTACTCACTTCATTCCGATTGATATTAGTTATCCTTTGGAGAAGTTAGCCGAGATTTATGTTCGTGTGGTTGTGAAGTTACATGGAGTTCCTAAGAGCATTGTATCGGATAGAGATCCTATATTTACATCGAGGTTTTGGGAGAGTTTGCAAAAGGATTTGGGTTCTAAGTTAAGATTGAGTTCGGCTTATCATCCACAGACGAATGGTCAAATCGAGAGGAAAATTCAATCGTTGGAGGATTTGTTGCGTGCTTGTGTACTAGAGCAAGGTAGTGCTTGGGATAGTTATTTAGCGTTGATTGAGTTCACCTATAATAACAGTTTTCATTCAAGTATTGGTATGGCACCATTTGAGGCTTTGCTTGGTCGGAGATGTCGAACACCTTTGTGTTGGCATGAAACTGGTGAGAAGTCGGTAGTTGGACCGGAGATGGTACAACAAACTACGGAGAAAGTGAAGTTTATTCGGGAAAAGATGAAAGCTTCTCAATGTAGGCAGAAGAGTTATCATGACAAGAGGAGGAAAGATCTTGAGTTTCAAGAAGGCGACCATGTGTTTTTTAGAGTTATACCAGTTACGGGTGTGGGTCGTGCTTTGAAGTCGAAGAAGTTGACTTCTCGTTTTATTGGTCCGTATCAGATTATTGCACGAGTTGGTGCAGTGGCTTACCGTGTGGCGTTTCCTCTGAATCTTTCGAACTTGCATGATGTGTTCCATATTTCGCAACTTTGGAAGTATGTTCTGGATCCTTCACATGTTATTCCTATGGACGAGGTTGAGGTGAGAGATAACCTTACGGTTGAAGTTTTACCGATTAGGATCTTGGATCGTGAAGTTAAGAAACTAAGAGGCAAGGATATTGTGCTTGTGAAAGTAGCGTGGGGAGGCGCTTTGGAAGACAATATGACTTGGGAATTAGAGAGTGGGATGCGAGAGTCGTATCCAGAGTTGTTTGGATCAGGTAATATTTTCGAGGACGAAAATTTCTAAAGTGGGGGAGAGTTGTAACGTCCCGATTATGATTTCCCATTTTTGTTGAGTCTTTTTGATTTATTTGGATTATTACTATTTTAATTGTGGAATTTATGTGTTAATATGTTATGTTTGCAGATTATGCTATTTTACCGATTTTGAGAGTTTTCGGGGAAATAGATTGAAGGGTATTTTAGACATTTTGTATTTAATGTTAAGTTGGATATGTTGTGAGAAAATGGATTAATAGATGTTTTGAGAGAAATAGAATAGAAAGAGATATAAATGGAAAAGAAAAGAGATAGAAATAGAAAGAAGAGAAAAGGAAGAGAAAGAAAGAGGAAGAAGAGAGAAGAGGAGAATAGAGGGAAAAGCTTGGATAGCTCAAGATCAATATCTAGGATTCGATTTAATCGGGTAAGGGTGTGAAATCTTATTATCTTTGCAATGTGTATGATTATGTATGTGTTTGTTGGATTGGTTTGGATTTTTGGAGAGTCTTTACTCATTTTCCATTTTTAGGTCGAAATGGTTTAATCGATAGAAATAGATGTTTGAACGGTTAGAATCCGGAATAAATTGCGTAGTTTAGTCGGAGAATGTTAGACTAAAACTATAGAAACTGGTTTGGTGAAAATCGGATGATTTTGTGACAAGGTACCATTTTGGACAGTGAGGGTTTCTAGAGAGATTGCAGGACTCGCTAGGCGAGCAGCTGGCGAGCGAGCTAGCGAGTGGTTCGCTAGGAGAGCTGCTATCGAGCCAGTAGCGAATGGTCCCAGACTTGGGCAAAACCAAAAGATCCAACCTCGCGGGGAGCGAGTGATGTAGCGAAGTGCTCGCTAGGCGAGGCACTAGCGAGTAGGTAGCGAACCCTTCCAGTAGCCATTGTCTGCCTTCGCTAGCGAGTTCGCTAGGCGAGTGACTAGCGAGCATTCGCTGAGGGTTCACTAGGCGAGTGGGCCAGCGAGCGTGATAGAACAACATTTTTATTTTTGTTGTATTCTCCGATTTCGATTCTTTAACGTGTAGCTTGTATGCTATTATATGTTATGCTGTGGGTAGCCGTATGGCGTGAATCCTAGATTGTGGAATCGATTGTGAATCGTGGCCTTTTGGAAAATATATGTGCATTATTTAAATTGATTAAAAATGCATGGTGATTTTCATGGAGTTTGTTGCCGTTTCGCATGATATTGTGAATGCATATTGATTGTATGCGATAGAATGTGATGAATGATGAATACAATATGGAATATACATTGTGAACGTATGATGATTGTATGAGATTAGATAAGATGAAAATGCATGAAAGCATTATGAATATGTATGCATTTCAAGAAGTGTATGGAGTCATTTTGCATGTGAAGCATCATGATATACATTCTTGTGCTGTGTGATTCTAGTGAGAATTTGTCATAACATCGTGTGCCCATGAGGGGTGTGAGTGGTGGTTACGGATGGTTGTATGCCATGTGGGGTATGAGCAACCGCGTTGTGTGCCCAAGGTGGGGTGTGAGCAATCCATAACATTGTGTGCCCATGTGGGGTGTGAGAAATGGGTGACCATTGTGTGCCTAGGAGAGGTGTGAGCAATGGTTCCAATAAGTTCCTGAGTGAACTTGAGATGATTGAGTCGGTACTGCACTTGTATCTGCATAGAGTCATGAGTTGGTCTCTATGAGTTGCGTTTATCATCATTAATTGTGTATTGGTGAATAAACATAATTGTAAATGTTTATGTGGAGTAATGAATATGCTTGGTGATTTATATATATACATTACGATGTGTATGATTGAATGTGGTGAGAATTGGAGATATGTGTATTTTTATGTTAATATATATAATTATAAACATTGGTATTATGATAATATTTTTCACCCTTCTGCTGTTTTATGATGCTCTATGAGGCATTGCAGAGTAGGTTTGCTGGAGGTCTTTTTGTGAAGCGTGGCTTCATTATTTTTGGTCGGTTGGCTCTGATATGTAGCACCGGGTAGCTAGGATTGTATAGAATTCTTTTGTGATACGTTGTATATGTATCTTGATGATGGAATGTTTATGAAAACATGTTGAATATGGTTGAATCAAACTGGTTGACATATATATATATATATATATATATATATATATATATATATATATATATATATATATATATATATATATATATATATATATATATATATATATATATATATATATATATATATGATTATATGTTTTGATGTTATTCAATGTTTAGATTTTCTGCTTTTATTTTAAATATTGAGATGTGGGTGTAAGGAATTAGTTCCTATGTTTGAAAGTTACCCTAATGTTGCATATCTTGTTGAGCAGGTGTTGGATGTTTTAATTTCACGTATAATATGACATGCCTCTTTTATACCATGTTTTAATTATACTCTGATGAAATGAATTTTTATATGTGCCTAAATGATTTATTTGATTATTTACGGGTATAGAAAGGGGGTGTTACATTAGGGATGTAGGGGCTGATGATGATGGTGAGATAAGTCTGGACAATTTGAGAGGTTTAGTTGACATAAAGGAGTATGACAGTGATAAAATGCCTACTGAGTATGACAGTGAGAATGATGAGGTTGTAAAGGATATTTTTGTAACCTTTAAGCTTCCAAAAAGAATGGAAGACTAAAAATGGGAACTTGGTACATATTTTTCTACAAAGGGGGTATTTCAAGAGGCAATAAGAACATATGCCATTCATTCAGAAAGGAACTTGAAATTTACAAAAAAATGACCAGGCAAGAATGAGAGTTAAATGTAAGGCAGGTTGCCCAGGTAGGCTTATTGTGCAAATATAAAAGGTCAGGAGACTTGGCAATTAAGGACAACTATGGACAAGCATACTTGTAGTAGGGATTATAAGATTAGGTTCATCAATTCAAAATGTTTGGGAAAGAAGATTCAAACAAGTATTAGAGAGAATCCAGCTTTGAAGTTGACTGATATTATGGAGAAGACACATGAAAAGTGGAATGTTGGATTAACAAGACATTGGCATATAGAGATAAAACATTAGATGTTGATATTGTGGATGGTTCTTTTAGAGAGCAGTATACAAGAATTCATGATTATGGTCATGAACTATTGAGGGAAAACCCAGGATCAACCGTGAAGATTATAAGTCAGCCACCAGTTCAAGGGGAAACCAGTGAAAACTCAAGAGGATGTATGTTTGTCTCAAAGCTTGCAATGAGAGTTTTTTCAAATGCAGATCTGTTATAGGATTAGATGGTTGTTTCTTAAAGGGATACTATGGAGGACAAATACTAGTTGCTATTGGTTGGGACCCAAATGGCCAAATGCTTCCAATTGCATATGTTGTTGTTAAGGGTGAAACTAAAGACTCATGGAGCTGGTTTCTGACTGGACTTCACTCAGAGAAAAATATGTTGTCAACCTTTACAAGAAAGAATGCTCATGTAGACCATGGATGCTGATTGGACTTCCTTGCTATCATGCAATGTGTTGCATGAAAGATCAACATTTGAAGATTGATGACTTTGTACCTGGCTGTTATAAGAAAGAACAATATGTTGCTTGCTATGCACATGTGACATATCCACTTAATGGGGAAGCCTTGTGGGCAAATACTAATTTTGTTGATCTTCAGCCACCACCAATAAAGAGGCAGCCGGGAAGGCCAAAGAAAAAAAGGAATGGGGAAGTTGGAGAGATGGTGAGGGATGAGAGACACATGAAGAGGGAAAGATATGGTATAAAGTGTAGTCGTTGCCACAAGGATGGTCACAACAAAGCCACTTGTAAACTACCACAACCACAAGAACCAACAAGTCAACCACTATCACAAGCTAATTCAAGTTAGGTACAAGATGCAACAAGTCAGCAACCATCACAAGCTAATACAAGTCAACCACCACCACTTATTGCAACAAGTCAGCCACCATCACAAGTTGTTACAAGTCAACCACCACCACATGTTGTTACAAGTTAGCCACCACTATAATCTGTTATAAGTCAACCACCACTACTTGTTGTTACAAGTCAGCCACCACCCAAAACTAAGAAAAAACTTCATAAGGGTGGCAATCCTGTTTCAAGCCAACCATGATCAATATTATTATGTCTACTAAGATTTTGTAATGCCAATTAATGGCCTGGCTCTTTTGCGATTGTTAATGCATATTTTGGAATTAAACCTGTTATTTAATGCCTTATAATGGCCTTTTGGTTTTGAACCTGTTATGTAATGCCTTATAATGGCCTTTTGGTTTTTGAACCTGTTATGTAATGCCTTATAATGGCCTTTTGTTATTAAACCTGTTATGTACTAAATATTGAATCTGTTAATGAATGTTGGAATGGTTATTGAACCTGTTATGTGCCAAATATTGAATCTGTTAATGAATGTTGGAATGGTTATTGAACAAGTTATGTATCAAACTTTGAATTTGTTATTGAGCCTGTTATGTATCAAACTTTGAATCTATTAATGAATGGTTGAACAAGTTATATTACTGTTTGTTTCCACAAATATTGGTTATTGGGCTGCATATTTTACAGGTTGGATATTGAGACATTATTCAATGAAAATGTGAAAACATAACACATACATTATTCATTGAAACAACATAACAATACACTATTCATTAAAAAAAAACTCATCAATTTGTTACAAACACAAGGTTCAACCCTAGAACTACCAACATAAAAACATAACTTTGAACTACCCTAAAACTAATTGAGATACATTATTACAAACACAAGGTTTAACCCTAAGCTTACAATCCCAACAACAATGGACGTTTTGAGCCACCCTCGAGTGTACATTACTTCATTCTTCAATTTGTTAATTTTCCTCTTTTGTCTTTCAAGCTTCAAATCACTGCCATCAACAAACTCATCACCCAACTGTCGCTTGCGCGAAAATAAGGTGCCGGCACAACAGAAGAGTCGCCACCTTTCATTATTTATCCCTCTGAGCGGGAAAGGAAACAATCGGAAAAACCTTACAAAAAAGGGTAAGATAAGGTCGTCGCAACCATTGTCTGGGTTCGGGAGTCGGTTACGCAAGGGGAAGGTATTAGCACCCCTCACGTCCGTCGTACTCGACGGGATCCACGCTTGTCGTGTTTACTTGGATGGGTTGGTTTTATTCTATCTACCTATCAAGGCTGGCTTAAAAGAAAAAGAAAAATGACTCGGCAAAGCGTCGCACTTTATGCCTACGTATTCTCATCAGAGAATGAGAAATCAGAGTCAACGTAGTTCGGCCTACGATGGGTTATGGGGGAAGGTAGCTCGCCAAGACATCACCATCTTGTGCCTACGTACTCTCAACAGGTATGAGAGATCAGAGCTCACGTAGTTCGGGAAACTATGGTTTATTTCCTGTCTTTTACGAAAGAAGTGTTTTTTATTGTGTTTGCGATTTCAACCGCACTAGAGACTATGACCTGAGAGTGAATGCGTCGCATGTCATCCAAAGGGTACCATACTAAACATCCAGACTGTGGAAAAGAAACTCTCCCACAATCCTTTCTCAGATAGCTTAAGGCTCGTAACGTACGAAAGAAATCATTCATGATTACTGTATCTTAAACTGTTTTGAGATGAGAAGAGAACAGCCCAACTAGGAGGGAGACTATCAAGTCCTACTGTTGTCATGCCATGGATTCATCCTATGGTCAAGGTTTGAACAGGGAACTCCTAGAAGTTGTCATGCATAGGTTTCAACCTAAAATTCTATCATCAAATCCTTATCAAAGGAAATGAGAGTCCTAAGGGATCATGTCAATGATACACCAAAACAGACAAAGCATCAACTTAACAGTAAAATGCATGCAATGCAAGTGAGGGAGGAAATGTGTGTGGGGCTTCAGCCTCCACAAGCTCATCTCAACCTCAAGCCAGAATGGATAACAATAATCATACTGAAATAAAAACAACATGCTATCAAGCAATAACAGTAAACTGCAATCATACAGAAGAAATGAAATGAAATGCCATCAGGCAAAGAAAACCACATGGGCAAGGGAGCTGGGCTCTACCGAATACCCGCAAGCAAAGCCACACAGTAACAATACAAGCAGAGGGAGCAACTCAACCTCTAGTGCAATCATGCTCCTAGATTCTACTTATTCTAGATGTGGACTTATTCTAATGCATCAAACAAGTCAAACAAAACACAGCAATACAGAAAAGAAAAAGATAAGAAAGCAGCTCCTCTCTCCATTCCAAGCTTCAGCTTTTCCAACAGCAACTCAGTCTCCAGACCTCAAACCACTCTTGCCAAATATCAATTTGCTTTTCCAGGTTTCAACCCTACAACATAAGTTTCAACTTATCTTCTCCCTTAAGCTTCAGCTTCTTGATCAGTTCCACCTTCAGGCTTCACCTAATCTTCAGGGATCTTCAAGTATCAACTTGCTCTTGTTGCTCTTCAAGCTCCAGCTGGAATGGCAATGCTCAAGGATTCATCCTCTTATAAAATATTCAATGAAGTCTTCATCTTCAAACTCAAGCTCAACATCTCTCAAGACAATCAAACCAGAGGAAATCACTTACTGGATAAGCTGGGGGATATTGAACTGCTTATTGCCCACCAAAGGTGACCTATAAGGGTTCAACATCAAAGGAATGGTCCCCTTAAAAGTTCTACTTCCTAGGTACATCACTTATCCCTCCAAAGGAGATATGTGTATACCAGGGAAGGACTTTGAATCATAGGGAGGAATGGAGGTGATAGATACCATCCATGTTTAAGAAAGAAGTTATCTAAGTCTAAACTCTTCCTACTCCCTAACCCTAAAACAACAAAAAGAAATAAGATCAAGCTCTCAATCTCCCCAATCCATCTTCAAGTCTTCTACTATGCTCCTCAATGCTCCTTAGAACAATACCAAGCTCTCCAAGCCCACAAAGCAAAGCAAACAACAATACAAGCCCACAAGGGCAACACAAACAATCAACCAATACAAAAATCAACTAAAAATAGTATACTACTATATTAAATCCTAATATAATTTCTAAGGGATCCTACATACCTACCCTTAATACCCATATATGTCCCCTAGTCTAATTTGTCCTAAAAACCCAAAATTCTAATGTTATTATGGACCTATGTTGAAGTTTAACCTAATTCTACACAACCTAGAATCATCTAATCAAAACTATCCTAAAATTCATCACAAAATCATGAAATAAATCCAGGGGGAATCTAAAACATACATCTAACTATCCTAAAAAGAATGAACTAAAAATATTAAGGGAACTACCTAAACCAAATTCTACAAGTTCATATATCTACACAAAAGAAATAAAAAGCAATAAAAGTAGAAAATATACAAAAAATATCAAAATGCATGAAATGAGAAATATTTTTATTTTATGTTTTTCTAGACAAAAATATGAAATAGGAGAAAAAACTCCCATTAAAAAATCTTTAATTTTCCATTTGATATGAATTTTCAAAGTATGAAAGAAAATGGAGAAAAAAAATAAAATGAATTATGGAAATGGGGTGCAATCAGTAACCAGACCTAGTTCAAATTCCATATGGGCCCAGACTGGGGGGTACACATAGTAAAGCGCCAGGGCCCATTCATTTAATCAGAAAATAAATGAAAAAACATTCAGAAAATGAGAAATCAGCGGTGAGAATAGCAATGGGTTTCAGTTAGAATTCACAATGGGCCTGAAAAAGGGGTGGGGATATCATTATTCACTTAAGCCCAACACGCCACCGTTTAATGAAATGGTGCGTTTCACACTTCTGGCTTTCCCTCTCAAAGTTCAATTGAATGCAGGCCGTTGGATCACGCGGGGGATCAAAAGTCAAGTGGCATCTGATGGTTGGGACTTCATCCCTAACCTCCAGCTAGGGTTTGCAGAAACCACCATGGAAACAGAACCATGAAGCTTCATCTTCTTCAACTCGAACTCCCTTAAAACTTCATCAATTCTCAAAGTTCAAAACCCTAACATGCCTAGAATTCCATGCTGAACACGATCCTCATCTCAAATTTCATTGAAACTTCCTCTAGCTTAAAACACGAATCAATCCTCAAATTATGCTTAGAACTCAAAACTCACCATTCTTGAAATTACTTACACTAAAATGCTCACCTCTTATCACTGATCAAATTTCACTAAAGAACTAAGGTTATCACTCAAAATTCAGGGAGTTCTTGATCCAAACATAAATCTTGTCCACAACAAAATCATCACCAATTGCCTTCAAACTTTCCAAAATCCATCACCTATTGATCTCTAACCATTCTACACTAATAATTCAACCTAATCATGCCTAAAACATAGTGTAGGAAAGAAATTGAAAACCTGGTAAAATGGAGTGAACAGAGGTAGTAATCCTTCAATTCAAGCCTTGAATCTTTCCAAATTCCTTCACTGAGTAATCTTCTAGCTTCTGTATGCAAAAAGAGTGGCTGAAATTGCTTGATTCTTGAAATTCGATTTTGAGTTGCTTCCTTGAAATCTCAATCTCCAACTATTCAATTCTCTATGGAATTGCTCTCAATTCAATCTGCACAGCTTCAATGTGATGTATAGAATGTGTTTGTGTGGAAAAAATGAAAGGAAATGAAGAAGAATGAAGAATTGCCACTTGACTTGTAATGGAAGAATTTGGATCTCACTCTCTCTTCTCTACACCAATTCACACCAACCTTGCATCTGAGCCAGTCACACTTGTTATATAGAGTGGTTTAGAATCATCTAGAACCCTCTAGGATCATCCAATGAGAAATTGAACTTTTCATGTCATGGTATTTTGAATTCAATTCCCCTCACATGCTATCTCATGCCATATCCCTTATAACCTTGGTTTCTGACTTGAATTTATCCCCACATGAGATTTAGGGTGAGTTACAATGCATAACCAATGTGTTTATTGAGTTTTGTTGAGTTTTGGTTTGATGCCTTAAGAAGCAAGTAAGCTTTTTACAAAGCATCCCTATGATCCAAGCCTCAAATCAAAATTGTGGCTGAACCATTGTTCTTAGAATGTCATTTGGAGTCAAAATGACCTATTACATGACATGGTTTGGACTTATAGCTTGTGATTTCCAATTTTCAATTTCAACTTATTTAACTTATGCCTCCATTTTAGGCCATTTTTATCACTTTTTGATATGAGCCTTTTCAACATCTCATGACCTCCTTACTAGCCTTAAAACATCATTTTAAGCAAGTTTTATGTTGAAGATTTTTCCATTTGAAGCTTGGAAGTAGGAGATATGGCCTTATGCTTGAAATGACCTATAACCTCCAAATGACCAAAATGCCCTTGACTTGTCAAAGCCATAAGTTGAGTTCTACAAATCCTATCAAGGACTTCTAGTACTATATAGAAAGCTAAGAAGATGATATTCAACATTAATGTTGACCAAGAGTTCATAGGAATCATCCTACTAGGGCAACAGTTGGATGCAAGTTGGGTGACTTTCAAGGACCCAGATTCACATACCTCAGATGACCTGTAATTTGTCAAAGTCATAACTTGAGCTCTACAAATCCTATCAAGGACTTCTAATACTCAAATTAAAGCTAAGAACAAACTCTACAACATTCATGTTGTAGGGAAGATGATATGACAATTACATCTTGAGCTAAACTGCCTTGAAGATAGGGATCAAACTAGGGGATTTTACACTGTCAATCCTTAGAAACCCTAGCTTAAAACTTCTCAAACCCCTCAATCATGATGAGTTGGTCTAGGAATCATTCTTATAGAATCTCAATGCATCATTCCATGATTCCATGGCTCCTTGGATTAGGTCTCAACCCTCTCCAAATCATCAGTTGACCTAGGGTTGACCCAGTCAAACCCTAATTCCACCACTCATGGCTGAATCTTCTGAATTCTTGTACAATGACCTCTCTAGGCTTCATGATGGCTTTCAAGACATCTCATAAACTTTATCAAAGCTTCAAGTCTATCCTCATAGTCTCAGAATCATCTGAGGAGCTCCCACAACTCTCAAGTTATGAGGCACACAACCTTGGTTTCAACCAATCTCTCTGAGGATCCCTTGAGTTCTCTGACAAAGATATCAATCTTTGAACACTTGAGCAACCTTATTGGCTAGCTTCAAAGTCTCATATAACTCTTTATGGGTAAATAAATGTTGGTCAAATTTTGGGGTGCAACAGCTCCCCCTATTCAAACGGCTTGAACCTGACTGGGTGAGGAGCGAACGACTCTCAGCCAATCAAGGTGCGAGACGGTTGAATACCGATAAACCCGGAAATTTGCCAACTGCACGAGTACACGGTCCTCTGCCGGGGACAAATCTTCGAACACTGAAATAGTAGCTGCACGGCAACTAGCTGGAGACATACTGATCTGAACCTTGTCGTCAGTTATCCACATTAAATTCCTCTATCATTGTCATCAGACACCTGACCTCGCCGTCGTGTATTCATGAAAATAAAGCGTCTGACATCGCCTTCGGACAACCAAAACATCCAACATCGCCGCCGGAAAACTACATCACCTGACATCGCCGCCAGAAACCAACATCCAACATCGCCGCCGGAAAACTAAATCAACTGACATCGCCGTCAGAAACAAATATCCAACATCGCCGCTGGAGCAACAAAGAATCTGACATCGCCGCCAAGAACAAACATCCAACTTCACCGCTGGAGAACTAAATGAACTGACATCACCGCCAGAAACAAACATCCAACCTCGCCGCTGGAGCAACAAAGAACCTGACATCACCGCCAAGTACAATCATCCAACTTCACCGCTGGAGAACTAAATCAACTGACATCGCCGCCAGAAACAAACATCCAACCTCGCCGCTGGAGCAACAAAGAACCTGACATCGCCGCCAAGTAATCAACATATTCGGACTTCGCCGTCAACTCTCACCATCGTCTGACCTCGCCGTCAGGGTGAAGAAACTCCATTGGGGAATTGGTCACACGGTAACTGGTAATGCATAGTCGATCATGCCATCAAGAATCCAAAGACCACTGTCGGGCATCAGCCGGACTTCAACCATCAGGTTGATCATGCCATCAGGCATTCAAAGAAGCTGTCGAGCATCAGCCGGACCTCAACCATCAGGTTGATCATGCCATCAGGCATTCAAAGAAGCTGTCGGGCATCAGCCGGACCTCAACCATCAGGTTGATCATGCCATCAGGCATTCCGAAGAAACTGTCGGGCATCAGCCGGACTTCAACCATCAGGTTGATCATGCCATCAGGCATTCCAAAGACCTCGTCGGGCATCAGCCGGACTTCGTCAGCAAGTCGGGAATAGAATTCTTGGTCAATCATGAGCCAACTGGGAACATCTAAACCTCTGCCATCAAGCACTCCGCATCAGCTGAGAGAACTGCTTCATTACACGGTCGGACTTCAATCATGGAGTCTTCAAGGGAGATTTCAACTTCGCCGTTAGAAACTTGCTGGGGATGACGCTTTGCCGCTGGGGGATCTGGAGAACTATCAAGTAACTCCGCTCCGGGGGTCCAGAAATCATTCTGGATGAATCAACTCTGCTGAGGACTTCAAGAATCGTTTTGAACAAATAACTCTGCCGGGGGCCTTCAAGAATCATCTTGAACCGATAACCATTCTGGAGATTTCAGGAATCATCCTGAGCACGCATTCTGTTGGGGGTTTCAGGAATCATCCTAGGCAACCTTTACTGGAGACCCTACTGGGGAGCTTAAGAATCATCTTAAGCAAATAGCCCTGCTGGGGAATTCACGGATCATCTTGAACCGAAGACTTCGCTGGGGATCTCAAAAATCATATTGAGCAAGCGACTTCATTGGGGAGAATGTCAGGAATCATCCTGATCAATCACTTCTGCGGCGGAACACCTGCAAAACAAGAACGGTAACAACCTAGATCATGTTTATTATGCATATGCTTCGGCGATAGCGCAATGTTCCATACGGTGGAAATGCTATGCGTTCATGATAAATGCTATGCAATCATGCACAATGATGCGATCCCGTCCGCAAAATAAATGCCGAAGGGGGAATCCTCCTGTCAAGGAGAAAGAACTACTCAATAGAGGAATCATCCTGCTGAGGAGAACATGATCACGCCAATCTCCATTGGACTCCACAGGGGACACAACTTCAGTTGACTGCTGCGGGGGAAACATCTTCAGTTGATTGCTGCAGGGGAAACATCTTCAGTCGATTGCTGCAGGGGAACGAAGCTCTACGAGAACCTGGACCTGCTGAGGGAAAGCGATGTCAATCGCGGGAATAAACTACTCGGCCTTCATGGCTACTTCTCTGGAGATAACGGCTCTGTGGGGAAACAACTTCAGTTGGTCAACATTCTACTGGGGAAAAGACCAATCATGGTCTGAGCAGCTTCTAAGGATTCGGCTCTCTTGAGGGTCTGCAAACTCGGCTGAGGAAGGATAAATCATTCTGCTTCGCTGGAGAGAGCGACCTTGGGGGAAATACAGCATCAGCTATTTAACCCTCCAATGGGGAAAACCACTTGTGGTCCCAACTGCTTCACTGGAGAGTACGACTATGGGGGAATCTCAATTCCGTTGGGGAAGAAGGGATCATCCGACTTCGGGGGAGAGTACAACTCTGGTGGGGAATTTCAATTCCGCTGGAGACTTCAGTCTGGACTAATCAGTTGCTGCATACTTCGGCGTACGAATAGCTTCCTACGAAACCTGCACTTGTGACCCGGTGCTGGGGGAATGAAATCATGCTTCGGCGCCTGACTCAGCTGAGGGGATGACGTTCCTTCAGGACGCATCTGATTGGGGAGAGAATTATCTTTGCCTGGGGAGGCATATCAATGCTCATGATCTTGCGTTCAGACTCTGTGGGGAGAGGCTACTGAACTTTGCTGGAGAAGGAGGAGTCATCCTGCTTCGGGGATGCGCACGGCGCACTGTCTGGAATATGCTACACCTGAAACAACACAAACAAATAGACAAGATACCCTTTTCAAAGGGACCTATCAAGGTTATTATCTCGTGACAATATTCAAGTAATCAATTGTTTCAACAATCAGTGGCCTAGGCCAGTAAGTTTATGTATGCGCATTTTATCAAAAACATCGGTGTTCTTTTTCGCAAACAAAACAGATAAATGCTAAACAGACAAACAAAATTGCTGAATAGTATGCATTTTTATTGATAACGAACCCCTGAATGGGTAAAAATGTTTTACAACAGAGGCAAGCTCCTGGAATGAGGAAGCCGCACAATAAAACATAAATATACATCAGTATATACAAATGTCGGCAACGAGGCGTAGACGAACACCATGAGTTGATCCCTCTATAACCCACTCGACTTCGGTACTTCTCCGACGCTTCTGCTTCGGAAGAGATTGATTCAGATAAACGGCCTTCAGGTCCTCCAAACCACTAAACAAAGAAAGTCCACACGCGGAACGCAGTCATTTGCTTTTTCAAATCCCTAACTTTTGCGTGAACCGCCCTTTGCGGGTTTTCAGTTCACCGGGATACCCTTTTTTGCCGAAGCCGCCCAATGTAGGTTTTCGACTTCGCGGGTGTACCTTTTTCAATTTATATCCCTAATTTTTTCCCGAACCTTTTATTCTGTTTTTGGTTCGCCGGGATGCCCCTTTTTTGCCTGGACTCTCTTTTTTTTTTGTCCAGCGGGTCGCTTTCAAGAAAAGTATTTTTTAACTGCGTCCGCGTTCACCGGGGATGCAAAATCTTCACCATCCATCGTGGATAACAGCAAAGCTCCTCCCGAGAAGACCTTGCTGACGACATACGGACCTTCATAATTCGGAGTCCACTTGCCCCGGTGATCGGAGTGTGGAGGAAGAATCTTCTTCAGGACGAGATCACCCGTCTAAAAGCTTCTAGGACGCACCTTCTTATCGTAAGCTTTCTTCATTCGACTTTGGTATAGGCGACCAAATGCAATCGATGCTAACCTCTTCTCATCCATCAGGCTGAGTTGGTTCAGACGATTCGTAATCCATTCTGCCTTGTCGAGTTTCACATCAACTAAAACTCGCAAAGAAGGGATCTCCACTTCTAACGGTAGGACAGCTTCCATACCGTACACCAAGGAGAAAGGAGTTGCCCCGGTTGAAGTACGTACCGTCGTACGATAACCGTGCAATGCAAATGGCAGCATCTCGTGCCAATCTTTGTAGGTCACAACCATCTTCTGAACAATCTTCTTTATGTTCTTGTTGGCCGCTTCAACGGCGCCATTCATCTTTGGCCGGTAAGGCGATGAGTTGTGGTGTTCAATCTTGAAACTCTGGCACAGCTCCTTCATCATCTTGTTATTCAGGTTTGAACCATTATCAGTAATGATCCGCTCGGGAATTCCGTAACGACAGATGATGTCCCTCTTTATGAATTTAGCCACCACCTGCTTGGTCACATTAGAATACGAGGCTGCCTCCACCCACTTGGTGAAGTAGTCGATAGCTACCAGAATGAAGCGATGACCGTTAGATGCAGTGGGCTCGATCTTGCCTATCATGTCGATGCCCCACATAGAGAACGGCCACGGGGAGGACATGACATTCAACGGGCACGGCGGCACATGAACTTTATCAGCATAAATCTGGCATTTATGACATCTCTTCGCGAATCTAAAGCAATCCGACTCCATCGTCAGCCAGTAATATCCTGCTCTCAGGATCTTTCTCGTCATGGCATGTCCGCCGGCGTGCGTACCAAATGTGCCTTCATGGACTTCTTCCATGAGCATACTCGCCTCTTTCTCATCTACACATCTGAGTAGCACGAGATCGTGGTTTCTCTTATACAACACTCCATCAGGATTGAGGTAAAAGTTTCCAGACAGCCTCCTCAGAGTCTTCTTATCCTGGGTTGGCGCACCCGCAGGATACTCCTTAGTCATAAGGAAAGTCTGGATGTCATGGAACCATGGCTTGCCGTTGGCGGCTTCCTCAATTGCAAAGACAAATGTCGGTCTATCAAGACTGGAAATGACAATTCTTGGAGCCTCATTCCAAAAATTGACTTTATACATTGAAGCCAACGTGGCTAAGGCATCAGCCATCTGATTTTCCGCTCTGGGCACATGATGGAGCTCCACTCGATCAAAGAACGGAAGCAGCCTTCTGGCATAATTCATGTACGGCACCAAATTCGATTGACGAGTCTCCCACTCCCCTTTAATTTGGTTGATCACAAGCGCCGAGTCACCATATACGTCTAGGTTCTTGATTCTCAAATCAATTGCCTCTTCTAGACCCATGATGCATGCTTCGTACTCCGCCTCATTGTTGGTGACTGGAAACGTCAGTCTCGTAGTGTCGCTTGCGCGAAAATAAGGTGCCGGCACAACAGAAGAGTCGCCACCTTTCGTTATTTATCCCTCAGAGCGGGAAAGGAAACGATCGGAAAAACCTGACGAATAAGGGTAAGACAAGGTCATCGCAACCATTGTTTGGGTTCAGGAGTCGGTTACGCAAGGGGAAGGTATTAGCACCCCTCACGTCCGTCGTACTCGACGGGATCCTCGCTTGTTTGTTTACTTGGACGGGTTGGTTATAATCTATCTACCTATCAAGGCTGGCTGAAAAAGAAAAGAAAAATGACTCGGCAAAGCGTCGCGCTTTATGCCTAAGTATTCTCATCAGAGAATGAGAAATCAGAGTCCACGTAGTTCGGCCTACGAAGGGTTATGGGGGAAGGTAGCTCGCCAAGACTTCGCCATCTTGTGCCTACGTACTCTCAACAGGTATGAGAGATCAGAGCTCACGTAGTTCGGGAAACTACGGTTTATTTCCTGTTTTTTACGAAAGAAGTGTTTTTTTATTGTGTTTGCGATTTCAACCGCACTAGAGACTATGACCTGAGAGTGAATGCGTCGCATGTCACCCAAAGGGTACCATACTAAACATCCAAACTGTGGAAAATAAACTCTCCCACAATCCTTTCTCAGATAGCTTAAGGCTCGTAACGTACGAAAGAAATCATTCATGATTACTGTATTTTAAACTGTTTGGAGATGAGAAGAGAACAAGCCCAACTAGGAGGGAGACTATCAAGTCCTACTGTTGTCATGCAATGGATTCATCCTATGGTTGAAGTTTGAACAGGGAACTCCTAGAAGTTGTCATGCATAGGTTTCAACCTAAAAGTCTATCATCAAATCCTTATCAAAGGAAATGAGAGTCCTAAGGGATCATGTCAATGATACACCAAAACAGACAAAACATCAGCTTAACAGTAAAATGCATGCAATGCAAGTGAGGGAGGAAATGTGTGTGGGGCTTCAGCCTCCACAAGCTCGTCTCGACCTCAAGCCAGTCATGAAATAACAGTAATCATACTGAAGAATAAACAACATGCTATCAAACAATAAACAGTAAACTGCAATCATACAGATAAAAGAAATGAAGTGAAAATGCCATCAGGCAAACAAACCACATGGGCAAGGGAGATGGGCTCTACCGAATACCCGCAAGCAAAGCCACGCAATAACAATACAAGCAGAGGGAGCAACTCAACCTCTAATGCAATCATGCTCCTAGACTGAACTTATTCTAGATGGACTTAATCTAATGCAACAGACAAATCAAGCAAAACACACAATACAGAAAAGAAAAACAGAAGAAAGCCTCAGCTCCTCAAGCAGCAACTCAATCTTCAGACTTCAATCATTAATTGCTTTCCAGGTATCAACCCTACAATATGAGTATCAACTCATCTTCTCCCCTTAAGCTTCAGCTTCTTTGATCAGCTCCACCTTCAGGCTTCACCATCTTCAGGGATCTTCAAGTATCAACTTGATCTTCATGCTCTTCAAGCTTCAGCTGGAATGGCAGTCTTCAAGGATTCATCCTCTTCAACCATCTCTAATGAAGTCTTCATCTTCATGCTCAGGCTCTGACAACTCTCAAGACAAATCAAACAGAGAAAAATTACTACTGGATAAGCTGGGGGATGTTGAACTGCTTATTTGATCACCAAAGGTGACCTATAAGGGTTCAACATCAAGTGAAAGGTTCCCTCAAAAGTTCTACCTCCTGGCTATAACACTAATCCCTCCAAAGGAGAGAGGTGTATACCCTGGAAGGACTTTGAATCACAGGGAGGAATGGATGTGAAGAATACTATCCATGTTTGAGAAAGAAGTTTATCTAACTAAGCTCTATCCTGATCCTATCCGTAAAACAAAAGCAAAACCTAAGACTAAAGCCCCCAAGCTCAACTTCAATCTTCAAATGCTTCTCAATGCTCCTTAATGCTCCATCAAGCTCCACAAGGCCAACCAAGCACAAAAGAAAGCAAAACAAGCAAGCACCCAAAATACAATGCCCACAAGGCAACATACATACTAACCATACATTCAAAAATCAATTAAAAATGCTAAAATACTATATAATATTCTAGTAAAATTCTAGGGGATTCTATACATACCTACCCTTAACCCATATATTCCCCATACTCTAATCTTGACCTAAAAACCCAAAAAAAATTGTTAAGTCTACTTATGTTGAATAAAACCCTAATTTTGTTATGCTAATGCTAGCCTAAACAACCTAATCAAATTTTAACCTAAAAATCATGAATTAAATCCTATGGGAAACTATGATTCAATATCTAACTATGCCAAAAAGAATGGCTCAAAAAGCCTAAGGGAAGGTCCTAAAAGAAATTCTACAAAATTGAGTGTCAAACTAAACCTATTTAAAAGCTATTTAAAAGAATAATATACTAAATTTATTAAAAGAAAATAAAATGCCAATTTTATTTATTTATATTTTTCTAGACAAAATTATGAACATGTAGAAAAAACACGAATTAAAAAACATTCAATTTTCTATTTTATATGATTTATTGAAAATGCAAGAAATTTAAAGAAATTAAAAAATAAAAGAAAATGAATTAAAAGGGAGGGGGTGTCAAACATAACTGCGCCCAGTTCATATTATGATGGGCCCATAAACCGGGGGTGGGAATAGCACGCATTAAGCCCATTAAGAATCAGAAAATCCATATGAAAAATTGAAAAGAAAAATAAAACGCAGACGGTACGAATAGCAACCAATTTCAGTTGAAAATTGGACTTGGGCCACTGGTGGGGTGCGAGTATCACAATTTCATTAGGCCCGGGATTCATCACTAACTCAAACACAGCGTTTTGGCTCTTCAAAATTCCCTCCGCTTGCAAATTCAAATCATAGCCGTTGGATGGGATGAACAAGTCAAGAATTGGAGATGATCGGACGGCTAATGGATCGTCTTCTCCAAACTTCCATCTAGGGTTTCAGAAACCCTAACTCCATGCAAGAACTTCACCTCCTTCGTTCTCCTCCATTACTCAATGAAATCACAAACTTCCAAAGGCAAAAATGCTCTACGTGCTACCAGGAATCTAACCATACTCGTATTTTCCACTGAAACCTCTTGTAGCTCCCAACCCGATAGCTCAAAGTCCTGGGTTCAACCTCTTTTCTCTGTGATCAACTCTGCTAAAACTCAAATCTAATGGTATGAACTTGTTCTACACGTTACCCTAACCAATCTATGCTATACCATATCCATTGAAATCCACTACACAGCTTGTTCTTGGAAATTAAAGAAATGGCACCCTGCCATGAAACTCTATGGATCTCTCTCAAATCCTCAGAAAATCATCAACTAACCTAGCATGCTACTTCTACACCTAGAAATCTAACAGAAAGTACATAAATAAGGAGGTATGGAGCAAGTTACCAACCTGTCAAATGGTGATGGTGAGTGATGTTAGAGATGGCTTCAAGGCTTGTAATTGCTTCCAAGGAATCCTCTAATGGTGTATATCTTTCTGTTTGCAAGAATTCTGATGGGAGAGACTTGTAGAGATCAAATCGTGTGTGGCTTGCACTTGAAGGAAACTTTGAATATCTCTTTCTCCTCTCACTCTTCACCAATGGATTCACCAACCTTTGATCACATTGTGAGCCTCTCAATTTATAATCATCCATAAGATCATCTAGGAGCTTCTAGAATCATCTAGAAAGTAATGAAAAGTCATGGAATTTCTCTTTTAATGACATGTGGTATATCTCATATCATGCCTTAAGCCTTGTCATTTTGTGCCAAAATCTCCTTACAAGAGATATTGAAAGGGAATGTGTGAAAAAACAAGCTTGCTTTTGCCTTATGTGAAGATTTGCAAAGGTTCCTTAATATGCAAGCATGAACTTTACAAAGCAACCTCCATTTTAAGACCTCAAATCAAAAATCTATTTGAACCATTGTTTTTAAAATGATGTTTGGATTCAAAATGACATATTGGATGACCTATTTTGGATTTGTGGATCTCCCAAACCAATTTCCAACTTGGATCCATTTAAGTTATAAGTCATTTTTAGGTCATTTTCACCCATTCATGTAAATCCTTGCTACAAGCTTTTTCAACAACTCATGACCACTTTTATAGGCTTAAAATGCCATTTTGAACAACTTTGATGTTTTGAGTTTTTTCATCTGAGGCTTGGAAATAGGAGATATGGCCTTTGCTTAAAATGACCTATAATCACCAAATGACCAAAATACCCCTGTCTTGTTCAAACCATAAGTTAAGTTCTACAAATCCTATCAAGGACTTCTAGTACTCTCTAGAAAGCTAAGAATATGCTCTTCAACATTCATGTTGACCAAGAAATCATAGGAATCATCCTACTAGGGCAAAAGTTGTCTGCAAGTTGGGTGACTTTCAAGGACCCAGATTCACATACCTCAGATGACCTGTAATTTGTCAAAGTCATAACTTGAGCTCTACAAATCCTATCAAGGACTTCTACCACTTAAATTAAAGCTAAGAACAAGCTCTACAACATTCATGTTGTGGGGAAGATGAGATATCAATCACATCTTGAGCTAAAACTGCCTGGAAGATAGGGATCAAATTAGGGTTTTTTCACTGTCCATCCTTGGAAACCCTAACTCAAAACTTCTCAAACTCCTCAATCATGATGAGTTGGTCTAGGAATCATCTTTGTAGTATCTCAATACTTCATTCCATGATCACATGGCCCTTGGATTAGGTCTCAACCTTCTCCAAATCATCAGCTGATCTAGGATTGACCCAGTCAAACCCTAATTCTACCATTCATGGTTGAATCTTCTGAATTCTTGCACAATGACCTCTTTGGGCTTCATGATGGCTATCAATATATCTCATAGGCTTTCTCAAAGCTTCAAGTTCATTCTCAAAGTCATCTGAGGAGCCCCCACAACTCTCAAGCTATGAAGCACACAACCTTGGTTTCAACCAATTCCTCTGAGGATTTCTTGAACTTTCTGATGAAGGTATCAAACTTCAAACACTTGATGGGTGAATAAATGTTGGTCAAATTTTGGGGTGCAACAGCTGCCCCTATTCAAACGGCTTGAACCTGACTGGGTGAGGAGCGAACGGCTCTCAACCAATCAAGGTGCGAGACGGTTGAATACCGGTAAACCCGAAAATTTGCCAACTGCACAAGCACATGATACTCTGCAGGGGACAAACCTTCGAACACTGCAGTACTAGCCGGAGAAATACTGATCTGACACCATCGTCCATTATCCACATTAAATCATCATCAGACAACCAAAACATCCAACATCACCGCTGGAAGACTAAACCACTTGACATCGCCGTCGAACAATCAAAATACCCCCGCATCGCCGCTGGAGAACTAAATTTGACATCGCCGTCGGAAACAAACATCACTCTGAGAGACACTCAACATCGCCGTCGTACAACCATCATCTCTGCTGGGGATTTAAAGAGTCTGACCTCGCCGTCAAACAAACATTCAACCTCGCCGCCGAACAAACATCATCTGACCTCGCCGTCCAAACAAACATGGTCTGACCTCGCCGTCAAAACGAACATTCAACCTCGCCGTCGAACAAACATCCAGCCTCGCCGCCGGAAACAAACATAGTCTGACCTCGCCGTCAAGACGAACATTCAACCTCGTCGTCGAACAAACATCCAACCTCTCCGCCGGAGAAAATACAACACTGAACAACTCTGACCTGGGGTTCACCCCTGGTAAATGGAACAAAAGGTACACTTGCGTACTTGAAACTACTCTGCTGGGAATGAGAGACTTAACCGAGCACGCTCTGATCTGGGGTCCTCCCTCAGAACCATAACGAACATCCAAATACTGTTGCATACTGAGCCCACCGTAGAACTTCAACATCAAAGATATATGAAACCCTGGCCCCTGGCCACTTCCAGCTTCAGCTAGAAAAGATCTTCACGTATTTCTGAAGATAAGCATCCTTGGCCTTCAAGGATATAAACTTTGCCCGTCGGCAACTCTGCAGGAGGTACCTTCGACTTCAGTTTGAAGAAAATGATCCTTGGCCTTCAAGGATGCATGGATCTGCCTTCAGGCAACTCCGCCTCTGCTATAGAGTATCCGTGACTTCAGTCAGGGATATACTTCGGCCTTCAGTCCAAAAAATGAATCTTAAGTCATTCATGACTTTGGGGATAACCTTGCCTTCAGGCACCTTCGCTTCAGCTTGGGAAATCTATGACTTCAGTCAGAGAAGTGGTATCCTGAGCCATTCATGACTCTACGGGGATTCAAACACTTTGCCTTCAGGCAAAACTCCGCTTCAGCTGGAGAAACATCTTCGACTTCAGTCAGAAGAAACAATATTCACTTGATCGCAATCAATCATCACCTCAGGACAACTGACTTGGTCTTCAGGCCAACACGGATCACCTTGTTATATTTACAAACTTTGGAACCTTGTCTGCAGATGACCGTTGATTCATCAACAAGGAAATCTGAATCCACAGGAACCTTCTGATATCGCCTTCAGGCGTTTACGAAGTCAATCTTCAGATTAGACATCACTGTTGGAGCAAATATATCACGCTGCTAAGGACTTCAAGAATCATCTTGAACAAACAACTCCGTTGGGCACCTTCAAGAATCATCCTGAACCGATAACCATTCTGGAGACTTTATTCTGCTGGGTATTCCAGGAATCCTCCTGGGCAACTCTTGCTGGGGACGCTACTGGGGAGATCAAGAATCATCCTAAGCAAACAACTCGGGAAACTGCGCTGAGGTCTTAAGAATCACCTTAAGCAAACGGCCCTGCTGAGGAATTCAAGAATCGTCTTGAACTAAAGACTTCGCTGGGGATCTCAAAAATCATCTTGAGCGAGCGACTTCGTTGGGGAGAATGTCAGGAATCATCCTGAGCAACTGATCCTACGGCGGAACACCTGTAAAACAAGAATGACAACAACCTAGATCATGTTTATGATGCATATGCTTCGGCGCCATGCCCCACACGGGGGAAATGCTATGCGTTTATGCTAAATGCTATGCAATCATGCACAATGATGCGATCCCGTCAGCAAAATAAATGCCGAAGGGGAATTCTCCTGTCAAGGAGAAAAGCACTACTCAGATAGAGGAATCATCCTGCTGAGGAGAACGTGGACACGCCAATATCAATCGGACTCCGTCTGGGGAATTGATCTTCCGTTGACTGCTGCAGGGAAAACAACTTCAGTTGATCTGCTGCAGGGGAACGAAGCTCTACGAGAACTTGGACCTGCTGAAGGAATGCGATGTCAATCGTGAGAATAAATTGCGGGGCCTTCTCGGCTACTCTTCTGGGGATGATAACTCTGTGGGGAAACAGCTTCAGCTGCTCAACCCTCCACTGGGGACAACTAATCATGATCTGATCACTTTTAAAGGATTCGACTCTCTTGGACATCTGCAAACTCGGCTGAGGAAGGAGAAGTCATTCCGCTTCGCTGGAGAGAGTGCGACTCTGGGGAAATACAACATCAGCTGTTCTATGCTCTGCTAGGGAAAACCACTCACGGTCTCAACGGCTTCCAAGGATTCGGCTCTCTTGGGGTTTGCGAACTCAGCCGTGGAGAGAGAAATCATTCTACTTCACTGGAGAGTACAACTCTGATGAGGAGTTCTAATTCCGTTGGGGAAGAAGGAATCATCCGACTTCGGGGGAGAGTACAACTCTGCAGGGGAATCTCAACATCAGTTGTTCCAACACTCTACTGGGGAAGAGGGAATCATCCGACTTCGGGAGAGAATACGGCTCTGGTGGGGAATTTCAATTCCGCGGGAGACTTCAGTCTGGCACCATCAGTTACTGCATCCTTCGGCATACGAACAGCTTCCTACGAGACCTGCACTTGTGACCCGGTGCTGGAGGAGGCACCTGCTTCGGCGACCTTACTGGGGAAACACGAGCTTCGGCACCCGAACATTTCTACGAAATCTGCACTTGTGATCCAGTGCTGGGGACATACGAGCTTCGGCGCGCGACTCAGCTGAGAAGATGACGTTCCTTCAGGATGCGTCTGCTTGGAGAAGAGAATCATCTCTTCCTGGGGAAACATATCAATGCTCACTATCTTGCGTTCAGATTCTACGGAGGAGAGACTACTGAACACTGCTGGAGAAGGAGGACTCGCCCTGCTTCGGGGATGCGCACGGCGCACCGTCTAGAAGGTGCTACACCTGCAACAACACAAACAAACAGACAAGATACCTTCCTCAAAGGGGCCTACCAAGGTTATTATCTCGTGACAATATTCAGGTAATTAATTGTTTCAACAATCAATGGGCCTAGGCCCGTAAGTTTATGTATGCGCATTTTATCAAAAACATCGGCGTTTTCATTCGCAAACAAAACAGATAAATGCTAAATAGGCAAGCATAATTGCTGAATAATATGCATTTTATTGATGGGGAACCCCTGAATGGGCAAAAGATGTTTTACAACAGAGGCAAGCTCCTGGAATGAGGAAACCGCGCAAAAATAAAACATAAATATACATCAGTATATACAAATGTCGGCAACGAGGCGTAGACGAACA
This sequence comes from Lathyrus sativus, assembly GCA_963859935.3. Classification (NCBI taxonomy): domain Eukaryota; kingdom Viridiplantae; phylum Streptophyta; class Magnoliopsida; order Fabales; family Fabaceae; genus Lathyrus; species Lathyrus sativus. Next base: position 600,009,247 of record OZ012739.1, on the reverse strand, counting down.
CCATGAGTTGATCCCTCTAAGACCCACTCGACTTCGATACTTCTCCGATGCTTCAGCTTCGGAAGAGATTGATTCAGATACACGGCCCTCAGGTGTTCCAAACCACTAAACAATGAAAGTCCACACGCGGAACGCAGTCATTTGCTTATTCAAATCCCTAACTTTTGCTGAACCGCCCTTTACGGGTTTTCAGTTCACCGGGATACCCTTTTTTGCCGAAGCCGCCCAGTGTAGGTTTTCGACTTCGCGGGTGTACGTTCTTTTCAATTTATCCCTAATTTTTGCCCGAACCTTTTATTCTGTTTTTGGTTCGCCGGGATGCCCCTTTTTTGCCTGGACTCTTTCTTTTTTGTCCAGCGGGTCTCTTTCAAGCAAAGTATTTTTTAACTGCGTCCGCGTTCACCGGGGATGCAAAATCTTCACCATCCATCGTGGATAACAACAAAGCTCCTCCGGAGAAGACCTTGCTGACGACATACGGCCCTTCGTAATTCGGAGTCCACTTGCCCCGGTGATCAGAGTGTGGCGGAAGAATCTTCTTCAGGATGAGATCACCCGTCTGAAAGCTTCTAGGACGCACCTTCTTATCATAAGCTTTCTTCATTCGGCTTTGGTACAGTCGACCAAATGCAATCGATGCTAACCTCTTCTCGTCCATCAGGCTGAGTTGGTTCAAACGATTCGTAATCCATTCTGCCTCGTCGAGTTTCACATCAACCAGAACTCGCAGAGAAGGAATCTCCACTTCTAACGGTAGGACAGCTTCCATACCGTACACTAGTGAGGAAGGAGTTGCCCCGGTCGACGTACGCACCGTCGTACGATAACCGTGCAAGGCAAACGGCAGCATCTCGTGCCAATCTTTGTACGTCACAATCATCTTCTGAACAATCTTCTTTATGTTCTTGTTGGCGGCTTCGACGGCGCCATTCATCTTCGGCCGGTAAGGAGATGAGTTGTGGTGTTCAATCTGTTGCACCCTAAAATTTGACCAACTGATTCTCCTATCTGACTCGTGGTTTAAATTCATATTCGCAAATCAGATGTATGATATTTGTGCACAAACAGAGGATATTAGGGTTACAGCCTGGTTTTCGTCTATCAGATATGGCAGATCCAGTCCAGATCATCAGGGTTTTATTTCCGGGAAATTGTGCGCTCCTCGGTGATTTTTAGCTTGCACAGTGATTTTGGGATATTCTGATGCCCGGGGTTCTCTGTTCGATTCGATCTGGTCTCGTGCGCTCTTTTATGGGGGCCATTTGTATTTGTCTGCATTTTTAGGGTTTTAATAGATTTTTTGTGGATTTTAAATAGGCTCTATAGATTTTTCTGGATTTTAAATAGATTTTTAGACATTTTTAATAGTTTAAATCTTTTTTTAGAATTTTATATAGATTTTTAAATAGGTTTAATAGTTTTTAATCTTTTTTTTAGAATATAAAAGAATTTAAATAGTTTTAATTGTTTTAGATAATATAGAAAATATTATAGATTTTTCTTTAGGGTTAATGGAGGTTTAATAGTTTTAAATAGAAATAGATAGAATTTGTTTAATATAGTTTTCCTTTTTTAAATAGATATTAAATAATCAATAGAGATTAAGCAGAATTTTGTAGAGTTTTATTAGTGCTAGTTAAAATAGGTTTAATTAGTTTTTTTTAATCTTTTTAGAGTTGATTAGGGGAATTAGTTTAATTAGGTGTTAATTATGTTTTTAGGTTTAATCAGATTAATTAGGATTTTTAGGTCAATTAGGATTAGTCTTAATTAGTATAATTAGGTTTAACATTATCATTAATCAGCTTTCAGTTTTTTTTTACAGTTTTGTCCAGATTTTCGTGGGCCAGAGTACAGCATTTTTTGGAGGCCCACTGCACTATCAGTCCAATTCATTTTTTGTGCAGGTTTTGGCCAGAGTGTGACACTTGTCACTATAAGAAGACCCCCACGTTGCGCGTTCTGGGGCCCCCACCTCACAACTCAGACTCCCTCACACTCTCACACGCGTCCCAACAGAACTCACACTCTCTCTCTGCTGCCACCCGTCCAGCCACGTGTCTCCTCCCAGTCTTTCCCCTTCACCACTTGTCACCACCACAGCTAGTCACCGGAGCATCGCCGGGACCTCGACGCCGGGCATGCAGACGCCCTGAGCCACTGTCCAACCGTCTCCGGCCACCGTCTTCTTCGCCGGAAACCCCAAGTACCAGAAATCTCCAGAAATCCATTTTTTCCTCCTTTCTTCTCCGTTCCTCCTCCGTCCATCGTTTATCATTGCCTCGCCGGAAACTTCAACGGCGCCGGAAAACTCATAGCTTGCGCCCAGAACCTTCATACAGTTTTCCAGAACATCATCAACATTCATCGGTCATCTGGAAATTCAAGAACACCATCAGACCTTCATCATCTCCTTCAGTTTCCCAGATTCGCTCGATCTTCTCAGGATCAAGAAGGTTTTGTTGTCTTTGTCAAGATTTTTCCTTCAAGATTCCCAGGAAGCGATCTTCAAGAAGACTTCAGCAAGTTCTCCAAAGGACTTCACGCGTTAGATCTTGAGATCGTCAAGTTCTTCATCCTCCAAAGAACTCCGCAAGCTTGTTCTTGCTCCATATCCAGGTATGCTTTCGTTCTTCTTCCTGAATTCCAGATTTGGTTCTTGTCTTGATCCAGATGATTTTTAGGTCAAATTAGGGTTGTGAGGTGAAGAATTAAGTTTGTGGCGTAGGCTTTAGTTTCTGATTCGTGAGGGTTTAAGTGTCGTGAGATTGATGATTTAGTGAGCGATTAGGTTTCAGAAATTGTTTGAGAGGAGGGAGATGAGAGAGGACGGCGGCCAGGTCAAGGGTGAACAGTGATCTGAGTATTGGAGAGGGGTTTGGTTTTGTGGTTCAGATTAGGGTTAGGGTTTGGGTTTAGGCCCAAACGCGTTTACTGACGCACACCTCCCAGTTTGCTCGTATCCCCCCCTGGCGTGTGAGAGACAGTTGATGTTGATCTGGGCCTTAGGCCCTAATGCTATCCACACCCCCTCATCTAAGCCCAGCGAAGAATACCACTGCAAAGCCTGCTAGCTGCACCCCCAGCGTTTTTGTTTTATTTCTGTTTTCCTAAAACGAGTTGGGCCTAGTCTTTATTACTAGGCGCACCCCCACCAATGTGAGCCCAGCCAGAATGAACTAGCTTGTCCTGCTATTCTCACCCCCCTCCCCTCATTTTAATTCTTTTAATTCCTTTAATATTCTAGCAACTTTAAAAAATTCATAAAATAGAAAACAATTGATTTTTAATTTCTGATTTTTTTCTACCACTTTATAATAATGTCTAGAAAATTGTATAAAAATAAAAATGTCATTTTATTTTTGTTTACTATTTTTAGCATTTCTTCCATTTAATTGACCTTTTTTTTAATATTTTTTAGTGCATGCATATTGTTAGAAAATTCATAAAAAATAGTAGGTTTAATCAAATAATTCCGTTCTTTTTTCTGTAGACTCGTAATTCAATGTAGAATTTTATGGTACAAAAACATTAGCTTAATCATGCATTTTCTGTTTAATTGCATTTTTTGTATTGTTTTGATATTGAATAATTGGTTTGTGAATATGCCTGCTTTGTTGGTTTTGGTTCTTTCATCTGGTATTGAATTTTGTTCTGATTTTTTAGTATGTTGTCATAGAGCCATGTAGGTTTCCCATAGGTTTTTGTTAGATTTTTGTAGGATGTTCTGATATTGTTTTAGTCTGAGCTTGAAGATAGGAGAAGTCTTGACGACTTCTGACTTTGAAGTTCAACTGTGGTTGAACTTCAGAGATAGTCTCTTGTGGTTTGATGGCCTGTGGGTTCTTCTTGAAGATGGGAGCTGGTTGAAGTCCTGTTGGAGCTTGCAAGGATGCATTGGATTGAGGCTTAGTCTAGAAGCTTGTTCCCTGTTTGTGAGGTTCGAGATCCTGAAGTTTGAAGGGAGTTTATGGTACTTTCCTGAGGAAGGCACTATGAATGACTTTCATTCTTTCTTCTCACCTCTTTCGTAAGTATCCAATGATGTTGGAGCCAACTTGTGAGTTTAATTTATCCTGAGGAGGAATGTAAACTGATCACATGTTGTTGAGCCACATGGGATACGATTCCTAAGTGGAAGCCCCCTAGTACTTTCCTGAGGAAGGTCCTATGGGTCCATTCACTTAGATCCATTAGTTTATCTAGGATTTCTCAAGTATCCAGTGATGTCGGAGCCAACTTGTGAGTTTAATTTCTCCTGAGGAGGAATGTAAACTGATCACATGTTGTTGAGCCACATAGGATACGATTCCTAAGTGTCAGCCTCCTAGTACTTTCCTGAAGAAGGTCCTATGGGTCTGCTCACTTAGTTCCCTTAGTGCATATAGGTTTTCTCAAGTATCCAGTGATGCCGGAGCCTTCATGTGAGTTTAATTTCTCCTGAGGAGGAATGTAAACTGATCACAGTTGTCGAGCCGCATAGGATATGACTCCTGAGTAGTAATCTCCTGGTACTTTCCCGAGGAAGGCACTATGAGCTTGTCTGCTTAGCTCCCTTTCTCTGGTAAGCTTGTTCTGAAGCTTGGAGATTGGGATTGATTCCTCTTGTTTAGGGTTTTGATTAGAATTTTTGCTTAGATCTTTGCTTAAGGTGTTGCATAGGGTTTTGTTTAGAGATAGATTAGGAGTTTGCTTCAGTTTTGTTAGGGGCCTTGCCCAGGAGTAGTTTCTTATTTTGAGGATAGAGGTTTGTCAGGTTAGATAGCCTTCTCTTCGTATTGTTTGACTTGTGTGATGTTATGCTGCATTAGACTTAGGTGTTCATCTAGATAGTTCTGAGGTAGGTGCATCTTAGAAGTAGATTTTGTGTGCATGAGAAGTTGAGGTGGTCCTCCTTCTGCTTGTTTGTTATTGAGTGGCTTTGCTTGTTGGTATTTGGTAGAGCTGAGCTCCCTTGCCTCTGTGGTTTGCAGCCTTTGTGCCTTGTTTGTTTAGTTGTTGCATTCACGCATATTTCTGGTATTTCTTTGCTTTGCAGTATTTCTTGTTTGTCGTTTAGTCCTGTTGCCATGGTCCCTTAGGAGCTCTGACTTCTCCGCTGCGGAGTCGTTATGATAGACATTAAGATGGTCAACCAGGTGTGATAGCAGTAGGTAGATTCCCCTTTTCCAGCTATAGTCTAGGGTGTCTTTTCCCTTTCCTTTCAGTAGGAGTTTTTGAGTAGCTTGATCCGTAGTTAGCTGAACTACAGCTGCTCTGATTCCTTGTGCCAGACAAGGATATGTAGGCATAGGATGCGATATCCTAGCGAGCACACTAACGACTAACCTTTTGTTCTCTCGCGGCTGTGCGATCGAGACTTCCCCGCTGACGACTAATTGTTATCCCTTTCTATTGCCCGAGTGCATTTGAGACCAGATCGTAGTTGTAGGTTCCTGAACCCTAGAGACCAGTTTGTTTTCTCACTGCTGTGGGAGAGCGCCCAGATAACCCGTAGTTAGCCGAACTACGTTTGCTCTGATCTTTCATACCAGATGAAAGTACGTAGGCACAGGACGCGATGTCCTGGCGAGCAACCTTTTCCCCATTTATACGTAGGTAGTCGAACTACGTTGACTCTGACCTTCCCATTGCACGAGGGAATACGTAGGCCCAGAACACCGTATGTTCTGTCGAGTCCTGTCCTTTTCTTTTTCTTTTCAGACCGACCATTAGCGTAGATAGATAAACACACCCTTTTCCTTATAAACACCCAGCGTGGATCCCATCGAGTACGATGGACGTGAGGGGTGCTAATACCTTCCCCTTGCGTAACCGACTCCCGAATCCAGGTTTTGGTTGCGATGACCATACCTTTTTCCCGTCTTTGCGAGGTTTACTTCGAGCGTTTCCTTTCCCGCTCTGAGGGATAAATAACGCACGGTGGCGACTCTTCTGTCAGCCGGCGCCGATTTTCGCAGTAGCGACAGCTGGCGACTCTGCTGGGGACTTATAGCATCTAGGGACTTTTCCCACCCCTTATGCTGGGACCGTTTCCCATCCCCTACGCGAGTCAATCCTAGCGCTTGGGTGTTTATTTGTTGGGTGTTGTGCATATGTGTTTTACTTTTCTGCACTTTACTTTTCTGTACCTTTACCTTTCCGCATTTATTTTCCAGCATTATATTATTGTGATTATTGCTGTGGGCAAGGGATGTTACTGTGAGTGAAAGCCGGACCTGGGCTTGAGTATGCACCTAGATATAGTTGTGGAGAGTAGTAGACGAACCTGTCTGCTGAGCAGGCACAGTTCCCTACGAAATCTACGCTCAGACGAGATTCTCGCAGAGGTGCTCCTTTCCGGTCCTGAGGATCTGAGGGGAGTCCAGACGTGAGGATTGTCGACTCTGGGGACCGATCATTTGGAAGTCAGCTGAGTGAGGCCTCTTCATGACTTGATGATGCCACTCCTTCTGGGAATCGTATCGTCACTCATGAAAGTCTGTGACGCTGACGACCGCATAGGATGCCGTACCTTTGTCCGTGGATTAGGTCTATCATACCTGTGAGAGGGATTGGGTTATTGCAGGAAAACCGGCCTTCAGAAACCGTGATTCAGTACCGTTGTCAGATGGTATTCTTGATTCATCTCCAGGTGTGTTGTCTGGGTCAGATGGGTTTCTTATCTGAGGTTGATTCTATTATCAGAGGGTTTTCTCGTCAGATACAGAGGTTCAGATGGATTTCTTACCAGGGGATTGATATTTTGAGTATCAGATGATAGTTAATGTCCTGAGGTTCTGGTGACCGGGGTAGTTTTCTGTTCTTGATCACAGAGATACTCCTCTTCAGGCTACAACATAGCCCCTGTGTTCACAGATTGCATTATTTATCATATTGCATCATTGCATTACCATTTGCATTCAACTAACGTGTGTGTATTGCAGGTGCATATTTCCCCTTCCAGTTCTGGTGTTTGTTTTCTAGCAAGACATGGAAACCCTGAAGAGAGTATTGCCCTACAAGTTTCCATCTCCGGATATCAGTCTATTGTTAGAGATGATTACTATTGCTAAGAAGAGGGTAATGGGTGACTTCAGAAAGAGATATGGGAGGATTCTGACCTATGTTTATCAGCCATCAGCCTACGAGACCAGCGGCATCTATACTCTGTTACAGTTTTATGACGCGGAGCTCAGGTGTTTTGTATTCCCCGACTTTGTTTTGGCTCCTACCCTGGAGGAGTATTCTGCACTTCTGGATATACCGATCCGCGAGCAGATGCCTTTCTATCGTACGGACGCTGAGCCTAATCTGGCTGAGCTTTCTGCCATCCCGTGCTTGAGAGAGTCTGAGCTGACTGGGAAAATGATCAGAAGAGGAGATGTATGGGGATTTCCGTTGGATGTCCTGGTGGAGAAGGCTCGGGAATATGCCCAGAAGGGTGGCTGGGTTGTTTTTGACGTCATCCTTGCTGTATGTGTCTATGGCATCGTGCTGTTCCCAAACATTCCTGATTTTGTTGACTCAGATGCCTTCTATATTTTGGATGCGAAGAACCCAGTTCCTACTTTTCTGGGAGATATCCACCATTCAACTCATTACCAGAACGAAAAGCGGCGAGGAAGGAATGTGTCTTGTTGTGTACCTCTTCTATGCAGGTGGTTCACCAGTCATATGCCTAAGTCAGGCCCTTTTGTCACCTCTATCGATTCTCTAGGATGGCCCGAGCGCTTGATGGGATTGACTGCTGAGAACGTGGTGTGGGTCAACGAAGAGGTATTCGGAGTTGAAGTCATACTCAGGTGCGAAGGATTCCCGAATGTTCCGTTAATAGGAAGAAAAGGGTGTGTCAACTACAACCCTTCCTTATTGATCAGGCAATTTGGGTATGTACCCCAAGGAGCGCCGAAACCCGAGGAGATACAGGAATCTCTGTATCTCACTGGGGCAATAGGGAAAGAGATGCTGACCAAACTCGAGAAGGCATGGAAGAACTTGCACAAGAGAGGGAAGCCTTCAGGTAGCAGAGGGGATACTCGAGTTCCTGGCCCATATGTGGAATGGATTCGTGAGCGAGCTGCGAAATCCCTTATGCCGTATCCAGCGGTTCAGCCATTGCATCCTTCTCCGGTGGAGGAGCCCACCACTGTGGACATGCAGGTGTACAAGCAGCTGATGGCGGAGAAAGAAGAGCTAGCAAAGGCTAAGGAAGCCTTAGAGCAGGAGAATGCCCAGCTTCGTCATGAAAAGATTGAAACAAGGTATGTTTCTAGGCAACAGGCCGAAACTCTGAAACATCTAAAGACTACGCTATTGGAATTGACTGAAACCAAGAAGCGTCTGGAGTTAGATGTAGACTCAGTTAGTAGTGTGTTGGCCACTAAGAAGCAAGAGTTGGAAAGGGCCTACACGAAGCTAGCTAAGTTCAGAGAGCATTGGGATCTCACTATGACCAAGCGCAAAGAGCGGGAAGAAGAGCTGAAGACACAGGTTGCTCAGTTAGAAGAACAGGTCAAAGTGAAGACTGAAGAGCTTGAAGAAGAAGCCTGTCGCCGATACGAGGCCGAGCGCAAGCTGACAGATGCCATGAAGAATTTGGAAGATTTTCAGCATAGAGCAGATGCCAAGAGACCCAAACCTGGGGGCGGTGCCAATGATAAGGCTTGGGAAGACTTTGTCAGAGACATCCAGGGGACGGTCAGGAAGAGGGATCAGCTAATAGAAGGTTTGATTCATCGATCGGATCATGCAGAGACGAAGAAGCTGGTCGAGGACTTCCGCAACCGTACCCGTACTTGATTTTTCTCTTGTATTCTGTTGTGTTGAGATCACCACCAGGCATGTTGGCTGGGATCCTCCTTTATCATATCATCTGTATGGAGCATAGTTATGTAACATCTTGACAAGACTGATATTCTAATAAATATATATGAGGGTTTTTCTAAATATTGTCTTTATGGTTTATCTCGTCTTGCTACCACTGACACTGGAATTGGAGGGGAAATATCTCCAATGCACACATGCACGTTAGCATTTTTTGTATTTCTGTTTGCATAAATCATATTGCATAGCATTTAGCAGGTCAGAGCACTTATCCAGCCTTTGTTTCCACCAGAGAGTGAGTCTCGGGGGACTGTTTGAGGCAAGAGTGGAGTGTTGAAGACGACCGAGGGGCTGAGACAGAGTTGAGCAGAATCGAGCAGCATAGTCGGTTACAGGTAATTGGTAGCTATGTCTGAAGGCAATTTCCAGGCTCCTAACACTTTGACAAGGTTTACTATGGCGTCCAACCATCAGTATGATTCTATGGAAGGCTTCCCGCCAGCGAACAATCTTACTGCAGACCAAGTTGTACAGCCTACTATCCAGAACCGAGGTCGGCATGAGCAGTTCGTTGCCCGAAATGAACGTTATCCTCCTGTTAGCAATCAAGGTGTTGCTTTCCCTGTGATGAATTACCGGAGAGATATTCCAATGGCCGGGATAGTAGATCCAAGAGCTCTTGAAGATGGTAGAAGACTCCGAGCATTGGAAGAAGGTATGAAAGCCTTAGAAGCGAAAGATGCCGTCAACCTGGATGCTGTAGGCATGTGTTTGGTCCCTGACCTGGTGTTGCCTTACAAGTTCAAAGTGCCGGAATTTGAAAAGTACACGGGAGATAGCTGTCCGAAGCTGCATTTGATGATGTTCTGTCGAAGGATGACTTCGTTTGTGCGAAATGACCAACTAATGATCCATTGTTTCCAGTATAGCCTGACTGGGGCATCCTTAAGGTGGTATGTGCAATTAGAGAGTAATCAGATTCGATCATGGGTGGATTTAGCCAGAGCTTTCCTGAAGCAGTACGATTACAACCTGGATTTGACTCCTAGTCTCGTAGATCTGCAAGAGTTATCTCAGGCGGAGAATGAATCATTCAGAGGGTATTTGCGAAGATGGAAAGAATTAGCTGCTAGTGTTCAGCCACCGCTTCCGGAAAGAGAACTGGTTGACATCTTCTTGGGTACTCTGAAAGGCCATTATTATGACAAATTGTTCAGTTGCACAAACTTTGTGGGCCTGATGAGACTGGGAGAGATTGTCGAGAGAGGACTCAGGAGTGGAAAATTTCGAGATGTTCCTTACGTCCCAGTTGATAAGATTGAGTCAGTTGTCAGTTCTCAAGAAGAGTGGGAAGGAGATGACGCCACCTCGGAATCTCTAGCATCTCAGGATCAGTTTTCAGACACTTCAAGTCAACGATCATCCTATCGCCGATCGCGTCAGCATGCTCCACGAAGACCAAGGAAACCTGAAAGGCAGTTTACTCAGCTACCGGTGTCGTACAGTCAGTTGTTGCCAGATCTGGTCAAAAGCGGATTGATAGTGCCGAAAGAAACTAAGCCGGTGATTCCACCGTATCCTCCAGGTTTTGATGCCAGCGCCCGCTGTGAGTACCATGTTGGGGCACAGGGGCATTCAACAAATGATTGTAAGGTGCTTAGAAGTCAGGTTCAGGATCTGATAGACTCTAGCCGTATTTGCATCACGCCTCAGGGTTTTGTTCAGATTAACGATTTTCCAACATCCAGTTGTGTGGGTTCGTCAGTTAATGTCATGGAAGACTCCACAGGAAGTGTGTGCTCTGAAGATTGTCAATCAGAGAGTTCAGTTGTGTGGGAGAAGTTTCTAGAGGTTTTTGCGCCGGGTGTCGCATCTGTTTTCTCTGCTTAATCCGTTTAGCTTTTGTGCACTAGTGTCTGCCGACCACCACCAGGATTGTTGGCTGGGGTCATTGTATTCATACTCATTTGTGCCTACGTGCTGCTTGTGTTGATTGTACATGTGTGGGAGATGTTTGTCTGTATGCTTATAGCTTGAGTTTCTCTTTGTCTCGTTATGAATGTGTGTTTGCTTTCTACGTTGCATTATCGTTTAACAGGTACATCAGAATCGTGGGTCTTATTTCCTCGTCGTCCAGTTTGTTGCAGGAATTCCTTCAGAGGTATGGAACAGAATCAGTTTGAATTGATTGAAGTCCGAAGCCAGCTGGGGCAGATGATGAGAGACATGCAAGAGATGCGTCTGGAGCAGAAGATTCTCAAAGAGGAGAACAGTCAGCTGAAGACCCAAGTGAGCTTGATCATGGAAGTAGTCAAGAATGTGCTTAGGAAAGAAGACGATCATCTATTTGAAGCCGCAATGAAGAAGCTCGCGCCACCTGTGCCTGTGGAACCTGAGCAGCAGCAACAGAAGATGCATCTGGCTCAACGGAGGATCCAGGAAGGGAAGCCAAAGAGAATATTTGAGGCACCGCCTATGACATATGCTGAGCTCTTGCAGACTTTATTGAGGTTTAATCTGGTTAAAAAGAGAACGTTGGAACCACCAACGAGAGTGCTTCCTCATGGGTACGATGCCAGTAAGCAATGTGAGTTTCATTCTGGGGCATCCGGACACGACATCAAGGGTTGTCATGCTTTTAAGCACAATGTTCAAGACCTGATTGACTCGCACGATATTGAATTCACGCCGAGCGGCGTAGCTGTGCGTATTGCTCCCGTCTCAGTCGATGCTAAGATGACAGATGTTTCTAAAGCTGCAGTGGGTCAGAAGCGTATCCTGGACTCCATGGTGTCAGAATCTCCAGGCCCACAACTGTTGCCTATTCCTGGGGCAGATCTGAGAAAGAAAATGGCTAAGCATAAGGAGGGCGTTAATCAATACATTGAAGGTCAAGAAACCGATGTTGCATTTGATACGAAGGGTGTTCAAGAGTCAACCCGATACCAGCAGCAGCAGCCTCAGCAGCAGAATAATCAGGGGTACAAAAGATATCAGAATCGGGCTCCCCTGGCAAGCCGTCATTTGGAAACTCCTCCTATGCCGTATGCACAACTTCTGCAAACGTTGCTTCAGCTCCAATTGGTTCATAAGAGGACAATGGCTCCCTTAACAGGGGCACCACCATCGCGGTATGATGCCAATGCTACTTGTGAGTTCCATACTGGGGCACCAGGCCATACGATTGAGAATTGTAAAGCTTTTAAGCACAAAGTGCAGGATCTACTTGACAGCGCAGCAATCAGCTTCGGGCGAAAAGATCCCAAAATCATCTGAATAAAGGAGGAAAGGCTTTATAATTTGGTTGAGTCGTTGAAAGCAGATCAGGACAGCATCGAATTGTCTCTAATAAAGATAGCTGGTTCAGCAGCAGGACGAATGTGAAAGCCCGGTTCTCGGAAGCTAGCATTTTTCTTTGTTTTATCTTGTCATTTCTTTACATTTGTAGTTGCTTTCCTGTTTGAATTTGTAATCTTGTTTGTAAAACTTGTTGTTTTCATCCAATTGATGATAATGAAATAAATGTGCATGTTTTGATTGAATCCATTCGTGTTCACTAACTGTTTTTACAAATGTCCAACGCTTGGTTAAGAAGAATCTGGGGAGGATGACGAAAATGACCGACATGCAACTACCGATATTGTATGCTTTTGAAATAAAACCTGTTGATGATGTACAGGCATTGTTTCAAATCCCTAAACACCGGAGATATAAGGAAGATAATCCCTTGCCAACCCCTTTGAGCCTTGTAGTAGGAGTTTCTTTCTGTGAATGAAAAACCCGCGATCTTTAACTTGGGGCGGGGTAGGTGTTAGCTAATTTGACCGAGCGTCCAAATTGCAAAAGGAGTGTCCGTTCGAGGATCAATCACACCTCTAGAGGTCGTGCCTAAAAGACCACAATGGTTCAATCAAGAGTGGGACAGTCACATCATTCCCCAAAAAGTCAGACAACCAGTGTCACACGACTTGTTCGAAAGAAAAAAAAACGAAGAAAAAAAAGAGAATCAAAAGCCCGCTAAGTCAAGAAAACTTCAAAACAAATGACTTAGGCAAAAATGAGGGCATCCCGCTGGACTTAAAAAAAAATCAAAAGAAACTCAAAAGGAGTCAGTCCAGGCAAAAGTTAGGGATATGAAAAGAAAAAGATGAAAAGGATCAAAAGAAAAATCCTCGATGGAAATACGAGTCGTGTGACCTCAAGTGTCAAAGACGAAAAGTGAGTGGCTGTCACTCCGAAAACTCATAGTTTCTCGAACTATCATTCCTATCTTTCAACCTCTGAGAGGTGAGCGCTAAGGTTGAATTAGCTGAACGTAGGATGGGAGAACATCAAGGAGAATGGGTGGGTTAAAAGAAACTTTGAGCCTTTATCCTTTCTTTCAAAACCATGAACCTGACCACGTTACAACCTCCAAAAGTCCTAATTGAAGCAGGTTGTTTCGAAAGCATACTACGGTAAAGGTCGCGTCGATTTTGACTCTTAAAAGGGTTCCTCTTACCATGTTGATACTAATGTTTATGAATGTTTTGTGCATTATATGCCATAAACTGTTTTTTCCTTTTCCCAGTGAACAGATTGGATGTCAAAGCTGTCATATGTGTTGCATTAATACATCTTTTACGCAAGAACAGCTTGTTTTACTCGCAAGTAAGAGCTCGACAACAGGAAAGTTTCCTACCATGGAAAGTACGGTCAGGATAGAATGCAGAACGCCCGAATATGTTCCGAGAGCAGGGGCAAGCTATGGTTGTGATCCCCAGTCAAGTCAGCCTTTCAAAGTCAATTATCCTGGGGCAATCAGGTTGAGATTCAGGCGAATACGGCGTAGTCAAGGGCATTACTTTGAATCAAATAATCAGGGGCAAGGTCATTGCGATCAGGGGCAGGACATCTTAAGAGCGCAGAGGTTGCTCTTTAATGCAAGAAGCATTTAATGTGAAGCATCTCTCCGAAGTTCAGAACGTTGAGGCATGTTATATCAGACCATCAGGGCCAGATTTGCAGATTTCCTTTCGAGGACTATCCCCACCAGAGGCCCCGTAGGCCGGGGCATATCAGGAGCGAAAGGATTGTTCTTCTCTGTATCTACAGGGTCATTCAGAGTTATTCGAGCAGATGCAGTCGATTTTCGAGAGCGAGATGAATGCGGGAAGTCGTGTTACTATCCCTTGACTCTTCCACCAGGAGACTGTGGATTTAAGCAGAGTGTTTTCCAGCGTCAGTTGTACCTGACCCATCGCGGATAGCCTAAGAGTTCAGATCCGTGTTGGCAATCACTGTGAGGCCCATCCGTGTTGGCGCATCAGTTTCCAAACCCAATTTTCGGCAATACGCGGGAAGACTCCGTCCATTTTCTCCAGCAAAGTCCAATTTGTCAGTGGCACAGGTGAGCTATCCCCAGAGAAGTCCAATCGTACTCGGCACATCTGCTAGTTCACAGCGGAGTTATATTCCCCAGCAGGGTATTACTTCGTCGATGGTGTTCGGTTAAGTTCCCAATATCCCCAGCGGAATTGATTTCGCTCTCCCAGCATTTATTTTGCTGGGATAATCCTGTGATATTCGGGTTATCCCCAGCAGGGTTGGCTTCGTTTTCAGCATTTATTTTGCTGAAGTGGTTCTCTGTATCCAGCTTTCTCCGGCAGCTCGAGCCTGCATTAGCACATTGCATGCATCATCATATTTGCATCATACTTGCATGTCATTGTCAAAATGCGTAGCATTTCCATCCTGAATGGAGCATTACGCTGTAGAAAGATTAAAGCATACGCATATGCATACGAAGCATAAGTCAGGTTTTCTATCAGCCTCATATGGCGCGTGAATTACTCTATGATCAGCTCAGGGGGCATTTATCCAGCAGCAGTATTCAGACGATTCAGCGGATTATTTGTATCTCAGATAATACAATAGTTATGCTTTGATCAAGCAGTCATCTGATATCGACAGACTTTTCTTCCCGTCAATTTATATTGACGACGTGTTCCTCTAATAAGTGGATTTCTCCGTCTATCATTAGACGTCTTGAGTACGAATGTGGTTTTCTTCCCGTCTATCCTTAGACGATGTGAAGTTGCGGGTGATCGCAGTAGGGTTTCAAGAAGGGGTTTCCCCAGGATATGCTTTTCTTCCCGTCTATCAGTAGACGATGTGAAGTTTTGGTTGATTGTTCAGCGGGTTTCTTATTGCCAGATCATACATATGATGAGGTGTTTCCCCAGCGAGTCTGCTCTGGCTATCTTTGATTGTTGGAGGGTTTCAAAATGATATTTCGGATAGTGGTTTTCTTTCTGTTTATTGGATGAGATGACGTTTCAAGAGAGACTTTTCTGACCGTCAATCCTTATTGATGTCGAGGCTCTTCGAAGAATGTTCAGTTTTCGTGATTGTCGATTCTTATTGACGACATGGTTCTTTAAAGGTGGTTTTCTTCCCGTCGGTCCATACTGATGATGTGGCCCCTTCAAGGATATTGATCTTCCCATCAATTCCCGTAGACAGAAGGATTCTGAAATTCAAGGGATGGTGTTGAATGGCGTAATGGCGTCTTTCCGTCTATCTTTAGACGATGTGAGTATGGAGATTACTTCTTCCCGTCTATCCTTAGACGATGTGAATATGGAGATCAGGATGATCCCGTCTACCCTTAGACGATGTGAGTATGCGATAAGAATTTCTTCCCGTCTATCCTTAGACGATGTGAATATTGATTTGTTCATCAATCAGGATGATTCCGTCTATCCTTAGATGATGTGAATTTGGAGATTATGATGTCTTGTCGTCTATCCTTAGACGATGTGAATATTGATTTGTTCATCAATCAGGATGATTCCGTCTATCCTTAGACGATGTGAATTTGGAGATTATGATGTCTTGCCGTCTACCCTTAGACGATGTGAGTATGGAGATTATTTCTTCCCGTCTATCCTTAGACGATGTGAATATTGATTTGTTCATCAATCAGGATGATCCCGTCTATCCTTAGACGATGTGCGTATGGAGATTAATGGTGTCTTACCGTCTACCATTAGACGATGTGAGTTTGGAGATCAATATTGTCTTTCCGTCTATCCTTAGGCGATGTGAGTATCAATCAGGATGTCTTCCCGCCCATCTTTGGACGATGTGAGTATGTTTCTCTTCCTGCCTATCAGTAGGCAATGTGAAAGGATCAGGTGATCTGTTGTAACCCTAGGGTTTGTTATATGGGTATTCAAATCAGGAGTGCTTTATCCGATGATTGATCAGTTTGGTGCCGTAATGACTGGACTTGGTTTTCAGGACTTTATTCCCCAAGCAGTTTACAGTATGTGCTCGCGGTTGGCAAATTTTCGGGTTTTATTTGTATTCAACCGTCTCGTACCTCCGAATGTTTGAAGGCTGAGCGCTCTTCAAACCCTTCAGGTCCAAGTCGCTTGAATAGGGGCAGCTGTTGCACCCTAAAATTTGACCAACCGATTCTCCTATCTGACTCGTGGTTTAAATTCATATTCGCAAATCAGACGTATGATATTTGTGCACAAACAGAGGATATCAGGGTTACAGCCTGGTTTTCGTCTATCAGATATGGCAGATCCAGTCCAGATCATCAGGGTTTTATTTCCGGGAAATTGTGCGCTCCTCGGTGATTTTTAGCTTGCACAGTGATTTTGGGATATTCTGATGCCCGGGGTTCTCTGTTCGATTCGATCTGGTCTCGTGCGCTCTTTTATGGGGGCCATTTGTATTTGTCTGCATTTTTAGGGTTTTAATAGATTTTTTGTGGATTTTAAATAGGCTCTATAGATTTTTCTGGATTTTAAATAGATTTTTAGACATTTTTAATAGTTTAAATCTTTTTTTAGAATTTTATATAGATTTTTAAATAGGTTTAATAGTTTTTAATCTTTTTTTTAGAATATAAAAGAATTTAAATAGTTTTAATTGTTTTAGATAATATAGAAAATATTATAGATTTTTCTTTAGGGTTAATGGAGGTTTAATAGTTTTAAATAGAAATAGATAGAATTTGTTTAATATAGTTTTCCTTTTTTAAATAGATATTAAATAATCAATAGAGATTAAGCAGAATTTTGTAGAGTTTTATTAGTGCTAGTTAAAATAGGTTTAATTAGTTTTTTTTAATCTTTTTAGAGTTGATTAGGGGAATTAGTTTAATTAGGTGTTAATTCTGTTTTTAGGTTTAATCAGATTAATTAGGATTTTTAGGTCAATTAGGATTAGTCTTAATTAGTATAATTAGGTTTAACATTATCATTAATCAGCTTTCAGTTTTTTTTTTACAGTTTTGTCCAGATTTTCGTGGGCCAGAGTACAGCATTTTTTGGAGGCCCACTGCACTATCAGTCCAATTCATTTTTTGTGCAGGTTTTGGCCAGAGTGTGACACTTGTCACTATAAGAAGACCCCCACGTTGCGCGTTCTGGGGCCCCCACCTCACAACTCAGACTCCCTCACACTCTCACACGCGTCCCAACAGAACTCACACTCTCTCTCTGCTGCCACCCGTCCAGCCACGTGTCTCCTCCCAGTCTTTCCCCTTCACCACTTGTCACCACCACAGCTAGTCACCGGAGCATCGCCGGGACCTCGACGTCGGGCATGCAGACGCCCTGAGCCACCGTCCAACCGTCTCCGGCCACCGTCTTCTTCGCCGGAAACCCCAAGTACCAGAAATCTCCAGAAATCCATTTTTTTCCTCCTTTCTTCTCCGTTCCTCCTCCGTCCATCGTTTATCATTGCCTCGCCGGAAACTTCAACGGCGCCGGAAAACTCATAGCTTGCGCCCAGAACCTTCATACAGTTTTCTAGAACATCATCAACATTCATCGGTCATCTGGAAATTCAAGAACACCATCAGACCTTCATCATCTCCTTCAGTTTCCCAGATTCGCTCGATCTTCTCAGGATCAAGAAGGTTTTGTTGTCTTCGTCAAGATTTTTCCTTCAAGATTCCCAGGAAGCGATCTTCAAGAAGACTTCAGCAAGTTCTCCAAAGGACTTCACGCGTTAGATCTTGAGATCGTCAAGTTCTTCATCCTCCAAAGAACTCCGCAAGCTTGTTCTTGCTCCATATCCAGGTATGCTTTCGTTCTTCTTCCTGAATTCCAGATTTGGTTCTTGTCTTGATCCAGATGATTTTTAGGTCAAATTAGGGTTGTGAGGTGAAGAATTAAGTTTGTGGCGTAGGCTTTAGTTTCTGATTCGTGAGGGTTTAAGTGTCGTGAGATTGATGATTCAGTGAGCGATTAGGTTTCAGAAATTGTTTGAGAGGAGGGAGATGAGAGAGGACGGCGGCCAGGTCAAGGGTGAACAGTAATCTGAGTATTGGAGAGGGGTTTGGTTTTGTGGTTCAGATTAGGGTTAGGGTTTGGGTTTAGGCCCAAACGCGTTTACTGACGCACACCTCCCAGTTTGCTCGTATCCCCCCCTGGCGTGTGAGAGACAGTTGATGTTGATCTGGGCCTTAGGCCCTAATGCTATCCACACCCCCCTCATCTAAGCCCAGCGAAGAATACCACTGCAAAGCCTGCTAGCTGCACCCCCAGCGTTTTTGTTTTATTTCTGTTTTCCTAAAACGAGTTGGGCCTAGTCTTTATTACTAGGCGCACCCCCACCAATGTGAGCCCAGCCAGAATGAACTAGCTTGTCCTGCTATTCTCACCCCCCTCCCCTCATTTTAATTCTTTTAATTCCTTTAATATTCTAGCAACTTTAAAAAATTCATAAAATAGAAAACAATTGATTTTTAATTTCTGATTTTTTTCTACCACTTTATAATAATGTCTAGAAAATTGTATAAAAATAAAAATGTCATTTTATTTTTGTTTACTATTTTTAGCATTTCTTCCATTTAATTGACCTTTTTTTTAATATTTTTTAGTGCATGCATATTGTTAGAAAATTCATAAAAAATAGTAGGTTTAATCAAATAATTCCGTTCTTTTTTCTGTAGACTCGTAATTCAATGTAGAATTTTATGGTACAAAAACATTAGCTTAATCATGCATTTTCTGTTTAATTGCATTTTTTGTATTGTTTTGATATTGAATAATTGGTTTGTGAATATGCCTGCTTTGTTGGTTTTGGTTCTTTCATCTGGTATTGAATTTTGTTCTGATTTTTTAGTATGTTGTCATAGAGCCATGTAGGTTTCCCATAGGTTTTTGTTAGATTTTTGTAGGATGTTCTGATATTGTTTTAGTCTGAGCTTGAAGATAGGAGAAGTCTTGACGACTTCTGACTTTGAAGTTCAACTGTGGTTGAACTTCAGAGATAGTCTCTTGTGGTTTGATGGCCTGTGGGTTCTTCTTGAAGATGGGAGCTGGTTGAAGTCCTGTTGGAGCTTGCAAGGATGCATTGGATTGAGGCTTAGTCTAGAAGCTTGTTCCCTGTTTGTGAGGTTCGAGATCCTGAAGTTTGAAGGGAGTTTATGGTACTTTCCTGAGGAAGGCACTATGAATGACTTTCATTCTTTCTTCTCACCTCTTTCGTAAGTATCCAATGATGTTGGAGCCAACTTGTGAGTTTAATTTATCCTGAGGAGGAATGTAAACTGATCACATGTTGTTGAGCCACATGGGATACGATTCCTAAGTGGAAGCCCCCTAGTACTTTCCTGAGGAAGGTCCTATGGGTCCATTCACTTAGATCCATTAGTTTATCTAGGATTTCTCAAGTATCCAGTGATGTCGGAGCCAACTTGTGAGTTTAATTTCTCCTGAGGAGGAATGTAAACTGATCACATGTTGTTGAGCCACATAGGATACGATTCCTAAGTGTCAGCCTCCTAGTACTTTCCTGAAGAAGGTCCTATGGGTCTGCTCACTTAGTTCCCTTAGTGCATATAGGTTTTCTCAAGTATCCAGTGATGCCGGAGCCTTCATGTGAGTTTAATTTCTCCTGAGGAGGAATGTAAACTGATCACAGTTGTCGAGCCGCATAGGATATGACTCCTGAGTAGTAATCTCCTGGTACTTTCCCGAGGAAGGCACTATGAGCTTGTCTGCTTAGCTCTCTTTCTCTGGTAAGCTTGTTCTGAAGCTTGGAGATTGGGATTGATTCCTCTTGTTTAGGGTTTTGATTAGAATTTTTGCTTAGATCTTTGCTTAAGGTGTTGCATAGGGTTTTGTTTAGAGATAGATTAGGAGTTTGCTTCAGTTTTGTTAGGGGCCTTGCCCAGGAGTAGTTTCTTGTTTTGAGGATAGAGGTTTGTCAGGTTAGATAGCCTTCTCTTCGTATTGTTTGACTTGTGTGATGTTATGCTGCATTAGACTTAGGTGTTCATCTAGATAGTTCTGAGGTAGGTGCATCTTAGAAGTAGATTTTGTGTGCATGAGAAGTTGAGGTGGTCCTCCTTCTGCTTGTTTGTTATTGAGTGGCTTTGCTTGTTGGTATTTGGTAGAGCTGAGCTCCCTTGCCTCTGTGGTTTGCGGCCTTTGTGCCTTGTTTGTTTAGTTGTTGCATTCACGCATATTTCTGGTATTTCTTTGCTTTGCAGTATTTCTTGTTTGTCGTTTAGTCCTGTTGCCATGGTCCCTTAGGAGCTCTGACTTCTCCGCTGCGGAGTCGTTATGATAGACATTAAGATGGTCAACCAGGTGTGATAGCAGTAGGTAGATTCCCCTTTTCCAGCTATAGTCTAGGGTGTCTTTTCCCTTTCCTTTCAGTAGGAGTTTTTGAGTAGCTTGATCCGTAGTTAGCTGAACTACAGCTGCTCTGATTCCTTGTGCCAGACAAGGATATGTAGGCATAGGATGCGATATCCTAGCGAGCACACTAACGACTAACCTTTTGTTCTCTCGCGGCTGTGCGATCGAGACTTCCCCGCTGACGACTAATTGTTATCCCTTTCTATTGCCCGAGTGCATTTGAGACCAGATCGTAGTTGTAGGTTCCTGAACCCTAGAGACCAGTTTGTTTTCTCACTGCTGTGGGAGAGCGCCCAGATAACCCGTAGTTAGCCGAACTACGTTTGCTCTGATCTTTCATACCAGATGAAAGTACGTAGGCACAGGACGCGATGTCCTGGCGAGCAACCTTTTCCCCGTTTAGACGTAGGTAGTCGAACTACGTTGACTCTGACTTTCCCATTGCACGAGGGAATACGTAGGCCCAGAACACCGTATGTTCTGTCGAGTCCTGTCCTTTTCTTTTTCTTTTCAGACCGACCATTAGCGTAGATAGATAAACACACCCTTTTCCTTATAAACACCCAGCGTGGATCCCATCGAGTACGATGGACGTGAGGGGTGCTAATACCTTCCCCTTGCGTAACCGACTCCCGAATCCAGGTTTTGGTTGCGATGACCATACCTTTTTCCCGTCTTTGCGAGGTTTACTTCGAGCGTTTCCTTTCCCGCTCTGAGGGATAAATAACGCACGGTGGCGACTCTTCTGTCAGCCGACGCCGATTTTCGCAGTAGCGACACAATCTTGAAGCTCTGGCACAGCTCCTTCATCATCTTGTTATTCAAATTCGAACCATTATCAATAATGATCCGCTCGGGAATTCCATAGCGACAGATGATGTCCCTCTTTATGAATTTAGCTACCACCTGCTTGGTCACATTAGCGTACGAGGCTGCCTCCACCCATTTGGTGAAGTAGTCGATAGCTACCAGAATGAAACGATGACCATTGGATGCAGTGGGCTCGATCTTGCCTATCATGTCGATGCCCCACATGGAGAACGACCAAGGGGAGGACATGACATTCAATGGGCACGGCGGCACATGAACTTTATCCGCATAAATCTGGCATTTATGACATTTCTTCGCGAATCTGAAGCAATCCGACTCCATAGTCAGCCAGTAATACCCTGCTCTCAAGATCTTTCTCGTCATGGCATGCCCGCCGGCGTGCGTACCAAATATGCCCTCATGGACTTCTTCCATGAGCATACTCGCCTCTTTCTCATCTACACATCTGAGTAGCACGAGATCGTGGTTTCTCTTATACAACACTCCATCAGGATTGAGATAAAAGTTTCCAGATAGCCTCCTCAGAGTCTTCTTATCCTGGGTTGACGCACCCGCAGGATACTCCTTAGTCATAAGGAAGGTCTGGATGTCGTGGAACCATGGCTTGCCGTCGGCGGCATCCTCGATTGCAAAGACAAATGCCGGTCTGTCAAGACGCGAAAGAACAATGCTTGGAGCTTCATTCCAAAGGTTGACTTTATACATTGAAGCCAACGTGGCTAAGGCATCAGCCATCTGATTTTCAGCCCTGGGTACATGATGAAGTTCCACTCGATCGAAGAACGGAAGCAGCCTCCTGGCATAATTCATGTACGACACCAAATTCGCTTGACGAGTTTCCCACTCCCCTTTAATCTGATTGATTACAAGAGCTGAGTCACCATATACGTCTAGATTCTTGATTCTCAAATCAATTGCCTCTTCTAGACCCATAATACATGCTTCATACTCCGCCTCATTGTTGGTAACTGGAAACGTCAGTCTCGTAGTAAACGGGATGTGGGATCCGTGAGGAGTCGTGATAATAGCCCCGATACCACTTCCATAGGAATTAACCGCTCCATCGAATATCAACTTCCACTGAGACGTCCTATCTGGCCCCTCACCGGGCAATGACTCATCGCAATCCTTCGCTTTGAGAAACATAATATCCTCGTCAGGGAATTCGAACTTCATCGGCTGGTAGTCTTCGATTGACTGCTCGGCAAGGTACTCAGACAATACGCTTCCCTTAATGGCTTTCTGGGAGACGTACTGAATATCATATTCTGTTAACACCATTTTCCACCTAGAAATCCTGCCCGAAAGAGCTTGCTTCTCGAAGACGTACTTGATCGGATCCATCTTCGAAATTAGCATAGTGGTGTGATTGAGCATATACTGTCGTAGACGTTTGGCAGCCCAAGCTAATGCACAACACGTCTTCTCCAGCATCGAGTATCGAGATTCACACTCAGTGAACTTTTTACTCAAATAATAAATGGCATGCTCTTTTCTGCCCGTCTCGTCATGCTGACCGAGAACACACCCCATACTATTCTCCAGAACCGTCAGGTACATGATTAATGGCCGTCCAGCCACTGGGGGTATCAAAATTGGAGGTTCTTGAAGATACTGCTTTATTTTGTCGAATGCCCTCTAGCAATCCTCATTCCAAGTAATCGCCTGATCTTTCTTTAAAAGCTTGAACATCGGTTCACAGGTGGCCGTGAGCTGAGAGATAAACCTTGCAATGTAGTTTATTCGGCCCAAGAAACCACGAACTTCTTTTTCTGTTTTCGGCGCTGGCATTTCTTGAATAGCTTTTATTTTCGCAGGATCAACTTCGATACCTCGTTCACTAACGATAAACTCCAATAACTTTCCGGACCGCACTCTGAAAGTGAACTTGTTAGGATTCAGCCTCAGCCTGAACTTCCTAAGCCTCTCAAAAAGCTTCAATAAGTTGACCATATGCTCTTCCTCCGTTTGGGACTTTGCAATCATGTCATCAACATAGACCTCGATCTCATGATGAATCATATCATGAAACAAAGTTACCATTGCTCGCTGGTAAGTGGCCCCTGCGTTCTTCAGACCGAAGGGCATTACCTTATATCAAAATGTTCCCTAGGGGGTGATAAACGTCGTTTTCTCCATGTCCTCCGGTGCCATCTTAATCTGATTGTAACCGGAGAAGCCATCCATGAACGAAAACACGAAAAACTGGGTTGTGTTGTCGACCAACACATCGATATGAGGCAACGGGAAATCATCCTTAGGGCTCGCCCTATTCAAATCCCGATAATCGACGCACATGCGTACCTTACCGTCCTTCTTCGGTACAGGCACTATGTTGGCGACCCACAGAGGGTAAGTGGTAACGGCTAGAAACCCTGCGTCCAACTGCTTCTGGACTTCTTCTTTGATTTTTACAGCCATATCTGGTCTCGTCCTCCTAAGCTTCTGCTTGACTGGAGGGCACTCTTCTCACAACGGCAAGCGATGAACCACGATGTCTGTGTCAAGTCCGGGCATATCTTTGTATGACCAAGCAAAAACGTCACTATACTCCCGAGGCATCTCGACCATTCTATGCTTGACATCAATCTGCAGCGCAGCCCCTATTCTGACATTTCTGACGAGCTCCTCAGAACCCAGGTTTACGATCTCAATATCTTCCTCATGAGGCAAAATAACCTTTTCCTCTTGTCTCAACAAGCGGGCCAACTCTTCCGGAAGGTCTTCGTCTTCGTCAATCTCATCCTCGGCTTGATAAATCGGGAAATCGAAGTCGTAGTGAGCCGTAGAGGGTCCAGAATCGATGTCATCTGTTATGTGGATCCTGCAATAACAAGGGTTAAGTTTAAAGCAAGAATATGCAGGTTAGCACAAACCCCGTTGCCATTTTGCTGTTTTTCAAAATAAACATAAAACAGGAATAACAGAGAACACAATATTTGAGTACGAAGAAAACGCCTTTGATTTATTAACAAAGTGCATGTACATAATCCAACAAGGCCCTGACAATAAAACCACTATGCCCCGGGCAGGACATAGGGTTGTACAAAGATTGTAAAAAGCAAATCATTACTCTTCACTTGTCAGCTGGATAATCTCCTTGATGGTCCAATTGTCGAGACGCTCGCCCGGCTTGCTTGGCTGAATCCAGGCGTCAAGATCACAATCGCTATCCCCGCTGTCCTCAGACACTACGTTGATGCTTTCGAAAATCACTCCGCCTTTGGTAAATAGGATCGGCCCCTTCCCACGAGATGAGCTGCTAGACGAAGAAGATGAAGCTTCAGCTTCAGGAGAATACCCCAATCCAAACTTATCCTGCTTGATCGGTACCTCCAAAACATGCCCCCAGCCTGGGGTGGAACCGACTTCGACGACGGCCCGAGCTTCTTTGAACGAGGAAAGATTCATCTCTTGCTTCTCTACGACGGCAGGAGCTACCTCTTTCACCTTGACGGTTTCAAATGCTTGGCAGAGAGTTTCATGGATCTCGCCATCCATTTCAACATATTTAAAGGATGACAAGTGGCTCACCATGATGTCCTCCTCACCACAGACGGTTAATATGCTTCCCCCGACAGCATATTTGAGCTTTTGATGCAGCGTGGATGTCACGGCACCAGCAGCATGGATCCATGGCCGACCTAAGAGGCAACTGTAGGCAGGCATGATATCCATGATATAAAAAACCGTATCGAACGTCTCCGGACCAACCTGAATCGGCAGGGTCAGCTCTCCGAAAATGTGGCGCTTAGTTCCATCAAAGGCTTTCACCACCAGATCACTGGGCGTGCAAAGCAATCCACGAGTGTCCAACTTCATTAGTGCCTTTTTCGGAAGCACATTAAGCGACGAACCCGTATCCACCAGGACATGCGACATGATTGTGCCTCTGCACTCTATTGAGACGTGCAAGGCGCTGTTGTGATCTCTCCCTTTAGGAGTCAGCTCTAAATCTGTGAATCCCAGCCCATTGCCAGCGTTAACATGGGCTACCACCTCTTCTAGCTGATTTACTGATATCTCCTGCGGCACGTAGGCAGCGTTCAATACCTTCAGTAATGCGTTGCGGTGCGCTTCAGAACACAGCAACAGGTTGAGAATAGAAATTTTTCACGGAGTCTGATGAAGATGATCTACAATCTTGTAGTCGCTCTTCTTGATTAACCGCATGAACTCTTCGGCATCTTTGACTAGCAAACCTTCTCTGCCCCACAAGGGACCTCTTCGACGGCTCTGCCCTTACCCTTATCAGCAGCCTCAGCTCTGACCACTTTCTCTGCCACAACCTCTGTCGGCGCAAACACTCTTCCGCTTCGAGTAATACCACTGACCCCGGCAAGATTTTGCATAGTCGATCCGTACAGCTCTAGCTCTATCTTCTGACCATTGCAATAGACTTCGGCGCCGTAATGCCACGGAACAGCGTTAGTGCTCTCGAATGGGATTGGCCCGGCCCTGGTAATAGTAATTGTAGGTGGTCGGGGCGCAGAAATGGTAATAGGTCGACGAGGAATGGTAATGGTGGCAACTTCATCTGCCTGCTTCAGCACGACCTCCCGTGATGCACTTTCAACGCTCCGGCTGAACTGCAAAATACCCTCAGACATCAGACTTTGGATACCTTCTACCAGCTGCTCACACCCATCAGGATGTGTAGCACAAGCCATGCATAACTCTCCGCATCCTGGAAAGAAGCCCTTCTTCAGCAACTTAGCTTTGACGAAACTAAGCGGCGTCTTCAAGTCTTTGACATCAGTCAGCAAGTCTGCACTCTCCTCAGCGATAATGGCGTTCACTCCGCCTCCCCTATGATGAGGCATGGGGTTTTTGGTGACATTGGGCACATTGTCAAAAAAGTTAATGACCTTGGCGTCTACCAGGTCCTGCACTTTGTGCTTAAAAGCTTTACAGTTCTCAATCGTATGACCTGGTGCCCCCGTATGGAAATCACAAGTAGCATTTGCGTCATACCCTGGTGGTGGTGCCCCTGTTAAGGGAGCCAACGTCCTCTTTTGAACTAACTGAAGCTGCAGCAAAGTTTGCAGAAGCTGCGCATACGACATAGGTGGAGCTTCAAAATGACGGCTTGCCAAAGGAGCCCGATTCTGATATTTCCTATACCCCTGCTGACTCTGCTGCTGCTGCGGCGGAGCAGCTGGGATATTTATGCTAGCAATCTGCTGCTGAGGGCCCTTGCCCTTTCTCCAAGCATTAGTGACAGCACTGGCATCTCCTTCTCGACGCTTGCCAGCGTAAGGTTTCTTACCACCTCCTCCAGCTGAGGATGATTCACCTTAGATTTTTCCGATTTTTATACCGTTCTCGACGTGCTCGCCCATAGTGATGAGAGCCGAGAATGTCCCAGACATGCCACTGACTAGCTTTTCATAGTAGATTCCAGGAAGGGTAGCCACGAACATTTGCACTAGCTCGCGCTCAACCATCGGCGGTTGAACCCGAGCAACCATTTCACGCCACCGCTGGGCGTACTCTTTAAAGCTTTCATTATTCCGCTGTGAAAGATTCTGGAGCTGAACTCGGTTGGGGGCCAAGTCGCTATTGTACTGATAGTGGAGGACGAACGCTTCAGCGAGATCCTTCCAGGTGCGTACGGTAGCGGGCTCCAAGCCCATATACCATTCGAGGGATGGACCAGAAAGACTATCTTGGAAGAAGTGCATCAGCAACTTCTCATCGTCAGAATAGGCAGACATCTTTCTATAATAAGATCGAAGGTGGACACGGGGGCAAGTAGTACCCTTATACTTCTCAAAGACAGGCACCTTGAACTTATGAGGTACCTTGAAATCAGCAATTAACCCCAGCTTGGACATATCAACGCCCAAAGTATTCTGATTTTCAATGTCTCTCATTTTGTCTTCCAATGCCTTGAACCTGAGTCGAGCTTCAGCATTCAACTCTGCTTCCACACCTCTTTGAGAGAATATGTCATCTTGATGATCCTCAAGCCACGGTTGAGGCACCAACAGATTTCCGACACCAACATTGTCGTTGACCGGCCCTATGTTGATATTAGCTCCCAGACTACCATTGCCGACGCCCGCCGCATTGAGTCCGATATTAGTCATCATATTGCCATTAACACTGCCGTTGGCCCCGGCAACAGGAACAACATTCTGCGGAGCATCCACTGGAGGAGGAGTAGGCATAGCCCCACCATGCAGTATGCCATTACTATCAACCCTGGAGATCAAAGGTTGAACCAAAGTACGAAGCTGGTCTTGACCATTAGCGACTACCTGCATCAGTTCCATAAAACGATCCATCCGTTCACGGAGCTCTTGAACATCTGACTGCACCTGATCCATGATCCTAGTCTGATTAGCTCGAGTTGAATAACGGTGAATGAGTCTTTGATCAATCCTGGAGACCGGGAGCAGCTCGGAACCTGTGAACCTGAAAAACCTGAAAACATTAAAGGTTAGGAAAAGCGACAAAATGTACGCCATGCAAATGCTTCATGCAGATGCATGCATGTGTCTGTGTGCTTGGGAGATTTCCCCCGATCCTTAGTGCCAGTGCTGATAATAATAAGAGGAAGAAGTCCGAGCCCAATCATGGAAACATCAATCTCATATATATATGGAAAGGCCTGTCAAGGCAGTATACAGTATCAGCGAGTACAAAACAAATCAACAGCATGACCTCAGCCAACAAGTCTGGTGATGGTCAGCATACAGCAAAGATCAAAACAACAGGAATACAACTAGTCAAGTACGGCCACGGGCGCGATACTCCGCTAATAACTCCTTCGTCTCTGGATGATCTGGCAAAGTGAGCAACCCCTCGACGAGTAGTTCCCTCTGCACAATGGTATGCTGAAGCCCCTGAACTGAATTTTCCCATGCTCCTTCGCCAAAGCAATCCTCCAGTTTCCGCTTCTTAGACTCAAACATCAGCTTATGCTCCTTTAGGTTAGCAAGGGCTTTGTTGAGTTGGCCTTCGGCGGCGTATCTGCGGGCGGTCTCTTCATCAAACCTCCGCTCACTGTCCTTTACTTCGGCTTCCAGCTTAGAGATCTGCAGCATCAGCTTGTCCTCTCGCTCCTTCCTGGTGGCCAGGGAGGTCTCCAATGCTGGTCGAACTTAGATATCCTCCGATATGCCTCGTCCAAATGCTGCTTCTTCGTAGCTAGTACATCATTAACAGCCCTGAAGTCCTGACCCAAGCGTTCGCGGTCAGCTATTTGCTTTGCCAAGTCTGCACCCAGTTGGTTTACCGACTTTGTTTGCTTTTTGAAAGCATGCACGGCTTCGTTCCTTTCACTTCGAAGCTGAGCTAACTCCTTTTCTAATTCTGCGTTCGCCCGCTTCAGTTCATCCCGCTCGGCTAATACCTGGTTGTGCTGATGAATGGACACAGTGGTAGGCTCTTCGACTGGTGGAGGACTCTCTGGTCTGACATGAGGAAATGGCATCCCTATAGCCTTGGCTCTGGCTCTGATCCAAGCTGAATAAGGAGGGTAGGCTTGACTGTTGCTCTTTCCCAACAAAGGCTTTCCCCTCTTGCTGATACTGTTCCACGCACGCTGAAGCTTGGACAACAAATCCCCCTCTAGAGTACCCGTGAGGTACAGAGATTCCTGTACCTCTTCCTCCTTCGGTGGAGTCCTCAAAGCATATGCGAACTGACGAACTAGCAATGACGGATTGTAGTTGATGCAACCCTTCCTACCTATCAGAGGTACATTAGGAAACCCACTACAACTGAAGATCACCTCGGTACCTAGCCTGTCTCTGTCAACGAACCAATCAATATCTTCTGCAGACAAACTCATCAGACGCTCAGGCCACTCAGCTGTGGCTGCAGACAAGACGAAAGAACCCCTCTTGGGCAAATGACTATCAAACCATTTGTACAGCAGCGGTACGCAGCATGAGACATTCTTCCCTCTCCGGTTCTCATTCTTGTAATGCACCGAGTGATAGACGTCTCCGATCAGAGTAGGGACTGGATTCCCTGAAGCGAAGATGTGAAATGCATCAAAGTCTATGAAATCAGGCATGTTGGGGAACAGGATAATACCGTATATGCATAAAGCAAGGATGGCATTGAATGCGT
This sequence comes from Lathyrus sativus, assembly GCA_963859935.3. NCBI lineage: Eukaryota > Viridiplantae > Streptophyta > Magnoliopsida > Fabales > Fabaceae > Lathyrus > Lathyrus sativus. The sequence goes on along the minus strand of OZ012739.1, from coordinate 599,979,872 downwards.
CCCAACATTTGTCCTTAGCATACTGCTGAGCCTTAGCTATCAGAAACTGCAAGGAGAACCCAGGAACCTTGTTCCAACTCGTCACTACTAACTCAGAGGCGCCCAAATGGAGTGAAGAAGCTAAACCAGCCAGATCAGGCTCAGCATCCATGTGGACAAAAGGCATCTGCCTTTTGATAGGCACACCCAGCAAATCAGCATACTCTTCCAGCGTCGGCGCGAGAACGAAGTCCTGAAAAGTGAAACACCTCAGAGGAGGGTCATAGAACTGCAGAAGAGCATGTAACCCATTCAACTCGGACGTAGAAGGTTTGCAAACCAGACTGAGCAACCTGCCATAAGACTTCCTGAACTTATCCTTCACAGAATCACCTGCTAGAGCTATCAAACCAGTCAACTTCGACACATCAGGGGTCGGGAACTTGTACGCAACAGTCTTCCTGAGAGAGGCCATAAGAATACAATAGGAGGCGAGAAATCCTGGATCAGGGAAACGGTACCTGCAACACAGACACACGTTAATGGAATGCAAATGAACATGCAAACTAATGCAAAATGTAGGCATGCAATAATATATCCGAATAGCTGCTGTGGAGATTCTGTATCAACAATCACTGATGGGAAGAAAACCCCGGTGTAAGACCACTAATCTGATCTGCTAAGAACGACCATCTGATAGGACCATATATATAAGATCAAAATTCTGCTCTGTTGAGAACAAATGGCTGATAATAAGGACCTCAGATGTATGATCAAGAAATATCTGCTGATGAAGTCTTCAGACCCCAAAAATCTGCTCTATCAAGAACAAACCACTGATGACAATACTCTGATCAAACCTGCTCTATCAAGAACAGACATACACCTGATGATAAGATCCTCTGATCAAAACCTACTCTATCAAGAACAGACGAATCTGCAACTGAGAACCCTGGTACCAACATAACTGATTCACTGTCAAGAAAACCAGGTAGTCTGAAGGTCTAAGTTTCCTGCAACAAACCCAATCCCACTCACAGGTATGGACCTAAACTGACTCAAGGTACGGCATCCTATGCGTTCATCAGCGTCACAGACTTTCAAGAGGGGTGATACGATACCTAGAAGGTGTGGCATCACCAGCTCATGAAGCGGCCTCACTTAGCTGAATCACAAATGATCGGTCCCCAGAGTCGACAATCCACCAAACCAGCAACCGTCTCAACCCAAAGGGTTGAAAGTGAAGCCAACCGGATGAACCTCGTCTGAGCGTGGATTTCATGAGACACTAGTGCCTGCAAAGCAAGCACGCGCCCACTAATTTCCACTCTAAGTCTATGGTGCACTCAAGCCTGGGTCTGGCTTCTCACTCATCAGAACTCCCATCCCACAACAGCACAAATAATCATATTATACTGAAAATAAAATGCGGGAAATAAAGTGCGAGAAGTAAAAAATGCGATAAATAAACGCAACCCAGCAGGTAAACATACAAGCGGTAGGATTGACTCTCGCAGGGAACCGTTGGAGTCCCCAGCAGAGTCGCCAGCTGCTGGGGACGGTCCCAGGCAGCTAGGAAGAAAATCCAAGGCGAGACTCGCATACGGAAACACCTGAAGTCCCCAGCAGAGTCGCCAGCTGTCGCTTGTGCGAAAATAAGGTGCCGGCACAACAGAAGAGTCGCCACCTTTCGTTATTTATCCCTCAGAGCGGGAAAGGAAACGATCGGAAAAACCTGACGAATAAGGGTAAGACAAGGTCATCGCAACCATTGTCTGGGTTCGGGAGTCGGTTACGCAAGGGGAAGGTATTAGCACCCCTCACGTCCGTCGTACTCGACGGGATCCTCGCTTGTTTGTTTACTTGGACGGGTTGGTTATAATCTATCTACCTATCAAGGCTGGCTGAAAAAGAAAAGAAAAATGACTCGGCAAAGCGTCGCGCTTTATGCCTACGTATTCTCATCAGAGAATGAGAAATCAGAGTCCATGTAGTTCGGCCTACGAAGGGTTATGGGGGAAGGTAGCTCGCCAAGACTTCGCCATCTTGTGCCTACGTACTCTCAACAGGTATGAGAGATCAGAGCTCACGTAGTTCGGGAAACTACGGTTTATTTCCTGTTTTTTACGAAAGAAGTGTTTTTTTATTGTGTTTGCGATTTCAACCGCACTAGAGACTATGACCTGAGAGTGAATGCGTCGCATGTCACCCAAAGGGTACCATACTAAACATCCAGACTGTGGAAAAGAAACTCTCCCACAATCCTTTCTCATATAGCTTAAGGCTCGTAACGTACGAAAGAAATCATTCATGATTACTGTATTTTAAACTGTTTGGAGATGAGAAGAGAACAAGCCCAACTAGGAGGGAGACTATCAAGTCCTACTTTTGTCATGCCATGGATTCATCCTATGGTTGAAGTTTGAACAGGGAACTCCTAGAAGTTGTCATGCATAGGTTTCAACCTAAAAGTCTATCATCAAATCCTTATCAAAGGAAATGAGAGTCCTAAGGGATCATATCAATGATACACCAAAACAGACAAAGCATCAGCTTAACAATAAAATGCATGCAATGCAAGTGAGGGAGGAAATGTGTGTGGGGCTTCAGCCTCCACAAGCTCGTTTCGACCTCAAGCCAGTCATGAAATAACAGTAATCATACTGAAGAATAAACAACATGCTATCAAACAATAAACAGTAAACTGCAATCATACAGATAAAAGAAATGAAGTGAAAATGCCATCAGGCAAACAAACCACATGGGCAAGGGAGCTGGGCTCTACCGAATACCCACAAGCAAAGCCACGCAATAACAATACAAGCATAGGGAGCAACTCAACCTCTAATGCAATCATGCTCCTAGACTGAACTTATTCTAGATGGACTTAATCTAATGCAACAGACAAATCAAGCAAAACACACAATACAGAAAAGAAAAACAGAAGAAAGCCTCAGCTCCTCCAGCAGCAACTCAATCTTCAGACTTCAATCATCAATTGCTTTCCAGGTATCAACCCTACAATATGAGTATCAACTCATCTTCTCCCCTTAAGCTTCAGCTTCTTTGATCAGCTCCACCTTCAGGCTTCACCATCTTCAGGGATCTTCAAGTATCAACTTGATCTTCATGCTCTTCAAGCTTCAGCTGGAATGGCAGTCTTCAAGGATTCATCCTCTTCAACCATCTCTAATGAAGTCTTCATCTTCATGCTCAGGCTCTGACAGCTCTCAAGACAAATCAAACAGAGAAAAATTACTACTGGATAAGCTGGGGGATGTTGAACTGCTTATTTGATCACCAAAGGTGACCTATAAGGGTTCAACATCAAGTGAAAGGTTCCCTCAAAAGTTCTACCTCCTGGGTATAACACTAATCCCTCCAAAGGAGAGAGGTGTATACCCTGGAAGGACTTTGAATCACAGGGAGGAATGGATGTGAAGAATACTATCCATGTTTGAGAAAGAAGTTTATCTAACTAAGCTCTATCCTGATCCTATCCCTAAAACAAAAGCAAAACCTAAGACTAAATCCCCCAAGCTCAACTTCAATCTTCAAATGCTTCTCAATGCTCCTTAATGCTCCATCAAGCTCCACAAGGCCAACCAAGCACAAAAGAAAGCAAAACAAGCAAGCACCCAAAATACAATGCCCACAAGGCAACATACATACTAACCATACATTCAAAAATCAATTAAAAATGCTAAAATACTATATAATATTCTAGTAAAATTATAGGGGATTCTATACATACCTACCCTTAACCCATATATTCCCCATACTCTAATCTTGACCTAAAAACCCAAAACAAAATTGTTAAGTCTACTTATGTTGAATAAAACCCTAATTTTGTTATGCTAATGCTAGCCTAAACAACCTAATCAAATCTTAACCTAAAAATCATGAATTAAATCCTATGGGAAACTATGATTCAATATCTAACTATGCCAAAAAGAATGGCTCAAAAAGCCTAAGGGAAGGTCCTAAAAGAAATTCTACAAAATTGAGTGTCAAACTAAACCTATTTAAAAGCTATTTAAAAGAATAATATACTAAAAATATTAAAAGAAAATAAAATGCCAATTTTATTTATTGATATTTTTCTAGACAAAATTATTAACATGTAGAAAAAACAAGAATTAAAAAACATTCAATTTTCTATTTTATATGATTTATTGAAAATGCAAGAAAATTAAAAGAAATTAAAAAATAAAAGAAAATGAATTAAAGGGGAGGGGGTGTCAAACATAACTGCGCCCAGTTCATATTATGATGGGCCCATAAACCGGGGGGTGGGAATAGCATGCATTAAGCCCATTAAGAATCAGAAAATCCATATGAAAAATTGAAAAGAAAAATAAAACGCAGACGGTACGAATAGCAACCAATTTCAGTTGAAAATTGGACTTGGGCCGCTGGTGGGGTGTGAGTATCACAATTTCATTAGGCCCAGGATTCATCACTAACTCAAACACAGCGTTTTGGCTCTTCAAAATTCCCTCCGCTTGCAAATTCAAATCGTGGCCGTTGGATGGGATGAACAAGTCAAGAATTGGAGATGATCGGACGACTAATGGATCGTCTTCTCCAAACTTCCATCTAGGGTTTCAGAAACCCTAACTCCATGCAAGAACTTCACCTCCTTCGTTCTCCTCCATTACTCAATGAAATCACAAACTTCCAAAGGCAAAAATTCTCTACGTGCTACCAGGAATCTAACCATACTCGTATTTTCCACTGAAACCTCTTGTAGCTCCCAACCCGATAGCTCAAAGTCCTGGGTTCAACCTCTTTTCTCTGTGATCAACTCTGCTAAAACTCAAATCTAATGGTATGAACTTGTTCTACACGTTACTCTAACCAATCTATGCTATACCATATCCATTGAAATCCACTACACAGTTTGTTCTTGGAAATTAAAGAAATGGCACCCTGCCATGAAACTCTATGGATCTCTCTCAAATCCTCAGAAAATCATCAACTAACCTAGCATGCTACTTCTACACCTAGAAATCTAACAGAAAGTACATAAATAAGGAGGTATGGAGCAAGTTACCAACCTGTCAAATGGTGATGGTGAGTGATGTTAGAGATGGCTTCAAGGCTTGTAATTGCTTCCAAGGAATCCTCTAATGGTGTATATCTTTCTGTTTGCAAGAATTCTGATGGGAGAGACTTGTAGAGATCAAATCGTGTGTGGCTTGCACTTGAAGGAAACTTTGAATATCTCTTTCTCCTCTCACTCTTCACCAATGGATTCACCAACCTTTGATCACATTGTGAGCCTCTCAATTTATAATCATCCATAGAATCATCTAGGAGCTTCTAGAATCATCTAGAAAGTAATGGAAAGTCATGGAATTTCTCTTTTAATGACATGTGGTATATCTCATATCATGCCTTAAGCCTTGTCATTTTGTGCCAAAATCTCCTTACAAGAGATATTGAAAGGGAATGTGTGAAAAAACAAGCTTGGTTTTGCCTTATGTGAAGATTTGCAAAGGTTCCTTAATATGCAAGCATGAACTTTACAAAGCAACCTCCATTTTAAGACCTCAAATCAAAAATCTATTTGAACCATTGTTTTTAAAATTATGTTTGGATTCAAAATGACATATTGGATGACCTATTTTGGATTTGTGGATCTCCCAAATCAATTTCCAACTTGGATCCATTTAAGTTATAAGTCATTTTTAGGTCATTTTCACCCATTCGTGTAAATCCTTGCTACAAGCTTTTTCAACAACTCATGACCACTTTTCTAGGCTTAAAATGCCATTTTGAACAACTTTGATGTTTTGAGTTTTTTCATCTGAGGCTTGGAAATAGGAGATATGGCCTTTGCTTAAAATGACCTATAATCACCAAATGACCAAAATACCCCTGTCTTGTTCAAACCATAAGTTGAGTTCTACAAATCCTATCAAGGACTTCTAGTACTATCTAGAAAGATAAGAAGATGCTATTCAACATTCATGTTTACCAAGAAATCATAGGAATCATCCTACTAGGGCAAAAGTTGTCTGCAAGTTGGGTGACTTTCAAGGACCCAGATTCACATACCTCAGATGACCTGTAATTTGTCAAAGTCATAACTTGAGCTCTACAAATCCTATCAAGGACTTCTACCACTCAAATTAAATCTAAGAACAAGCTATACAACATTCATGTTGTGGGGAAGATGAGATATCAATCACATCTTGAGATAAAACTGCCTGGAAGATAGGGATCAAATTAGGGTTTTTTCACTGTCCATCCTTGGAAACCCTAACTCAAAACTTCTCAAACTCCTCAATCATGATGAGTTGGTCTAGGAATCATCTTTGTAGTATCTCAATACTTCATTCCATGATCACATGGCCCTTGGATTAGGTCTCAACCTTCTCCAAATCATCAGCTGATCTAGGATTGACCCAGTCAAACCCTAATTCTACCATTCATGGTTGAATCTTCTGAATTCTTGCACAATGAACTCTCTGGGCTTCATGATGGCTATCAAGACATCTCATAGGCTTTCTCAAAGCTTCAAGTTCATTCTCAAAGTCATCTGAGGAGCCCCCACAACTCTCAAGCTATGAAGCACACAACCTTGGTTTCAACCAATTCCTCTGAGGATTTCTTGAACTTTCTGATGAAGGTATCAAACTTAAAACACTTGATGGGTGAATAAATGTTGGTCAAATTTTGGGGTGCAACATGTAGTAAACGGGATGTGGGATCCGTGGGGAGTCGTGATGATAGCCCCGATGCCACTTCCGTAGGAATTAACCGCCCCATCGAATATCAATTTCCACTGGGATTTCCTATCTGGCCCCTCGTCGGGCAACGGCTCATCGCAATCCTTCGCTTTGAGAAACATAATATCCTCGTCAGGGAATTCAAACTTCATTGGCTGGTAGTCCTCGATCGGCTGCTCGGCAAGGTAATCAGACAATACGCTTCCCTTGATGGCCTTCTAGGACACGTACTGAATATCATATTCCGTTAACACCATTTGCCATCTGGCAATCCTGCCCGAAAGAGCCTGCTTCTCGAAGACGTACTTGATCGGATCCATCTTCGAAATTAGCATAGTGGTGTGATTGAGCATGTACTGTCGTAAACGTTTGGCAGCCCAAGCTAGTGCACAACACGTTTTCTCCAGCATCGAGTATCGAGATTCACAGTCAGTGAACTTTTTACTCAAGTAGTAAATGGCATGCTCCTTTCTGCCCGTCTCGTTATGCTGACCGAGAACACACCCCATACTATTCTCAAGAACTGTCAAGTACATGATTAATGGCCGTCCAGCCACTGGGGGTATCAAGATTGGAGATTCTTGAAGATACTGCTTTATCTTATCGAATGCCTTCTGGCAATCCTCATTCCAGCTAACCGCCTGATCTTTCTTTAAAAGCTTGAACATCGGTTCACAAGTGGCCATGAGCTGAGAGATAAACCTTGCAATGTAGTTTATTTGGCCCAAGAAACCACGAACTTCTTTTTCTGTTTTCGGCGCTGGCATTTCTTGAATGGCTTTTATTTTCGCAGGATCAACCTCGATGCCTCGTTCGCTAACGATAAACCCCAGTAACTTTCCGGACCGCACTCCGAAATTGCATTTGTTAGGATTCAGCCTCAGCCTGAACTTCCTAAGCCTCTCAAAAAGCTTCAATAAGTTGACCAGATGCTCTTCCTCCGTTTGGGACTTCGCAATCATGTCATCAACATAGACCTCGATCTCATGATGAATCATATCATGAAACAAAGTCACCATTGCTCGTTGGTAAGTGGCCCCTGCGTTCTTCAGACCGAAGGGCATTACCTTATAGCAAAATGTCCCCCATGGGGTGATAAACGTCGTTTTCTCCATGTCCTCCGGCGCCATCTTGATCTGGTTGTAACCAGAGAAGCCAACCATTAACGAAAACACGGAGAACTGGGCTGTGTTGTCGACCAACACATCGATATGAGGCAACGGGAAATCATCTTTAGGGCTCGCCCTATTCAAATCCCGATAATCGACGCACATGCGTACCTTACCATCCTTCTTCGGTACAGGCACTATGTTGGCGACCCACGGAGGGTAAGTAGTGACCGCTAAGAAGCCAGCATCGAGCTGTTTCTGCACTTCTTATTTGATCTTAACGGCCATATCTGGTCTCGTCCTCCTAAGCTTCTGCTTAACGGGAGGGTAATCTTCTCGCAACGGCAAGTGGTGGACCACGATGTCCGTGTCAAGTCCGGGCATATCTTTGTATGACCAAGCAAAGACGTCACTATACTCTCGAAGCATCTCGACCAATCTCTGCTTGACATCATTCTGCAATGCAGCCCCTACTCTGACATTTCTGACGAGCTCTTCAGAACCCAGGTTTACGATATCAATCTCCTCCTCATGAGGCAGAATAGCTTTCTCCTCTTGTTTCAACAAGCGGGCCAACTCTTCAGGAAGGTCTTCGTCTTCATCAATCTCTTCTTCGGCTTGATAGATCGGGCAATCGAAGTCGAAGTGAGCCGTAGAAGGTCCAGAGTCGATGTCATCTGTTATGTGGATCCTGCAATAACAAGGGTTAAGTTTAAAACAACAATATGCAGGTTAGCACAAACCCCATTGCCATTTTACTGTTTTTCAAAACAAATATAAAACATGAATAACAGAGATCACAATATTTGAATACGAAGAAAACGCCGTTGATTTATTAACAAAATGCATGTACATAATCCAACAAGGCCCTGACAATAAAACCACTATGCCCCGGGTAGGACATAGGGTTGTACAATGATTGGAAAAAGTAAATCATTACTCTTCACTTGTCATCTGGATGATATCCTTGATGGTCCAATTGTTGAGGCCCTCGCCCGGCTTGCTTGGCTGAATCCAAGAGTCGAGATCACAATCGCTATCCCCGCTGTCTTCAGACGCCGCGTTGATGCTTTCGAAAATCACTCCGCCACTGGTAAATAGGATCGACCCCTTACCTCGAGACGTACTGCTAGACGAAGAAGAAGAAGCTTCAGCTCCAGGAGCATACCCCAACCCAAATTTATCCTGCTTGTTCGGTATCTCCAAAATATGCCCCCAGCCTGGGGTAGATCCATCCTGGACGACGACCCGAGCTTCCTTGAACAAGGAGAGATTCATCTCTGGCTTTTCTGTGACTACAGGAGCTACTTCTTTCACTTTGACGGCTTCAAATGCTTGGCAAAGATTTTCATGGATTTCGCCATCCATTTCAACATACTTAAAGGATGACAAATGGCTCACCATTATGTCCTCCTCGCCGCTCATGGTTACTATGCTTCCTCCGACAGCATATTTGAGCTTTTGGTGCAACGTGGAGGTCACGGCACCCGCATCATGGATCCATGGCCGGCCCAAGAGACAACTGTAGGCAGGCATGACGTCCATGATATAAAAGACCGTGTTGAACGTTCCTGGACCGACTTGGACCGGCAGGGTCACCTCCTCGAAAACGTGGCGCTTAGTCTCATCGAATGCTTTCACCACCAGATCACTGGGTGTGCAGATCACCCCACGAGTATCCAACTTCATTAATGCCTTCTTCGGAAGCGCATTAAGTGACGAACCCGTGTCCACCAACACGTGCGACATGATCGTGCCCCTACACTCTATCGAGATGTACAGGGCGCTGTTGTGATCTCTCCCTTTAGGCGTCAGCTCTAAATCTGTGAAACCTAGCCCATTGCCAGCATTAACGTGGGCTACCACCTCTTCTAGATGATTCACCGATATCTCTTGCGGTACGTAGGCAGCGTTCAATACCTTCAGTAGCGTGTTGCAGTGCGCTTCAGAACACAGCAACAAGTTGAGAATAGAGATCTTCGAAGGTGTCTGGTGGAGATGATCTACAATCTTGTAGTCACTCTTTTTGATCAACCGCATAAACTCCTCGGCGTCTTTAACAAGCAAATCTTTCTCTACTCCACACGGGACCTCTTCGACGACTTTGCTTTTACCCTTATCGGCCGCATCAGCTCTGACCGCTTTATCTGCCACGACCTCTGGCGGCGCAAACACTCTTCCGCTGCGAGTAATACCACTGATTCCTGTGAGATTCTCTACAGTCGACCCATATGGCTCCAGCTCCAACTTCTGACCGTTGCAATAGACTTCAGCCCCATAATGCCACGAAACGGCGTTAGTGCTCTCGAATGGTATCGGCCCAACTTTGGTAATAGTGATGGTAGGCGGTCTGGGCGCAAAAATGGTTATGGGTTGGCGAGGGATGGTGATGGTGGCGACTTCATCGGCCCGCTTCAACACTACCTCTCCTAATACACTTTCAGCCTTCCGGCTAAACTGCAGAATCTCCTCAGTCATCAGACTTTGAATTCCTTCAACCAACTGCTCACATCCATCAGAATGTGTGGCACAGTCCATGCATAGTTCTCCGCATCCTGGAAAGAACCCTCTTTTCAATAACTTAGCTTTGACGAAGCTAAGCGGCGTCCTTAGGTCTTCGTGACATTGGGTACATTATCGGAGAAGTTAATGATCTTGGCATCTACCAAATCCTGCACCTTGTGCTTAAAGGCTTTGCAGTTCTCGATTGTGTGGCCTGGTGCCCCTGAGTGGAAGTCGCAAGTGGCATTTGCGTCGTACCCTGGTGGAGGTGCCCCTGTCAAGGGAGCCAGCGTCCTCTTCTGAACCAACTGAAGCTGAAGCAAAGTCTGTAAGAGCTGCGCATACGACATGGGCGGTGCTTCGAAGTAACGGTTTGCCAAAGATGCCTGATTCTAGTACTTTCTATATCCCTGCTGATTCGGTTGCTGCTGCTGCTGCTGGGATATTTATACTGGCTATCTGCTGCTGAGGGCCCTTGCCCTTTCTTCGAGCGTTGGTCACAGCGCTCGTCTCGCCTTCTCGTCGTTTACCAGCATAAGGTTTCTTTCCACCTCCTCCAGCTGAGGATGACTCACCTTGAATTTTCCCGATCTTGATTCCATTCTCAACATGCTCGCCCATGATGATGAGAGCTGAGAACGTCCCAGACATACCGCTGACTAACTTTTCATAGTAGACCCCCGGGAGGGTGGCAACAAACATCTGCACGAGCTCGCGTTCAACCATCGACGGTTGAACCCGGGCTGCCAACTCACGCCACCGCTGGGCGTATTACTTAAATCCTTCATTATTCCTTTGCGACAGGTTCTGGAGCTGAACTCGGTTCGGGGCCAAGTCGCTATTGTACTGGTAATGGTGGACAAACGCTTCAGCGAGATCCTTCCATGTGCGCACGCTAGTGGGCTCCAAACCCATGTACCACTCGAGGGATGGCCCGGAAAGACTGTCTTGGAAGAAGTGCATCAGCAACTTCTCGTCTTCGGAATAGGCAGACATCTTCCTGTAGTACGATCTTAGGTGGACACGAGGGCAGGTGGTGCCCTTATATTTCTCAAAGTCAGGTACCCTGAACTTAGGAGGTACCTTGAAATCAGCAATTAATCCCAGCTTGGACATATCAACGCCCAAAGTATTCTGATTCTCAATATCTCTCATTTTATCTTCAAGTGCTTTGAATCTGAGTCGCGCTTCAGCATTCAGCTCCCCTTCAGCACCTCTTTGAGAGAACACATCATCCTGATGATCCTCGAGCCATGGTTGAGGCACCAACAGATTCCCGACGCCTGCATTGCCGTTGCCCGGCCCGATGTTGACATTAGCTCCCAGACTCCCATTGCCGACGCCCGTCGCATTGAGTCCGATGTTGGCCATCACATTGCCATTAGCACTGCCATTGCCCCCGGCCACGGGGATGCCATTCTGCGGAGTATCAACTGGTGGAGGAGTAGGCACAGCCCCGCCATGGAGTATGCCGTTGCTATCAACCCTGGAGATCAAAGGCTGAACCAAAGTTCTGAGCTGATCCTGACCATTGGCGACCACTTGCATGAGTTCCATGAAGCGATCCATCCTCTCGCGGAGCTCCTGAACATCTGTTTGCACTTGATCCATGATCCTGGTCTGATTAGCTCTAGTTGGATAACGGTGAATTAGTCTCTGATCAATCCTGGAGTCACCGAAAACAGCTTGGGACCTGTAAACCTGAAAAACCTGTAAACACTAAAGGGTTAGGAAAAACAACAAAATGCTCGCCATGCAAATGCTTCATGCAAATGCATGCGTGTGTCTGTGTTTGGGAGATTTCCCCCGATCCTAGTGCCTGAGTGTCAGTGCTGATAATAATAAGAAGAAGAAGTCCGAGCCCAATCATGGAAACATCAATCTCATATATAAAGAAAGCCTATCAAGGAAGTATATAGCATCAGCGAGTACAAGATGAATCAACAGCGTGACCTCAACCAACAAGCCTGGTGATGGTCAGCATACAACAAAGATCAAAACAAAAGGAATACAACTAGTCAAGTACGGCCACGGGCGTGATACTCTTCTAACAACTCCTTCGTCTCTGGATGATCTGGCAGAGTGAGCAACCCCTCGACGAGCAATTCCCTCTGCACAATGGTGTACTGAAGTCCTTCGATCGAACCTTCCCATGCTCCTTCGCCGAAGCAATCTTCTAACTTCCGCTTCTTGGACTCAAACGTCAGCTTGCGCTCCTTCAGGTTAGCAAGAGCTTTGTTGAGTTGTCCTTCACCTCGGCTTCCAGCTTGGAGATTCGTAGCATCAGCTTATCCTCCCGCTCTTTCCTAGTGGCCAGGGAAGCCTTCCAGTGCTGGTTAAACTTGGATATCCTCCGATATGCCTCGTCCAAATGCTGCTTCTTCGTAGCCAGTACGTCATTGACAGCTTTGAAGTCTCGACCTATGTGTTCACGCTCGGCTATCTACTTAGTCAGGTCTGTACCCAGCTGGTTCACCAACTCTGTTTGCCTTTTGAAAGAATGGACGGCTTCGTTCCTCTCACTTCGGAGCTGAGCTAATTCCTTCTCCAATTCTTTGTTCGCCCGCTTCAATTCATCCCGCTCAGCTAATACCTGGTTATGCTGATGAATGGGCACAGTAGTAGGCTCTTCGATTGTTGGAGGACTTTCTGGCTTGGCATGAGGAAACGACATCCCTATAGCATTGGCCCTGGCTCTGATCCAAGTCAAATACGGAGGGTAGGCTTGACTATTGCTTTTTCCCAGCAATGGCTTTCCTCGCTTACCGATGCCATTCCACGCGCGCTGAAGCTTGGATAGCAGATCCCCCTCTAGAGAACCAGTGAGGTACAGAGATTCCTGTACCTCCTCATCCTTCGGCGGAGTCCTCAAGGCATACGCGAACTGTCGAACCAGCAACGATGGATTGTAGTTTATACAACCCTTCCTACCTATCAAAGGTACATTTGGAAATCCGCTGCAACTGAAGATCACCTCAGTACCCAACCTATCTCTGTCGAACCAGTCAATATCCTCTGCAGATAAACTCATCAGAAGCTCAGGCCACTCAGCTGTGGCTGCAGACAAGACGAAAGGACCCCTCTTGGGTAGATGACTTTCAAGCCATTTGTACAGCAAGGGTACGCAGCACGAGACATTCTTTCCCCTCCTGTTCTCGTTTTTGTAGTGAACTGAATGATAGACATCTCCTATCAGGGTAGGGACTGGATTCCCTGAAGCAAAGATGTGAAACGCATCAAAGTCTACAAAATCGGGCATGTTAGGGAACAGAATAATGCCGTATATGCATAGAGCGAGGATGGCATTGAACGCGACCCAACATTCGTCCCTGGCACACTGCTGAGCCTTACCCACCAGAAACTGCAAGGAGAACCCAAGAACCTTGTTCTAACTAGTCAATACTAACTCGGAGGCGTCCAAATGAAGTGAAGGAGCTAAACCAGCCAGATCAGGCTCAGCATCCATATGGGCAAAAGGCATATGCCTCTTGATAGGCACACCTAGCAAATCAGCATACTCTTCCAGCGTAGGTGCGAGAACGAAGTCCTGAAAAGTGAAACATCTCATCGGAGAGTCGTAGAACTGCAACAGAGCGTGCAACCCATTCAACTCGAACACAGAAGGCTTGCAAACCAAACTGAGCAACCTGCCATAAGATTTTCTGAACCCGTCCCTCATAGAATCATCTGCTAGAGCTATCAACCCAGTCAGCTTAACCACATCAGGGGTAGGGAAATTGTAAGCCACGGTCTTTCTCAGAGAGCCCATAACAATACAATAGGAGGCAAGAAATCCTGGATCGGGGAAAACGGTACCTGCAACACAGACACACGTTAATGAAATGCACATGAATATGCAAACTAATGCAAAATGCAATCATGCAATAAGAGATCCGGGCAACTAGTGCTGTGGAGAGTCTGTATCAACAAACACTGACAAGAAAAAACCCCGGTGTAGGACCATAAATCTGATCTGCCGAGAACAACCATCTGATAGGACCATATATAGGATCATAATTCTGCTTTGTCAAGAACAAATGTCTGATAATAAGGACCTCTGATGTATGATCAAGAAATATCTGCTGATGAGGTCTTCAGACCCCAAATCAAAAATCTGCTCTATCAAGAACAAACATACAGCTGCTGATGAGATCTTCAGACCCCAACAAAAATCTGCTCTATCAAGAACAAACAACAACTGCTAACGATATCTTCAGACCCCAAAAATCTGCTCTATCAAGAACAAACAACATCTGCTGATGAGATCTTCAGACCCCAAAAATCTGCTCTATCAAGAACAAACAACTGATGACAATACTCTGCTCTATCAAGAACAGCCATACACCTGATCATAAGATCCTCTAATCAAAACCTGCTCTATCAAGAACAGCCAAATCTGCAACTGAGAAACCCTGGTACCAACAAAACTGATCCACTGTCAAGAAAACCAGGTAGTCTGAAGGTCAAAGTTTCCTGCAATAAACCCAACCCTGCTCACAGGTATGGACCTAAACTGATTCAAGGTACGGCATCCTATGCGCTCATCAGCGTCACAGACTTTCAAGAGGGGTGATACGATACCCAAAAGGTGTGGCATCACCAGCTCATGAAGCGGCCTCACTTAGCTGAATCACAAATGATCGGTCCCCAGAGTCGACAATCCACCAAACCAGCAACTGTCTCAACCCAAAGGGTTGAAAGGGAAGCCAACTGGATGAACCTCTTCTGAGCGTGGATTTCATGAGACACTAGTGCCTGCAAAGCAAGCACGCGCCCACTAATTTCCACTCTAAGTCTATAGTGCACTCAAGCCTGGGTCTGGCTTCTCACTCATCAGAACTCCCATCCCACAACAGCACAGATAATCATATTATACTGAATATAAAATGCGGGAAATAAAGGGCGAGAAGTAAAATGCGATAAATAAACGCAACCCAACAAGTAAACATACAAGCGTTAGGATTGACTCTCGCAGGGAACAGAGAACCAGAGATTCTGGGTTCGATCCCCAGCAGGGTCGCCAGCTGTCGCTTGCGCGAAAATAAGGTGCCGGCACAACAGAAGAGTCGCCACCTTTCGTTATTTATCCCTCCGAGCGGGAAAGGAAACGATCGGAAAAACCTTACGAAAAAGGGTAAGACAAGGTCATCGCAACCATTGTCTGGGTTCGGGAGTCGGTTACGCAAGGGGAAGGTATTAGCACCCCTCACGTCCGTCGTACTCGACGGGATCCATGCTTGTCGTGTTTACTTGGACGGGTTGGTTTTATTCTATCTACCTATCAAGGCTGGCTTAAAAGAAAAAGAAAAATGACTCGGCAAAGCGTCGCACTTTATGCCTACGTATTCTCATCAGAGAATGAGAAATCAGAGTCAACGTAGTTCGGCCTACGATGGGTTATGGGGGAAGGTAGCTCGCCAAGACATCGCCATCTTGTGCCTACGTACTCTCAACAGGTATGAGAGATCAGAGCTCACGTAGTTCAGGAAACTACAGTTTATTTCCTGTCTTTTATGAAAGAAGTGTTTTTTATTGTGTTTGCGATTTCAACCGCACTAGAGACTATGACTTGAGAGTGAATGCGTCGCATGTCACCCAAAGGGTACCATACTAAACATCCAGACTGTGGAAAAGAAACTCTCCCACAATCCTTTCTCAGATAGCTTAAGGCTCGTAACGTACGAAAGAAATCATTCATGATTACTATATCTTAAACTGTTTTGAGATGAGAAGAGAACAGCCCAACTAGGAGGGAGACTATCAAGTCCTACTGTTGTCATGCCATGGATTCATCCTATGGTCAAGGTTTGAACAGGGAACTCCTAGAAGTTGTCATGCATAGGTTTCAACCTAAAAATCTATCATCAAATCCTTATCAAAGGAAATGAGAGTCCTAAGGGATCATGTCAATGATACACCAAAACAGACAAAGCATCAGCTTAACAGTAAAATGCATGCAATGCAAGTGAGGGAGGAAATGTGTGTGGGGCTTCAGCCTCCACAAGCTCATCTCAACCTCAAGCCAGAATGGATAACAGTAATCATACTGAAATAAAAACAACATGCTATCAAGCAATAACAGTAAACTGCAATCATATAGAAGAAGTGAAATGAAATGCCATCAGGCAAACAAAACCACATGGGCAAGGGAGCTGGGCTCTACCGAATACCCGCAAGCAAAGCCACACAGTAACAATACAAGCAGAGGGAGCAACTCAACCTCTAGTGCAATCATGCTCCTAGATTCTACTTATTCTAGATGTGGACTTATTCTAATGCATCAAACAAGTCAAACAAAACACAGCAATACAGAAAAGAAAAAGATAAGAAAGCAGCTCCTCTCTCCATTCCAAGCTTCAGCTTTTCCAACAGCAACTCAGTCTCCAGACCTCAAACCACTCTTGCCAAATATCAATTTGCTTTTCCAGGTTTCAACCCTACAACATAAGTTTCAACTTATCTTCTCCCTTAAGCTTCAGCTTCTTGATCAGTTCCACCTTCAGGCTTCACCTAATCTTCAGGGATCTTCAAGTATCAACTTGCTCTTGTTGCTCTTCAAGCTCCAGCTGGAATGGCAATGTTCAAGGATTCATCCTCTTCTACACTCTTCAATGAAGTCTTCATCTTCAAACTCAAGCTCAACATCTCTCAAGACAATCAAACCAGAGGAAATCACTTACTGGATAAGCTGGGGGATATTGAACTGCTTATTGCCCACCAAAGGTGACCTATAAGGGTTCAACATCAAAGGAATGGTCCCCTCAAAAGTTCTACTTCCTAGGTACATCACTTATCCCTCCAAAGGAGAGAGGTGTATACCAGGGAAGGACTTTGAATCATAGGGAGGAATGGAGGTGACAGATACCATCCATGTTTAAGAAAGAAGTTATCTAAGTCTAAACTCTTCCTACTCCCTAACCCTAAAACAACAAAAAGAAATAAGATCAAGCTCTCAAGCTCCCCAATCCATCTTCAAGTCTTCTACTATGCTCCTCAATGCTCCTTAGAACAATACCAAGCTCTCCAAGCTCACAAAGCAAAGCAAACAATAATACAAGCCCACAAGGGCAACACAAACAATCAACCAATACAAAAATCAACTAAAAATAGTATACTACTATATTAAATCCTAATATAATTTCTAAGGGATCCTACATACCTACCCTTAATACCCATATATGTCCCCTAGTCTAATTTGTCCTAAAAACCCAAAATTCTAATGTTATTATGGACCTATGTTGAAGTTTAACCTAATTCTACACAACCTAGAATCATCTAATCAAAACTATCCTAAAATTCATCACAAAATCATGAAATAAATCCAGGGGGAAGCTAAAACATACATCTAACTATCCTAAAAAGAATGAACTAAAAATATTAAGGGAACTACCTAAACCAAATTCTACAAGTTCATATATCTACACAAAAGAAATAAAAAGCAATAAAAGTAGAAAATATACAAAAAATATCAAAATGCATGAAATGAGAAATATTTTTATTTTATGTTTTTCTAGACAAAAATATGAAATAGGAGAAAAAACTCCCATTAAAAAATCTTTAATTTTCCATTTGATATGAATTTTCAAAGTATGAAAGAAAATGGAGAAAAAATAAAATGAATTATGGAAATGGGGTGCAATCAGTAACCAGACCTAGTTCAAATTCCATATGGGCCCAGACTGGGGGGTACATATAGTAAAGCGCCAGGGCCCATTCATTTAATCAGAAAATAAATGAAAAAACATTCAGAAAATGAGAAATCAGCGGTGAGAATAGCAATGGGTTTCAGTTAGAATTCACAATGGGCCTGAAAAGGGGGTGGGGATATCATTATTCACTTAAGCCCAACACGCCACCGTTTAATGAAACGGTGCGTTTCACACTTCTGGCTTTCCCTCTCAAAGTTCAATTGAATGCAGGCCGTTGGATCACGCGGGGGGTCAAAAGTCAAGCTGGCATCTGATGGCTGGGACTTCATCCCTAACCTCCAGCTAGGGTTTGCAGAAACCACCATGGAAACAAAACCATGAAGCTTCATCTTCTTCAACTCGAACTCCCTCAAAACTTCATCAATTCTCAAAGTTCAAAACCCTAACATGCCTAGAATTCCATGCTGAACACGATCCTCATCTCAAATTTCATTGAAACTTCCTCTAGCTTAAAACACGAATCAATCCTCAAATTATGCTTAGAACTCAAAACTCACCATTCTTGAAATTACTTACACTAAAATGCTCACCTCTTATCATTGATCAAATTCCACTAAAGAACTAAGGTTATCACTCAAAATTTATGGAGTTCTTGATCCAAACAAAAATCTTGTCCACAACAAAATCATCACCAATTGCCTTCAAACTTTCCAAAATCCATCACCTATTGATCTCTAACCATTCTACACTAATAATTAAACCTAATCATGCCTAAAACATAGTGTAGGAAAGAAATTGCAAACCTGGTAAAATGGAGTGAACAGAGGTAGTAATCCTTCAATTCAAGCCTTGAATCTTTCCAAATTTCTTCACTGAGTAATCTTCTAGCTTCTGTATGCAAAAAGAGTGGCTGAAATTGCTTGATTCTTGAAATTCGATTTTGAGTTGCTTCCTTGAAATCTCAATCTCCAACTCTTCAATTCTCCATGGAAATGCTCTCAATTCAATCTGTACAGCTTCAATGTGATGTATAGAATGTGTTTGTGTGGAAAAAATGAAAGGAAATGAAGAAGAATGAAGAATTGCCACTTGACTTGTAATGGAAGAATTTGGATCTCACTCTCTCTTCTCTACACCAATTCACACCAACCTTGCATCTGAGCCAGTCACACTTGTTATATAGAGTGGTTTAGAATCATCTAGAACCCTCTAGGATCATCCAATGAGAAATTGAACTTTTCATGTCATGGTATTTTGAATTCAATTCCCCTCACATGCTATCTCATGCCATATCCCTTGTAACCTTGGTTTCTGACTTGAATTTATCCCCACATGAGATTTAGGGTGAGTTACAATGCATAACCAATGTGTTTATTGAGTTTTGTTGAGTTTTGGTTTGATGCCTTAAGAAGCAAGTAAGCTTTTTACAAAGCAGCCCTATGATCCAAGCCTCAAGTCAAAATTGTGGCTGAACCATTGTTCTTAGAATGTCATTTGGAGTCAAAATGACCTATTACATGACATGGTTTGGACTTATAGCTTGTGATTTCCAATTTTCAATTTCAACTTATTTAACTTATGCCTCCATTTTAGGCCATTTTTATCACTTTTTGATATGAGCCTTTTCAACATCTCATGACCTCCCTACTAGCCTTAAAACATCATTTCAAGCAAGTTTGATGTTGAAGATTTTTCCATTTGAAGCTTGGAAGTAGGAGATATGGCCTTATGCTTGAAATGACCTATAACCTCCAAATGACCAAAATGCCCTTGACTTGTCAAAGCCATAAGTTGAGTTCTACAAATCCTATCAAGGACTTCTAGTACTCTATAGAAAGCTAAGAAGATTCTCTTCAACATTCATGTTGACCAAGAGTTCATAGGAATCATCCTACTAGGGCAACAGTTGGATGCAAGTTGGGTGACTTTCAAGGACCCAGATTCACATACCTCAGATGACCTGTAATTTGTCAAAGTCATAACTTGAGCTCTACAAATCCTATAAAGGACTTCTAATACTCAAATTAAATATAAGAACAAGCTCTACAACATTCATGTTTTAGGGAAGATGAGATGACAATCACATCTTGAGCTAAACTGCCTTGAAGATAGGGATCAAACTAGGGGATTTTACACTGTCAATCCTTAGAAACCCTAGCTTAAAACTTCTCAAACCCCTCAATCATGATGAGTTGGTCTAGGAATCATTCTTATAGAATCTCAATGCATCATTCCATGATCACATGGCTCCTTGGATTAGGTCTCAACCCTCTCCAAATCATCAGTTGACCTAGGGTTGACCCAGTCAAACCCTAATTCCACCACTCATGGCTGAATCTTCTGAATTCTTGTACAATGACCTCTCTAGGCTTCATCATGGCTTTCAAGACATCTCATAAACTTTCTAAAAGCTTCAAGTCTATCCTCATAGTCTCAGAATCATCTGAGGAGCTCCCACAACTCTCAAGTTATGAGGCACACAACCTTGGTTTCAACTAATCTCTCTGAGGATCCCTTGAGTTCTCTGACAAAGATATCAATCTTTGAACACTTGAACAACCTTATTGGCTAGCTTCAAAGTCTCATATAACTCTTTATGGGTAAATAAATGTTGGTCAAATTTTGGGGTGCAACACCAACCACTTGAAGAAATTACAAGCCTTTTCAATGTGGTTTCTGTAATTTCTATAACCCCAAAATTTTCTCCCCTTGTTGACATTGTTCACATCATTCACTGTTCTAAAAACACTTTCATCTTAGAAAAGGCACTTGATCCTCTTGTTTCTACGAATCAAAGATCCAGATGTACCATAGCTATGGTTGTTTGAAGTTGAGGTATTGTTTGCACTCTTTGACATTGCTTGAACCCTAATTCCCAAATTGTAGAAGAAAATAGAAGATGGTAGAAGGAAAATGGAAGAAATGGATTTAACCCTGATTTGAAGATGAAGATGGAAGAGGTTGAAATATGGAACACGGTTGAAGAATGGTGGAAGAAGAATGAAGCAGCAAGAATGAAATATGGAACCCTATGTAACGCAACGTATACATATGTTGACGTGGAATCCTAAATTGGCTTACTTGGCATGCCACCTCACACAAACTAACGTTTTCTGACACAAACTAACGGAAGGGGCCAAAATATTTAATAGAACTTAATTAAAGGATCATTAAGTAACATTTTTTAGTTCAGGGACCAAAGCGAAACTTCGCTCAAAGTTAAGTGACCCAATGACTAATTACGCCTAATTTTAAAAATCTAGTTTTATAGCGGAAATTTTGATATATGATTTTGAAATTTCCGACAAAGGGGAAGAAAGTGATATATGATTTTGATACCTAATCTAAAGAATCTCATCCCAAATATAATGCAAATATGTTTATTTCTAACCATATGTTTGAGAATTGATCAGGAACTTCGCAAAATTTCACTATACGTTAGAACAGGTTATGAAAAGACTTTACCAGAAGTAACAAGACATATCAGAATACATAATTTGCATTTGAGATATGATCAAGAAGCAAGTGATGTGCATCAGAAGTCAATAATCAAGAAGATTAAATTAGAAGCATTTGTACAAGATATCAGAAGATATAATCATCAGAAAACATGTACAAAAAAAGAAGAATGTTAACTGATAATATATGAATATCTTGTGTTAACCACTAAAGTATCAGAACCAAAGGACAAGCAGAAAGGATATCCATAAGTTTCATGCTGATACCCAAAACTTGTCAAAAGTTGTTAACTTTCTGAAAGAATGCTCAAATTAACTCAATTGGTATCTAAAATTCAATTGATATCCAAAGTTCAAATGGTATCTAGACTCCAACATTAAAAGAATGTAAATACTTCGAAGATTATATCAAGTCATGATCATTAAAGAAAATATTTGGTTTTTGAACCATCAAATGACATGAGGATATATGTATTGGTTGGTGATATGTACTAAGATATTGAAGATTTGGTTTTGATATATGATGTGTGGCATCTAAGAAAGTATCTACCAGTTTCTGATATATAATGCAAGACATCAAGTCTGATAAGACAAATCAGGTTCTAATACATCTACAATATTATGATAGCAAGCTTGGTTCTGAGAAGAAGACCAGTCAATTCTAGTCAGATTCTGATGAAACGTTATTGAGAAGTAATCCTTCTCTGTTGATATGATTCTAATTCAAAATCATTTTATGAGTCTAGGGATCAGAGGGGGACTCTGAACAAGCATAAATGAATTTTGAGAGTAACAGAATCAAGGGGGTCTATTAAGCTTATCTTTAACACTGTGTATCTATGGTGATTACCCTACACGAATTGTTTATCAAAATGCATTGTTTGTAATCATCAAAAAAAGGGAGACTGTAAGAACAAGCATTTTAGTTTATATCAATACAAGCTCTCAAAGTTCATGCATACAAGTCAACATCATTAAAACATCTAAAATGTCTCCTTAGGTGCTTCAAAAATACCATAAACTTTGGTATTATGCTCCAAAAACCCCGACCACATAGCCTATTGGCCTATACATACTGATTTTGGTGAAAATTCAAACGACAGAACATCTTTTTAATCTTTACATAATCTTACAATAAAAAAATATTTGTAAGTGTTAATATTGTAATTCTTTGTGTCGAAGTAGGTAGTGCTCGACAGAAACAAAAATGTGTCGAAACTTGTAGTGTGTGTCAATTAGCAGTATGTGTCGAATGTCGAAGCAGATTGTCTAACACAAGATTTTGACTTAGACCAAAATAGAAACTTTGGGCTTTTGTGTTTTGGGGATTTAGCTTAGGGAGCAAGGCTCAATTATAAATAGGGAGTAACCCTATTATTAATTGTAACACACAATAGAAAGTGCAGTTGCACAGTTGAATAATATTTTCTCATCTTGAGAGCAGAGAGTTACTTTGCAGAAATCATCTTCTTCTTCCCTAATTTTTGTCAAACCCTAATCTTCTTTCTTATTAAATTTTATTTATTTTTCCATTAACAATTGCTGCGGATTATCATTCTTGCAGTCAAGGTTTAATTGATTCACTCGAGTGAAGAGTTAAGAACAAGAGATTTTGATCGATTGATTGAGTATTGTTAGTTCCATGATTGTCCATGGTTCTATGATTGGCTAAATTTTGGTAAAAACATGATTTTGCACTGATGCCAAGCTGAATGTTATGACATCCATCTACTGTCATGACAATACTGTTGTCATGTGTTTTAAACAGGATGTCATTAGCAATGTCATGACATCGCTGTCTGGTGCAGCAGAAACTGATGACAGTACTGCTGTCATGTGTTTTAAACAGGATGTCATTACCAATGCCATAACATCGTTGTCTGGTGCAGCAGGAGCTGATGACAGAACTGATGTCATGGATGTCATACTGAATGTCATGACATCGCTGTCTGGTACAGCAGGTGCTGCTGTTTTATATCACTTGATAGAAGTGGTTTGGTTTGATGAGATCCTGTTGGATATATCTCATCAAGTGTGTGCAGGTCAAAGATCTTCACAACATGAAGATGCAGATTTAATTGGTATTCATAAAAATGATCTTTGAGACTTTTGAGGAAACTATAATATGCTTGTGTCTACTGTTATGAAGAAGATTCTGCAGGAGTGTTCAGCAGGGTGAGTTTGGTCAGCTAAGAACAAAGTGTGTTGGATGTCATGCTGGATGTTATGACTTCAAGCGTATGACATCAGGGCGCGTGTTTTAGTTTTCTGGTATTTTACCTGATATATCTCAGGCTATAATTCAGGAAACCTGTTATGGCTCCTTAGTTATCTCAGGCGAGATACTAGTCAGGGCTGGGCATAACATGAAGCAGCTGTGACCTAATTTGACAGCACCTTGAATTATGGAAAGTGGTTTAACTTGGTTAAACCTAATGTTTGTTACTTTTGACCAGCCCAAGCCCAATCTGCAGTACTATTTAAGGAGGAGCAGAAGCAAGGGAAAGTAAGCACTCACATCAAGAACAACTAGAGTGTAAAATAAAGGTTAGGGTTTTGAGAATCTCGTGTGTGTGTTTGTAAGTCACCCTTTGTATCTTTTGATACATAGTGGTAGACATATTTGTGAGTGAAGAAGTCTGATTGTATCAGTTGTTCTTCACGTGTGTATGGTGTCTTAGGATACTTGTATACCAAGCAATTATTTGCTGCATGATTGCTCTGCTTTAGTGTGTATGAACTGTTGTATTCATTGTGCCACTTAAAGCTTTTAAGCAAGAGTGTTGTGTCTCTTGATCAAAGCTGTGAAGCAAGATCAAGGTGTGTTTGAAGTGTGACTTCATTGTCTTTTGTAACTGTGAATTGGTTAATATCACTGCGGTGATTAAGGGGGAGTGAGTGGGTATTGTTGCGGTGGAAATAGGATATCAAACTATTAATTAGTTTGAATCACAATTCTTGATTCACAACCGCTCTTTGATTTATCCGAAGGAAAATGTCAAAAGAGGAAAAACCTAATTTTGCATCGTAAACACAATGCGGGGAGAGACCTAGGTAAGGGGTTGGTTAAGCTTAGGGAAGGTACGAGCACCCTAAACTTCTGTAGTACTCTACAGGAACCTTTTGTTTATTGTATGTTTTTTTATTTTTATTTATTATCTGCTTTAATATATATTGAGTTAAGGGATGGAGTGACCTAAAGACCTAAGGGTTAGTCCTAAGTTTACTCGGAAAGATTCGCATCTTGTGCCTACGTATCTTGGATAGGGAATGGAATCAGAGTAATCGTAGTTCCCCTTGAAAGGGAGGTTAGAAACGTCTTGATTGTGGTCAAGGTTTCAATGGGGAGTAAACATATCTTAAGGACACGCTTACGTGGAGTTTTAAAACTCCTATTTCTATGTTGAAAAGTTGAATTAAAATTAGGGTTGAAATTAGGGATTCCACGGCGGGAAACCCTAAAATAGAGCACGACGACTCTTTGACCTAAAAGCTAGGGTAAATGGCGTTTTTGTCCACGGCGGGACGCCTAAGCTAATTAAGGTTTTGAAATGGTTGAAACTAGGGTTATTGACTCGGCGGTCAAACTGTTAATCCTAATTCCTTCGGAGGGAAAATAACGGTAAAAAAACATGCAATCGACAAATATTATTATACGGCAAAATTAAAGGGCAGAAAGTAAAGAAAGCTATAAAGAAATAAGTGCAATGCGACGATAGCCTCGCGTAAATTACAAACCCCCAAAAAAGGAAAATAAAATAAAACCGCGACCATGGCCTCGCGTAAATTACATCTATGGACCAACATAAATTAAATAAACTAATCAGAATTTAAGTATAGTCTGAGGAGAAAAACAGAGAACATTTGTGAGAAGGGTTAGACAGAAATATGGCAAAAAATGGAACAGTTAGTATTGAAAGAAAGACAAACTGCAATTTGAAATTTTTATTATTGTTTTATTAGTTTTGTAAAAGGATTTTAGTTTTAATTTTGAAGAAAAGAATTTTAATCTTAGTTAAAAAAAGGTTTAGTTTAAGTTTTAAAAATTTGTTTTAGTTTTAAATTTTAACAAAACTCTAATTTTAATATTTTGGAAAAAAACAAAATTTAATTATTATTTTGTGAGGAAGAAAGTTTTAACTTTAATTTTTTAAAAAAATGTTTATCAATTTTTAAAAAAAGTTTTATACTTAAAAAAACAAAGTTTTAATTTGTATTTTAAAAAAAGGTTTTTATTTTATTATATAAAAAAGTTTTTATTTTAGAAAAGCTTTTAAGAAAAAGTTTTTAATTTGTTTTATAAAAGTAGAACTTTCACTTATTTTTAAAAACAGAATTTTCAATTAAAAATAAATGTACTACTAAAATAACAAAAGGGAAAACAAAAATTGGGTTGGGTTATGGTTACTGCTGCATGCGCGGCGCCGCTGCCATTGTTGCCTGTTGAAGCTTTTTCTTCTTCTTTGCATGACCACGATCCATTCTTCTTTTCCTGCAAAAAAAACATCAAAAGAAAACATCCGTTAGAAACAAGAGTTACTCACCTTTCACGGGTTTGAAGTGGCTTTTCTACGATGGAGTTCGTTGATGATGAACGATGACAGTTTTTTTCAAAAATCTCTCCTCTTCTGATAAGTCGTGAGAACAACCGCCGTTTTTCTCTTTTGTCTCCTTCCCCCCTTTCTCAAATACAACTTATGTTTATATAGGTAACAAATTAGGGTTAACTCTAACCTAATGCCCACTTTAAAGCCCAACTTAAATAATTAGTTAAAACTAAATAAAATTTAAACAATTTAAAATAAACTTAAAATTCTATTTATTTATACTAAACATTAAAAATATTATAAAAAGAATAAAATCTTTTCTAATATTTTTAATTTTATGATTTTTGGATGTTTTTAGGAATAATATGGAAAAAAGTGAAAAAATAATATTTTTTGAAAAATAATTTAAATAAAATACGAAAATAATAATTAAATAATAAAAAACTATTTTTGTTATCTTTTTTATGAAAATAGAAAGTCAGAATAAAAATAAAAGAACCAAAACAAAAAGCGAAGAAGGTGGGATTCGAACTCTCACTCACAACTCCTTACACACGGTCTCTTGCCAATTGTGCTATTTTATTCATTCAAAATAAAGTGGCACTAGAAACCCTGTAAACTAAAAGAGCGCGCCACATGATATTTTCTTGCAACAATCAAACAACTGCACAACCTGTTAGTGGTTAGTTTAAACGCAATGCAAAATGAAATGGGATGCAAGATGAAACGACTAATCTTAGGGAAAAATTTGGGGTATTACAGTTGCCCCTATTTAAATAGCTTCACCGGATGATTGGAGCGACGTAGGCTCGAGAAATCATGGTGAAAGGGATTTAAATATAGATAACCGAAAATTTTGCCCTTAGATGCAGTGATATGCAATGCTATGGACAAAACAACAGACTGTAATGCTGACAATGTCATGAATCTAGTATGATGCGGATGATGGAATGATAAATGCAAGGATGCAGACGGCACGACGACATAAGGGACAGACGCTACGAACGAACCACACTGGGGAATACGATGCACTGAGAAACAGCACGACACTGGGAATTCTAACGATGATGATCAACTGGTACGAACACGGCCAATTACCACTTTTAGAGAAGGAATGGTAAGAATGGGATCCTTAACGGAGATGGCACCGATGAGACGGCCTCCACTGGGGAATATCTAAAAGTAAAACTGGATCTGCACGACTGTAGGATCGATTAACAGAATGCTGGAGCATTGAGCAAAGAATAACATCCGAGCTTCTGTGAACTTTCCCTCATGACAGGATCAAACGGGATTTAGGAATCCGTAGAGATATACAGGGTAAAACCGGCTGTATGCCAAAATAAATGGTCTTAAATGGGAAACACCCTGATAAGCTTTCTCGAGAGAGAGAGAGAGAGAGAGAGAGAACGACCATTTATCGTCGGAAGGGACTTATATGTCTAACGGGATAAGCTCTCAAATAAAGAGACTGTTGCTTATCTGTGGGTAATAGATGAATAATTGATTGATAAGATCCACTGGAGGGACTGTCGCTCATCGGGTAAAATGAACTTCCTCATACTTCAAGATTTTGTGCTCTCCGGAATACGATTCAGCTCCTTCTTTTACTAAAGGATAAAATGAACTTTCTCATACTTCAAGATTTTGTGCTCTCCGGACTATGATTTTGTTCCTTATTTTACTAAAAGATAAAATGAACTTCCTCATACTTCAAGATTTTGTGATCTCCTGAATATGATTCTGCTCCTTCTTTTACTAAAGGATAAAACGAACTTCCTCATACTTCAAGATTTTGTGCTCTCCTGAATATGATTTTACTCCTTCTTTTACTAAAGGATAAAACGAACTTCCTCATACTTCAAGATTTTGTGCTCTCCTGAATATGATTCTGCTCCTTCTTTTACTAAAGGATAAAATGAACGTCTTCATAATTCGAGATCGGTGCTCTCCCGAATATGAATCGGTTCAAACCTCCCCGCACTTCAAAATGAAAAGGAAAATGGAAGCCCGGCTGCTCGATGGAGATGGCCATTTACTGCAAGTCATGATGAAGATAGGATAAGCTTCTCAGATGAGAACTACCGCTTATTTGTACGAATGTCAGGGATAAGTTTCTCGAGTGAGAACTGCTTGTAGAGGTGGTAACAGGTAATGTAAATTGTAAAGAAAGTTGTCGTGATAAGCTTCTTGTACGAGAAGATCAATTGTAGAGTGTAATGTAAAGTGTAATGTAGGTGATGAGCTCCTCGGCTAGGAACGGTTGCTTGTCTGTTGTGTAATGTAGAGATGAGCTTCTCGGGCGAAAACTGTCGCATATCTGCAAAGGATTGTAAATGCACGTCCAGGTAGGTTCGACGACCGACAGGACTGAAATTTGATCTAGAATTGGGCTAGAAAGAACTGATAAACAAAAATCCATTGAGGAAATGAACTCTAATGGGGGCTACCTTATCCTAGCGCGGAAAGGTAACGGAAATAACCATCGTCCACGAGGGTTGAAATCTATGGGGAAACTGGGAATAATAGGTGTTTTATGCTTAGGCTAACGATCTACTTGGAGAGAGCGGACAAACCCAATTACTCGTTGGTAACGACAAATGATGACACGGATAACAAACTGACGTAGATGCTAATGCGTATGCCAAAGTGTATACGAATGTGTATGTTAATGTGTATGAAAATGTCATGCAATGAGTATGCAATGCTTATGCTGACAAAACAGACGAGAGAGGAAACATGAGATGAAATAAACATCTCAACGGGAATACCCCGCGACCTCTGCAACAACACATCTATCGAGGGATAAGACGAGTTGATGATAGAACCAAATCTTGCTTCAAAATTCCAGCTTCCCTGGGGGAAAATATCATGACTTTCACATGGAGATATGATACGACTTCACTGGAGAGTACGATGTCACGACTTCAACTGGGGATCCGTGACCTATGCACGAGGATAAGATGTCATGACTTCACGTGAGGGATTGCTATCATGAATGATAATCAGCCAAAGAACTCCTAGAATCAGAGAATTTTGGGGATAAAATAAATATCTGTTGTACGGGGAAGACACGAAGCTAGGTAGTTTCATGGAGAGAGTGTAGCAACTTCCTAGGAATAGCACCTCAGCTTCCTGGGGAAAGGTACGTCCGACGGGGGATAAAGTATATCAAATTTCCTTGAGGAGAGTTCGTCGGACTTACTGGGGAGAAATCAACATACATTCTTGGGGAAAGTATCTGGACTTCTTGGGGGAGGATATGGCAATCTCATGGGGAATATTCATGAGGAAGGTAAGGCAATTTCACCGAGGAACAGATAATTCCTACTGAGAATGGGTCTTCCAAAACATATATCACTTGGAGGATACCGGGGATATCTCTCTAATCTTGAGAGTCACTGGGGATTTATCGGATGGATCCCAAAAGTGGTGTCAGCTTAAAGTATCGCTGGGGACTATTACTGGGAAGATGCTGGTATGATCTCTGTTGTCTTGGAGATTACTGGCTCGGTCCATAATGTTGTCAGCTTATAGTCTCGCTGAGGACTACATCGGGTTAAAGTCTCTCTGGGGACTGTGTCAGCTTAAAGTCTCTCTGGGGACTGTGTCAATGGTGTAGAGGTACTTCTGCAACGATGAGATTTACTAGGGAGAATGAAGACCGCCAGGAGTGAAATCCATCGGGTGCATGAAGAATGTTGTAAAGCTAACTTTGATCTCAATGGGCTTTGTAGTAGTCGCCATTTTGAAAATGTCATGCCCCAGAGTACCTCCTTTGTGGGAAAGTCATCTCGAGAGGATTTTACAGAGAAACATGGAGTCCAGATGCCCCACTGTTTTCAAACTCTTGGAGAGATTTGTTAGGTCTCGATGTAACTGGCACGGATCGACGGTGTCATGACAGAGTCTTCAAGAAGTCCTCAAGTATGTCTGGCTCGTATTAGTAAGTGAATTGGAAATCACCTGCCCCTATTTAGCAGGATCTTCTTCATTCATGTTTAAGTTTCTGAGATGTTAGGCAAAACCAACACGCATGAAATGCTAATCCTGAAACTATCAATGCAATAATATTTGTCTTGAAAATTTTGTTTTTGTTTTGTTTTGAAAAAAGATATTGCAATAACTCGTGACTGAATCACTAGTTAGGATATGAATTTGATTTATAATGCCAACATTAAAAGGTTGTATCATGGCTTGGTTCACGGTTTACGAAACAAAGGATAAAGGCTCAAAGTTTGATTGTGCCCACCCCTCTTCGTGATGTTCTCCAATCCTATTCAGTTAATGGGATACAAGCACTCATATCTCAATCGGATTTGACATGGTCGAGAATTCATTAAGGCTTTGGACAATGACAGTCACTCACCTATTTCTTTAGTGTTTGATCAACACGACTTTGTTCTTTATTGGGGGATTCTTTTATTATAATCCTTTGTTTTTTTTACTTGTATTCCCTAACTTTTTCCTAGACGACGTCTTTTGGATTTGACTTTGGAGTCCAGCGGGATACCCCAGTTTTGCCTAAGTCTCCTTCATAGGTTGTGACTTAGCGGGCTATATATACCTTTATTTTTGCTGAATAAGTTGTGTGACTCCTTTGAAAGGTTTGTGACTGCCCCACTCTTTAGGTAGTAGAGGGATGGTCGTTGACTTCTAACTTCCTAAGATGTTAGGGATAGAATAGATCCTCGAAGGTTCGCTCCTCCCTTTTTGAGAGTCTGGACGCTCGATCAATTTAACTGAAAAACTACCCTGCCCCAGGTTAAGATGAGGGTTTTAATTTGGAAAAGAAGAAAAACTCCTACTTCACGGCTCAAAGGGGGTAAAGAGGGATTATCTGCATTATATCTCCATTGTTTGGGATGTGAAACAATGCCTTACATCATCAGCAGGTTTCAATCGAAAGCATACGACAAGAGATTTGATGTTTTTGGTGCATCATCCTCCTCTCAATTCTCTATCAAAGCAAGCGATCCGGTAAAATTGGCATTATAAGTTGATGAAAAAATATTTTAATGAGTGAAACGAATGGGTTTATTCAAGACAAGCATTATGCATTAATTATTCCAAAATAAACATGTTCGTACATGCTAATTGTAACACCCCGTTCCCGAAATAAAAAATAAATAGCAAATAAAACAAATAATTATTAGAGTAATCACATCTCAACGGGGCTGTCACATAAAAACTTCACCAAATATCTCATTTAATGGATTTTCAACCAATTAAATAGCGGAATATTCATAACATTATATACATATATAAATGTCACCTATATCATGTACGACCGTCTGCCTAAAATATATAAAACATATGTTCACCAACAGATTTCATCAAACATGATACGCCACATGGGGCACACAAATAAATCAGATAACAACATAGCTCCCAAAAAACCCCGGTGTTACGTATCAGAGCACTCCTATGACACAACTCGCCTCAAAATCCAAGCTAGCTACGTACCTGGACTATCTGCACTTCCGAAGAAGCACAGATCACAACAACAATAAGAAAGGGGTGAGAAATCACGAACAAAATATAACAGTAATAAGGTGCATGAATAAAAGGCAGTAACATACAACATCATTCACATGCATCAACTCGGACCTACGGTCCCACACCATCATAACATGCACACGACTATGCGACTCATGTAACTCAACACATGTAATGCGGTACCGACCCTCGGTTCATCATCGAACCCGGATAGATCACACAAGCCACTCTAGGCAACGATCTATCCCATCACTGAGTATATCTCATATGCCCCTCCGAGCAATATGATCAACCCATTCACCCTCCCTTACGGAGTCCTGAGTATGTCTCACTTGCCCCTCTGAGCAAATGATCAACCCCTGCATACACTCCTTTTCGGAGCCTGAGTTTATTTCATACGCCCCTCCGAGCAGTATGATCAACCCCTTCACCCTCCCTTACGGAGTCCTGAGTATGTCTCACTTGCCCCTCTGAGCAAATGATCAACCCCTTCACATGCCATGCACAACACCATGACACCACAACAAATGCAAGCACACATGCTGCACATAATGCACATATCATATTCATCACACATCTCATGCACCACATACTATATTTCAAGTATTTCATACCATATCACATGCACACAGCAATAACACAAGCACTCACAGTGCACACGGTCCTCTGACCACATCATATTTACCATACATCATGTATATCTCATACATTATCACATTCACGCATCATACATATATATATTTATATACCTCTATGTTACACACACATCGACACCGGCACACTAAGTGCACCCGACCCTCTCGGTCACGTCACCATACATCAAAACACATATGGCACTCTAATATAAGAATTAAATTAAATCACATATTAGGTACACTCACATCAACACCAAACACTCATGATTCTTCCAATCGTATCACCATGCGTCGCATGAACGTATCTTATACTCGTCACAATCATCAGGATTATTCTAATTAAACAACTAACATGGAAATCACATTCCTACACCACGCATACCCCTTTTTACCTCTCAAAACCAATCTACTAATCGATCATGACCAACAAGGGTCCCACCACACAAGAGGTCGGAACAGGATAGCACAAAAACACAAGTACTGTCATGCTCGCTAGCTCACTCGCTAGGCGAGGCATCAGCGAGCATTCGCTACTCGCTCGCTCAGCGAGCTCCCTCGCGAGGCCAAACAGAGGCTACTGGACGCACTCGCTACCTTGTTCACTCAGCGAACCTCTAGCGATGGTTCGCTACCAGCTCGCTCAGCAAAGCAGCTGGCGAGCATCTGCGAACTCAGTAGAATAACTACAGCTCAGAGTCAGCCAAACACTCCGAAACTCAACCGATTCTCCTCAACTCAGTACCCACAATATCGGCTCAACATGCAACAACTTAATCACATAATTTAATACTACATTCACCCGATATAACTTTAGTTCTACTCGATTAACTCAGTTCCGAAATAAAATGGCATTTACCCGGAAACCCCAATTCCCCCAACAAATTGCTCACAACGAATGTACACGAATCATCACAATCGAAATCATCACTAAATTCATAACAATAACAACATTCAACATCATCAAGCCTATGGGGTTAGGGAAACCCCCACTGCCTAGTATTCATGCATTTACCAATTTTGATCTATTCCTCCCCCCTTACCTCGATTGCAACTTGATGATGATGAACCTCCAAAATCCCATACGAATTCAACAGCCTTGTTGCACTCCTCTTGCACAAGCTTCTGATCTTGATCGTGCTTGCTCTATCAGCCCTGCTTCTCCCTTCCTTCTCCTTCGTGTTCTTTCTCTTTTGCCTTTCCAAAATTCCCATCTTGCCCTTAGTTCCAAATATTCTCCAATATTAATACTACACTCCCATTTCTTTTTATTCCAAAATAATAATCTCATATCCTCTTTTATTACCATAGATATTATTTCCACAATTCTTATATTTTCTTATTTTTTTCATTCCATAATAATAATAATATAATAATAATAATAACAATAATAATAATATTAACAATAATAATAATAATGTCAATAATAATATTAATAATAACAATTATTATTAATATTTCTATCATCCATTAATGATTTGTTTATCATTAATAATAATTATTATTATTCTCAATGTCTAAAATCATCAATAATTCAAACTTAATGGCCTCACACGATCGCATTCGAACACACCGCCACAAAACTTACCGAACTTAACATAAAATACCACAGAAAACTAGATAATTAAGATGAGCGTTACACTAATTATGCTTAATCAAAAGAAAAATACGTATAATTAAACAAATGAACTGTCGAACAAGTCCTTCAAGATGTAACTGGCTGAGGCACGTTGAATACCAGGAGAGGAGTCTTGATCTTTGACTGAGGATCATCGAAAGACAATATTTTTTGTTCCAACAAATCTCTGACAATATTATTGAGCGCATAACAACCTTCCAAATTGTGACCAGGCGCACCCTCATGAAATAAACAATGAGCGGCGGCGTTGTAGTTGGCAGGCAAAGGATTGGGAGGTGGACCCAAAGTTCGGGTAACAACCAGATCTCGTTGCACTAAGAAAGGATACAACTCGGTGAACGTCATTGGGATCGGAGGACAAGACTTATGTTATCTCTTACTCGGACCATTCTGACGAGGTGCTTGCTCCTTTGACGGTTGATTGGCAAAAGCATTGGGCGCTCGCTGACAGTTGATAGGAATTTGTGCAGACTGATAAATAGGAGGTTGTTGATAAACCGGATGCTGATAGACCGGAGCCTGTGGCACGGACTGATATGTAGGGAATTGCAAACTGAAAGGAGGTGCAACAATAGCTACATATGGTTGTGGAGCATACTGAACTGGATAACCTTGAACATAATTCTGCTGAGGTAGCCAAGATTGATGAATAGCCACCAAGTGATTCCTCGGACGTGCAAATCCTTTATAATGGTCAAAGCTCGGAGTGTTGTACTTCGGAGGAGTAACTCGTCGAACTGGTTGAGCAATGGTAGGACGCACCAAACTGGATTGAAGATCATGAGGAGGTACATTCGCAACAGTAACAGCTAGATGAGGATCCACAACAGTATGGGTGATCTCAGAAACAACAGTAGGTTGATTATCCATCTTCACCTTAAGGGCTTGCAACATCTCCATAATCTTCCCCACACTTCCTCGAAGATCTTCGAGTTCATGGCTGACACGGTCGATCTCTTGAGCTTATTCTTCCATCCTTTTTCGAGCTTGGGCTCTAGTATTGTACTGATGCGGAGGACCCAGAGGTGACGAAATTGGCAGGCGAGAGAACCGAGAATAAGAAACCGGAAGACGAATGTGATGCAAAAATATGATGCAAAAAATGCGAAATGCAAATGAAATGATTTCATGGAATTCAAATATTTACGAATATCGCAGAATACCAAAACTTTATTTATTAATTTGAAAACGGATTACAAATAACATTCTTAGAAAATTCTTGGCATAATAGCTAAATAAAAGCTAATAATGACCCTAAGGAAGCTTCCTGTTTTGCCCCTTGATCTGCTCTTCTAGCTGGGCATTTTTTTTTGAGGATGCGCCTATCTTTAAAAGGTTGATCGAGAGTTGGAGGAAAATAAATCTTCCATTGAAACCAAACAAGGGTACGTTGGAAAAGTCTCCACAACTGTTGGTGATTAGTGTCCTTGATGTCGGATACCTTCAAACACGTGGCTTTAGCAATATCCTGTTCTTTAGGGTCCTTCTCCAAGAAAGGGAAATGAGTCTTATCCACCATAGACAACCCTACAAGCTGAGAATATTCTTCCAAAGTAGGTAATAAATCGGAATCGTAGAACTGTAGCAAGACCGAAAGACGTCCTTCGTTCACTTTAAATTCCGACAGAGATAACAATCTTCCATACTGGTTACAGAATCCTTCTTGATCTTTGATTAAAGATCCTAGCTTCCTTAGGTCATCTAGCTTAAGACTTTTAAAAGTATCTTTCAATGTTTTCCTTCTATTGTAATCCATAATTCTGCAATATTCATAAATAAAATTTGAGTTCCATGAAATGTGATGCAATGTGATGTCTTATGGATGCAATGCATATATACAAAGTCCTAGGTTAAAGGTATATATAAGGAGTTAGGGTCTACCCATCCCAATAAGGTATGTACTAAGGTTAGTTGTACCTGCAGAACAAGGTTCTAAGAAGTGCCAAAAGTCATTGGTCCATCCTTCGGATATTATCAACTTTCCGACTGACTCGGGGGTCGATAATATTCTCAAGAGAACCTCTTTTGAGTGTAGCATCGCGTAGCAACCATTGTAGGACTACTCCCACATAGTTCCTGCACTACGTCCTATATAAGGCCAAAGTGGTGTTAAGGTACTACGATCCTCAATATCATAGACTCCAATCTAAAATAGTAAAAGTTTTCAAGACTAACTCGATCAACCGAACCATTTTCGAAAGGGTCTCAACTGAGCGGTGATTCTCGAGTCATCTTGGTCGGGACTCACTCCCGGCAAGCCTCGTCGAATATCTCACCTTCCTATAATAAGGTCACTCAAGTCCGGGTTAGGACTTATCTCACAATAACAGGGTAACCCCCAAGCAAGGTACAATGAATATTATATATACAAGAAAATAAATAATGAAAAATATCGTACAATAAACAAAATAGGGATAACCCTTAAAAGTTATAGCATCTCCCCAGTGAAGTCGCCATTTTCTGTTGCGGTGGAAATAGGATATCAAACTATTAATTAGTTTGAATCACAATTCTTGATTCACAACCGCTCTTTGATTTATCTGAAGGAAAAGGTCAAAAGAGGAAAAACCTAATTTTGCATCGTAAACACAATGCGGGGAGAGACCTAGGTAAGGGGTTGGTTAAGCTTAGGGAAGGTACGAGAACCCTAAACTTCTGTAGTACTCTACAGGAACCTTTTGTTTATTGTATGTTTTTTATTTTTATTTATTATATGCTTTAATATATATTTAGCTAAGGGATGAAGTGACCTAAAGACCTAAGGGTTAGTCCTAAGTTTACTCGGCAAGATTCGCATCTTGTGCCTACGTATCTTGGATAGGGAGTGGAATCAGAGTAATCGTAGTTCCCCTTGAAAGGGAGGTTAGAAACGTCTTGATTGTGGTCAAGGTTTCAATGGGGAGTAAACGTATCTTAAGGACACGCTTACGTGGAGTTTTGAAACTCCTATTTCTATGTTGAAAAGTTGAATTAAAATTAGGGTTGAAATTAGGGATTCCACAGCGGGAAACCCTAAAACAGAGCAAGGCGACTCTTTGACCTAAAAGCTAGGGGAAAGGGCGTTTTTGTCCACGGCGGGACGCCTAAGCTAATTAAGGTTTTGAAATGGTTGAAACTAGGGTTATTGACTCGGCGGTCAAACTGTTAATCCTAATTCCTTCGGAGGGAAAATAACGGTAAAAAAACATGCAATCGACAAATATTATTATACGGAAAAGTTAAAGGGCAGAAAGTAAAGAAAGCTATAAAGAAATAAGTGCAATGCGACAATAGCCTCTCTGTCGCTACTGCGAAAAACGAGGCCGACAAAACAGAAGAGTCGCCACCTTTCGTTATTTATCCCTCATAACGGGAAAGGAAACGATCGGGAAAAACCTGACGAAAAGGTATAAGACAAGGTCATCGCAACCATTGTCTGGGTTCGGGAGTCGGTTACGCGAGGGGAAGGTATTAGCACCCCTCATGTCCATCGTACTCGATGGGATCCACGCTTGCTGGTTTGTCTACTGGTGAAAAACAATCTATCTACGGCTGCTAAAGCTAAACAGAAAGAAACTGACTCGATAGAGCATCGCACTCCATGCCTACGTATTCCCTCGTACAATGGGAAAGTCAGAGTCATCGTAGTTCGGAAACTACGGGGGAAATTTGCTCGCCGAGATATCGCATCTCGTGCCTACGTACTTTCACACGACGTGAAAGATCAGAGCAAACATAGTTCGGGCTAACTACGGCTGAACTGAGGTGTTCTCGATCACACATGAGTGAGAGAAAGGATTGACAATACTAGCGTACGCATTCTAGCAGTTAGGTGTATGCTGCTCGCTCGCCAGAGACTTAAGCGTTACCTGTTTGCGGTAGAACGGATGTAGTATGTCGGGGTTTAGAGGTATGGGATCCTACGGGTTCTAGAACTACGATCTAGTCTCAATTTCACTCGGGCAAGAGAAAGGGAACAATCAGTCGTTAGCGGGAAAGTCTCGATCGCACGGCAGCGAGAGAACAGAGAAGTTAGTCGTTAGTGTGCTCGCTAGGATATCGCATCCTATGCCTACATATTCTCGTCTGGTACGAGAAATCAGAGCAGCTGTAGTTCAACCAACTACAGCAAAACAGAGAAAAGGGAAAAGGGAAAAAGGGAGTTCGCTAGGATATCGCATCCTATGCCTACGTACTCTCGTCTGGCACGAGAGATCAGAGAAAACGTAGTTCGGCGAGAAAACGAGTGTCGATTGCACAGGGGCAAGAGAAGGGGTCTCAATCGCCTGGACGCGAGAGAAAAGGGTTTCGATCGCACGGGGGCGAGAACAAAGAGGAAGCAGGCTTACGCCTAAACGGGAAGGAACTCGGGACACACACGCAAGAACCTAAGGCGTAGGAGCGAATGCGTCGCATGTCACCTAAAGGGTACCATGCTAAACATCCTAGACGATTGAGAAGAAACTCCTCAACTGTCATTTCCTACGTATCTAACGATACAGCTCACAACACTCAACGGTTGCCTGAAGACTTGAATAAGAAAGATGATGTTGAACGAAGCGGCTCCGTTGGCTCCTGACATGTGCGCAAGCTCCATTCCAATTTTCTCTTCTCTGGGTCCTTGATGAGGACACTCGAATCAGGAACACTGTAACGCTTAGACCGTCATGGTTCGACTTATACGAGAAATCGAACTCTAAGAGGTAGCGTATTGATGTCCGTGTCAAAGACAAGATAGAGAAATGATATCGACAATCATTCTCCAATTGAATCATGTCACACGGCCAGGCAAAAATAAAATCGAAGGTAAAATCGGATAAGAAACGAAAATAGGAGAGAAATCCAATCACAAAATGGAAGTGATATGCTACTCCTAAAAATTAGCAATTAATTTCCAATAGAATATATTCTAAAGAAATATCTAAAGAAAATGCAATAGAAAATAGCATATAAAATTCTATCTAAAAGGCTATAACGTTCTATAACGAAAATAGAATGAAAAACTGCATACACAAGAATATTCTAAGAAATACTATTTAAAGAGAATGGAAAATTCTATGTAAATTGCATACTAGAAAATATCCTAAAAATTCTATAATATTCTATAAAGAAAATAGAAAAACTTCTATATTATAAAATCTATATTAAAAATACGTAATAATATCCTAGGAAAATAAAACTATAATCCTAAAGGAAAACAAAGGGAAGGGGGGTACAGCCTGCAAACTGGGGTAAATGCAGTAAAAAACCACTCTGGGCTCAGCCCACAATACAAAAAATTCAGAAAAAAATAACCAACAAAAACAGGGGGCGTGCTTGGTAAAACTGGAGGGGCGAATAATAATTCGATGGGCCCAACCCAATACAACAAAACCAGCGAAGGGGGGTGCGCCAGGTAAATTGGGTGTGTGGCCAGCGCTTCGTTGGGCTTATTGTTCAGCCCAATAACCAACAATTCCAACAAAAACAAAGGAGTCCAGGAACGGGGGTGTGTAAGCAGAACGGAGGGTGTAGGGATTGGAAAAAGGAAATTGGGCCCAATCCAACCCATTAGCCAATTTGGAGCTCCACACGGACTCATCACCTTCCTCCACTTCAATCTTCAGAAACCCTAACCCTCTCCTTCCCCAGCTTCACCGCCGCCATTCTCTTCCCAAACCTCACAGTCTCAACCTCTCGTCATCTCCCTCAAGTCTTAAATCAAACTCATGAATCCAAATCTCCGCTTTCATTCTTCGAATGCCTCCGTTCAACCTTTCCTCTCGATGAAAGGATTCAGTTGAATGTTGAAACTCCATTGTTAAAGATCTGGAGAGATCTTAATCTTGATGAAACTCGCGGTCGTTGACGGTTGAACGTTCTTGAAGAACAAAGATCTGGAAATCTGGAGATCTGAAGCTCGCCTACATGAGGTTCGAGATTGCTGCGTAGATCTCTGAAGTTTGCATGAAGATATTGATGATTGTTGATGAACGCGTGATGGAGGATGGAGATATGGAAGAAGAAGACGGGAATCGGAGATCTTAACGGACAAGATGGATGACGATCTTGATGAACGTTTGGACGAAGGTGTTCTTGGATCTTGCAGATTTTCTGAAGGTTGATGAGTTCTTGCTAGATGAACTTCCGATGAAGTTTCTTGAAGGATGAATTTCTGGTGAGGTTTCTAGAGATAGGATGATGAAGTTCATGTAGTTTCTGGTGAAATCTGGACGAAGATCATGACAAATCTGATGAAATTGCTGGAGATGTCTGATGAGTGTTCTGCAGAATGATGAACAAGGATGAACATTGAAGAAACGATGAAGTTTCTGGTGGCTTGTTGAGTTCTTCGGCGACGGTTGGATGAAGGTGATGGATGAAATCTGGAAAAATGCATGAATGTTCTGGGAAATTCTTGAGTTTTCCGGTGAATATTCAGTTTCTGGCGACGGTTTCAGTTACCGGTGACAGTTGCGGGGTCTCCGGTGGTCTTCCGGCGGCGGTTGCATGGCCGGCCGGTGAAGGGAGACGGTGAAGCAGGTGGCAGCCATGCAGGGTTCACGATGAGGGAGAGGGAGACACGTGGGGGACAGGTGGCGGTGAAGTGGGGTCTGCAAGTGTGTGCTGGCCACGTGTATGATGTGGTGGAAGAAAGAGAGAAAAATGTGTGGTTGCGCCTATATAGTGCCAAGTGGCGAGTTGGACTGATGTTGGGCCTCCAAAAATGACACATGGCCCACCGAAAATCAGACTAATTAACTCCACTAAACTCAGACTTAACAATTAATGCTAATGATTAGTGACTATTAAACTCAATTAAAAACTGATTAATGGTTAATGATGATTAACAGACTCACTTAAAACTAAATAACTGCACCTAATGATTAAAACTCAATTAAATGTAAAACGAAAATTAATGCTAAGTAATTAAAAAACCACTAATCAATTCTCCTAATTAATCCTAATTAAAAAATGATTAAACTCTAATTAATCTCTATGAATTAATTCTAAAAAGAAATTAAACTCCAATTAACTCTATTAATTCCTAAACCTATTAAAAATAGAAAAAGAGTTATCCTATTAAAAAACCATTTAAAAATCTACTTAATATCTAGAGACAATTATCTATTAAAACTATTTAAAAAGAATTATCTATTATATCTAAAAATCATTTTAGAAAACAATTAACCTAAAACTATTTAAAACTATTTAATATCTATTTAAAATTCTAGAAAAAACAATTAAATCTATAAAAATATATTTAAAAATTCTAGAAAATAAGGGAAAAATCTAAAAAGTACAAGGAAGCCGATTAAATCGATTAGAAAACAGATGCGCGAACATAGCGAAATAAACGGTAAAAACCGGACACCTAAATGTCCTAAAAAATAACAGCGAGAGCTGAAAACACCGGGACGGGCACCAATTCTCAAAATAAATCCTCGTATTCGAACTGGCCTGAAATGCCTGAAGCGTCAGGAGAGGCTGTAATCCCGAT
Organism: Lathyrus sativus; assembly: GCA_963859935.3. Taxonomy (NCBI): domain Eukaryota; kingdom Viridiplantae; phylum Streptophyta; class Magnoliopsida; order Fabales; family Fabaceae; genus Lathyrus; species Lathyrus sativus. The sequence continues at coordinate 599,938,662 of OZ012739.1, read as the reverse complement.
AAAATTAATCTGACTGCAAAAATGCAATGTATACGGTATGCAAATGCAAAATGAAAAATGAGTCGAAACATAAGCCAAAGGCGATAATTGGTTGGTCAAATTTTGGGGTGCAACAGCTGCCCCTATTCAAACGGCTTGGACCTGAAGGGTTGAGAAGCGAACGGCTTTCAATCATTCAAAGGTAGAAGATGTTTGAATACAAAATAAACCCAGAAATTTGCCAACCTGCAGAAATAAACTGCACAAACTGCTTGAGGAAACAAATATCCAAAAAACCGAATCCAGTTGTCACAGCAACAAACTGATCAATCATCTGACAAGGAACTGACTTTAGCACTAGTTATCTGCGTGACGCCACAAATAACAAACCCGAAGGTTGGATCAACATGCACTTGATCCTCTCACATCGTCTAATGATAGATAGGAAGAAAAACAATCTTGATCTCGCATCGTCTAATGATAGACGAGAGGAAAATTCTATTCAAATCTCGCATCATCTAATGATAGACGAGAGGAAAGTCATATTCAAATCTTGCATCGTCTAATGATAGACGAAAGGAAAATCTTGTCCAAAGAGCCACATCGTCAGTGAGAACTAGCGGAAGGAAAACCATATAACTTCAACACTACCCATCAAATTTCAGAATCCTTTCGTCTATAGGAGTTGATGGAAAGAACAATATCCTCAAAGGGGCCACATCATTAATAAGGATTGATAGGAAGAAAACCACCTTCAAAGAGCCATGTCGTCAATAAGAATCGACAACTAGGAAAACCAAACATTCTTCAAAGAGCCTCGACGTCAATAAGGATCGACGGTCAGAAAAACCCCTCTTGAAATGTCATCTCATCCGATAAGCAGAAAGAAATCCAATATCTAAAAGATCGCCTTGAAACCTCTCAACATCTCAAGATAGACGGAGAGAAACCATACTCGAACTCACGACGTCTACAGATAGACGGAGAAAAATCATAATCGAACTCATGACGTCTAAAGATAGACGGAGAAAATATCTTGCTCAAACTCTCAATGTCTAAAGATAGACGGAGAAAATATCTGCTCAAACTCACGACGTCTAAAGATAGACGGAGAAAATTCCTGCTGGGGGAAATACATCGTCAATAGGAATTGTCCTCATCAGATGATTGATAAACAAAGCATAACCGTCGTATGATATGAGAATCAAATAAACCACAGAACTATCTGAACAAAGCTGCTGGGTAAATACCCCTGAACTGATTGCAAAGTGATTCACATTGCCACGTAAGGCTGATAGAAAAATTGGCTTATGCTTCGTATGCACATGCGTATGTTTGAATTTTTCTATGGCGTAATGCTCCATATAAGATGGAATGCTACGCATTTTGACAATGAAATGCAAATATGATGCAAATATGATGATATATGCAAGATGAAAATGCAGGCTCGGGCTGCTGGAGAAAAGCTGTACACAGAAGGACCATTCCAGCAAAATAAATGCTGGAAAGGTGAAGCCAACTCCGCTGCTGGAGAAGCTGGATACGGAACTGCTTCAGCAAAATAAATGCTGAAGACAAAGCCAACTCCGCTGGGAATAACCGGGTATCACAGAATTGTTCCAGCAAGATAAATGTTGGAAGAGTGAAACCAACTCCGCTGGGGATAACCAAATGTGCTAAGCATGATCGGACTTCCTTGGGGATAGCTTACACGTGCCAATGAAGATTGGACTTTTGCTGGGGAAAACAGACGGAGTCTCCCTGCATACCAATGAAGATTGGATTTTGAAACTGATGCGCCAACAGGGATTGGGCTTCACGGTGATTGCCAACAGGGATTGGGCTTTAGGGTGGTTGCCAACATGGATTGGGCTTTAGGCTATCCGTGACGGGTTAGGTACGACTGACGCTGGAAAACATCCTGTTCGAATTCACTATTTCTGGTTGAAGGATCAAGGGATGGTAACACGACTTCCCGACATTCATCTCACACTTGAAAACTGGCTGAACCTGCTTGAGTAGCTCTGAGTAGCTCTAATGACACGGAGAAGAACAATTTCTTCGCTTCTGATATGCCCCAGTCTGTGGGATCCCTGTGGGGATATCCCTTGAATGGAAATCTGAAAATTTGTACCCTGATGGTCTGACATGAACTGCCCTAGCACTCTGAACCTCGGAGAGATGCTTCGAATCAAATGCCCCTTGGGCAAGAAACAACTTCTGCACTTTTCTTAGAGTGGCCTGCCCCTGTCTTCAACGACTTTTCCCCTGATAGGCTGATATGCGGGGAGATACACTGGTTTTCCTTGAGAGATTCATCAAATCTCGACCTGACTGCTTCAGAATAACCATCTTCGGATGGCTGACATCACGTGGCTGACATCACTAGGGATTACCTGATATAGCTTGCCCCAGTTCACGGAATATTCGAGTGTTCCGCATTCTATCATGATCATACTTTCCACTGTAGGAAACTTTCCTGCTGTCAAGCGCTTACTCACAAGTAAAACAAGTTGTTCTGCATATAAGATATATCAATGCAATGCATATGACAGTTTTGACATCCAATCTGTTCAATGGAAAAGGAAAAACAGTTTATGGCATGTAATGGACAAACCATTTATCAGAATATCAACATCAGTACCAACATGGTAAGAAGAACCCTTTTAGGAGTTAGCTTCGACGCGATCTTTACTGATGTATGCTTTCGAAACAAACCCTGCTTCAATTAGGACTTTTTCTGGTTGTAACGTGGTCAGGTTCACGGTTTTAAAGGAAAGGATAAATGCTCAAAATTTATTTTAACCCATCCGTTCTCCGTGATGTTCTCCAATCCTAAGCTTAACTAACTCGACCTTAGCGCTCACTTCTCAGAGGTTGAAAGATAGGAGTGATAGTTCGAGTAACTATGAGTTTCTGGAGTGACAACCACTCGCTCTTCGCCTTTGACACCTGGGGTCACACGACTCGTATTTGTTCGAGGATTTTCCTTTCTTTTCCTTTTTCATTTCCCTAATTTTTTCCTGGACTGGCTCCTTTGAGCTTCTTTTGGTTATTAAGTCCAGCGGGATGCCCTAATTTTTGCATAAATCATTTGTTTTCAAGTTCTGACTTAGCGGGCTTTTGATTCTTTTTGCTTCTTTTTTCTCTTTTTTTTGAACAAGTCGTGTGACACTGGTTGTCTGGCTCATTGGGGAATAATGTGACTGTTTCACTCCTGATGCTTAACCACAGCGGTTTTATTTTTATTTTTTTAGGCACGACCTCTAGAGGTGTGATTGATCCTCGAACGGACACTCCTTTCTGCAATTTGGACGCTCGGTCAAATTAGCTAACACCTACCCTGCCTCAGGTCAAGATTAAGGGTTTTTTCGTTTTTCCGAAAGAAACTCCTATTACTAGGCTCAAAGGGGTTGACAAGGGATTATTTTCCTTATAACTCTGGTGTTTAGGGATTTGAAACAATGCATGTACATCATCAGCAGGTTTTATTTCAAAAGCATACAATATCGGAAACTCGTGAGTCTTTAAACTTCGTCATCCTCCCCGGATTCCGCTTAACCAAGCGTTGGATATGAGTGAACACGAAGGGATTAAATCAAAACATGCATACTCATTTCATTATCAATATCAATTGAAAACAATACAAGTTTTACGAATGCAATTTGCGCTTTAACAGAAAAGAAACTACAAATGCAAAGAAGTGACATGATAAAACACATATTTCCAGTTTCTGGGAACCGGACTTTTCAAACTTGATTTGCTGCTGAGCCAACCATCTTCCGAATTACTCGTCGAAGTCATCCTGATACTCTTATGAACATCTACTATCAGTGGACTCTCCCATAACCTGAACAGATATACCCATTTGGCTGGACGAAGGAAGGTGGACACCCTGAGGCGTGACAGATATCTTGTTGGAATCCAGCATGGCCTGAATCTGGCTTCGAAGAACCTTACAATCATCTGTTGAATGCCCCTGTGCCCCAACATGGTACTCACAGCGAGCGTTGGCATCAAAACCCGGAGGGTAAGGCGGGATCATTGGATCGGTTTCCTTTGGCACTATCAGCCCACTTTTGACCAAATCCGGCAACAACTGACTATACGACATCGGTAGCTGAGTAAACTGCCTTTCAGGTTTCCTTGGTCTTCGTCAGGCGTGCTGACGCGGCTGACGATGATACGGCTGTTGACTCTGGCGGGTAACAGATATCTGACATGCATACCCAACAGGTTGCTAACTCTGAGTACTCGAAGTGTCAGGATACTGAATCTGAGGTACGGGAGATTCTAAGACAACATCACTGCCTTTCTCCCCTTCTTCTTGAGAACTGACAATTGATTCATCTTCATACACTGCAGTATACGGGATATCTTGAATCTTTCCGCTCTTGATTCCGCTCTCAACAGGTTCTCCTACTCTTATCAAGTCCGCAAAGCTTGCATTTCCACAACTGAACAATGCGTCATAGTAACAGCCCTTCAGAGTATCCACGAAAAGGTCAACCATTTCTCTATCCACAAGCGGTGGTTGAACACAAGCAGCCAATACTCTCCATCTCTGCACATACCCTCTAAAGGATTCATTATCCGCCCGAGATAACTCTTGCAAATGCACGCGAATAGGAGCCATATCTAGGTTGTAGTTGTACTGCTTCACAAAGGCATTGGCTAAATCTGACCATGATTTGATACTGTCACTCTTCAACTGCATGTACCAATCCAAAGATGCCCCGATCAAACTATCTTGGAAACAATGAATCATGAGCTTGTTATTGGCGACATATGAAGTCATTCTTCTGCAGAACATAACCAAATGTAGCTTCGGACAACTATCCCCTTTGTATTTCTCAAAATTCGGCATCTTGAACTTTAGAGGCATTACAAGGCCTGGCACTAAACACATGCTCGCAACATTCAGGTCGAGAGTATTCTTATTTATCAAGGCAGCCATCTGATCTTCCAAAAGCTGAAGTCTCCTTTCATCCTCAACAGCCCTAGCATTGACCCTCGGAGCGGCCATCTGACGATCTGGCACAGGGAAAGTGAAATGCTGATAATCTGTGTTACAGAGAGAAGATGCATCTCTGTCTTCGACAGGAATCTGCATATTCTGGGCTTGAGCAACATTGTTTATCGGAGTCCTCTGAATATTGTTCTCTCCTCTAGTCATGGCTGTTATGGCTTCCATGACCTTACTCAACTGGTTCTTCAACAACTCAAACTCGGCCCTGGTAACAAACTGATTCTGCTCTTCGGAGTCCACGATCTGTCCAGAAACTAACTCAAGTCCAATGCGAATGCCGAGAAGTCAACTGCGAGTTGGACAAAAGACGGGTAAGCTCTATGATCCAGCCGAGAATGGATATGCAAGCATGAGATGCACATGAAATGCAATGCAAAATGCAACAAACACGGGATCACAGCCCCCACAAAGCTCTGAATATTGCTGCGCTGCTGACGGGATAAGTTCGCTCTAACGAGAGAAAACCAAAATACCGGGTAGACTGGAAGTCAAGTTTCCTGCAAAAACCCTCCCACTCACGGGTATGAACCTAACCTGACACAGGTTCGGCATCCTATGCGGTCATTAGCGTCACAGACTTTCAAGAACGATGATACGATACCCAGAAGGTGTGGCATCATCATCTCTTGAAGCGGCCTCACTTAGCTGAATCCCAAATGATCGGTCCTCAGAGTCGACAATCCTCCAAACCAACAACCCCTCAAGCCCAAAGGGTTGGAAAAAAAGTCAACCGGGAGAACCTCGTCTGAGCGTGGATTTCATGAGACACTAGTGCCTGCAAAGCAAGCACGCGCCCACTAATTTCCACAACTAATGCAAAATACACTCAAGCCTGGGTCTGGCTTCTCACTCATCAGAGCTCCCCTCCCACAACAGCACAATAGCAACAGATAATAAAGTGCGAGAATTGTAAATATAGTAATATACAACATACAAGACAAAAATAAACACCCACAAACAAGCAAACAAGCGCTAGGATTGACTCTCGTCGGGACGTTGGATCCCTCAGATTGACTCGCATAGGGACGTTGGATCCCAGGAAACTATCGCAGTCCCCAGCAGAGTCGCCAGCTGCTGGGGATTGCCCAGGCAGCTAGGAAGAGAATCCAAGACAAAACTCGCTTAGGGAACCAGAGTCCCCAACAGAGTCGCTACTGCGAAAAACGAGGCCGATAAAACAGAAGAGTCGCCACCTTTCATTATTTATCCCTCAGAACAGGAAAGGAAACGATCGGGAAAAACCTGACGAAAAGGTATAAGACAAGGTCATCGCAACCATTGTCTGGGTTCGGGAGTCGGTTATGCGAGGGGAAGGTATTAGCACCCCTTACGTCCATCGTACTCGATGGGATCCACGCTTGCTGGTTTGTCTACGGGCGAAAAACAATCTATCTACGGCTGCTAAAGCTAAACAGAAAGAAACTGACTCGATAGAGCATCGCACTCCATGCCTACGTATTCCCTCGTGCAATGGGAAAGTCAGAGTCATCGTAGTTCGGAAACTACGGGGGAAATTTGCTCGCCGAGCTATCGCATCTCGTGCCTACGTACTTTCACACAACGTGAAAGATCAGAGCAAACGTAGTTCGGGTTAACTACGGCTGAACCGGGGTGTTCTCGATCACACAGGAGTGAGAGAAAGGATTGACAATACTAGCGTACGCATTCTAGCAGTTAGGTGTATGCTGCTCGCTTGCCGGAGACTTAAGCGTTACCTGTTTGCGGTAGAACGGACGTAGTATGTCGGGGTTTAGAGGTATGGGATCCTACGGGTTCTAGAACTACGGTCTGGTCTCAATTGCGCTCGGGCAAGAGAAAGGGAACAATCAGTCGTTAGCGGGAAAGTCTCGATCGCACGACAGCGAGAGAACAGAGAAGTTAGTCGTTAGTGTGCTCGCTAGGATATCGCATCCTATGCCTACATATTCTCGTCTGGTACGAGAAATCAGAGCAGTTGTAGTTAACCCAACTACATCAAAACAGGGAAAAGGGAAAAGGGAAAAAGGGAGCTCGCTAGGATATCGCATCCTATGCCTACGTACTCTCGTCTGACACGAGAGATCAGAGCAAACGTAGTTCGGCGGGAAAACGAGTCTCGATTGCACATGGGCAAGAGAAGGGGTCTCAATCGCCTGAACGCGAGAGAAAAGGGTTTCGATCGCACGGGAGCGAGAACAAAGAGGAAGTAGGCTTACGCCTAAACGGGAAGGAACTCGGGACACACACGCAAGAACCTAAGGCGTAGGAGCGAATGCGTCGCATGTCACCCAAAGGGTACCATGCTAAACATCCTAGACGATTGAGAAGAAACTCCTCAACTGTCATTTCCTATGTATCTAACGATACGGCTCACAAGACTCGACGGTTGCCTGAAGACTTGAATAAGAAAGATGATGTTGAATGAAGCAGCTTTTTTGGCTCCTGACATGTGCGCAAGCTCCATTACAATCTTCTCCTCTCTGGATCCTTGATGAGGACGCTTGAATCAGGAACACTGTAACGCTTAGACCGTCATGGTTCGACTTATATGAGAAATCGAACTCTAAGAGGTAGTGTATTGATGTCCGTGTCAAAGACAAGATAGAGAGATGATATCGATAATCATTCTACAATTGAATCATGTCACACGGCCAGCCAAAAATAAAATCAGAGGTAAAATCGGATAAGAAACGAAAATAGGAGAGAAATCTAATCACAAAATGGAAGTGATATGCTACTCCTAAAAATTAGCAATTAATTTCTAATAGAAAATATTCTAAAGAAATATCTAAAGAAAATGCGTAATAGAAAATAGCATATAAAATTCTATCTAAAAGGCTATAACGTTCTATAACGAAAATAGAATGAAAAACTCCATACACAAGAATATTCTAAGAAATACTATTTAAAGAGAATGGAAAATTCTATGTAAATTGCATACTAGAAAATATCCTAAAAATTCTATAATATTCTATAAAGAAAATAGAAAAACTTCTATATTATAAAATCTATATTAAAAATACGTAATAATATCCTAGGAAAATAAAACTATAGTCCTAAAGAAAAATAAAACTATATCTATTACAATCATTCATCCAATACAAAGGAAATTGAAAAAACAAAGGGAAGGGGGGTACAACCTGCAAACTGGGGTAAATGCAGTAAAAAACCACTCTGGGCCCAGCCCACAATACAAAAAATTCAGAAAAAATAACCAACAAAAACAGGGGGCGTGTTTGGCAAAACTGGAGGGGCGAATAACAATTCGATGGGCCCAGCCCAATACAACAAAACCAGCAAAGGGGGGTGCGCCAGGTAAATTGGGTGTGTGGTCAGCGCTTCGTTGGGCTTATTGTTCAGCCCAATAACCAACAATTCCAACAAAAATAGAGGAGGCCAGGGACGGGGGTGTGTAAGCAGAACAGAGGGTGTACGGATTGGAAAAAGGAAATTGGGCCCAATCCAGCCCATTAGCCAATTTGGAGCTCCACACGGACTCATCACCTTCCTCCACTTCAATCTTCAGAAACCCTAACCCTCTCCTTCCCTAGCTTCACCGTCGCCATTCTCTTCCCAAACCTCTCCGTCTCAACCTCTCGTCATCTCCCTCAAGTCTTAAATCAAACTCATGAATCCAAATCTCTGCTTTCATTCTTCGACTGCCTCCGTTCAACCTTTCCTTTTGATGAAAGGATTCAGTTGAATGTTGAAACTCCATTGTTGAAGATCTGGAGAGATCTTAATCTTGATGAAACTTGCGGTCGTTGACGGTTGAACGTTCTTGAAGAACAAAGATGTGGAAATTTGGAGATCTGAAGCTCGCCTACATGAGGTTCGAGATTGCTGCGTAGATCTATGAAGTTTGCATGAAGATATTGATTATTTTTTATGAACGCATGATGGAGGATGGAGATATGGACGAAGAAGACGGGAATCAGAGATCTTGATGGACAAGATGGATGACGATCTTGATGAACGTTTGGACGAAGGTGTTCTTGGATCTTGCAGATTTTCTGAAGGTTGATGAGTTCTTGCTAGATGAACTTCCGGTGAAGTTTCTTGAAGGATGAATTTCTGGTGAGGTTTCTGGAGATAGGATGATGAAGTTCATGTAGTTTCTGGTGAAATCTGGACGAAGATCATGACGAATCTGATGAAATTGCTGGAGATGTCTGATGAGTGTTCTGCAGAATGATGAACAAGGATGAACATTGAAGAAACGATGAAGTTTCCGGTGGCTTGTTGAGTTCTCCGGCGACGGTTGGATGAAGGTGATGGATGAAATCTAGAAAAATGCATGAATGTTCTGGGAAATTCTTGAGTTTTCCGGTGAATATTCAGTTTCCGGCGACGGTTTCAGTTACCGGTGACAGTTGCGGAGTCTCCGGTGGTCTTCCGGCGGCGGTTGCATGGCCGGCAGGTGAAGAAAGACGGTGAAGCAGGTGGCAGCCATGCAGGGTTCACGATGAGGGAGAGGGAGACATGTGGGGGACAGGTGGCGGTGAAGTGGGGTCTGCAAGTGTGTGCTGGCCACGTGTGTGATGTGGTGGAAGAAAGAGAGAAAAACATGTGGTTGCGCCTATATAGTGCCAAGTGGCGAGTTGGACTGGTGTTGGGCCTCCAAAAATGACACATGGCCCACCGAAAATCAGACTAATTAACTCCACTAAACTCAGACTTAACAATTAATGCTAATGATTAGTGACTATTAAACTCAATTAAAAACTGTTTAATGGCTAATGATGATTAACAAACTCACTTAAAACTAAATAACTGCACCTAATGATTAAAACTCAATTAAATGTAAAATGAAAATTAATGCTAAGTAATTAAAAAACCACTAATCAATTCTCCTAATTAATCCTAATTAAAAAATGATTAAACTCTAATTAATCTCTATGAATTAATTCTAAAAAGAAATTAAACTCCAATTAACTCTATTAATTCCTAAACCTATTAAAAATAGAAAAAGAGTTATCCTATTAAAAAACCATTTAAAAATCTACTTAATATCTAGAGAAAATTATCTATTAAAACTATTTAAAAAGAATTATCTATTATATCTAAAAATCATTCTAGAAAACAATTAACCTAAAAACTATTTAAAAGTATTTAAAATTCTAGAAAAAACAATTAAATCTATAAAAATATATTTAAAAATTCTAGAAAATAAGGGGAAAATCTAAAAAATGCAAGGAAGCCGATTAAATCGATTAGAAAACAGATGTGCGAACATAGCGAAATAAACGGTAAAAACCGGACACCTAAATGTCCTAAAAAATAACAGCGAGAGCTGACCGGGACGGGCACCAATTCTCAAAATAAATCCTCGTATTCGAACTGGCCTCGCGTAAATTACATCCATGGACCAACATAAATTAAATAAACTAATCAGAATTTAAGTATAGTCTGGGGAGAAAAACAGAGAAGATTTGTGAGAAGGGTTAGACAGAAATATGGCAAAAAATGGAACAGTTAGTATTGAAAGAAAGACAAACTGCAATTTGGAATTTTTATTATTGTTTTATTAGTTTTGAAAAAGGATTTTAGTTTTAATTTTGAAGAAAAGAATTTTAATCTTAGTTAAAAAAAGGTTTAGTTTAAGTTTTAAAAAATTGTTTTAGTTTTAAATTTTAACAAAACTCTAATTTTAATATTTTAGAAAAAACAAAATTTAATTATTATTTTGTGAGGAAGAAAGTTTTAACTTTAATTTTTTTTAAAAATGTTTATCAATTTTTTAAAAAAGTTTTATACTTAAAAAAACAAAGTTTTAATTTGTATTTTTAAAAAAGGTTTTTATTTTATTATATAAAAAAGTTTTTATTTTAGAAAACCTTTTAAGAAAATGTTTTTATTTTAGAAATGCTTTTAAGAAAAAGTTTTTAATTTGTTTTATAAAAGTAGAACTTTCACTTATTTTTAAAAACAAAATTTTCAATTAAAAATAAATGTACTACTAAAACAACAAAAGGGAAAACAAAAATTGGGTTGGGTTATGGTTACTGCTGCATGCGGCGCCGCTGCCATTGTTGCCTGTTGAAGCTTTTTCTTCTTCTTTGCATGACCACGATCCCTTCTTCTTTTCCTACAAAAAAAACATCAAAAGAAAACATCCGTTAGAAACAAGAGTTACTCACCTTTCACGGGTTTGAAGTGGCTTTTCTACGATGGAGTTCGTTGATGATGAACAATGACGGTTTTTTTCAAAAATCTCTCCTCTTCTGATAAGTCGTGAGAACGACCGCCGTTTTTCTCTTTTGTCTCCTTCCCCCCTTTCTCAAATACAACTTATGTTTATATAGGTAACAAATTAGTGTTAACTCTAACCTAATGTCCACTTTAAAGCCCAACTTAAATAATTAGTTAAAATTAAATAAAATTTAAATAATTTAAAATAAACTTAAAATTCTATTTATTTATACTAAACATTAAAAATATTATAAAAAGAATAAAATATTTTCTAATATTTTTAATTTTATGATTTTTGGATCTTTTTATGAATAATATGGAAAAAAGTGAAAAAACAATATTTTTTAAAAAATAATTTAAATAAAATACGAAAATAATAATTAAATAATAAAAAACTATTTTTGTTATCTTTTTTTATGAAAATAGAAAGTTAGAATAAAAATAAAAGAACCAAAACAAAAAGTGAAAAAGGTGGGATTCGAACTCTCACTCACAACTTCTTACACACAGTCTCTTGCCAATTGTGCTATTTTATTCATTCAAAATAAAGTGGCACTAGAAACCCTGTAAACTAAAAGAGCGTGCCACATGATATTTTCTTGCAACAATCAAACAACTGCACAACCCGTTAGTGGTTAGTTTAAACGCAATGCTAAATGAAATGGGATGCAATAACGGCCATCTGCCCCAAAATACATAACATCATCACCGATCAACATCAAACATCTCACACAGTATCAAATACGCCACAGGGGCACACATATCAAAAATACACAAGAACACTCCCAAAAATGCCCCGGTGTTACATATCAGAGCAGTCCTACGGAGACACCACAATTCAACTAGCTAAACACCTAGATTGTCTGTACTTCCGAAGAAGCACAGACCACAACAGTAACAAAGGGGTGAGAATCAAGATTAAATAATAATGGCATAATAGTACATGAAATAAAAGGCAAAAATTAATAATAATACTATTTCATATACATATCATCCGGACTCACGGTCCCACCATCAACCACAATATACAATCACGCAACAAATGCACTCACACAACTCATAACATACGGTACCGACTCACAATCACGATGGGCACCGGGCCATCAACCCTCCTCACAGGAGCACATATCAATGATGGGCACTTGGCAATCAACCCTCCACTCAGGGAGCACACCACACTGATGGGCAACTGGACATCAACCCTCCATAATGGGAGCACCACAACAATATCGATGGACAACTGGCCATCACCCTCCACAACGGGAGCACAACTCCGACGGACACCTGGCCATCACCCTCCACTATGGGAGTACCTCATCAACATCGATGGACACGTGGCCATCAGCCTCCTCTACGGGAGCACACCACATTAACATCGATGGACACATGGCCATCACCCTCCTCACCGGGAGCACACCAACAATACAGATGGTCACTGGGCCATCACCCTCCACTACGGGAGCACAACAATTAATGTCGATGGATAACTGGCCATCACCCTCCAGAACGGGAGCACATAATGATATTCACACGCATCAAACATCTAGCACACCAAATGTACACCGATCCTATTGATCCACCCCTCACACAACATATACACGACGCACAAGGCGTACCGATCTCACGGGTCCATTCACATCATAAAATACATACATAACCAGCACACACAGGGCGTCGATCCCACAGATCCGCTCACCACACAACTTATCACATACAATGCACATAAGGCATGTCGGTCATACTGACCCAATACATCACATAACAGCATACAAATGCAACGCATAATAAGCGTATCGATCCTCAAGGATCCATTCACCACAACACACCAACACAACGCACTCAAGGCGCAACGATCATGCTGATCCTAATATCTCACACGCAGCACACACACGGTGCACACATCTCACGTACACATCCACACCGGTTCATACATAACGCATAATTCAACGATTATGCCACTAGCGATAAACACCGGCCAAACAGCCCTACAACCACCAACATACGCTCGCATCCGCTCTCCAGCAAGCCTCTCATCACACATGACCAACGAGGGTCCAAGTCCACAGAGGAACAACACAAGACAGCAGCAAAAACACAAACTGTTGTCTGGCTCGCTGGCGCATTCGCCCGGCGAAGCCCCGCAGCGAACACTCGCTGCTATTCGCCTGGCGAAACCTCTGGCGAAGCCAGACAGAAGCTTCTGCAAGCACTCGCTGGCTAGTTCGCCCGGCGAAGGCTCGCCCCTCATTTGCCCAGCGAATACCTGCATACTCAGAAAAATATTCCGCGCTGCAGAGTCACCTCCCACGCCGATTTCGCCCGATTAAATTGAAACCCACAACTAACAACATACTACAACTGAGCTACAGGTCTATTACCGATTCTATCCGATAAAACGCATCATCTGCTCAAATTACCGACTTCCGGCATAACTCCGAAACTACTCAAAAACCCCAAAACTCATCCCATCTAACATTTTCAGCACATGCAACGAATTAAACATCAAACAACACAACAATCACAACAATAAAAGCATGCAATCAACATCAATCATCACAGAATCTATGGGGTTAAGGATTTCCCCCTTTCTACCGATTAATCATGCATTTACCAAATTTAACCGATTATTCCCCCTTACCTCAAATCAAGCTTTGATGATGAACAAGCTCCTCAATCCACACGAAATCCGCTTGTTAAGTTGTTGTTCTTGATCGTGTAGCTCTCCTCTTGCTCAAACCGTGTTCTTCACCGTGCGTGTGTTCTCCTTTTCTTTCCAATTCTTATACTCACCAAAATGACAATGTTGCCCTTAGTCCCAACAATCCTCTTATTAATCCAAATAATATCACTTCCCTCATAATTATTAATATTAAAAAAAGTAATAATAATAATAATAATAATAATAATAATAATAATAATAATAATAATAACATCAATATTAATATTAATTATTAATTATTATTATTACTATCAATTATCCAATATTAATATTATGCTCCTCATTCTTTCCTCAATCCTCACACACAACACGACACAGAACAAAATAACACCGGAAACTGAAAATAATTAAAATGGGTGTTATAACTCTCCCTCACTTTAATTATTTTCGTCCTCGAAAATGCCTGATGGAAACAGCTCTGGATACGCTTCCTGCATCCTGCTTTCCAATTCCCAGGTCACACTGCCACCTGCAGCACCTCCCCAAGCCACTCTCACTAACGGTATCTCTTTTCCTTTGAGTCGCTTCATCTTGCGATCCTCGATCTTCAACAGCAATGTCTCCACAGTTAGATTCTCTTTAACTTGGACTTCATCCCTCTGAATCACGTGAGACGGATCGTGTACATACTTCCGAAGTTGCGACACGTGAAACACGTCATGCAAGTTCGAAAGCTCCGGCGGCAACGCCACCCTATAAGCCACAGCACCAATCCTCTGCAAAATCGGATACGGTCCGATAAACTTCGGGTCCAACTTCTTGGACTTCAAAGCACGTCCAACACCCGTCACTGGGTTAACCCTCAAGAATACATGGTCACCCTCACTGAATTCCAACTCTTTCCTGCGATTATTATAATAACTCTTCTGTCGATCCTGAGATGCTTTCATCTTTTCACGGATCATCTGCACTGTCTCAGTAGTCTGCTGTACCAACTCTGGTCCCAAAACCACACTCTCACCCGACTCATACCAACACAAAGGCGTCCCGCACCTCCTACCATAAAGAGCCTCAAACGGTGCCATCCCGATATTGGAATGGTAACTGTTGTTGTACGTGAACTCTACCAAAGGCAAATGAGTATCCCACATACCACCTTTCTCCAACACACAAGCCCACAACAAATCCTCCAATGTCTGAATAGTCCGCTCCGACTGCCCATCCGTCTGTGGATGATAAGCTGAACTCAGCTTCAACTCAGTACCCAAAGCCTCTTGTAAACTCTTCCAAAACACAGAAGTGAACCTCGGATCTCTATCCGACATAATGTTTAACGGTATACCGTGCAGCTTCACAATTACCCGAATATAAATCTCTGCAAGCTTCTCCAACAGAAAGTTAATACTGATCGGTACAGAGTGTGCAGACTTCGTAAGTCGATCCACAATCACCCAAATGGCGTCAAATCCTCTCGCCGTATTCGGCAACCCTGTAACAAAGTCCGTAGCAATATAATCCCAAGTCCAAACCGGAATCTCTAACGGTTGCATCATCTCAGAAGGTCTCTGATGCTCCACCTTCGACTTCTGACAAACCAAACAAGCATAGACATATCGAGCAATATCCTTTTTCATGCCCGACCACCAAAATAACTTTTTCAAGTCCTGATACATCTTCGTAGCTCCTGGATGAACACTCAGGCTACTACGATGTCCTTCGTCCAAAATTGACTTCTTCAACTCATCATTATCCGGCACACAAATTCTGTCCCGAAACATCAACACACCCGCACTATCCAACCTGAAATCACTACCGGAGTCACTTCCGGCCTCTCGCATCAAATCCACAAGTTTCACATCCAATTTCTGATGTTCTCTAATCATGTCCATGAAATCATTCTTCACTTGCAATTTACCCAACGCCACACCATCCGATGTAAACTCACAAACCATGCTCAAATCCCGAAACTGCTCAATAAGCTCCATCTCTTTTACCATCAATGCCGACATACGAATTGTATTTCTGCTCAACGCATCCGCAACCACATTCGCTTTCCCTGGGTGATAACTCAAACTAAAATCATAATCCTTCAAGAATTCCAACCATCTCCTCTGCCGCATATTCAGCTCCTTCTGATCAAACAAATATTTCAAACTCTTGTGATCACTGAATGCCTCAAACATCGAACCATATAAATAATGTCGCCAAATCTTCAACACAAAAACTACTGTAGCCAATTCAAGGTCATGAGTAGGATAGTTCCTCTCATGCACCCTCAATTGCCGCGAAGCATAGGCTACCACTTTTCCATTCTACATAAGAACTCCTCCCAATCCCATTTTGGACGCATCACAATATACCACAAAAGGCTCACACGGATTCGGTAACACCAACACCGATGCTAAAGTCAATCTCTTTTTCAGTTCTTCAAAACTCTCTTCACAAGCAGCATCCCACATAAATACTCGATCTTTCCTTGTTAACTGAGTCAACGGCAAAGCCAATCTAGAAAAGCCTTTAATGAATCTTCGGTAATACCCTGTTAAGCCCAAAAAGCTTCTAACCTCTGTTACCGTCTTTGGCGGTTCCCACTGTAACACTGCACTCACCTTAGATGGATCCACAAAAACACCATCACCCGAAATAACATGCCCCAGAAAACTCACCATCTTCAACCAGAATTCACACTTCGATAACTTAGCAAACAACTTGTTATCCTTCAACACTTGTAAAGCGATCCTCAAATGTTCCGCATACTCTTCCTCAGACTTAGAATAAATCAGAATGTCATTAATGAACACAACAATAAACTAATCCAAATAAGAATGGAAGATACGGTTCATATATTCCATAAACACACCCGACGCATTAGACACTCTGAAAGGCATTACTGCATACTCGTAATGTCCATATCGATTCCTAAACATCGTCTTTTGAATATCACCTTCTCTCACTCTTATCTGATGATAACCCGACCTCAAGTCAATCTTACTGAACACACGAGCTCCCACTAACTGATCCATCAAATCATCGATACTTGGAAGAGGATATTTGTTCTTGATGGTCACTTTGTTCAACTGCCGGTAATCAATGCACAAACGCATGCTACCATCCTTCTTCTTCACTAACAATACTGGAGCTCCCCATGGCGACACACTTGGCCTAATGAACTTTCTATCCAACAACTCTCCAATCTGAGTCTTCAACTCGGCTAGCTCCACTGCCGACATCCTGTACGACGCCATAGAAATAGGCCTCGTACCAGGAACAAGATCAATGCTAAACTCAACCTCTCTCTTCGGAGGCAACTCTGTAATATCATCTGGGAACACCTCCGGAAACTCATTCACCATGGCTAACTCATCCAACAATGCCTTGTTGTCAACAGACAGTGATGCAAATAAAGCAAACACTTGCGCTTCATCTTCCAACAAGGTTCTCAATTCCTTACCAGACAAGGAATCTGCCAACACTTCCTCTTCAGGAGTCAAAAACATTAACACTTTCCGAAAACAATCGATGTACACTCGGTTAAACTCCAACCAGTTCATACCAAGTATAACATCCAAACCACCAAGTGGCAAACAGATCAAATCCACACCGAAGTCTCGGCCAAAGATAGTCAGTGGACACTTCAAACACACTAGCGAAGTAGTCATTGAACCAATCGAGGGAGTTTCAATAGTCATCCGCCGCTCAAGAGTAGTCGGCACCAAACCTAACCTCTTCACACAATCAACAGAGATAAATGAATGGGTTGCACCCGTATCAATCATAGGAGTCAAAGGAATGTTATTGATAAAACAAGTACCTTTGATCGAACGTTCACCGTCTTCCGCTTGAGTTCCCACAACTGCAAATACTTTACCTGCCACCTGAGGCGCCTGAGGCCTCCTTGGCTTCTCACAATGAGTACTAATGTGACCCTTCTCACCACAGTTATAACAAGTAGGCATATTAGTCCTACAATCCGCCATCACATGGCCCGGCTTCCCACACTTGAAGCACTTTTTCGCATTAGGAGGACAATCATTGGCACGATGACCCATGCCACCGCACCGGAAACACTTCGTACCAGTCAACGCCCTACCCTCTATGGGCTTCCTATCAACAGCACCCTTGAACTTCCCCTTACCAGTCAGAACATTGTAAGGAGTACCACCGAACCTTTGTTTACCCTTACGATCACTTGCCGCCTTGTAGTGTGCGATTCTCGCACGATTATCGTTATCATAGATACGACTCCTACTCACCAACCCAGGATAGCTCCTGATTTTCTGACATGCGATCCCCATCTTGGTCTCTGGCCTCAGCCCATTCTCAAATTTCAGACACTTCAAATTCATAGCTTCCTCAGTATTGTAATGAGGACAATACTGAGCCATCTCCTCAAACTTAGTCGCATACTCGGCTACCGACATACTGCCCTATTTCAATTCCAAAAATTCCACCTCTTTAGCACTTTTAACATCTTCTGGAAAATACTTCTCCAGAAATCCAGACCGAACCACCTCCCAAGTAATCGGAGTCCCCGAAGCTTCCATCCTCTGACGACAATTATCCCACCAAGCCTCGGCCTCCCCCTCAAGCATGTGAGTACCGAACCTCACCTTCTGCTCGTCACTGCACCCCATGGTTCTGAGGATCTTCTCTATTGCCTCCAGCCATTTCTGTGCAGCTACCGGATCCAGAATTCCACCTTCAAACTTTGGTGGCTTGTTGCTCTGGAACTGCGTCACGTCTCTAAACTGAGCTCCCGCAGCCAGATTCTGGTTGGCCACCACTTGTGCCATAGCCTGCATCGCCGCAGCCAACGCAGCGTCATTTCTCCCAACCATTCTGCTCAACAACAATCCAGGTTAACAGAAAACAAGCAACTCTATCCTATAGACAGACTCAACACACTACACTGGCTGGACGGACCGACCTGCACTGATACTAACTTGTAACACCCCATTCCCAAAATAAAATAAAACAATTAAATAAAACACATATCATAGTTTCTCTCCCAAACGGGATGCCACAATACACATCAAAATTTCCACAAATATTTTTCCAAATAATTTAACTGAATTTTTTAATAAAATTACAGTGGAAAAAGATATGGTCTGCCATAACACAAAATATCATGTACATACATCATCAATATCAATCATCATCATCATATATACAATAACGGCCATCTGCCCCAAAATACATAACATCATCACCGATCAACATCAAACATCTCACACAGTATCAGATACGCCACGGGGGCACACATATCAAAAATACACAAGAACACTCCCAAAAATGCCCCGGTGTTACATATAAGAGCAGTCCTACGGAGACACTACAATCCAAATAGCTAAACACCTGGATTGTCTGTACTTCCGAAGAAGCACAAACCACAACAGTAACAAAGGGGTGAGAATCACGATTAAATAATAATGGCATAATAGTACATGAAATAAAAGGCAGAAATCAATAATAATACTATTTCATATACATATCATCCGGACTCACGGTCCCACCATCAACCACAATATACAATCACACAACAAATGCACTCACACAACTCATAACATACGGTACCGACTCACAATCACGATGGGCACTGGGCCATCAACCCTCCTCACAGGAGCACATATCAACGATGGACACTTGGCAATCAACCCTCCACTCAGGGAGCACACCACAGTGATGGGCAACTGGCCATCAACCCTCCACAATGGGAGCACCACAACAATACCGATGGATACCTGGCCATCACCCTCCACAACGGGAGCACATCTCCGATGGACACCTGGCCATCACCCTCCACTACGGGAGCACCTCATCAACATCGATGGACACATGGCCATCACCCTCCTCTACGAGAGCACACCATATTAACATCGATGGACACATGACCATCACCCTCCTCACCGGGAGCACACCAACAATACCGATGGTCACTGGGCCATCACCCTCCACTACGGGAGCACAACAATTAATGTCGATGGACAACTGGCCATCACCCTCCATAACGGGAGCACACAATGATATTCACACGCATCAAACATCTAGCACACCAAGTGCACACCGATCCTATTGATCCACCCCTCGCACAACATATACACGACGCACAAGGCGTACCGATCTCACGGGTCCATTCACATCATAAAATACATAGATAACCAGCACACACAGTGCGTCGATCCCACGGATCCGCTCACCACACAACTTATCACATACAATGCACATAAGGCATGTCGGTCCTACTGACCCAATACATCACATAACAGCATACAAATGTAACACATAATAAGCGTACCGATCCTCACGGATCCATTCACCACAACACACCGAAACAACGCACTCAAGGCGCAACGATCATGTTGATCCTCATATCTCACACGCTGCACACACACGGTGCACACATCTCACGTACACATCCACACTGGTTCATATATAATGCATAATTCAATGATTATGCCACTAGCGATAAACACCGTCCAAACAGCCCTACAACCACCAACATACGCTCGCATCCGCTCTCCAGCAAGCCTCCCATCACACATGACCAACGAGGGTCCAAGTCCACAGAGGAACAGCACAAGACAGCAGCAAAAACACAAACTGCAGTCGGGCTCGCTGGCGCATTCGCCTGGCGAAGCCCCGCAGTGAACACTCGCTGCTATTCGCTTGGCGAAACCTCTGGCAAAGCCATATAGAAGCTTCTGCCAGCACTCGCTGGCTAGCTTGCCCGGCGAAGCCTGGCGAAGGCTCGCCCCTCATTCGCCTAGCGAATACCTGCGTACTCAGAAAAATATTATGCGCTGCAGAGTCACCTCCCACGTCGATTTCGCCCGATTAAATCGAAACCCACAACTAACAACATACTACAACTGAGCTACGGGTCTATTCCCGATTCTATCCGATAAAACGCATCATCTGCTCAAATTATCGACTTCCGGCATAACTCTGAAACTACTCAAAAACCCCAAAACTCATCCCATCTAACATTTTCAGCACATGCAACGAATTAAACATCAAACAACACAACAATCACGACAATAACAGCATGCAATCAACATCAATCATCAAGGAATCTATGGGGTTAAGGATTTCCCCCTTTCTACCGATTAATCATGCATTTACCAAATTTAACCGATTATTCCCCCTTACCTCAAATCAAGCTTTGATGATGATTAAGCTCCTCAATCCACACGAAATTCGCTTGCTAAGTTGTTGTTCTTGATCGTGTAGCTCTCCTCTTGCACAAACCGTGTTCTTCACCGTGCGTGTGTTCTCCTCTTCTTTCCAATTCTAATTCTCACCAAAATGACAATGTTGCCCTTAGTCCCAACAATCCTCTTATTAATCCAAATAATATCACTTCCCTCGCAATTATTAATATTAATAAAAGTAATAATAATAATAATAATAATAATAATAATAATAATAATAATAATAATAATAATAATAATAATAATAATAATAATAATAATAATAACATCAATATTAATATTAATTATTAATTATTATTATTATTATTACTATCAATTATCCAATATTAATATTATGCTCCTCATTCTTTCCTCAATCCTCACACACAACACGGCACAGAACAAAATAACACCGGAAACTGAAAATAATTAAAATGGGTGTTACAGCAAGCACATCAAAATGAAATTTCACTATCTTCGTGAGCAGGTAAAAGAACAGAAGATGAACTTAAAACACTGTAGAACTGAGAATCAGATTGCAGATATCATGACAAAGGTAGTGCAGGTCGAAGTCTTCAAGAACCTAAAAGTTATGATGAATATAGATAGCTTAGACACAATGAATTAGGTGGTGTGTTGAGATTGTAATTTCTTGTGTCGAAGCAATTAGTGCTCGACAAAAACAAGGATGTGTCAAAACTTGTAGTGTGTGTCGAGTAGCAATAGATGTTAAAGTGTCGAAGTAGGTTGTCTGACACAAGATTTCGACTTAGACCAAAATAGAAAATTTGTACTTTGTGTTTTTGGGCTTTAGCTTAAGGAGCAAGCTAGCTCAATTATAAATAGAGAGTAACCCTATTATGAATTATAACACACAGTAGAAAGTGCAGCTCCACAGTTGAATAATATTTCTCAGTTTGAGAGCAGAGAGTTATTCTGCAGAAATCATTTTTCTTATTAAATTTTGTTTCTTTTTTTATTAACAATTGTTACGTAGAATCATTCTTACAATCGATGTGTGATTGATTCACTCGAGTGAAGAGTGAAGAACAAAAAATTTCAATTAATTGATTAAATCTTATTCATTAAGATTAGTTCAGAATTATTCAAAGTTTTAGATTAATTCCAACAACAAGATTCTCAAAAACAGATAAATATATAAATGGATACATGTAATTTACTACATACTTAGGGCACAACAGAAAATCAATGTATTCTCTTAGCCACACCTCTTTACTTAAAAATTCAAAATCTAACACAAACAAAAACAATGAAGATTTGTACTATACATACACAAAAACTTTCTTTTCATCTTTCATCCAAGGTATATCTAAGTTTAGAACAACAAAAGATAAAACCAATTAAGCACCTAAAACAAAACAAACTCACTACAAACCTAACAACCTTTCAAATCTCTCCATCTAAGGTAAATTAACCCGTCGAGATAATGCGTGTAAGCCCCCGCCACAACAAAGATATGAAAAAGTTGATGGCTATTACCAGCAATATCAAACTTTCCCGGCATCCACCTCTCCGGTATCCTCGCGACATAAATTGCAGCTCCCAAACCATAAAGAACTCCCATTAGTACTTCATAGCCTGTGGTTTGAAGCGCCTCGGGTTCATCCCTATACAATATCAATTTATGCATTATAGGCGCCACGCCCGAAAATCCCATCAGAAAGAACAACGAAGCGCGGTACTTTCTGAACTCGGATTTTTGGAAGACCGGGAGAAGAGAGAAAACAATAGAAGCAACTCCCATCAATGTTATCAAGCCTAAGTAGAGGTAACAAAAGAAAGGGTTGCATATGAATGAGTAATATACAGGAGGATAAAAAGAAGTTGCGATTAATACAGCAATTCCAGCATAGTCGATTCTGAGCAAAATGTATGAAAGGCGTTGCGAGTAACAAGCTAAGAGATGGCATGTGCTGCTGGCTAATAAACAGAACATAGCTCCGGCTAAGAAGGCGTAAAATGGCCACCTTGTAATCGGTTGGACTATTGAAGGAGATAGAAAGTCCATTTTTTCGCCTTTCAAACCCTTCTGTAATCAACATTGTAACATCTGTGAGAAGCCAAATATACTTTTGATATTCCGAAATACATTAACGATTTGAAAACATTTGAAAAGAATCAAATATGATAACTTACTATAGAAAACTTGTCATGCAAGCAACTGGTGAGATGTTCCATAACATTCCAGCCTGATAATGAGGAGAAGTCGAGAGAACGAAGAGATGCCATTAACTCGTTTTTAACTTTATCAAGATCGGGAATACTCGGGAGTGAAGGCAGGCATTTTAATAACTCTGCATGAATCTTGTTCAAATCAGCTTTTTCTATGATTTCAGGCAAATGTTGAAGGGAATCCATAACCATTGGAGCTTTCATAGCTGTGCATATGGTGAGAAAGAGAAAAAGGAAGAATCCAATCAAATGCCTGAAACAATGCCATTCACATTAAGTAACTTAATGTAATTATTCAACACTTAGACAAGTTTAACAACTTTCTATCAAGCATTGATATCGATATATACACGGACATCAGACATAATCACTCGTATCAGACACTAAGATAGTTAAAGGTGTTTGAACTTACGTCCAGACATTAAGTGTCTCATTATGAATTGAGAAAATGCTGAGGAAAATCTGCTTCA
Source organism: Lathyrus sativus (assembly GCA_963859935.3). Lineage (NCBI taxonomy): Eukaryota > Viridiplantae > Streptophyta > Magnoliopsida > Fabales > Fabaceae > Lathyrus > Lathyrus sativus. Next base: position 599,914,971 of record OZ012739.1, on the reverse strand, counting down.
ATGGCCACTCTGATCGATAATAATCCAATATGAACTCATTGTCCTTTAAGTAAGTTGGCAATGATTTGTAATCTACAAGTTGATATTTTGATTTTTTTAATAATTTCACTCCTTTCTCTTTCTTTGTATGTGCTCTTCCCTCTTCACCGTTAAGGATCTTCTTATTTTCTTTAGCAATTAATATTTCATTTGCAGCGCGTACCATCTCTGCAATGTAGGAACAAACATAAATAAACAAATATTTTTCAAAATGCTAAGTTCAATAACATTTCTCAACAAATTACCGATTATCGATAGAAGTTCTCAACAATGATTGACGTATAAATAAATCATCAATGTTGTAATGTAATGAATGCATTATATATGCATCTAAGTTGAGTCACAAGAAACATACACCAGAAGAATAAACCGTATGAAATTTGAACTTGCCTGAAAATCGAAACGCTGGGAAGAGGAAAGAGATAAAATTGAAAGAAAAATAGTTTAAAAAAAAGATGATGATAGGAGGATAAGGTGGTGCCGGAAGAAGATGGTGTCCCGGCATGGGACCAATCAAACAAACCAAAGGGTATTATGCATGGTATGGCATAAACCTAAATGTGACACATAATTCCTATTTCTTAGGCTCTAAGAAAGACAGTCAAAAACCTTAAAAATAGGTGGTATTTACCATTCATGTCCAATCATGCCATATTTTGTGGCAGAAATTGAAGGTCAATTTTTTCTTCCATAATCCAAAATGAAAAGTCTCCTTTTTATATATGATGGTAAAACATTATTTTCAATTTCACAAACACAATATTGTAAAATCAACTAAAATATATAATCATAGAAAAGTATTTCAATTTTCCAACATTTTTTCCAATGAAAGATAAAACTTGTCATGGAAACTAGATACAACTTTTTTTTTACAGATGCTGAATTGGCTTAAATTGTGAAAAATTAACATTCATAGCCAAGAGATAGCTTAAAGGGCTGGAAAAAGCTCGTTGAGTCTGCATGGTAAGCCATAGAATTCATTGCTTCTAACATCAGATCCATAGATACTGAATTTCTCCCACCATTTCAAACCACTGTCGTCTCGGGCTGCATCGTCTTCCCGTGCGAGTGTGAGATCCAAAATGAAAGCAACCAATGCAGATACCATTGTGTGCGATGCGAATATGACAATCAATACATCATTGAACTGCAAATTCATTGAAATGTTAGGGTAATTTGTCATAATATTTCCAACAATTGGTTTAGTTTTAGATATATATGTATGTCTCACCCATCCTGCATGTTCATGTTTTACTTGATAATATTCTTTGAAATATTGCGGTATAGAGACGCCGAGGAAGAATGAGAAGCCTAACACAAATTTGGTTCTGAAACTGTTGAGGTTGCAGAATTGGAGAAATCCAAGACCCGCAGAAGCTGCACAGCGCCGAGTAGCATAAATCCTTGTCAAATGTCAAGTTTTATATGCTTAAAGTGACATAACCGGAAAGCTTAACGACAGAGAGAATACATTAGAGAGAACTTACACACGTAACCGAAGAATACACAGTATAATGCTGCTATGATTGGCAAAGGTATAGAAGCAAAAACTGCTCCGAATTTTCCTGATTCAAAGGGAAAGTATGCAGCATCAGATATCACTGAAGTAAAGAGAGTAACAACATCAAGTTGCATAGATTATAAAATCATGAAATGGTGCAGAAAATGTTAGTCTATCATACCAAATACGGAGAAGAAAATCATAAAACCGGCTGATATTTGGATGACTCTTCGGCTTCCCACTCTTGTCAATGCCAATAATCCAGCATTTTCCCTGAAATAACCGCAGCGCGTAATGTAGAAAATGCAGTGCAAAGAAAATTTTATGAAAAAAAGATATAAGTAAACCTACACTGATGCTGCGCTTCCGGTTACAGAACCAAACATGCCATTGAGCAAAGAAGCTACTCCCTAAAATAACAAAAGGAGTGACACATGAAAATCAATCATACACTTTTGTCCATAATTCCATAAAGAATTACAAAATAAGATGAGCCTTACCAGCCAGCCAGTTCCGCGGCTGATAACAGAAGGTGGCACGGGCGTTGCACTTCCATATCTAGCCGCAGCATAAAATGTACCAGTAGACTACGCGCAAATATCAAAATTGTTCAAAATTCAAAACCAAATATATTTCGGAGATTCTTTCAAGGACCTAGTGCTTACCTCAAAAAGAGAAACAAAAGATGCTGCTAACATAGCAAATGTATCCCCATAGTTGAAGGTAGGACTTCCCCATTGGAAGGGATACGGAAAATACACCCTGTATAAATAATGCAACCAAGCTTCTTAAAATTTATTAAGGTTATTGATAATCAAGAAAGCGTAGTAATGTGTCGAAAATCTTACCATGGAGCAGAAGTAATAAGACCAGCACGATCAGTGCGACAACTATTTTGTGTGCTTTCTGGCTTATTGTTATACATAGTGCTCGAAGTTAGAAGCTGTGCAAATAACCATGCACTTGCAATGGAAAACAACACTGCAAATCTGTCAAATTTAAACTTCTTGGCACTTATATAACGGTGAAGATACTGCAGCACCATTGAAAACAATAAAGACGTTTAGAATTAGAACCAAAATTTAAGAAACAGAAAATCTTGGATTTAAAATTAGTGTACTTGCCTGAGAGATGAAAACCATAACAATAAGCGCGGGAAGCCCAACTTCAACACACGATGCAAGCTGCAACAGTGACCGAACAAATTAGAAGTACTAAATTTATAGAAGCTGAATTGCATGAGCATAAGCCCTTTGAATGAAAAATTCCAAAAGTAAGAACATATACCATAGGCAAACCAAGATGATAGAGACCAAGTCCAGTGAAAGTTACATAAGGAACAACACAAAGTGGACTAAGGAACCTGAAGAAGCACGAGAAAAATCTATTAACAAACTCATATACATTGACACTGACACTGACACGTCAGAGACATAAGACGCGTTTTTAATCTGTTTCTAGCCAAGAAAGTTGCATAACCTGACAGCATTTCTCCATAGTCCCAAGAATCCTATAACCATTTGGAAACATGCACATATAATCAAGGCACCTTGTATTCCCCTAACTGTCATAGTGAATCTCTGATAATATCAACCATATAGACCAAATCAGCAACGAATTAAATTAAACCGGGAACGAACATAACAACAACAAAATGATCATGAAAAAAAACAATTGACCTCATAGGGATCTGAGTATGAACTGTATCTGCTGGCTTGGACAACAGACATCATAGGTATCATATAAGTATATGAACCACCAACCACAGTTGGCAACCGTGTTCCGAACAAAGATTGAAGAAACGTGCTTAGTCCAGAAACAAACAACATATTCTGAATCATCTTAGCCTTCTCTACCTACATTGAAATAAAAAACTTAACCTAATTGACAAAACTCATACTGTTAAAACCAAAAACATAACACACAAAAAGGTGCTTACATTGGTTCCACCCATTTGAGGTACAACTATAGTTGGAATCAAAACAGTCATGCCAAGAGTCAGAATGTAATGTTGGAACCCCAACAAAATTGCTTCAGCTGCATTTCAGTAACAAATCAAATTAAAAAGCTATAATAAGCAAAAAGTACTAATGAAAAAACACATCTGAATAATTTGTTTCATGAAAAAAATACTAACGCCAAGGAGGAGGACTATTTATGCAATATTGAACACCAGGTAATTGTTCTTTCACTGGATGAGCTACTGGTAGCTCTTCTTGTTTTGCATCTTTAGACTGTGACTTTTTGCCGTCGCCGCCATTTCCGCCGTCATTTTGAGCCATATGTTGCAGGTAAACAAGGAAAGCTAACAAATGGAAACCAATGTTTAGTTTCTGTTTGAAAAACTTTGTTGGTTAAATCATGCAAATTACAAAGCCATGATGAGTCTGTTTTAAAAAAAACATTGGCATAAAGAGCAAATAATTCCATTTATTTTGGTTTCTTCAGTTACTGTTATTGAAATTAAAAACAAAACGTACTACATTGATTATGGCAATTTTTTTTTGAAATTCTGCATGGTTGTCTTTGCATCTCTTCCTCTGTCAGTATGAAGCAAAAAAAGAGAGAAAAGAACATTTAGTTTAGGGTAATAGTAATATATTTTCTTCCCTATAAAAATTTAAATGATCTAATTTCATTTTTTTTCATACAAAAAGTTGTATATTTCTGATCCAACCAAATTTTTTCTGCAAGAATTTTTTATTTTAAATTAAGTTTATATGCATTTTTAATGATTTTTTAGTTATATTTAACAGTTATATAAGAAAAACTTCAGAAAAATATAAGCATAAAATTAATTTCTAGATTTATATTTTGTTATAAACAAGCCTAAAAAATCATTCATTTTTTGTGTATATAAATATTATTTAAAATTTTAAAGAATAAAATATATTTTGTTTCAACAAGTGGAAAAACTACATGTAAAATTTTTTAAGAAATGAAAAAGTATTATCTTTCTTAAGAGACAAAAAAATAAAATAAAAGTTAAGTAGAAAAAAGATATTTAATTATTCTTTTATCCTATTTTTCTTTCATTTTTAGATTTTGAAAACTACTTTTCTTTTATTTTTAAGTTCAATGATGTGGCAATTTTTAATTGGTAATGACTGAATCTAAGGTTGTATGTTACGTCATCTTAAGGACTGACTTATTTTTTAAATTTTAGTTAAGGTGCATTTCATTCTCAAAAGGGTAATTAGTAGACATAGAACATAGAAATACATAATAAACTTTTAAAATATTAAACAAGTATTTTTCTTGTATGCTATTTAATGGATATGGACAATATAAATAAAATAAAGTAAAATTTACTATGGTTTTAATTGGACCGAGGCAAAAGGTGAAATCAGTTTATTTGTCGTGTAAATATAAAGAGGGATGCTATGTTTACACCCAAAAAATGACACCGTATGCTTACACCAGACATAATAAAACATGGCCCAAGTATTGTTTGTTGAAGAATAAAGAAAAAAATAATAATTAAGCACTTTAAAAAGCAAAACCGTATTATTATAAGGTGTAGGTGTTACATTAAATGTAACCATATCAATTCTCAATATAAAATAGTAAAGAAATTGGTAATAAAGGTGGCGTTAAGGTAAGGACATCAAAAATATGTCATCAACTGAAAGGTTCTAGGACTTGAAAAATATGCGCGAATATGCCTTAGAGAAGGGGCGACAGCCATCAAATCAGGTACACGATTGAAAAAACTTTAAAAAAATTTGCCTCTTACCTCAGTCAACTAGTGACACGTGCGTTGGAGTAATTTTGCAAGTACCATCCCATTTTTTCTTTTCCGACGCCTCACCAAACCGAAAAAATTTAGTCGAACCAAAGGCTCATTTGGCATGTCTATCTTATCTAATTTCTAGCATACTGGTGGGATATTTTGGTGTGGAAAAACTAATGGTGCCGTTTGTGATGAATGCTATATACGAAATTCATTTTTCATTCAAAATAATATGACATCTTCCAGCGATAAGATCGACCTATATAGGCAAAGAGCATGATTTCCCGAGAACCCCCTCATTCACTAGACACTCGTTTTAGAGAATACTTTCCCACCATAGAAGATAATAGTGGGTTATCCTTCTTCGGCAGGAAAGATCCACCGATCACCATAGAAGTTAAGGCCTTAGGACAAGGTGGATCCTTGCAAGGGAGTAACGTGAGACGACGAATTGTGTTCGTGAATATTTGTTTCAACAAGTGTGTGATAGGGATTAATTTGACCGGGCAAAAATCTTGAAGACGAGGAGGTCTTGCAAGCATGTAGTCAAGAACTGGTGGACTGTAGCAGTATTGTTCGTGACTTGATCAAGCTTTGATCAATGGTTTGGAGGTGGTAGAATCAACAACGAACCATATGGTTTATGGGGTTATAGTGCTTCATCTCTTGTATAAACATTTTTGCAAAGATAAGGTTAATTGCAAGTATCTCAATTCGATTTCGAATTAAGGGCAGACGTACCAATAGCGAGGTTGGTTGGGGAACTGTCTAAACAAATCTATATATATATATATATATATATATATATATATATATATATATATATATATATATATATATATATATATATATATATATATATATATATATATATATATATATATATATATATATATATATATATATATATATATATATATATATATATATATATATATATATATATATATATATATATATATATATATATATATATATCTTTAATTGTTATTCTTGCAAATTATTGAATCTATTGTTGTTTTGATCAATTCGATTGTAAATTATTTTTCAATTATCTTTTTAGAGTTTTGTTGTTGATATAATCATAATCACTTTGATAGTGATTAGATTTTAACATCGGCAAAACAAATTGAATTTTCAAACGTTATCGATCGCACACAAAGTGTTCGATAAATTGCATTTGAGTATTTTAATTGATTTTTGTTCATTGAACATAAGCTCTATGCATAACTTATAATTTAATTGATTTGTGAATTAATCGCTGTTGAATAATTTGTATTCATTATCATCCAGTTGGTTTACATTACACATATCCAAGCTTTTCGATAATAGGTTCGGTTAGATGATTCGATTCGGTTTGTTTCTGGTGTGCCATAAAACTTTTGAAAACTATTTTTGCCAAAAGTTTTATTTTTAAATTTGTGATCTAATTCATTCCATTCTTAAGATTACTTTTTAGAAGAATGGCTACCGAACTTAAGGGAGCGTACAATAGAGCATAAATTTTCACCGGCAAAAATTATGGCTATTGGAAAGCTTGTATGTGTATACATGTCAACTCCATTGACAAAGTTATATAGGACGCTATCAAAAATGGTCCAAATGAAATAACCATAGCCATTAGAGATGTTACCGTACCTAAACGGGAAGCACAATGGGATGCTAATGATTGAAAATTATGGTTACATGATTGGAAAGCAAAAAATATTCTCACTTCTGCTTTGGGTGTTGGTGAGTATTACCTCATCTCTCATTGTGAGACCACCAAAGCTATGTGAGATGCATTAGAGGTTGCCTATGAGGGTACTAATGATGTCAAACATGTTAGGATTAATACATTAAATCAAGAGTTTGAGTTGTTTCGTATTGAGCATGGTAAAACCATTGCGGATATGCAAAAATGGTTCACACATCTTATAAATCGATTAAATGCGTTAGGTAATCATGTTTCCAATGAACTTGCTACTAACAAAGTGTTAAGATGTTTAAGTAGGGAATGGAAACCAAAGGACACCGCTATTAAAGAAGAAAATGATCTTAAGTCTCTTGATCTTACGACTTTGTTTGGTAAGTTGGACGAGCATGAGCAAGAGCTTACTTTCTTGGAAAAATACGAGAAGGAATACGAAAAATGATCGAAAAGTAAGAAAGGGAAAGACAAAGAAGAAGGGAAGAAGTCCATATCTCTAAAGACTTCTAGCTCAAGGTCCTTACATGATGAGCTTAGGGATTGTGATTCGAAAGATGACAATGAATATGATGATGAAGATATGGTATTGTTTATAAAAAGGTTCAGTAAATACATGTGAAAATATGGTAATAAACATCCCGACAAGTACCATGAAAAATCAAGAAGGTTATCAAGCGCCTCAAAAGAAGATGAGAATAAAAATGGGAAGTCTAGAAGTACTTATTACAATTGTGGAAAACCCGGTCACTTTAAGGCAGAGTGCACTACAATCAAGAAAGAAAAGAAAAGAGGCCATCACAAAACATCTAGAAAATCTAGAAGAGCTTATGTCGCTTGGAAGAGCGAAAGTGATTCGTCAAGTGATGATAGCTCTACTTCATGTGTTGAATCGGCCAAGCCTTACTATATGGAAAACAAAGGAAAGAAAAAGGTTGTAAGTCATTCCAATCTTCAAGCTTCTCATAAATTAGCTTTTTCTCAATGACAAGAGTCTTTTGAAAATCTACAAAGACAAGCCATAGATGCCTTCAAAAGATTATATTCAAATAAAAGGATAATTTCTAACTTAGAAGATAATATTTTGGAAAATGAAAAGAATATGGAAGCTCTAAGGATGTCTATGTTAGATATTCTAAAGGACAAACATGAGGATGTTAAACCTTCGTGGTTTAGTTGTGAAACTTATCAGATTTGGCAAAAGGAGTCGAGAACTCTCAAAGCCAAATTAGATAAGGCCTTGCAACCCAAGGTTACTTTTGCTATAGATACTTATAAGTATGAAATGCCTTCTCATAATCCTTATAGAAGGTATAATTATGTTCAAAATAAACCAAATAGAAAAATATTATCTTCTTATAATTTGTATTGTTATTGTTTTTGCAAGAAGGTACACACTATTGCTAAGTGCAAGTTTAGGAAATTATTTGTTCCTAAACGTGCCTATCAATGGTTTCCTAAATGCAACCAATGGTTTACTAAACCTCAAGGAACCAATGAATATTGGGCACCTAGCACTAATTGTTAATCATGCAGGAAAAATGTCTTGACTCTATGAAGAGAGTATAAGATCTCATTTATGAAGCATCAAGACACAACACGACGACATGTCCTTATTGTGTTGATCTATGTGACAAGCAAGGAAGATTATGTTGCCAAATAGGTTAACTTTTAGTGTTTCTTTAATTGGTAAAAGTGTATGAATGATTACTAATGTTCTATCTGAGAAGTGTCAGAAAGGTAGTATATTCAATGATGTTGGTTTATCTTCCACAAGACATACTCAAGTACATCAAATTAGAAGTGATTAACCTAAGATGATGAAATATGAGAAGGAGCAAGATAATCATCATGATTGAGCAAGATTGAGATTCCAACATCAAGTATAATCATTAAGTTAATCACCTATCAGATACATTATTAGTCGTACTTTCAAATACTTGTACAAGAAGAAAAATGGTAAGAACGCTTTGGTCTCGATTGTGTTTTGTAGCACATATTGAATTTATTTCAACTTTCATTCAAAAGTTCCTCGTGGAATGTAAGTGCATCCTCTATCATGTGTAAGATGAGTTAATATCGTTCAATCATTTTCTTGTTTCATAAGTAAGTATTTCTTTTACCAATGTATTTCACAAAGGTATGTGATGAGTCATGTGTATGATATTTGTGATGTGCGTTTACTTCCAAAATTTTCAATGTGACTATTGTGTGTTGCATTTTACATGTTTATAGTAACTATACTCAAATGTCTTTATATTTCATCTTTATTAATATTCATGATTTTGCGAGTCTAGCAAACAAACCATAAAAATCTATTGTATGCATGTGTCTCTCATCAAGTTATTGTGCATAAGTCAAATTGAGTCTTTCTTGGTCTCTACAAATTTAAATTGAGTCAATCTTAAGAATTTTATGCTACTCAGTTCAACATATAATCAAACAGGTCGACCTATTATAAGTTTGTTCAGTATATGTTTAACTTGCAATAGTAGATGTCAACACAATGTCGTATAGGTCGACCTATAATCATCAATTTTGGTGTTTTTCAAGAGGATTACATTATAGGTCGACACATCTTCGTATAGGCCAACACATAATGAATTTCCTGTAAAAAAACATTTGTTCAACTACAACATGTGTCAACGCGTATTAGTTTTAGGTCTTCCTATGATAGTAAAAGGGTCGAATTAAGATACATTTGGCCAGAATTTTTCACTTATTTGCATTCATTGAATGTAAGTGAATTTGTGTCTATTGTTCTTCCTAAATTCCACCAAGTCTTGCAACTCTCAAACTGGTCAAATTCCTTCATTATTGTCATTAAAATCATTTCAATTAATTCCTTCAACCTTCCACTTTCCGAGATCTCATTACGATTCATCATTTCTTATTCTATATAAATTTCCTTCACACTTCATGCTTCAAATCACATCTCATTCTCAGTTTCTCTTTAACATACAAAACCATTGTATACGAAATCAATATGAATTTGTTTCAATGGATTCCAAAAGTGTGAAAAATAAGAGTAATTCTAGAGACAAGGGAAAATGTGTCGCTTATTCAACTGCTCCTGAAACCGCGTTCTCTTTGGTTTTGGATGGGTGTGTTACAGAATTCGCAGAAAAACATCAACATCGTCTTGTCATGAAGCAGCACGTGTGGAAGCCAGTGGTGGTTGGATGGCTGGAAATTTTAGAGGTTGTTCAATTTATCGAGCACAAGAAGATAAATTACTTTTTGTAGCTTTTACAAGATTAGAATGAAGACCTTATCCGGGTGTTCTACTCCGGCCTACATGATAGGAACCAATCCTCTTTCAAATTCATAATAGGTAATAGTGTCTATAAAGTTATTGATGATATATGGAAGAATATATTTCATATCACCATTTGTGATCCTGATACTAAGGAAGAGCTTGATTCGTTAGTAACGGACTTCGACATTCATAGGGATTTCTAGTGGAATACGCATCTGAATGGGATGCTCAAAGCACCTAGGTCGGAGGACTGTCATGACGCACTGACCATCAATCCACTTAAGATGGTTCCAAGGATTCTGTTATGTTTGGTTTCACACATCTTACACCCAAAGAAAGGAGGGTACTCAAGAGTAGATAGTTCTGAAATCCATCTTGCGTATATTCTTCTGCACAAGATTCGCATCAACTAGATGCATCACTTCATCTACTGAATGTTCATAATCAAATAGTGTAACAAAGGTACATCCTTCTGCTACATGTCTATGATCTCCAAAATTCTTAACTTCTTCAATATTGGTATGCCAAACCCGCTGCTCATCTCGCTTGGCCCAGTTCAAGAATTCTCTAAATGTACCTTAACGAATATGGGGTACTTTTGGGATGAAGAGCTTCAAGTATATTACCTTAGGATGGGTAAAAAATTTTGAAAGGTGTACAAGTTTGGTGATCCTGCAGAATTTGATGACTCCACTAGCGAGCCACATGTTGTCGATGATGAACCTATGCACGATGTGGGCCATGAAGTTGGTCAAAGGAATGATGATATCCATGGAGATCAATTCTATAACACCCTCATTGGCTTTTTCATCAAGTATGCCAAGATTATCTCTATTATTGTTCAAAACATAACATTTACATTCGAAGACATGTAAGTGAGAAACATTAGGCTTTCTACCTCTAAGTAGTTCATAGGGGGTCTCATCTAGAATAGGACGTATAAGTACCCTATTCATGACATCGAAAGTCATGTTAATGGCATCCGCCCAAAAATACTTATGCAAATTTCCCTAATTAAGCATAGTTCTCGCTAGCTCATCAATGATTCTATTTTTACACTCCACAATGCCATTTTGTTATGGAGTTCTATGAGTGGAAAAGTTATGCTCAATCTCATATTTGTCACAATAATTTTCAAAGTGATTGTGAAACTCTCATCCATGATCACTTTGAATGGAAATGATTTTAAAATTCATTTTGTTTTGAAATAACCTAGAAAATTTCTTAAAAGTCGGGTAGGTCTCATCTTTACTTGACAATAACAAGACCCAATAAAATCTCGAGTAATCATCTACAATAACAAAGCTATAGTAATTTCCACCTATGCTTTTGGTCCTAGAAGGACCAAAAAGGTCCATGTGAAGGAGCTCAAAAGGTCTCGAGGTAGAAACAAGGTTTTAATATTTCAAAGAGATTCTCTTTTGCTTCCCCATTTGACAAGATTCACATAAGTGGTCTTTAGTTAACTTTATTTTAGGTAGATCAATCACCAAATCCTTTGAGGATACTTTTTTCAAAAGATCAAAGTTAAGATGAGCTAGGCGTCTACGCCATAATCAAGAGTTTTCACTTATGGTGGCAAGACAGTTAACACCTCCTATGGATACATCACCTAGGCTTAACATATAAGTATTATTTACCCTCAAGCCTTTAAACATAAATTCCTTCTTTTCATCATGCACAAAAAAATAATAAGATTTTGTAAAGGTAACTTTGAAACCCTTGTCGCAAAGTTGGCTTATGCTTAGAAGAATATGTTTAAGGCCGTCAACTAGCATAACATCAAAGATAGTAGTTGATGAGGGATTACCTACACTACCCTTTCCAAGTATAGAACCTTTGTTGTTATCTCCATATGTGACGAATCACTTCCTATTTGGCACGAAGTCAATGAAAAGATATATGTCACCCATCATATGCCTTGAACATCCACTATCAAGATACCACATCTTTTTGGTAGATTCAAAATATTCAACCTGAAATTTTAAACAAAGGCAATAGGTACCCAATTTTCATTGGATCCTTGAAAGTGAATGCGATCAAAGTTGCTCTTAGGCAACCATTGAACAACTCCTTTAGAAACAAATAACTTCCTAAATTTACACTTTTTAATGGTGTGTCCCTTTTCGCAACAATAATGACAATATAGGTTTTTATGATACATGTCCTTGCTATTAAAATCCTTATACATATGTCTATATTTCTTTTTATAATAATTCAAAGGCTTTTCAACATTAGGTTTCAAGGCATCATCTAATTTGATTTGAAGATATTTGACTTCCTCTTGTCTATTATGATAATACTCACAACCAAACATAGGAGGTATTATGTCCTCTTTCTTGTCACTTTGAATTTCTATCATAGATTTATTAATAGCCTCAAAATTCCTTTCGAATTCAAACATTTTAGCTTCTAAATTTAAAATCACTTTTTCATGTGAAGTTAACTTGTCAAAGGCTCTTGAGGCCTCTCTATGTAAATTTTCAAAGGCCTCGTGTAATTGAAAATAGGATAAATCATTAGTGATTTCATGTTTAGAGGAACTTGCGTTCTTCTTTTTCTTTCCTTTAGCCATGAGACAAATTTGAGTCGATTCCACACTTGAAGTTGTGATTTCATCACTAGAAGAATCACTAGCAATTTCTTAAGCAGCATGAGCTTTTCTAGAGTTTCAAGAAGACTTGTGATGACTCTTTTCTTTATCATTTATTCTCATGGGACATTCTGGTCTATAATGACCGATTTCACCACAATGATGGCAAGACCTTCTAAGCTTGATCTTTCTATCTTCATCATCCTTGGAGGAACTTGTCAACCTTCTAAATTTGGCTATATTTTTGTCAGAATTTTTAACATTGTTCATCCTTATGTATCATTGGTATCTCCTTACGAACATCCCCACATCTTCCTCACAAGAGTTCTTATCATCTTCACTCTCCCTACTATAATGCTCATAATATGAAGGCTTTGAGCTAGACTAGAAATAACTAAATTTCTCTTGAGATTACTAGACTTAGTTCACACCTCCCATAAAAATGCCATAATCTCAAATGACTTTTTACCATACCATTTGAAAAAAAATTCTGCATGTTTACAAATTTACTCTTTATTAAAAAAGAAATGATCCTTTTTTAAATTTCGGGTAATATTACATTCCAGACTTTTATAACAAATGAAAAATTCTTAAGTCATAAACAATTATAAAATATAAGATCAAACGATTATGATTTAAAATTATTAATATAAAATAAAATAAAATTTAATTTTTCTAAACCATGTGATTAAAATCTAACCACTTATAAATACCTGACTGTGTGAATGTGGCAATTTGTCGACTGCAGAAGATTCAGCTTGAAAATATAATCATGGTAGATTTATCCTTCTTAGTAATAATTAAAAAAATTAATATGCATTAAAAAATATATTCCACATTTAAAAGAAAAAATTAATATGAAGGCTAGGTTTTTGTAATTTAGTTTATTTCCTTGTACGCGACATGTATGTGAAACACGACCGCTACTTACTTGTTTCCTTTACTGTGTTTTAGAAAGAGCGGAATTGAAACAAGTGGGGGAAAAGATTTTGTTTCTCTGTGTTGCTGCAGGTGTGAAGAGTTGGTGCAGTAAGTTGTTGATTGTAAGAGTTCACGTGATATTAAAGTTGTGTGGTTTTTCCAAAACCAAAGTGGACCCGTATTCGAGATTTCTGCCTGCCAGTCAAGTTGAGATGTCTTTGAGTAAGAACGATCAGGTATTGTTGATGTTTGCTTCTCAGAGAATGGATAACAAATGTGATGGCTAATGAAGTACCAGTGGTGTCTGCTTCATGATGTTTTTCTTGAAGATATATGCAACTTACCTCCAGAGCGTTGGTTTCTTTGGAGGCAGAGGGAAATGCTATAATTAGTGACCTACCTATAGTGTGTTAATTTTAAGATGCATTTCCAGACGACATCACTGATTTTCCACCTGAGAGAGAAGTCGAGTTCAACATAGATTTTTTTACAGTACTAGCTCAAGTCTCTAAATTAAGTATGCTGAAGTGGACCAAATGGTCTCCTCTAAGAGATTATAAAGGGAGAGTCAGAAGTTAGATGTTGGTTTGTTGAATAAGTCGGTATCAGTTAACTAAAGCGAAGATGAGGACTTTAAAATTGATAAGAATGAATATTGAGGTTTCGAAATAAAGTTTGTATATCTTATGTGCTTGAGCTTGAGATAAAGATTTTAGAGGAAAGTCACGAGAGCAGTTTAAGTTTTATCCTAGGGCTACTAAAATGTACCAAGATCTTAAGAAGACTTTTTGGGTGGCGAGGAACGAAGAGATATATTGCGTAGTTTGTTTATGTTTGTTTGATTTGCCAGAAGTCAAAAACATAAGCATTAGAAAACATGTAGACTGATGCAATTGTTGGATATTCCTAAAAGGAAGTAGCATGGTGGGTGGGTTGGAAAGTTGAATAGAAGTGTTAATCCGAAGTTATTATGTCGAGCAATTTTCGAGGAAGAAAATCTTTTTAAGTGGGGGAGAGTTGTAACACCCCAAATTTAGATAAATAGTTTTTATTTAATTATTGAAGTGTTGATGTGTTTGATATTTGGTGTATTTAATTATTCTGGAGTATTTGGGTTATTTTGGTGTTTTGCAGATTTGAGGAAGAGATAATGATAAATGAAGATGGAAGAATTCAAACTGATGAAGATGAATTGGAAGCTAGTGAGGAAAAAACCTAGGAAAAATTGGTGAAACCCTAAGTCGTTTTGGGAATATGCCTCCATTGGAACCAGTTCAAGAACAAAAGAAGCTATGGGTGGATGTTATCAATGAAAATCCAAACCCTCTAAAAGGTTTAACCATGGAATTTGTTGCACCAAAGATAGTGGACGGAGAAGTTGAAATCGAAATTGAAGTAGATGATGTTGAAACGAAAGTGAAATTCTGGGAATCTGCACTCATTATGTATGTACTTGGAGAAGATCTAAGTATGAACACGGTGAAGCAATATATGATGAAGAACTGGAATTTTGTGAAGTTACCGGATATGTTTTACAATGAAGAAGAGTTTTTTATCCTGGGATTCCATTCATTCCAAGACAATGATTCAGTGCTAATGAAAGTTCTGTATACGATTCATAATCGACCAATGATGCTCCATGAATGGAAACTTGATTTTAGCCTGAACAAGGATATGCTCAGAATGATCCCGTTGTGGGTTAAACTCCCTTAGTGGAATTTAAACTTATGGGGAGCATGTAGCCTAAGAAAAATTAGAAGTGCAATTGGTACGCCATTGGTGACAGACGAATGCATAGTAAATAAGCTCCGGGTGTTGTATGCGCGAATATTGGTGGAAATTAACATCACTCAAGACCTAAAGCCTGACATTACGATCAGAGATAAAAAAAGGAGAACGATTGAAGCAAACCATAAAATATGAATGGAAACCCCTATACTGTAGAAGATGCCATAAGGTTGGGCACAATTGTGAAAAACTTGCTAAACAAGCCAAGGAATGGAGGCCTAAGGTCAAGAAAGTACAAATCAAAGACGAGGTGAAAACTAATGCTGAAGAGAAGATGGAAAATGTAAAATCTGAAATAGCAGAAGAGGACCTCAATGATGAAAATAATTAGTGGACAAGAATTACAAGCAACAGAAGGGATAAAGGCAAGGAAATTGCTAAGGAAGGTACCTCTATCCATTGTCAAAACGGTTTTGGACTACTAGAGATTTTGAATGATCCTCTAAGTAGTCAAAACAGGATCCAATGTTGGTATCTTAGAATGTAAGGGGGCTAAATAAAATGGTTAAGACTAAAGAGGTTAGCTCCTGCCTCATCACTCTTAACCTCATGATTTGTGGTTTGATTGAAACTAGAGTAAAGCGGGACAAAGCTAATAAAATCAGATGCAAGATGAAGCTGAAAAGAAAGTACATTGACAATTATGAGAATCATGAAAATGGAAGGATTTGGGCTTGGTGGAATAACTCTCAGATTGAAATCAGGAAAGTCAATACTTCTATGCAATTGATCCACTGCAGTGTTTATGACAGAAGTGGGAACTTTTTATATTGGTTGACTTCCATCTATGGTGCTAATTAGCTGGAGGATAGGAAGAAATTGTGGAAAGAGATTGAGTAGATCCATTCTATCCAACAGGGCCCTTGGTTCCTTATTGGTGATTTCAATAATGTTTTGCAAATCTTAGACAGAAGAGGAAGGACCTTGGTGCATATGAATGAATACAAGGATTTGACTAATATGATGTAAAGAACTAATCGGAGTAGCATGGACATTGTTGGAGACTATTATACTTGGTCTAACAAGCATAGTGACAACACCACATACTCCATAATAGATCATGGGTTGGCTAACACAGAGTGGCTCCAAAAGTATATGAACTTAACTCTTAGAATCCTAGCTCTTCTGATCATGCTCTGTTGTACCTTGAGAATCAGAATAATCAGTGTAGGAAAACCTACCAATTCAAATTCCTCAATAATGTGGAAAATGTGGAGGGGTTTCATGATAAGATTGCTAACAATTGGCATACTCCTATAAGGGCTAGGCCTATGTATGTAATATGGAGGAAGCTTATTAGACTCCAAAGTATTGTCAAGAAGTTGAGTAATCCTCTGATGGGTGCTTCTCAATATCTGAAGCAGGCTAGGACAAACCTGTTGGATGCCCAAGACAAGCTGAAGAATGACTTGAATAATACTGAGCTGATTAAGTTGGTAAAGGAGAGAACTGAAAAGGTTTTCCATTGGAGTGAGACAGAGGAACAGGTTCTTAGACAAAGATCCAAAATTAATTTCCTGAAATTGGCTGATGGAAATAATAAGTATTTTCATGCTCAACTGAAAGTTAGGCAAAACCAAAGTGGCATGTTCTCCATTTTGTAGGATGATGGTACTATGCTTGACTTACCTGTGGATATTGAGAAGTAGGTGCTTAGATTCTATGGCAACCTATGGGGAGTACTAGCAACAAGCTTGAGGGAATTGATTTAGTTGTCATGAGAGATGGTTCTAAACTCTCTGCTGATCAAAGGAGTATGCTGGAGAAACCTGCTACAATTGATGACCTGAAAGCCCCTGGTGTTGATGGCTTTGGGGAAAAGTTCTTTAAGTCTACTTGGAATATTATAAAGGATGATACTATTGCAGTAGTTATGAAGTTTTTCAACAATTTCAACATGTACCATGCTGTTAACTGTACTCTTGTTTCTCTGATTCCCAAAGGAAATATTGGTGATAGACCTAAAATATACTGTTTATTCGACTCGATTTGCGCATGTTATTTAGGATTTTATTTCTGTTTTCTTGTATTATGCCTCTGTTGTGTTTCTTTTTTAGGTTTTTGTGTTTTCAAAGCTACTCGAGAAGAAATGAAGAAAAACAAGCTAAAAGACCAATATTCTCTAGAATTGTACACATGGCTTCCACCATGGCGGGCACCATAGGGGATGCCACACATTGGACAAGTGACCAACTGCTGACAACTGCCATGTCTCCCACAACTTTCCACCCTAGTTCATATGGTGGGCGCCATAGGGAGGTGGCGGACGTCACCTTTGCAATCTCGTTTCCCTTCCAAAAGAAGTTGGAAGGCATTCTCGTCCTTACCTGTACTTTCCTACCACTATAAATGGAGGAGTTCTGTATCATTTCCAATCATCCAAGCTTAGTTACAGAACTCAAGTAATAAATTTCATCTATTGTAAAGTGATAAACTTCTCACATCGAGGGGTTATCGCATTGTCTAATCGAGTCTGTAATCGGGTTTGGAGCACTTTGGTAGAAGTTAATCCTGCCGCCATTTTATTTTTGCCATTTACTTCAAGTTGTACCAAGATTTAAAGCCTCCCATTTGGAGCAGATTTCTGTTTATTTATCGCCCTTTTTATTTATCCGCTTTTATTTCCCGCATTGTTTATTTATCGCACTGTTTATTTATCGCACCCTTTATCACACTTTATTTATTTCCTCGTACTTTATTTACTTGCATTTATTTACCATGTCTATTTACTTTACCATGCCCGGCTAAATCTTAAAGGCTAGGATGCGACGATCGTAGTTAAAATAGTATTCCATATGGCTTTCGATAGAATTACTTAGGGGTTATTCTGACTTTTAACACTTATTTTCTGCACTTAAAATCTGTTGGATAAGATCGAAAGTCATCCAACCTTTAGATAAATTTGGTTAGTCTTAACTGTTCAAAGGAAGCGAAAGCGCTTGGTCCAGTTAAGTAGGAATCTTTAATGTTTTAGAAAACCGATTTTAAAACTGTTTTCGGACGCGTTTATGGATTTAAAGACCGGTTCACAGGGACCTCTTTTTGTTAGAAGTTCCAGGTCAAAATACTTTTCAACTAAGTTAAGAAACTATATTTCTTAAAAATAGATTTAATCACTCTAACGCAACACGCGCCTTTTTATAAGTGAGAATAAGAGGGATCGATTAGGGGATAAACTCGGTTCTGAATATGCGAAAGCAACAGTTCCCATTAAATTAGTTCTTTTCACGAGTAGAAAACATTACCCCATAAGGCATCCTATTTATACGCATTTGGAATACTACCTAGCTATGTGAATTGCATCTAAGCCTGTTATTTTAATATTGAATTTATTTTCGCACTTTACTTTTATTTCGCACAACTTAACCCTTTATTTACTTGCCTTAGATAAACACCATAGCAATAGCAATCGATAGATTGACGTTTGGTCTCTGTGGGATCGATAATCTTTTATATTACTCTAACGCTATTCGTGCACTTGCGAAACACATCATCAAGTTTTTGACGCCGTTGCCGGAGACCAATTACGTCAAAATTCAGTACCCTATTGTTACACCGTCTAGACTAAGGTTTTACCCACCGGTCAATGCAAAGAACTCGCAACACCGGTACTCTTATAGATCCTTTAGAGGAACCTAAACGTTACACTCGCACACGTATCTTATTTCGTAGAATCAAGAAAGCAATGGATGAAGACCATAACCAAAGACCCCTTAAGGATTTTTCCCAACCATCTAATGACGAACCTAGTTCTAGTTTTGTGAACCCCAATATCCTAGCTCACAATTTCGAACTAAAACCTTCCCTATTACAATTAGTGCAACAAAACCAATTCGCGGGTCTCCCTACTGAGAACTCGAACCAACATTTAAAAACCTTTATTCAACTAACTAACACTTTTAAAACCAATGGTGCTACTCCTGAGGCGATTCATTTAAGATTATTTCCCTTTTCCCTCAGAGACAAAGCCCTTACTTGGTTAGATTCCCTTCCAGTCAATTCTATAACAACTTGGTAAGACCTTAGGAGAGTTTTCCTCGCTAGATATTTTCCCCCGAGCAAAACAACTATTCTTAGAAACTAAATAACCAGATTCACTCAAAATCAAGGTGAATCACTCTTCGAGGCTTGGGAAAGATATAAAGATCTGTTGAGAATATGTCCACACCATGGCCTGGAATCATGGCTAATCATCCACACCTTCTATAATGGACTTCACTATAACACTAAAATGACCATCGACGCTGTCGCATGTGGCACTCTGATGAATAAACCTTACCCTGAAGCTAGCGCTCTCATCAAAGATATGGCTCAAAACCATTGTCAATGGGGGATACAGCGAGCAACGATGGAGAAGAAGGAAGCCCAAGGAGGAATACATGAGATAAGTTCTATAAACATGATGCAAGCCAAAATGGACGCTTTGGCCCTTAAAGTCGAACATATGTATGCAAACCCAGTAGCTGCAGCAGCAGTCTCAACTGAGTGTGAATTATGTGGTGCCAAAGGGCACGAATCGGCAGAATGCAACCTGCTGAATGAAACTCATTCAGGAGAGGTCAACTATACCCAAGCAAACCCATTTTCAAACACTTACAACCCTGGATGGAAGAATCACCCAAACTTCTCCTACAAAAACAATAACCCTATCCAAAACCCTGCACCTCTGAGACCATCCGGTTTTTAAGCTCAAAGACAAGACCCGCCTATGCAAGCTGTGCAACCTAAGCCGAACCTTGAGAAAATCATGGAGAACTTCATTACGATTCAGACCCAGCAAAACAAAGAATTCCTAAACTAGAACATTGATGTAAATGAACTAATTACCATTTAGGAGCTAAAGTAGACCAAATAGTTACCCATAATAAGATGCTTGAAACCCAGATCTCTCAAATAGCTTTAAAACAAGCTCCCGAGATTACACCCGGAGGACAATTCCCTGGATAACCTCAATAAAACCCCCGAGGGCAAGCCAATGCAATTACCTTATGGAGTGGAACAACTTACGATGAATCAGTTAACCCAACATTGAGCAAGTCCAAGACTTCTAACGAAAGCCTGGCACCCACGGACGAAGCAGAGGAACCAGTAGGATCCGAAAACCAGAAAAACCAAGATAAAGAAAAAACTAATGAACCACCTCTGCCATACAAACCTCTCATACCCTATCTACAAAGACTAAAACAAACCAAGATCAATAACCAATATCAGAAATTTATTAAGGTCATAGAGAAACTTCATGTTGAGATCCCTTTCATAGAAGCCATCACCCAGATACCATCATATGCAAAATTTCTCAAAGACATTCTTACCAATAAACGTAGACTTGACGATCCAAAAACTTTGGAATGAAATTCCATTTCCGAAAATAAACTTGCCAAAAAGGAGAAAGATTATGGAAATTTCTCTGTATCTTGTATTTTGAAGAGTCATGTTATCAACAAAGCTTTTCTGGACTTAGGGGCTAGTGTAAGCCTCATGCCTCTGGCAGTTTTTGAAAGGTTAAAACTAGGAGAATTACAACCTACGAAGATGTCTCTTCAGTTAGCCGATAGATCCGTCAAGTATCCGGTCGGCATATTGGAAGACGTCCTCGTTAGGATCGGTCAATTATTCATCCCGACTGATTTTGTTGTCATGGACATTAAAGAAGATGATGACATCCCAATCCTCCTAGGTAGGCCATTCTTATCAACCGCAGGAGCCATAATAGATGTCAAGAGAGGGAAGTTAACTTTTGAGCTAGGTGAAGAAAAGATAGAATTCATTCTATCGAAGTTTCTTATGGAACCAGTATTAGGAGATGCATGTTATGCCATAGACATCATCGATGAATGCATTAGGGAGCTAGAATTAGAAGAAACCATCAAATTGCCTTCAACCCTCATTAAGGAAGATGATGGATTTATGGAATTCTACATTGATGATAACCTGTACGAATGTTTATCCCTTACCCCCGATCCAATACCATGCCCTAAAAAACCAGCTCTAGAACTTAAGGAACTACCCAAGAATCTAAGATACGAGTTCTTGGATGAAGAAATGAACCGTCCAGTTATAGTCAGTGCTACCTTAAACCAGGTAGAAACAGACCAACTCTTGCTTGTCCTATGCAAATATCCTTCGACCCTAGGGTATAACATCTCTGATCTGAAAGGTATAAGTGAAGGTGAGATAATACTTAGAAGGGGGGTTGAATAAGTATGAAAGATTAAAACTTAGAATAAAAACTCAAGTATTTTTATCCTGGTTCGTTGAACTCAACTACTCCAGTCCACCCTTCCTAGAGTGATTTGCCTTTCTCAAACAAGGACTTAATCCACTATTTAATCAAACAGATTACAATAGTAACACCTAAGAACAACTGTTCTTAGTCTTCTCAAGAGCTACTGATTCCAACTGAATCCTCTTAAGGAAATCTTTTACAATCAATGTAAAACTATTACAAGAGTAAGAATGCTTCTAAAAAGCTTTTATCACAACAGTGATATTTCTCTTAAGTTTAAATACAATGAAATGAGTTCTTAGAAAGAATATGAAATAATGTGAGCTTGAGTATTTTTGATTTCTTTTCAACAAAACGTCAACTGAAGAATTTGGTGGAGTCTTGCTTTTATAGGCAGCTGATCCAAGGTGAGCTGCACGTTGAGAAGAGTGTCCAAAAGGTCTGAGCCTTTTTGTCTTCACATCAAGTGACCTTTCCTAGAAGAAGAAAGCACAGAAAAATCCTTTTTGTCTATGTTATTGTGTCTATCATAAATAAGGAAAGAGACGTTTGATTTACTCCAACGGATATAATCTTTGAATATTTCTTCTTCAGTTTTCAGCATGTTTATTAGAGTCTGATTGGGTCAGAGTCTTCTAATGATGATCAGAGTCTTGCTGAATCAGAGTCTTCTGCAGCAGGTGTGCTTTCAGCGTGTTTGATATCAGAGCATATTTGAGACAGAACTTCAGTACTGGCAGCTTTAGTACTTTCAGAATCTTCTGTAGAAACTATGCTTTGAATATCTCTTCATACAAAATTCTTCTTTACTTCAGATGCTTATGACTTGCTTCAGATTCTTCTGGAGGCTACGCTCAGAATCTTCTGTTGGCAGCAATCAGAATCTTCTAATGTATGCATCTGGCGCTACAGAGTCTAGTTAATTTCTTGAGTTCAATTCTGATTTGCTTCTGGAGTGTTAATTTCTTTACTATCTGCAGTAAAAACTCTCAACCAAATTTTAGAGTATATAATTCTTAAATACAAAATTTCATAATAGTTATCATCAAAACATAGAGATATTATTAAGAACCAATCTGTGTTCTAACAATCTCCCCCTTTTTGATGATGACAAAAACATCAGAAATTTTGTTTAATTGAAAATATTAAAATTATAACTCCCCCTGAGATGTTGAATCTCCCCCTGAATTAAATACAGAAAAGGAATAGAAACTTCCCTTTTGTCTTGAGTAATATTCAGAGTTAGATCTTGATTGTTCTTTTAGCATTTGAAATTCAGAATGTCTTGCAAATATTATATTCAAAGTTTGATAATAGTCAAATGATCTGAAAGACTCAAAGTTTCTTTTAAAGAGTGTACTTATCAAATGTTCTGAAATACTCAGATTAAATGTTAGATAGAATAGATATGTCTGAAGTTTCATTCTGGTGAAGTTATTTTAAACAGTTCAGATCTATATTTTCTCCCCCTTTTTGTCATAAGCAAAAAGTAAAAAAAAAACTTTAAAAAGACAAATAAAAGGAAACAGTAAATGAGATAATTCAATGGAGAAAACTTTGATTCATTCAGTAAGCTCAGATAAAGAGTACATGCATCAGAAGATATATCAAAAAGTACATAAGCAAACATCAGATGCAAAAACATTAGAATGAAAAAAAAATCTAAGAGTGTTTTGACAAAAGCATCTTCAATAGATCTGTAATCTCAGAGGAGGACTGCTCTTGCTTGGACATCCACTTAGCCATTGTTTCATTCTTCTGATCCTGCTTTGACATCCACTATGTCATGTCTTCAGATTTCTTATCCTGTTTTGCCATCCAAGACTTGATCTCTGACTGACCAGCTTCCAGAGCAGCAATCTTATCCTCAAAATCTGGATGTTCTTTCTTTATCGCAGATGAAGAAGTATGATCAGGTTCTGGAGCTTGAACAGAGTCAATTTCCATTGGGTCTGTAGAGTCTGGAGCATTGGAGCCAGAAGGAAGGTCTACTAGAGTCATGGCCAAAGGATTTTCTTCAGATGCAAGTTCAGTAGTTTCTTCTGATGATGGAGGAGCATCTGTAAGGAGCAGTGGTTCAGATCTCTTGACGGTCCAAAGCAAATTTCTTGCAGCTTCAACAAATCTGAGCTTCGCATCATCAGAGCATATGTTTTTCAAATTTGAGGCCACAGAGTTGAATCTGTTGATGAATCCATTCCAGATGACATCAGATTCTTTGGCATCCATTGTTGCTAAGCACTTCTTCTGTACAGTACCTAAATACAACTGTATTTCTTGCAAAAATGATTGAAATAAATGATCAACATTAAGTCTGGGCTTAGGATGTAACAGAGTTTCCAGAGTTATTGGTTTAGGTTGGGGAGTTGGTGGAAAAATAGATTTCTGGATGGAGATCAGAGGAGGAGGGTAGTATGGAATGAAAGGAATGTCAGGTTTATGGGGTTTGGATCTGTTTAAAGCATTTAACAGATGAGGTTTTGCTCTGGTGTGTAAGGTAACCACATCAAAGGGTTTATTTGAGTAGGGTTGGAAAGCAGATTTGGGAGGTTCATCAGAAGCAACATTGTTATCAGATGAAATTGGTATAGCTGAAGCAACAACTTTATCAGATTTAGCAGAACAAGATATAGTTGCTAATGAACCTACATCTGACATAGATTAAATGTAGGTGAGAATCACAGATGGAAGGGTCATTCTGAGTTTGGGTTTCAGAGGGGTGATAGGGTCAGATGGTTCAACTTTGTCATAAAAGTCTTTGAGTTTGAAACCATATGCCAAATTGTGAAATAGTGAAGAGACTTGAGCACATGAAATAGATGATCTTGGGTTAGAATTGGGAATTAGTATTTCAGATGATGGTGCAGGTGTGGGAATAGGATCTGGAATAGGAGCTTTAGAAGGTATAATGGGTTCTGGTTGATTTATTTCAGAATCTCTATGAGTAGGAGAGATTAGAAAATCTGGGTGGATGTCAGATTCTGAAGAGTTTGATGAGGTGGATGGTGTGCAGGAGGTAGAAGATACTTGAAACACAGTTTTGAGTGGGGTGACATCAAGAACGTCTGTCTCAGGAATGTGGGGTTCAGAAGTGTTGGTTGGTTCTGAAGGAATTGCAGAGGATTTTGATGGTTGTTCTGAGGAAGGTGGATCATATGGAATTGTTATTGGTTTAGATGAAACTGGAACAAATGTTGTTTTTGTAGGTTCAGAGACAACAGGGACAGATGCAGTGGGTTCAGATGATTTGGATGGTGGATTATCTGATGATGGTTGGTTTTCAGAGGCTTTGTCTAGTAGGGTTTCAGATGCTTTTTCTGGTTGTTTTTCTTGTGGGTGCTTTTGATGTTCAGATGGCGTTTGTTTAGATGGTTCAGAAGATCTTTGTTGTACAAATGGTTGTGGTTGTTGTTCTGTGGGTTGTTATTCTGTAGGTTGTTGTTCTGTAGGTTGTTTCTGTGGAACAAATTGTTTGATATGAATTTTTGGTTGAGTTGTTTGTGGTACAGATATTTTTGGAATTTGTATCGTTTTTGTTGGAATTGGTGTTGGAACAGATGATTTTTCAGGTGAAATGGAAATTGGAGCAGTAACAGAAGTATTTTGTGTAGAGGGTGGTTTTGGAATAGACTTAATATTAGAATCATTTAAAACAACATGATTTGCAGAAGATACAGAAGATTTAGTACCTTTTATCTTGATTCTTTTAGCTGGTGCAGAAGGAGTGTCTCCAGATTCTTTCCTCTTTAAGAGCTTCTGAGGCTTCTCAGCAATCTTGACCTTCTTCTGAACAGATGCAGCTTTTGCTTCTGGTTGAGTCCTCTTTCTTTGTAGTTGTTCTTCTTCTTCTTCTGCTGCAGGTAATGGTTGTCTTGCTATCTGTATAATGTTTGCAGGAACAGGCTTTCCTTCTTTCTTACACTCATCAATATACATCACAACAATGTGCCTTGGTTCTTCAGCAAAGAACAGAGGATAATCATCTATAGGAATTCTCTTTTTACTCAGTTCTGAAACATTCAGCTTCTTGGGAGCTGTTGTGAGTTCATCCACAATTTTAAGTCTCTGAATACTTTTGGCATTCAGAGGCTTTCCCATAATGAATTCCAATTCCTCTGTAACTCCAGCAGTGTACAGAGCAGAGACCAATCCATTCTTAGTTAGAAGATCTGAGATTAACCTTCCAAAAGGAATCCATGTTCTGATCTTCTGTCCTTTTTCTTTCACATACTCTCTAGAGGCATTTATATGGTTCCACAGATACATAAAGAGAATATATGGAAGATCTACCTTGGTGCTCTAACTGAGGCAATACATGAAATAGAGCTGTTCATTATTGACATAGTCTGGAGAGTTTGTTGATTTCCTATGATGAATGCATCTCATGAAGATCTTGGCCCAGATCTTGTAGCCAGGCTTCAGATCCTTGAACTTGTTAGAATCTTGACCAGCAGTCATCACTTCTTCATACACTTCATCCATATCCACTCGCCCAGCTGGCAAGTGTGAGACTCCATCTGTTTCTTCATATCCAATAAGCTTTCTGATCAGATCTTCTGTGATTATAATTTCTTTGCCCAGTACAGAAGAAAAGATAAACTTAGGGTAAACTGAAGCATGGATCCAGAACTCTTTCACAAGAAGAGGGTAAACTGGTCCAAACAGTCTATCAAAATATTTCACCCATCCTTGAGCACCTATGATAGAACGAAACTCAAAACCATTTTCTGCAAGTGAATCAAATTCCACCATTGATTCACACAAAACTTCTAGATTTTCAACAGGGGTTAACAGAGTTCTTTTTGGTGGAGAATAAGGAGCAACACCCATGTTAGCAGATGTAACTGCAGCCATTGAAGATTGGAATTGTGCAACTCTTGATGATGAAGTTGCCATTGAAGATGGTTTTGTCACACGCTTAGGCTTAGGGTTTTTATGCAGAGAGAAAAGAAGATGAAAATGCATAAAATTTTCTGAGATTTGTGAAAAGTGTGAAAGTGAAGAGAGGTCATGTATTTATACTAAAACAAGTAGGCATACAAACAGTCAGAATTTTGCACGTTTGAATAAAGCATTAAATGAAAAGAATAAAAATCATTTCAAGCATTTATTGCTTCTGACAATTTGGGGGGAAAATCAAGATTTTCACTATTCAAACTTCACCTCAAACGTCTCTTCAGTTGTGTACACGCCACCTTTGCAGAAATGGTGTGACACGTGTTTGCTTGCATGTGTTCTGAATTCTCTTGAGAAATGAAACGTTAACCAACGTTCAGATCTTCTAAGGATTGTTAGTTCAGAGTTTCACAAAAACAAATTAATAAAATAAATAAGCAGTCAGAAGAAATACTTCAGAACATTAGGCATTTTTGCATCTGTAAAAATTTGCTTCTGACGAATATCATTCTGGACAAAAATCCATACCAATATTTTTCAGAATAAATTTGAATCTATCTTCAACAAGGGATTTTGTAAAAATATCTGCCCATTGATGATCTGTATCAACAAAGGCTAAATTTATGATTCCCTTATGAACATAGTCTCTGATGAAATGATGTTTAATTTCTATATGTTTTGCCTTAGAGTGTAAAATGGGGTTCTTAGACAAGCATATAGCAGAAGTATTATCACAAAAGATAGGAATGTTACTTTCAAATATTTGATAATCCTCTAGCTGACTTTTCATCCAGAGCATCTGCGTGCTACATCCAGCAGCAGCAATATATTCTGCCTCTGTGGTTGAAAGTGCAATTGTGGGTTGCTTCTTGTTGTACCAAGAGATTAGATTTATTCCTAGAAATTGACAACTTCCAGAAGTACTTTTCCTTTCCACTCTGTCTCCAGCGTAGTCAGCATCACAGAATCCAACTAATTTGAAATCATCAGATTTTCTGTAACACAAACCCATATTAGAAGTACCTTTCAGATACCTTAGAATCCTCTTGACAGCTATCAAGTATGATTCTCTAGGATCTGATTGGAGTCTAGCACACAAGCATACACTGAACAATATGTCAGGTCTAGAAGCAGTTAGATACAGAAGAGAACCAATCATACCTCTGTAGAGCTTCTGCTCTACTTTCTTACTTACCTCTTCCTTGCCAAGTGAGCTAGTTGGATGCATGAGAGTCTTTGCCAGCTTACTATCAGTCATGTTAAATTTCTTCAGAAGTTCTTTAACATATTTGGTCTGATGTATGTAAGTGCACTCTGGAGTTTGATTGACTTGGATTCCTAGAAAGAATCTGAGTTCTCCCATCATGCTCATTTCAAATTCTGCCTGCATACATGTAGCAAACTCCTTTCCCAGCAGAGTATTGGTAGATCCAAATATTATATCATCCACATAAATTTGACAAATTAGAAAATCTTTCTTAATTGATTTACGAAAGAGTGTTGTGTCCACTTTGCCTTTGATGAAATTTTTCTCTAGAAGAAAATTGCTCAATCTCTCATACCAAGCTCTGGGAGCTTGTTTTAAACCAAATAGAGATTTCTTTAGTTTGAAAACATGATCTAGAAATTTTTCATTTTCAAAACCAGGAGGTTGGTGGACATAAACTTCTTCTTCTATAATACCATTAAGAAAGGCACTTTTAACATCCATCTGATATAGAGTGATGTTATTTTGTGCAGCAAATGAAATAAGAAGGCGTATAGATTCTAACCTTGCCACTGGAGCATAAGTTTCAGTGTAATCAATACTTTCTTGTTGACTGTACCCTTGAGAAACTAGCCTTGCCTTATTTCTTTCAACTTCTCCTTTCTCATTCAGCTTATTTCTGAAGACCTATTTTGTTCCAATTATATTGAATCCTTGTGGTCTTTGAACTAGATCCCATACATTATTTCTGGTGAATTGATTCAGCTCTTCTTGCATGGCAATAATCCAATCATTGTCTTGCAGAGCTTCATCTACAGAAGATGGTTCAATTTCTGACACCAGTCCAAATAGTGATGCTTCAGATGATCTTATAAAGGATCTTATTCTGATGGGATCATCTTTCTTTCCAATAATGACATTCTCTGGATGAGAAGCTTTAATTCTGGATGATGATCCTCTAACAGTTGATTCTTCAGAAATGTTTAGATTATTCATCTGAGAAGTTAAAGGAATAGCATCTGGCGTTGCTTCTGGTTCCTTCACTTGAATTTTGTCTGCTTCTGGGACTTCAGAGTCAATGAAGACTACTTCTCTATCTGCAGAGTTTTCAGACTGCTTTGGCTTTTCAGAGCCAAGCTTATCATCAAATCTGACATGAATGGATTCTTCCACAATCTGTGTCTCAGTGTTGTATACTCTGTAGCCTTTAGAGCGTTCAGAATATCCAAGCATGAAACACTTCTGTGCTTTCGAATCAAACTTGTTCAGATTTTCTTTAGTATTTAACATATAGAAAATACATCCAAAAGGATGAAAATATGAAATGTTGGGCTTTTTGTTCTTCCACAGTTCATATGGAATCTTTTTCAGAAGAGGTCTTACAGACACTCTGTTCTGAATGTAACAGGCTGTGTTGATTGCTTCTGCCCAAAAGTGTTTTGCCATATTTGTCTCATTGATCATGGTTCTGGCCATTTCTTGCAGAGTTCTGTTTTTCCTCTCTACAACCCCATTTTGTTGTGGACTTCTAGGACAAGAAAAATCATGAGCAATGCCATTTTCAGAAAAATATTTTTCAAAATATTTATTTTCAAATTCACCACCATGATCACTTCTGACTTTTATAATTTTGAAATCTTTTTCATTCTGGACTTGCTTGCAGAAGTCAAAGAACACAGAATGTGACTCATCCTTGTGTTTTAAGAACTTTACCCATGTCCACCTACTATAGTCATCAACAATGACTAATCTATACTTCTTGCCTCTGATGGATACAGTTTTCACTGGTCCAAACAGATCAATATGAAGTAATTATAGTGGTTTGGAAGTAGAAACAACATTTTTAGAATTAAAAGAAGATTTTGAAAACTTCCCTTTTTGGCATGCTTCACAAAGAGCATCTGAAGTGAACTTCAGATTAGGGAGACCTCTGACAAGATTAAGTTTATTAACCTGAGATATACGTCTCATATTAATATGGCCCAATCTTCTGTGCCAGACCCATTTCTCTTCATTAACAGACAAGAGGCATTTAACATTTTGAACTTTAAGTTCTGAAAGATTTATTTTATAAATGTTGTTTTTCCTCTTACCACTAAATAGGATAGAGCCATCCTTTTGACTAATAGCTTTACAACATTTTTGATTAAAGGTAATATCATAACCATTGCCACTTAATTGACTTATGGACAATAAGTTATGCTTTAACCCTTCAACAAGTAAAACATTAGTAATAGAGGGAAGTTTACCATTTCCAATGGTGCCAGATCCAATGATCTTGCCCTTCTGGTTCCCTCCAAACTTCACATCACCTCCAGATCTAAGTTCCAGGCTTTGGAACATAGAATTTTCTCCTGTCATGTGTCGTGAGCATCCAGAGTCCAGGTACCATGATTGTCGTCCTGACCTTGCTGCTAAGAACATCTGCAACAGGGATTATTTTACTTTTAGGTACCCAGATCTTCTTGGGTCCTTTAGGGTTAGTTGGTTTGTAGGTTTGTCTAAACTTCTGTTTTTCAACATAATGTTTATTCTGACTTGCCTTGGGTTTAAACACATAAGTATTCTTCTCAGAGCTTGTGTGTTTAATGTCATTTAAGTGACCAAACTTAAATTGAGAGTACAGAGGTGTCTTCTTGATGAAGAGTTTGCCAACAGATTTTGGATTACTTCCAGAGGAAGATTCATATCCAATACCTCTTCTGTTGTTCCCACTAACACCATAGATCATAGAAGCCATCTTGGTTCTGTCTATGCTCTTGGTAAGAAATCTTTGAAAGCTAGAGTCATATTTTTCTAAAATGTTTTCACATGACTTAGCCTCAGATTCAGATTCTTGTTGAGTTATTTCAAAGTCATTTTTGATTTTCAGATTAATTTCTTTTTGCTCAACAAGTTTTGTCTTCAGAAGATCAATCTCAGATTCAAGCCTGCTTTTCAGCTTCTTGTATTTGAGTTTGATATTGTTATAGCTTTTTAGAACTTCTGATAAAACTTTGACAAGTTCTTCTTTAGTAAGTTTAGCCATTACCTCTTCAGCGTCATCATCAGATTCAGAATCATATTCAGATCCTGAAGTTCCTTCTTCCTGATCTTCTGTGCTTGCCATCAGTGCAACATTAGCACATTCTTCTTCTGATTCAGAAGATGATTCAGATTCATCTGAGTCATCCCATGTTGCCATCAGAACTTTCTTCTTTTTGTTAAACTTCTTCTTGGGTTTTTCTCCTTGAAGTTTGGGGCAATCATTCTTGTAATGCCCAGGTTCTTTGCACTCATAGCATACAACTTCTTTCTTGCCAGATCTTCTGTGCCCAGAAGATTCCTTTCTATGATTAGATTTTCTGAAGTTGTTGAACTTCTTTCCCTTGTGCTTCCAGAGTCTGTTGATCCTTCTGGACAACATGGATAACTCATCTTCTTCTTCAGAAGAAGATCCTTCAGAGCTTTCTTCAATAACCTGCAAAGCTTTAGCAGATTTATTAGATTTTAAAGCAATAGATTTACCTTTTTCTTTCTTCTGAGGTTCATCTTCCTCAAGCTCAATTTCATGGCTCCTTAGTGAGCTGATGAGTTCTTCTAAAGAGATCTTGTTCAGATCTTTAGCCATCTTCAGCGCTGTCACCATAGGTCTCCATCTGGTAGGTAGACTTCTGATGATTTTCTTTACATGATCTGATGTGGAGTATCCCTTGTCCAGAACCTTTAGACCAGCTGTGAGGATCTGAAATCTGGAGAACATAGCTTCAACAGATTCAGAGTCTTCCATCTTGAAGGCTTCATACTTCTGGATCAGAGCCAGAGCCTTTATTTCCTTGACTTGAGAGTTTCCCTCATGAGTCATCTTTAAGGATTCAAACATGTCAAATGCAGTTTCCCTGTTTGTAATTTTTTCATACTCAGTATGAGATATTGCATTCAACAATATTGTTCTGGCCTTGTGATGATTTCTAAAATCTTTCTTCTGAGCATCAGTCATAGATTTTCTGTCTATCTTCTTCCCATTCCCATCTGTGGGATGAACATATCCATCTATGACCAGATCCCATAAATCAGCATCATATCCAAGAAAAAAACTTTCAATTCTGTCTTTCCAGTAATCAAATTTCTCCCCATCAAACATAGGGGGTTTGGTGCTGATTCTGTCCCTTTCATCATATTTGTTGTTAGTGTTAGATATTGTATTATCAGCCATAGTAACAAGCAAATATATATCAAAGTATTTCTCTCTGGATCTTTACTGTCACTGTTAAGTGGTAGCACACACAGAATCGGAGCTCTGATACCAACTGAAGGTGAGATAATACTTAGAAGGGGGGTTGAATAAGTATGAAAGATTAAAACTTAGAATAAAAACTCAAGTATTTTTATCCTGGTTCGTTGAACTCAACTACTCCAGTCCACCCTTCCTAGAGTGATTTGCCTTTCTCAAACAAGGACTTAATCCACTATTTAATCAAACAGATTACAATAGTAACACCTAAGAACAACTGTTCTTAGTCTTCTCAAGAGCTACTAATTCCAACTGAATCCTCTTAAGGAAATCTTTTACAATCAATGTAAAACTATTACAAGAGTAAGAATGCTTATAAAAAGCTTTTATCACAACAGTGATATTTCTCTTAAGTTTAAATACAATGAAATGAGTTCTTAGAAAGAATATGAAATAATGTGAGCTTGAGTATTTTTGATTTCTTTTCAACAAAACGTCAACTGAAGAATTTGGTGGAGTCTTGCTTTTATAGGCAGCTGATCCAAGGTGAGCTGCACGTTGAGAAGAGTGTCCAAAAGGTCTGAGCCTTTTTGTCTTCACATCAAGTGACCTTTCCTAGAAGAAGGAAGCACGGAAAAATCCTTTTTGTCTGTGTTCTTGTGTCTAGCATAAATAAGGAAAGAGACGTTTGATTTACTCCAACGGATATAATCTTTGAATATTTCTTCTTCAGTTTTCAGCAAGTTTATCAGAGTCTGATTGGGTCAGAGTCTTCTAATGATGATCAGAGTCTTGCTGAATCAGAGTCTTCTGCAGCAGGTGTGCTTTCAGCGTGTTTGATATCAGAGCATATTTGAGACAGAACTTCAGTATTGGCAGCTTTAGTACTTTCAGAATCTTCTGTAGAAACTATGCTTTGAAAAGCTCTTCATACAAAATTCTTCTTTACTTTAGATGCTTCTGACTTGCTTCAGATTCTTCTGGAGGCTACGCTCAGAATCTTCTGTTGGTAGCAATCAGAATCTTCTAATGTATGCATCTGGCGCTACAGAGTCTAGTTAATTTCTTGAGTTCAATTCTGATTTGCTTCTGGAGTGTTAATTTCTTTACTATCTGTAGTAAAAACTCTCAAGCAAATTTTAGAGTATATAATTCTTAAATACAAAATTTCATAATAGTTATCATCAAAACATAGAGATATTATTAAGAACCAATCTGTGTTCTAACAATAAGTCCATCCGTGTGCATGCACCGGATCTCACTTGAGGAAGACTCAAAACCTTCTAGAGAACATCAGAGAAGGATAAACCCTATAATGAGTGATGTTGTAAAAAAAGAAGTTCTCAAGTTACTAGAGGCAAGTATAATTTATCAAATCTCAGATAGTAAGTGAGTGAGCCATGTGCATGTAGTACCTAAAAAGGGAGGCATCACAGTCGTGCATAATGAGAAAGGAGAACATGTAGCAAAACAGATAGAAGGAGGATGGCGTATGTGTATCGATTATAGGAAGTTAAACAAAGCCACTAGAAAAGACCACTTTCCCTTACCATTTATAGACCAAATGCTGGAACGTTTGGCCAGACACTCCTATTTTTGCTATTTGGATGGATATTCCGGATTTTTCCAAATCCCTATACATCCAGAAGATCGAGAGAAAACTACCTTTACATGCCCTTATGGAACTTTTGCCTACAGACAAATGTCTTTCGGTCTCTGTAATGCACCAACAACCTTCCAGTGTTGCATGATGGCAATCTTCGCTGATTACCTAGATGGAATTATTGAAGTATTCATGGATGATTTCTCGGTATGCAGATTTGATTTCAATAACTGTCTTGCTAACCTTGAGAAAATCCTAAAAAGATGTGTGGATGTCAACCTGGTGTTGAACTGGGAGAAATGTCACTTTATGGTCACCGAAGGTATAGTCTTAGGACATATAGTCTCCAAAAGAGGTATCGAAGTAGATAGAGCTAAGATAGAAGTGACAAAAAATCTTAAACCCCCTAACACTGTCAGAGAAGTCCGAAGTTTTCTTGGACATGCTTGTTTCTATCGGCGCTTTATTAAAGACTTCTCTAAAATAACCAAACCTTTAATCGGCCTCCTTATGAAAGATATTGAGTTTAACTTTGACGAAAAATGCCTTGAAGCATTCAACTTTCTAAAAGAAGTGTTGATCTCGGTACCCATTATCCAACCTCCAGATTGGGCCGAACCTTTTGAAATCATGTGTGATGCTAGCGATTACGCTGTAGGAGCTGTCCTAGGGCAAAGAAAGGATAAGAAATTACATGTTATATACTATGCTAGTAGAACCCTAGATGCTGCTCAGCTTAACTACGCTACCACTGAGAAAGAACTTCTTGCCGTAGTTTTTTCTATGGACAAATTTCGATCCTATCTGGTAGGAGGCAAAATTATAGTTTATACAGATCACGCTGCCATCCGTTACTTATTAAACAAGAAGGGTGTCAAACCTAGGTTACTTCGGTGGATCCTCCTATTACAAGAGTTCGATCTGGATATTAGAGACAAGATAGGCACGGAAAATGTAGTTGTCGATCACCTTTCTAGGCTTGAGTATCTAAAACCAGATCCACTCCCTATAAACGATGATTTTACCTGCGACAGGTTAATCGCTAGGATAAAAGCCATAGAACAGAGAAACCTAGATCCTTCTAAGAACCCTGAGAGATTCCTGGCAGTAAGCAGCGTACCTTGGTACACAAATTTTGTAAATTACCTAGTTGTCGATATCATACCCCTTGATTTTAACTACCAGTAGAGAAAGAAGTTTTTTAACGATGTAAGACACTTCTATTGGGACGAACCACTCTTTTTTAAAAGAGGCACATATGGTATTTTCCACCATTGCGTCCTAGAAGAAGAAGTAAGAAAGATAATAGGACACTGCCACTCTGCACCTTATGGAGGACACTTTAGCACCTCCAAAACTCACGCCAAGATTCTTAGAGCAGACCTATTTTGGCCGACAATGTGGCGTGATATACACCTATATAATTAAATGTGACCGATGCCAGCGCACTGGGAACATCTCAAGGCATGACAAAATGCCCTTAAGAAATATTCAAGAGGTGGAACTTTTTGATGTTTGGGGCATAGACTTTATGGGACCATTTCCGTCTTCCTTAGGAAACAAATACATCTTAGTAGCAGTTGACTACGTGTCTAAGTGGATTGAAGCCATAGCCTCTTCCACCAACGAAACATGTGTAGTCACAAAGCTGTTTAAGAATTACATATTCCCTAGATTCGGAACACCCCGTCTTGTTATCAGCGACGGTGGATCGCATTTCATATCAAGAATCTTTGAAAAACTTTTAAGAAAATATGGAGTTAAGCATAGGATAGCGACACCTTATCACCCATAGACTAGTGGTCAAGTAGAAGTATCCAATAGAGAAATTAAACAAATTTTAGAAAAAACAATTTCTATATGAAGAAAAGATTGGTCTCAGAAGTTGCAAGTTGCGCTATGAGCCTATAGAAACACCTTCAAAACCCCTATTGGAACAACTCCTTATCAACTGGTCTATGGAAAATCCTGTCATCTACCCATTTAATTAGAACACAGCGCCTATTGGGCCATAAAAACCTTAAACTTTGACTATTTGACTGTTGGAGAAAACTGTGTCCTTAATATACATAAACTAGAAGAACTCCGTCAATCCGTCTACGAAAACGTTATTATATATAAAGAAAGAACCAAGGTCTGGCATGAAAAGAAGATCGTGAAGAAAGATTTCCATGTATGAGATCATGTTCTCCTATTCAACTCCAGATTGCGACTCTTTCCTGGCAAGCTTCGTTCAAGGCGGAAAGGTCCCTTTACAGTTACTAAAGTTCTACAATCAGGAGCAGTCGAGATCCAGAACCAGTCATGTAGCACATTCATTGTAAACGGGCAGAGATTAAAATTCAATGAAGGAGAGGACATTCCCGATGATTACTCCAGCCACACCTTGATTGATCCACCACTGCCTACTTCAACCATATAGGTTCTACTCGTCAAGCTAACGACGTTAAACAAGCGCTGCCTGGGTGTCATACCCCAAATTTGTCCTGCTTCGGAAATTAATGAATGTGTTACTACTTCATGACTTCTGGCCACGACTCTCCAAGACTTCTCTTTAAATAAGTTGCTTGTATACATTGAATTCAAGTTATCCAAAGGTACTTCACATGATACTGCTAGACATGGCCGATTTAGCCTCAGGCCTTGTTCGATTTGATTGCAAACGTCGAGCTATATTTGGATTCTAAATCAGTTTGTGACAAACTTAGATTTAGCTTGCCAATTCCAAAACACAATTGAATTAGAAAATCAGTTTGTGACAAACTCAGATTTAGCTAGCAAGTTTCAAGTCATCAGTTTGCGACAAACTTAAATTTGACTTGCAAATTTCAGGTCATAATTAAATTAGAATTTGGATACAAGACATTTCGATTCAGTTCAAAGGCTTATGGTATAATGCGTTTGGGGAGGGGACCGCATATGTTATACAAATCCATTAGCTTCAGGGCCAATCTCATAAATATGGATATTTTGGATGTTCAAACAAGAAGTTGTTAGTATTTCGAGGTAATATTTTAAGTCATAAGTGGAGACATTGTTGTAAATTGTGAGATCATAATTTCTATATTTCGAGCCATGATGCCCATAGGTGGAAATGGATGCATGATTTCATAGCTAAGTCGAGGAAAGGCATTTATAATAGGTAATTGGTTTGGTGATGGACCGTGTTTAAAGATCACTCATAAAATTCAAATTAATCAGGTTATTTTAAAGGGTGATTCAACTTGGGCCAACCATTAGAGATTCCCAAGGCCTCCGTAAGTGCATTGTTTTTTTCTAAGACATGGCCAAGCAAGGTCTAAAGGCTATGGGATGTGTATTACCTTTGAGCCAAACTATGTAAAGCTTGTTATCAAGTGGCATCTATGACGTATTATAAATCATTCGGACTAAGGCCATATGATATCACCAGTACTAAAACCACGGTAATCCAAATATGAACAAGAAGTCCAGAATAAACTCATAGCAATTAACATCATTTCTTCAGCCACGTTTGAGTCATTTTTCTAGAGTCATGGGTTTGAAAAGTTTGTGCAATGTTATTGGCATGGTGGTACTTTAGGGCATGGTTATTGTGAATCACGATCATGTTTCTTGCAAGTCATGGAGATCATAAGTCCAAAGTTGAGAGGTTATAATTACAATAGCAATAATGAAACACGGTTCAATTGTTACCAAGGGTGAGCTAAACCGAGGAAATCATTTACGCAGCCAGCCAATGAAAATGTACATACAAGTGTTGTTTATGCTGGTAACAGATTGCAGAAGCTATTTCATTAAACGGTTATGCCAATCCAAAACTTACATTGCCATATACATTACAAACTTTAACATAAGCAATAATTTTCAAGGTTCTAAAAGACACCAGAGTTGGGAATTTCAAAGTTCATTTTAGTTTCAAGCAGTACAACTATGCTTACACTAAAAAAGGGAACGATCGGAACGGCCCTAGAAAACTACATCAGGTTGAGCCTACAAACTACCACTATGAGACAGAATACAAATTAAACTACCAAACAAACCACGCCATCACCCTTTCACTTCTAAAGAACAACTCAATGAACCGCTTAGGAAAACGCTTCATAACTCTTTCCATGTTAAACACTGAAGCAACAACTTCGCGGTGATTTCGTAAATTTCAAAACCTGCAGTTCCAAGCAATGCCACATGAACAATAAGAGCTTCACTTTTACGGAAATCCAACTGATCCGCAACAACGACTTCCAAACTCAGTGATCATGTTCACTCACATCATGCACATGAAAAAAGAATGATGAAGACATATTAGTATGAGTGAATTAATGGCAGCATGACAAAGGGGATTATTCGTATATATTAATGACAGAAAGCATGGACCGCAGGCGTTATGCTCAGAAAGCCCAAATATGGCACAAAGCAGGATTCAATGATCACCATGAATAACAAGGAGTAAAAGAGAAGGAAATACTCGTGGTTCATGCAGAATTGTACCTGGTGATTATCAGAACCTGTCAAAAGCCGCAGCTTGTATCCTACAATTTCTGACTTGAGAAAAGAGACGTCCATACGACTCGCAAAGCTCTAAAAAGCAACATGAAAGAATAATTAACACAGGTGAATTGACGGTAATGCACAAAAAGGATGAATAATATTTGGTTGGTCACGACAACACTCCAA
This sequence comes from Lathyrus sativus, assembly GCA_963859935.3. NCBI lineage: Eukaryota > Viridiplantae > Streptophyta > Magnoliopsida > Fabales > Fabaceae > Lathyrus > Lathyrus sativus. Next base: position 599,876,649 of record OZ012739.1, on the reverse strand, counting down.
AGGCGCAAAACTGCAAAAGAAATGCCAAAGATTACAAACCAGCCAACACTAAACTTAATACCAAGATCTAAATGTTGTCATAGCAGTTTAAATTAAGCCAAGTTCAAAAAAAGAAACGAGAGTATGCCATGGCAGATTATTTGAAGACTCATTGTGAGAATTGATTATAACTATTTTGTCACAGTTACCTCTTTGGGCAATGCAGGGCCAGTTGATTGGTCAGGTGTCATAGCACAGCACGCCGCCTAATCCATAAGTGTATCTACTTTGCTGACATCAGTTCTAAAATTTAGCATTCGGTTACTCAGAAGAGGAGATAGGAACGAGAATGAATCTTGCTCATATTCCACGTGACGACAATCCTTCTCCATATTTTTAAATGAGTCATGAACCATCACCTATGAAAGAAATTGCAACGGCATGTCATTCTAACACAAATAAACTTGCATATATGTGTATACAATAATTCAATGCACCTGATTCAAAGACGAGGTCGTAGATACGCAAAGCAGAAGGAAATGAGATGATGTTATAATGCAATCTTCAGTACCCACCAATGCTTCCTGTATGCGCGAAAGAGTTAATCATCGTCATTCTCGCTTTAAATGTCACCTGCATGACTAACTAGGAAGAGATTAGAGACTAGTGGTACAGAATGAAGGTAGAAGGATAGGGTCATGAAAACTCTGAAAGCATTACCACTGTTCCATCGCTCAAAAATTGGTTATGGAATATTCATGGAATAACTTTGAAGAAACCGGCCACTACCGTATCAGACCTTGTATTACCCTGCTACGCTCCAAGCTTATGTTGACAGATTCCCTTGTCGTTGCCGCTAGAATTCTATCACGAAAGGTCACTTCTGCACCTCGCTTTACCGATGGAGCGCCAATGGTGGTGGAAGTTTATGTTCAAACTAAAGCATGTCGCGGCAGGCCCTTCTTAAGGGTTATTGAGAATGTCAATGTCATTATAGTGATGTTTAGGTGTATCCGGAGAAAGGAGCCGTTTGTTTTCTCTATGCTAACCTGCATATGACCAAGTCTCACATGAACAAACAACGATGATCCACACGAAATCATGTTACAAGGAAATCTATGAAAGACTTGCGCATATGGGATTGCTTACAATGAAATTGAACCGACGATGAATTTGAAGCTAACAGTTCAGGCTACATATGTCTCTTACCAAAGGCAAAGGTGATTTTACTCGTCTGCAGAAATTTTCACCGAGCCTTCATCATACCATGACCAAGCTTCCATTTAGTATCCATTGCACAAGTTAAAACTCCTAGAGCTTAATACCTTCGAATAACAAGCAGCACACAAGGAAAAGCTGGCGCAAGCTTGTTGTTGGTCTTTCTCCTTGTCGTATCAAACCCGTGTTATGCCAAGCCTCCCATGAGCGCATACATGAATAAGAAATAAAGGTGGTTAGTACAATATACAAGCCACAATCAGTTCACAATGCAAAAAAAAACAATGAGAACCCTCGTTTCAACAAAGCAGCCATGGTGAAGGGTCCTGGTCCCTACACCGACATCGGCAAGAAAGCCAGAGATCCGTTGTGCAAGGATTATCACAATGACAAGAAGTTCACTATCAAACACTGACTTGCCTATTGGAGTTGCTATAACGTCCTCAGGAACGAAAAGTGTTATTGGAATTAATGCTCTTGCTTTGGTGACGATCTTTATTTTTGATAACCAAACTTGGGGTACTTATAAAATCCAAAGCTGCTGTCAAATTTTGTCAAAGATAACTTGGTTGGGTCATTGACTCTAAATAAAAAAGGTGATCATTGGTTAGTATAAAAACAGGCCATAACAGAAAATTGAAAGAGGAAATTACAATGAGTTGAAGCAATAAATGTTCTCAGCATTCCTCTGTGAACCCGTCTACCGCACTACACAGCAGATGCCTAAAATGCAGCATTGACATCAACGGCTTCAACATCAGCAACAGTAGTTTATACGAGGGGATGAGCTGAAAAAGATGCAAAAAATGACAGAAACACAACCTAGAACCAGTTTCACCAGGTTCTTTCTTGCAACCACCAATTGCATTTGCCATCTAATGCACCAACTCCATCTCCTCAGAAGACTCCTGCACCGTCAACGGTTGAAAGGAACTTGCCACCATCGATCAACTAATTCTTCCCTCATTTCTTCCAACAAGTAGACGGAGACATTGTGCTCCGCCACCAATGAACACAAGCTGCATCATTTGTTTTACCATCATCCTCATAAGACATCCTCATTCCATATCATCCGATATCCTTTTGCTCACCTTCAATGCCGAACGTTCATTTATCCGTTTGTTTTATCTTTTGCTTTGACATAACACCAAGATTTCTCCAAATGCATACATGAAAAGAAAAATGGAGATTGGTCAGTATGAGCAAATTAATGGCATCCGCAGTAGGCACGTATTCACCTACAAACGCATCATGTATGCAAAATTACAAAGTTGTAGGAGTTCAACCGTATGATAAAATGCAGATTCCAAAATGAAATCAAAATTAAGACGACATAAAAGTTTGAAATCAAATATTTTGATCAGTCAGGAAGAGATGAAACTCCTTGGCACAACAAAGACGCACCTTTAAATCATATGTGAACCAAGTAGGAATTAAAACCGGGTGCGATCAGTCCACAAAATAATAATATTACTAACACTGTTAGTATATTTACTATCATACCAGGCATTGAGATGATGAGAAAACAAGTGAAGTTTGTTAGGAGATACGACGAGAGTTCTGTATTTCTGTGAGGATGAGCAATTCATCATAAGCTGCAAAATGATACCATACCAAGACTATCTCAACTTACGCCAATTCTTCCAACATCTTCTTCGATCAACTGACGACAGCCTCATCCCTCAACTGACGGCAACCATGTATATCTTGCATTCAACAAAACAAACGGCAGTTAGTTCACAATGCAATGGAAGCTATGATAACCGGTCTTATATAAGGCAGAATTTATAAAGCAACAGTGTGTACATGAAGTAAAGGCGGCACTCACAATTGAAATCTAAGATGTTGCATTCAAAAAAACTTCAGAGTTTACATAGTAATGTGTTCAGTTCACATGTTGATTACCATTGTTTGTGATGGCTGTTTCTCAAGCTTGCGCCGTACTCTTTGTGACTCTAAGACAGATGTTCCCTCTGTACCTGCTATCAAAGCGAGATTTGATAAATGATTCAAAATGAAAAATTACAAGATATATACATTATGGAATTTACAGAAACAATAGCACAAGAGTTGCTATGAGTCTTCAACAGCAATTATGAGATTCATGAAGGAAAAATGTGTAGGATGGTCAAAAGATGAATGAAAGGGAATCCAATATAAAACCAAGTTAAAAAGCACCATGGCGTTACGATATGAAGCTCAAGCATCGTGTGCTATTTCAATACAAGAAAGGAGGTTCAACTCACAAAGAAATTCGCAGCTATTGACAAGTTTTCAAAAGAGACCAAGCCATATATTTGATGACAGCAGTAGCAGAATAGCAGTAGAGTACACTACCTGATGTGCTGCAAAATGCTAGCTTATTTCCATCCCATAAGTCTTTGAAAATTCTCCCACATCACCATCATATCAAGGTTCTGCAGAATGAAAAAAAACAAAGGTCAGAATGTTTTTCAATGCCACATCATTAAGTATGACAGTGAAAATACCATTTTTTTTCTACGCAGTAAAAATCTCAGTAAAAAAGAGATATTTTTTCCCCACACTACAGACAAATTAACAAGTCACTCTCAATGGTCCCCACCAAAATCTTAGTGAAACATTCTTCCTAACGGTCTGAGGATTGTACAGATTGTGCTCACACACTTGAGAGCATATTCCTCCCAAAAATCCCTAAGCTCACACGCACCAAAACCCTAAAATCCCCTATAAATACAATCCCAATCATTTGCAAAAAAGGGGGAGAAAAAACCCTAAGGTTACCCTGCTGAAATCCACCCTCAACCTATCCTAAAGCTTTACGCTCTCAAACCTCCACAGTGCTCACATCAGAGCTCTGTGTAAGGTGAGCTAGCTCCAAATTCACATTCTCGGCCCGCAATCCTTTCAGTAAAGCACGATACAAATGCGAAAAGGAAAAGAAGAAAACAACGCAAGGAAGAAGTGGAAAGTGGTACACGAGCTTACTTGAGGTAGCGCCTTCGCCGAAAAACTCGCCGGAGCTCAGGTGAGGTATTTTTTTCTTCTTATCCTCTCTATTTGATGACATGTTTCAAAGCGCATAACTACTCTTAAGTTTCTCCATGATAATCTGGTTTTAGGGTTTAGAAATTGGGGATAAGGGTGAAGAGGGTTTACAGGCGCAGTGAGTGGGAGAGAAAGAGCGTCGAGTTTTTTTTCTTCTCTATGTGTTTTGATTCGTTTTTTAGAACTTAAGAGGTTGATGGACACGGGCCTGAACCACCTCAGCATATCCAATTTTCATTGGGGTTTATGTTTATATTAATTAGTTTAACTAAGATCTAATGGAACCTGATAGGGTAATGTTTAGTAATTACATATAGTCTAAATTATTATTGATTTAGCAATATTATTAGTATATTATTAGTAATATTATTAGTTTTATTTTAGTTCTTTAGTTATAAATTGTGATAATTAATATTTGCTTTGTAATATGATTTTACTTAAATTATTTTTTTAAAATATTTTATTAATTTGTTTCTTATTTTCCTTTTACTTAATTCAAAACATTTTACTTGTTTTTTTTTAGATTAGGATAAGTGAGAATTTCTTTTTAATTAATTTACACGAAAGTAGTGAACTCTCGGAGTCTAGCACTCCTTGGATCCTCGAACAACCGCTCTCGAGGCGCACACCCTTGAGTTGTGGTTGTTCCGTCTTTCGGTTTTCAAATTATTTTTTTCATTTAATTTATTTGAATTTCTAAAAAAAATAGTTTTTAGTTACTCTTAGACATTTTTATAAATCAAGTCAAATTATTCTTTTAAAATATATGTCAAAATCATTACCAAATTAATACTTTTAAATAATAAACTTTTCAAAAATATATTTTATTTAAAACCTATTTCTTCTTAAAGATATTAAACTTTTTCTTTTTTCAAAACAATTAAATATGACTAGCTTTTCTCAAAATCTTTTTATAAACAATTGATTAATTTTATATATGAAAATCAAAATTAGTTTTTTTAATTAAATTAGACTATTTTTTCTCAAACAAATTTCAAAACAATTAAATTCTTGGATCTCGCCTTCCTTGAATTTTTTTAAGCGACCGCTCTCGAGGTGCACACCTCGAGTTGTGACCCTTCCGATCTTATTTTCAAGAATACCTAGCGCGTCTAGTCCGAGTATGCTAAACTATTCAAAACATTTTCTAAATCGAATCACGAAAGAATCGGGTTCTTGGAGTCGCGCATTCCTCGAATTTGAGAGTGACTACTATTGAGGCGTATGCCTTGAATGGTGCGTCGTTCGAACTTTCGTTTCTAAAATACCTCCTTTAATTATTTGGGCAAGTATTCACTGTCCAACAAACACTATTTCATTAATGGGATGAAAAAGATTGTCGTTGGGATCTAGCATTCCAACGGTATCCCGACTAATTGGTGACGAGGCCGACGTCTCGCCTATCGAATAGTCGTCATTCCTCCTAAATTTCCAACTCGTCTAACCTCGTTCCTCGCCTTCGTGTGATTGAGTCTAAACCTTAGTACGCTTCTAAACCACACATCAAATTCAAACTATTTTCTTAATTAAATTGCGAAAGAACTGAGTTCTTGGAGTCTCGCACTCCTTGAATTCTTGAGTAAACGCTCTTGGGGCGTACGCTTTAGGTTGTGGATTACTCGACCTTTCGTTTATAAAGCATATGCCCTAACTACTTTGACAAATGCCACCATTGTCCATTCAAATACACTTTCATAATTAATTGAATGAAAAAGGTATCATTGGGATCTAGCATTCCAATGATATCCCGATTAATCGATTGCGAGACTGACGTCTCGTTTATTGAGTAGTCGTCATTATCTCTTCAAATATTCAATCCAACTCTCTTCTCTCGCCCTCGTGCGTTTGAAACTTTCTCAAACATATCTCGAATTTAGTCGAATGAAAAAGATATAGTTGGAATCTAGCATTCCAATGATATCCCAATTAATCGATTGCGAGACTGGCGTCTCGTTTATCGAGTAGTCGTCATTCTCCTAAATATTCACCCAATTCTCTTTTCTCGCCCCCGTGCGATTGAATCTTTCTCAAACATATTCTGTAATTATCATTGGAATCCAGCATTCCAATAATATCCCGATTAATTGATTGCGAGGCCGACGTCTTGTTTATCGAATAGTCGTCATTCTCCATCAAATTACCTAACCAAGCTCTTCTTTCTCGCCCCCGTGCGATCAAAACCTTAAACCTGTTCAAATATATTCTCTAACCAAAAACATCCAATACGATAAACCAAATTCCTCGCCCTCGTGCGATTTCCAATCCAAACACCTTTTCCTAAAGAACATTGTTTATTCCCTTCTTCCGCGCATAACAAACTCGTGCTTCAGCCTCCCCTAGCGAGCAGACAAGCCAACGTTTAGCAGTTAGAATGCGACCTAAACACTCGTTCGTTTACCAACCCTTTTACCGTAGTTAGCCGAACTATGGCTGCTCTGATTCTTCATTCACTTCTGAATGTAAGATACATAGGCACAAGATTGCGACGATCTTGGCGAGCACAATCTCCTTTATCCGTAGTCCCACGAACTACGAATGCTCTGATTTTCCACTTCTTACAAGTGAAGATACGTAGGCACAAGGGCCCCAATCCTTGGCGAGCATCCTATCTTAAAACCACCCATTCCCCCTATAGGAGAAATCTTTAGAAGAAAACAAATAGGCATAGCTAACTTTACTCTCGAATCGATCAAGAGGTTCTGTTGAGTACAACGGACGTAGAGGGTGCTAATACCTTCCCTCTGCGTAACCGACTCCCGAACCTAGAATATTGGTTGCGATGACCATGTCCTTATCTCTTTAAAGGTTTTATCGATATTTTCCTATTCCATCCTTGGAATGAATAAAGTTCGGTGGCGACTCTGTTTCGAACAGTATTTTCCGCGGCCATCGCGAGGATCGTATTTTTTGAGGTACGACACTGGGAGGCAACCCACGGTTTTCTTTATTTTCCTTTACTTATCTCTTATTTTATTTTATTTTATTTTATTTTATCTTATTATTATGTGTCAACTAACGATTTATGATGCTTGTGATTTCAGGACTTGCTCTCTAAGTTTTATTTGCAGAATGCAGCCTCTTGACGACATGCACGTCACCTTTAGGGACGACAACCAGAGGCAGAGGTACTATGTTCTTCAGCAGCGTCCTATGACACCGACCTGGTACCCAGATCAGGCCTGCATGGAAGCTTTAGGCATTGAGCCCAGCATACGATTTCTCTGTCATCGACTCCATTGGGACGAATATGCTGATCAGTTACACTAGACCTACAGGCACCTTACTCTGGAGTTCCTTAGCTCTTTCTGCCACGAACCATACATTGTTCAGGACAGCACTACCGCATTTAGACTATTTGGCACAGAGTATGCCTTTACCACGAAGGAGTTCGGTCACCTGCTCGGATTTCAGATCACCCCTGATGCTATACCTGACCTACCGATGGGTTATTTTATGAGTCGAGACATCAACTAATTTTGGAGAGACATTACAGGCAGAGGGAGCCTCGACCCATCCACTCAGCTATCTCTAGTCATCCACAACCCAGCTATGAGGTACTTTCAGATAATCGTGGCTCACACTTTCCTCAGAAAGGCTAACTCTGACATGCATGTTAGGGAGGAAGAGATCTTCTTCCTATTATACACAAACCGACTACTCCCAGTGGCATGTGGGAACGTTTTGCTGAATAATCTTGGGGGCACAACTAGATCCTTAGAAGGGATTATTCACGTAGGAGGCACTGTCACTCAGATAGCTACAACATTAGGACTTACCAGCCAGTTGCTACACCTGGCTCTGTATTGTGGATACACCTTATTGGACATTGATTTCTGTTTGGACAGAGGGTTGATGAGGAGAGCATTATTTCAGCCTGATTATTTCAGACTCCTGATTAACTACCAGACCATCCACTATTTTACATTGCCTGATCCTGCTATGACCAGTGTCCATGATCCTTCCAAATGGAGTTACACCTTGGAAGGTTATGGAGAGACGATTGATGATCCATGCACACCGCCTTCGATAGAGTACCATCCTTCATCGCCCTCTCTGAGGATGACGGTATTATCCAATAATCACTCACTGCGAAGGACTGACTTGTACACTCAAATAGCAGAGTTGCGTATAGAGATAGTTAGACTCAAGCAGACAATTGCTGACCTCATTTTGCAGGTGCAGATATCAGACATGACTCATGCAACGGAAGCCGACACATTGTACTAGGAGATCTCAGACCTACACAGAGAGCTACACACCTTTTGTCATCCTGACCAGACAGACGAGCACCCAGCTCTGTGATGACACCGTTTTATTACTTTTTATCGTTTGCTTTATTGTCGTCTTCATTTACAGACTTATTTCATTTGCTTACGTTTTTCTTTCATAATATTAACTAATACCGTATATATATATATATATATATATATATATATATATATATATATATATATATATATATATATATATATATATATATATATATATATATATATATATATATATATATATATATATATATATATATATATATATATATATATATATATATATATATATATATATATATATATATATATATATATATATATATATATATTTGCGATAATTGTTATTTCTTTATTTCATGCAAATTTTATTTTTTCACTTAATTATGTTTCCTGATTTTTTATGTCAAAATAAGGAGAAGAAAAAAATTATATAGGAGAAAAATAAGTGTGTCAGGACAGATAACTTTTACTGCCAACACACTCCAAAAATCAAGAGGAGAGACGTGAGAACTTGCTCACCACCATACATCAGCAATTAACTGAAAATATGAGATTCATGCAAGAGTCTCAGCAGCAGATGAGCCAATCCATGCAACGCGTAATACAATCTCAAGCTGCTCTGACCACCAAATTCGACGAGTTTGATGCTTCTCAGATCGATCGTCGTCGCAGCAGATCTCGCCACCCTAGGTACTCACCGCATGCTGGCGACAGCACCAGCAGCATGCCTTAGGCTCTTCAGGTACCTCGTCCCTTTCTTATTTTGAAACATTAGGGACAATGTTCAATTTAAGTGTGGGAGGAGACTTTATTTATTTTCTCGCTTTTTCTTGCATTTTTTATTTCTTTTATGGCTTTCTAGTTTATTTTCGTTTTTAGAATACACATGTGCTTAACGAGCCATTTGCAGTATACCCTTATTCCCTCATTCCTTAAGTCTCACCGGAAAAATTTTTATTGACAAAAAGTGTACTATCCTGAAAATTTTTAGGCTTTGAGGCAAGTTCGAGTTAGGATGCAGATGATTTAGAAAAACCCTTTTTGAAACATCGATATCACTATAACACCTTAGGCTTCGCGAATGTAGAAATCGACCCCGATACCCTATGTACCATGGCCTTAATAAAAATGTTCATAGTAAGTCCTTAGTAGTTTATCCTAGCAGTCAACTCCGGCCGAAGCATGATCTAAGTGAAGGACCGATGAATATAAGTGAATGATCTGCATGTTCAAAAATAATAATTTCAACTTGGGTATAGGTAACCCTCATAAGGTCATTTAACCCAAAAAGTTGTAAAAATTTCAAAAATATACAAAAATAAAAGCAAAACAAAATAAAATATCTTCCCATTAATGGTTGGTTCAGAGGTGTCTGGTGCTGAACTCGGTAGGGCGAGTTACAATCCGATCCTCCACAACTACAATAGGGTCAATAAAAGGGGTTACACCAGTTTATGTACCAGAGCCCCATTATTGAGATCAGAATCACTAACCGGTCACTTTACTATGAGCATGTATGGATAACGGGCTTAATGTGATTGCGCCTGAATGAAAAGACCCAAAAGGAGATTTAAAAGTAGGCCTAGGTACGGTAGGGTAGTACGGATTGATTTTTGTAAGAACGAAGTTTATATCCGTATTTACAGAGAAGTGTCATTCCGATACCCGTTGTTGCACCCTAAAATTTGCCCACCCGCTTTCTAACTTTGGCTGGCTTTTGCTCCGCATTTCATCTGCATATCATTTAGGTCGCATCTTACCCGTGTTATCTGCCGGATTGAATTTATCAGGATTTGAGCCGGTTTGCTCGCGTTTCAGGCGATTCAAATCATTCAAACGAGAAGTTCAGTGTCGAAACCGAGCGAGAGTCGCTCTCCTCTTGATGATTCAATCCGTGTTGATAATGTTGGCGCATTTTGGTGCTCGTTCGTTTTTCCATGGAATTTTGCATTTTTAATTCTATTTTTGCTTTATTTTCTTTATTAAATTAGTTTTAGAATTAATATTAAAATATAGTTTTTAAATAGATTTTACTAGATTCTTTAAAATATTTTTTTAGAACTTTAGACTTAAACCTCTTTTTTTATTAGTTCTTTTGATCGATAGAATTTTAATTAGTTTAGAGTATTGTTTTGTTAGTTTTTTAATTAATTAATTAGTTGATTAGATTAGTTAGTTAATTTAGGATTTAGATTACTTTGTTTTTTAGAATTTAGCTAACAACTTTTTATTAACTCAGTTTATCTAGGATTATTTTCAATTATTATCATTGTTAGTTATTTAGAGTTTATTTAAGTTTTTGTCATTAGTCTTTAATTTTAGTTAACATTAGTCATCATTTTTTAATCAACACATTACTTTAAGTCAACATACAACATTTTTTTACGACCTTTTTATTAATTGAGTCAGCATTAATTAAGTACATTGAATTAATCATTAATCGGGATTATACTTGTTTGCCTTAAATTATATATTATCTTATAATTTCGATGATTATGTGAATTCTCACCCTTCTTTTGGAATGATATTTTATACGACATCGCTCAGGTACCGAGGAGTATTGGAGTAGCTTGCTTAGTGTATTTATGTATGTTGGGTCGAGTCATGCTCTGATCATGTAACACTGGGATCGTTTCGATTTATGTTTGAGAGATACATTATGTACTCTTCTATATGTCATTATGTCTATTTGAATTATGTGGAATATTGGCTTTTATGCCTAAGTATTGATTATGAATGAGATGAGTATGAGACTTTCATTATGTTAATTATGATTAAATTAAACCCGCTGCTACATGCTAAGGTGAAAGTTTATGAAAAGTATGAATTTATTTTAAGTGTTAATGAGCATGACATGTATTTGTGTGGTGTTTTGAAATTATATGTGGCACCATTTTGTGAGATGCATGATAATTACTCTAATTATTTATATATATTTCGCGGTGTTAAGAAGGGTGTTATAGGGGCAAATTTGGAAATAAAGGAACAGTTCCTCTCCATATTTTCGGAGCTACTCAGAGCTATTCAAGCAGGTTTAGTCAACCTTCAAGTTCAAAATGAATGTCGGGAAGTCATGTTAACCATCCCCTGACCCTTTCATCATAAACCCTGTATCCAGACAGGACATTTTCCAGCGTCAGCCGTACCTGACCCCTCACAAATAACCTAAAGTCCAATTCCCATTGGCAACCACCAGAAAGCCCAATCCCTATTGGCGCCCCATTCTAAAATCCAATTCCCATTGGTACCCAAAAAAACAATCACAGTTAGGTTTCACCTAGTCTTCCCCAACAAAAGTCCAATCATACTTTGTACATCCGGTTATCCCCAGCGGAGTTGGCTTCACCTCTTCAGCATTTATTTTCCTGGAGTGATTCTTTTACATCCAGCTTTCCCCGGAAGCCCGAGCCTGCATCTTCATTTCTGCATATAGTTATCATATTTGCATTTTATTCTCAAATGCGTAGCATTTCCATTTCGTATGGAGCATTATGCCATATAAGAATTCAAACATATGCATGCGAAGCATAACCCAGTTTTTGTTAGCCTTCCGTGGCAGCCTGAATCAACTCTTCAATCAAGACAGTGATATATCAACAGCCTGGTTCAGTCGGCTTATCTGCTTACTTTCTTTTGGGTGTCAGATCATACGTTGGTCATGCTTTGTCCATCAGCCCTCTGATGATGTCATCTCCAAGCATATTTTCTTTGTCCGTCAGCCCTCTGAAGATGTGCATCCCCAGCAGGTTTTCTTTCTGTCGATTCCTATTGACGAAGTGGTTTTGAAGCTCGCTAAGGTGACTTTTGGATATGGTTTGTCTTCCCGTCTACCGTTAGACGATGTGACTATGATATTTTTCTTCCCGTCTACCCTTAGACGATGTGACTTCGGACATTTTTCTTCCCATCTACCCTTAGACGATGTGAGTTTGGTATTTTCTTCCCATCTAGCATTAGACGATGTGATCTTTCGGATATGGTTTTCTTCCCGTCTACCCGTAGACGATGTGGTCTTTTGGTTATGATGTTTCTTCCCGTCTACCCTTAGACGATGTGACTTTGGATATTTTTCTTCCCGTCTACCATTAGACGATGTGATGGTTTTCTTTGCGTGTACCATTAAACGATGTGGATATTCGGATATGATGTTTTCTTCCCGTCTACCCTTAGACGATGTGACTTTGGCTATTTCTCTTCCCGTCTACCATTAGACGATGTGATGGTTTTCTTTCCATCTACCCTTAGACAATGTGGATTTTTGGATATGATGTTTCTTCCCGTCTACCATTAGACGATGTGATGTTTTGGATATTGTTTTCTCTCCGTCTATCCTTAGACGATGTGAGATTTGGGTTTTGGTTATGATGTTTCTTCCCTTCTACCATTAGACGATGTGAGTTTTTGGATGTTCTTCTTCCCGTCTATCCTTAGACGATGTGACATTTGGATATGATGTTCTCAACTTCGATTTGAGTCGGCCTTCAGGTTCGATGCCTATTTTTATTTAACAGATGCCTGGAGGCGAGGGCATATGTTCTCAACTTCGTGTTGAGCCGGCCTTCGGGTTCGATGCATGTTTTTATTTAACGGATTTCTGCTTGGATTAGCATATGTTCTCGACTTCGTGTTGAGCCGACCTTTGGGTTCGATGCATGTTTTGTTTAACAGATGCCTGATGGTGAGGTCAGATGTTCTTACTGACTTAGTGTCGTTGCCTGCGTGTTAGCAGATGTTTTTCCCGACTGCGTGTCGATGTTTTCTTATTAGTGATGAGTTAGCTCATCTTCCTACAACTTTCAGATGCATTTCTCAGGTGAGCCTGATTGACAGTTTCTACAGTTTACCATCTCAACAGAATGCAAATTTTTGGGTTCTTTTGTATTCAATCAACTTCTACCTTGAATGATTGAAAACGGTTGCTTTTCCTCCCTTCAGGTCCAAGCTGTTTGAATAGGGGCAGCTGTTGCACCCTAAAATTTGCCCACCCGTTTTCTAACTTTGACTGGCTTTTGCTCTGCATTTCATCTGCATATCATTTAGGTCGCATCTTGTCCGTGCTATCAGCGAGATTGAATTTATCAGAATTTTAGCCGCTTTGCTCGCGTTTCAGGCGATTCAAATCATTCAAACGAGAAGTTCAGTGTCGAAACCGAGCGAGAGTCGCTCTCCTCTTGATGATTCAATCCGTGTTGATAATATTGGCGCATTTTGGTGCTCGTTCGTTTTTCCATGGAATTTTGCATTTTTATTTCTATTTCTGCTTTATTTTCTTTATTAAATTAGTTTTAGAATTAATATTAAACTATAGTTTTTAAATAGATTTTACTAGATTCTTTAAAATATTTTTTAGAACTTTAGACTTAAAACTCTTTTTTTATTAGTTCTTTTGATTGATAGAATTTTAATTAGTTTAGAGTATTGTTTTGTTAGTTTTTTAATTAATTAATTAGTTGATTAGATTAGTTAGTTAATTTAGGATTTGGATTACTTTGTTTTTTAGAATTTAGCTAACAACTTTTTATTAACTCAGTTTATCTAGGATTAGTTTTCAATTATTATCATTGCTAGTTATTTAGAGTTTATTTAAGTTTTTGTTATTAGTCTTTAATTTTAGTTAACATTAGTAATCGTTTTTTAATCAACACATTGCTTTAAGTCAACATACAACATTTTTTTACCACCTTTTCATTAATTGAGTTAGCATTAATTAAGTACATTGAATTAATCATTAATCAGGATTATTTGGTCTTTAACTATGCCACGTGTCACTATCTGGGGTATAAAAGCACTATTCACCATCACCTTCTGAGGAACCCTAGGCGCCTCCACCCTCACCAACATCATCATCAACTACCATCTCTGTTCATCATCAAACAAAACGATACCCAGAAATCGAAAACACAGCACAACCATCTCCTCTCTCAAACCCGTTTCCAGCATCGAACCTTCCTCTCTCCATTTCTAAACAACCAAACATCACAATCGTTCAAACTTCCATTCATTTTTCAAACCTCAAAACAAGCCTCATTATCATCTTCATCGCATCATTGATGAACAACTCCATCAACCGAACCAGAAACTGTCATCACCCTCAGATTCAACGCACTGCGAACATCAACCCGTTTCAAACATTTCCCCTCAATCATCAGCTTAAATAACTCACAACCCACTTCTCCACCTTCTTCAAACCTTACAAAACTTCCACCATCATCACCCTTCGAACAACCCAGTTTTGATATCAACTCAACCTCTTCGACACCTCCATCGTTCAAAAAACCCAATCCCAAAAATAAACCTTAAATCCTTGAAACCCATTCGAATAGAACCACCACAACCCATCTTATCCCTCTTCAACTTTCAATTTTTCAAACCCTTCAAACTTCCTTCATCTCCATCAAATTCGTTTCTTCCCTAAATCTTCAAACCTCAACCAAAAACTCCCTTAACGACCTACAAACCCACCGTCATCTCTATCGATACCTCCATTTCTGAAACAAATCGTAACCCAAAAAAACACCATCAAACCCATAATCACATAAACCCAACAAAAATCAGTTTCGCCCTTACTCGAACTCCATCAACGACAACCTTCAAGACCCACTCCCAAATCCATATCGGAAATAGAAGATTGAACAAAAAAATCACTCAAATCTGGAGCAAGAACTTGAGACCTAAACCGCAACAAAAACCAAGCTTGAGGATAGATCCTGGGCCGCGCGAGAAAGAGCGAACGAAAACTGATGAACAGAACAGAGAGGAAAATCAAAATGGAAGGTGTGAGATCGGAGAGAATTTTTGGTTGTTTCTTTAATTTATTTTATTTGTGCTGATCTTGGGCTTAAGCCCATCTAGACCATGTGAACTTCATTCCCATCCCCTGTTTCTATTACATACCCCTCTCTGTTTTTTATTTCTTATCTCATTTTCTTATGTAAACATTATTGTTAGTTAATATGTATATATTATATTATGGTTTTGTTTTATAAGTTATGTATTATATATATTATTTTCTCTTTTACATTTCTTTATATGTATTATATTATTTAGGATTTTTATATTATTTTCTTTTTAGAAACTCTTAATATTTCTTTTAGAATATTTTATATTTGTAGAGCTAGATTGTATTTTCTCATTTGTTATTGGGCATTTTGTTACATTTTTGCTTCTTTTTTTTTTGGATCGATGACGACATTTCTGTAATCCATTACCAGTCAAATTATTGATGAATAATGTTGGATCCGAGACCACTTCTTTCTCTCCTCATTTTTCTTCTTCTTTCGATTTTATTTTGACTTTCTTGGATCGATGAAGTCTTGTATTCGTAAGCGTCAGATTTTCAAAGTTGATAACCTTCCCGATTTCAAATCTATGGAAGATGACCATTTGGGTCATTTTCTTTACTTTGGGATCGCGATAGGCTACCTTTGATTAATCGATATTATGTTTGCGATTAAGATGAGATCCCACTATTTTTTGGTATGTGCGACACGATTCAATTGGAGAATGATTCTCAATATCATTTCTCTATCTTGTCCATAGCACGGATATCAATAAGCGACCTCCTATAGCTTGACTTCCATTCATAAGTCGAGCTACAATGGTTTAGCGTCACATCGGACCCGATTCAATTCACTTTGACCCTTTCGAACCGCATTACAAAACATCATCATCAATGATCAAAGAGGAGGAGCTTGGAAATAAAGCTTGCACGTCATGTCAAGGGTCAACGAAACCACTCCGTTCGGTAACATGTTTCTAATTCAATCTTTTATTCAACCATCGAGTGTTGTGAGCCGTAAGTGGTAGATACATGGGAAATGATGAGTGGGGGCCTCCTCTCTCTCGTCTAGAGTGTTTAGCATATGCCCTTTGGGCAATATACGACGCATTCGCTCCTACGTCTTAGGATTTAGTGTGTGCGTCCTGACCCCTTTTCTCTCGTCCCCGTGCGATCGAGACTTTTTTCTCTTGCCTCTGTGTGATTGAGACGCCTCTTCTCTCACATCCTTGCGATTGAGACCCGTTTCTTGTAGTTAGCTGAACTACAACTGCTCTCGTTTCTCATACCAGATGAGAATATGTAGGCACAAGACACGATGTCTTGGAGAGCACACTAACCACTAATTTCTCCTTTTCTCTCGCCTTCGTGCGATCGAGACTTTCCCGCTACCGACTAATCTCCCCTTCTCTTGCCCCCGTGCAATCGAGACTAGCCTGTTGTTCCGAACCTTTTCTCTCGCCCCTGTGCGATCGAGATCTTTTTCCCGTAGTTAGCCTGAACTATGTTTTGCTCTGATTCTCGTACCATATGAGAATACGTATGCACAAGACGCGATGTCTTGGCGAGCAACCTCTCCCCGTATTTTCCCGAACTACATTGACTCTGACTTTCCTATTGCACGAGGGAATACGTAGATATAGGGCGACGATGTCCTATCGAGTCAGTTCTTTTTGTTCCCCCGTTTAGCAGTAGCCGTAGATAGTTGGTTTTACACCCATAGACTAGACAACAAGCGTGAATCCCGTTGAGTACAACGGACGTGAGGGGTGCCCATACCTTCCCCTTGCGTAACCGACTCCCGAACCCAAGATTTGGTTGCGATGACCTTGTCTTTTCCCTTTTTCGTAGGTTTTCTCTGATCGTTTCCTTTCCCTCTCTTTGGGATAAATAATGAACAGTGGCGACTCTTCTGTCCTTGTCGGCCCCTCTTCGCAGTGATGTGACACCCGTGGTTCACTGAGTTAATACCTATCACTTCATCCCAGCTTGAACTTAGAATACCTTTTTGCCCAAATCATTTATGGATATCACCTTTCTTTTGTCATGATGTTTTGCTTGAGGATAAGCAAAGGCTTTAGTGTGGGAGAATTTGATAGACCTAAAATATACTATTTATTCTACTCATTTTGCGCATGTTATTTAGGATTTTATTTATGTTTTCTTGTATTATGCCTCTGTTGTATTTCTTTTTCAAGTTTTTGTGTTTTTAAAGCTACTCGAGAAGAAATGAAGAAAAACGAGCTAAAAGACCAATACTCTCTAGAATTGTACACATGGCTTCCACCATGGCGGGCGCCATAGGGGATGCCACATATTGGACAAGTGACCAACTACTGACAACTGCCACGTCTCCCAAAACTTTCCACCCTAGTTCATATGGCGGACGCTATAGGGAGGTGACGGGCGCCACCTTTGCAATCTCGTTTCCCTCCCAAAAGAAGTTGGAAGGCATTCTCGTCCTTACCTGTACTTTCCTACCACTATAAATAGAGGAGTTCTGTCTCATTTCCAATCATCCAAGCTTAGTTACATAACTCAAGCCATAAATTTCATCTATTGTAAAGTGATAAACTTCTCGCATCGAGGGGTTATCTCATTGTCTAATCAAGTTTGGAGCACTTTGGTAGGAGTTAATCCTGCCGCCATTTTATTTTCGTCATTTACTTCAAGTTGTACCAAGATTTAAAGCCTCCCGTTTGGAGCAGGTTTCTGTTTATTTATCGCCCTTTTTATTTATCCTCTTTTATTTCCCACACTATTTATTTATCGCGCCATTTATCGCACTTTATTTATTTCCTCGCACTTTATTTACTTGCATTTATTTACCATGTCTATTTACTTTACCATGTTCGGCTAAATCTTAAAGGCTAGGTGTTGCAACACAAATTTTGACCCCTTAGATCTTCATCATCATTTTAGGGTCATATGCATTTGATTATCTAACCTCAACATGTTTCAAGTTGGTCTTTGTTATGATACAGGAATCAGGGTTCCATACAGCCGAGAATCGAGATTTCAAGATGTCTAATCAGTCAACGTATTGGATTGGTTCTCCCTGAAATAAGTCTCCACATCATCAAACATACTCCAATGGATCAAGTATGAATCCAATTTGAGGTTGTCACCCAAGGATCAAGAACAGCGCAGTTCAGTATACCCGATTAGGGTTTTCGAGCAGGAAAAGTCAACTATAGTTTGACTTTGGATTTAAAAGGTGTTCCAATGGTGGGATCATGGTCCATGGAGTTCATATGGCTTATTAAAGTCTACTCAAGAAGTTTCAAGGCCTCGAAAGACCCGGAACATCAACAGGCGACTCGGTAGTCACGATCGATCGTTCGGTTGACCGAAAAGTCAACTTTTTACTCATAAGGAATTTGACCTCAAGGTGGGAATCAAAAATGTGCCTAATGACATATTACACCTACCCATGAAGTTTCATGACCATTGGATCAAGGGTTAGGGAGTAATCGCAAAAATCAGAAACTAGGGTTTTGAAAAGGGCAAGACCATAACTCCCTAACCACACATCCAATTGAGTTGGTTCAAAGCTCATTGGAAAGCTCTTGACAATTCCTACAAAAGTCCCAAAGTGGTCCATGAGCAGAAAATGCATAGATTTGGAGTTATGACCAAATTCATTTCAAGAAGGGAAATAACTTAGAAAAAATTCTAAGTTATTGATTTTTAAGGCATGCTTTTCAGCAACTTTGAGAGGTCTTTTGACCTAGTTCCAGTGGGAATTTGAAAATCTCAAAAACATGAAAGTTGTAGAACTCCATGAGGGCTTTCCAGAAAGTTATAGAACTCATTCATATCCCTTGTGAGCTGAGAGTTATGAAGTGTGCAAGTTGGGCCTGAGCATTGGTTTGTTAACTTCTCAAAATTCAACATAAATTGATTTTCAACCATATGGTTCATTTCCAACCATAGAGATATATCTGGTGTGATATTAGAATTAGGTTGGGACCTGATGTGGGTGGAAACCAAGGGAAAACCAAGAATCTCACCATAATCCCTTTGATTGTTATGTTGAAAAGCAAAAGCAAATTGTGTAAGGAACATTGGATTTGCTGCAGCAGAGCTATCTTAGACCAGCCAGCTTGAGGACAGCTGTTAGGAAGGACATTAACTGATGGAATTAACCTTAAACCAGCAGACACACTTTTGAGGTATTGAGGTTTCCCACCAATGCAAGCTTGCAATTCAAAGAATGACATTTCTGCCCCAGCCTTCTTGGCCTATAAAAGGAGGGCTCTTTCCACTCTCCAAACCACACCAGAGCACTCTTAGAACCAAGAGAAAACCACAACTCTCCTTCCTTTCTTGCTTGTCTCAATTTCAAATTTCCAAGTTTTCTTCAAAATCTGCCTTGGACAGTTGGCTATCCAAAACATTTTCCATACACTTCAAACCCTAAAAAACCATCTGCACCATCCACAAATGATGTGTGGAAGGAGTTCATACTCTTAAACCACTCAAAAACTCCATTTTCCCAAAATTCAACTTTCAACCAAGCAAAGTTTGACCTCATACACAAAATCAAACAAACCTCTGCCCAGGCCTGTTTTGATCATTCTAACCCTCCATACACCTTTGATATATGATGTACCAACTTTCCATAACCTAAAATACCCTCATCCTCATTTATTTTGAGAGCTGTCACAAGTTCTTTCAAGTGCAAGAAAAGTTACTTTTATCAAAGTATTAGTTGGACAACAGCTGGAGTGTTTTCAAGGTATTCCTTACTTCAACAAGTTTGCTTGGAGGTCTACAAGAGATTAGTGGTCACTATCCCTTTCATTTCTGTCATGTACATATTTGACATGTTGGTGTTTAAATGCAGAATGTGGTTTATATGCAAATCTGCCAGTTTTTATGCTTACCTTGATCATTGTCATGTTTAAGTGTCTTGTTAACCATTTCATGATGTAATTCTGCTCTTAAGTCATGTTGAACTCTAAGAGATTTTGGTTCACAATTGTTGTGTTGGCGTTGGTTTGAATGTCAAGATTGTTGTCATGTTTATAGCATTATGGTAGGGCTGCTTGCTTGATTTTAACATGGTTGTGTCTAAAACTGCTTGTTGTGTATGTTAAGATTTTGTGCACAAAATGTAATTATATGATTTGTCTTTGTAAGGGCACTATACGTTTCATACCAAAACCTGGTTGTTAACCCTTGCCCTGTGGTTTATTAACCTTTGATCAACCATTATCCTTTGCTTGCATTCAGTGTTTGCTATGAGTACAAATAGTTATGCTATGATTTTGTTGCCAAAAGTTGCATTTATGCCTACTTGATTTTGTTCTTATGCAAATTTGTGAGCTATTGTCTTGAGATTTTCTGTTTCAGCTAATGTTTGTTTGATTCCACTTTACTAATCAATTCATGCTGAAGTTTGTTAACCTCCATTCAAATGTCCTGTTGGTTTCTTAGTTCTTTGTTTGGGCTGAGGGGACCCTAAATGCATGATGTTGATGTAGGGTCTGTCCAGTTTCATGTTGTCCACTGTTGTCTTTCTTTGTGCTTTGGTTTTGGTTGTTGGATTATGTTTGGATCCTGCCATGAAACACTTTGTTAGCATGATAAGGCCTCAAATGTTTAAGTATTCACTTATGTGGTTTGCATAGATGACTGTTTTAGAGTAATAGGCATACAGTTGGATGTTCAACATGTTTATTTTTGCCTCTATGTAGATGTTATGCCAAGTTGTTGTTGAGGGCAATATTTGGAAACTGGTGTCTGCATTTTTGTGCCATTTCTTGGTCTTTGTCTCTGTTTCAAGAAAAGTTTGTTTGATTCATGCTGTTAAGGTGTCTGCTGAGTGGGTTTAGTGTTTTAATGACTATGCTTGATGACCATTTCCTAACTATGTCAAATTGTTCATTTTGCTGTTTGTTAACATAACACACATGTATGATAATTCTTGGTCTTTATGAGCTGCTATGGTTGGAATTCATCATTGAAGATTTATTGAAATACCAAGACATGGCTGTCTGTCTTTGCCTTGAGTTTGTTAACCTCTAATGTCATCAAGTGTCCATTTTACAATGTGTTTGTGTTAAGTTCATGACTTAACTGCTGCCTAGTTTGGCTTGTTTGAATTGTGAGGTTTATGTGTTGCTCTAGCACTATTGTTGAGACTTTTAGTGAATGATGCTACTATACTTGTATGCTTTTGTCACTGCTGTAGAGTTTCTGCATAAGTTCATGTTGTTGTCCAGATCATTAGTGTTTGATTTGGTGTATTAATCCTGTCAGTTCCTTGCTTTGAGGTTTGTTAGCTGTTAACATTATCAAGCTCCATCTTGAGTTGTTGCAATCTATGTGTGGAAATTCATGGCCTGTTTGCATTCTGAACCAAATTAGTTTGATCATATGTGTCTAGTTGAACTCATGGTAAAACCTAGTTCCAAATGTCAATGACTTGGTGAATAATATTTGGCTCACTACTAATGTTGCTATCTGCTGTCAAAACCTGTTTATTATTGCCAAAACCTGTTTGGATTCATAAACTGTTTGAGAATTCCAGTTTATTGCCATAGTTGCCTTGATGTTTAGCCAGTCTAGAACTTAATTCATTTGCATGTTTTGTTGTTGCTTAATGAAGAGGAGGGTCATGTTTGAACCTGTTTAATCTCTTAGGATGTTTTGTTGTTGCTTAATATAGTGGATAGGATTAACATTTGACAATAGGCAACTCATGTACACTTTTGCAATTCACATACCATTTTTGTGTTCCATTTGTCTTTGAACAGATCTTTCTATTGGAACTCACTCCACATCATGATTACAACATGTGCAGACCCTCATGTGGTCTTACTTGCATCAATTTTGATCTTTAATTTTCAAAGTGCATTTCAAACTTCACTATTGCATTTGTCTTCGAATTTCGTTTTGTGTGCATGATCTCAAAATTTGAATGGCACCATTACATTCCTCTCTGAATTTCAAGCAGTTTAGACTTAAATTTCATTGAAAATGATTGAGTTTTAACAAAGTTGTGATGAAACAGTATTCTGAGTTTTTCATGTTCTAGCCTTGTTCACTTGCCCAGCCATTTAACTTATTTGGTATTTTATTTTAAGGGGTGGCATCAATACACGGATGTATCGCCACCCCAGTGGTTGTCACCTTGCCTTAAAATGCCTTACCATGCCTTGTGTCCCATGTTCGAGCCTCAGTGAGGCCATTTTTGTTAATTTGTGATTCTTTCCTTGTTTATTATTTTCTTCTTCTTTTCTATCCTTTTAACATGCGCGCGTCTAGTGCTTGAGTGGTAGGATATTGTGTTGGTAAACATGAGGGTATGAGTTCAACTCCTCCCTTGATCACTTTTTTTTTTCTTATCACTTGTTATTTCTATTTTCTTCATGAAAAATCAAAAATTCATAACTTGCTCATATTTTATTATTTTTAAACCATTCTTTTTGCAAAATGCCCAAAATATTGTCTTGTTTCACTTAATGAGAAAATATTTCAAAATTGTTCATAAGTGTAATGTTTTTTCCTACTTGAAAGATTGTTCCCTTTTAAGGTTGTTTACCTTGTTTCTTGTTGAAATCTTTTCTCAAATAATGCTTGAACTATCTTATTATGTTTACATATGACACTCTTTACCATTTACCCTAGCCTTAGGATTTGAGTCTCCGTGCTCACGTTTAACGTCCCGCCGTGGACAACCTTTACCCTTTTATCCTAGCCTTAGGATCTGAGTCGCTGTACTCATGTTTAGCGTCCCGCCATGGACATTCTTTACCACAACAATCTCAACATAGAATAGGAGTCGCCGCACTCCATGTAAGTACTTCCCTATGAATGTTTATATCCCTTTGGAACCTTGACCACAGTCAAGAGTTCTTCACCCCTTAGTAGGGGGAACTACGGTTGCTCTGATTCCATTCCCGTCAGGATACGTAGGCACGAGATGCGATTTCTTGGCGAGCAAACCTTATATACTTTATATATTTACCCTTAGCACTTTCCCTTTAGCAAGCAAACTTAAGCAAACACAAATATTAACAAGAGGTTCCTGTAGAGTACTACAGATGTTTATGATGTGAAATACCTACCCTGGGCATTACATACCCCCAAACCTTTAGATCTCTCTTTGCTTAGCTTTAAGCCTTGCTTTTTGCTTTGCATTTTTATAGGTTTTTCTTTCTTTAAACCTTTCCTTTTTGGATAAATTAAAGTCCGGTTGTGAATTTAAGAATTAAGATTCAAGTTAATCAATAGTTTGGTATCACGATTCTCACCGCAACACTAGGATGCGACGATCGTAGTTAAAATAGTATTCCATACGGCTGTCGATAGAATTACTTAGGGGTTATTCTGACTTTTAACACTTATTTTCTGCACTTAAAATCAGTTGGATAAGATCGAAAGCCGTCCAACCTTTAGATAAATTTGGTTAGTCTTAATTGTTCAAAGGAAGCAAAAGCGCTTGGTCCAGTTAAGTAGGAATCTTTAATGTTTTAGAAAACTGATTTTAAAACTGTTTTTGGACGCGTTTATGGATTTAAAGTCCGGTTCACATGAACCTCTTTTTGTTAGAAATTCCAGGTCAAAATACTTTTCAACTAAGTTAAGAAACTATATTTCTTAAAAATAGGTTTAATCACTCTAACGCAATGCGCGCCTTTTTATAAGTGACAATAAGAGGGATCGATTAGGGGATAAACTCAGTTCTGAATACGTGAAAGCGACAGTTCCCGTTAAATTAGTTCTTTTCACGAGTAAAACATAATACCCCATAAGGAATCCTATTTATACGCATTTGGAATACTACCTAGCTATGTGAATTGCATCTAAGCCTGTTGTTTTAATATTGAATTTATTTTCGCACTTTACTTTTATTTCGCACAACTTAACCCTTTATTGACTTGCCTTAGATAAACACCGTAACAATAGAAACTAATAGATTGACATTTGATCTCTGTGGGATCGATAATCTTTTAGATTACTCTGACGCTATTCGTGCACTTGCGAAACACAGCATTAGTTGGCTAGTGTGTTAAAGACTTTAGACCAATTTTTTGATATACCACTCTGTATAAAATCATCTCAAAAATTCGGACTAGTAGGCTGAGCTTGGTCTTCACTAGTATTGTAAACCAGAGCCAGGCAACTTTCATCCCTGGGCAGAACATACATGACCATATTCTTTTAGCATATGAGCTTATTCGTGGATATAGCAGACAAGGGGGAACTCTCAGATGCATGCTACAATTAGACATCCAGAACGCCTATGATTCCATTGATTGATTCTCTTTAGAGTGTATCTTAAAAGAGCTAGGATTTCCTCACAAGTTCATAAATTGGATCATGTTGGCTATTTCAACTGTGTCTTACAACTTTAAAATTAGAGGTAGAATCACCAAAAGTATGAAGACCAAGAGGGGCCTTAGACAAGGGGACCCGGTCTCTCCCATTCTCTTTGTGCTTGTGATGGAATACTTTCACAGAAGGATGCATAAGCTGAACAAAATTCCTAATTTCAACTTCCATGTTAAAAGTGAAAGGCACATTATCATCAACATCAGCTTTGTTGATGATGTTCTCTTGTTTGCTCGAGGGGATTGTAAGTCTGTTGAATTGTTGATGAACCAGGTGAATCTTTTTTCCAAGTCCACTGGCCTATTTGTTAATCCGCTGAAGTGCAGAGTTTATTTTGGTGGGGTGGCGGATGACATAAAAAATGAGATACGAGCTGCTACTAATTTTGTGCAGGGTGAGCTTCCCTTTAGATATTTGGAAATACCGCTTACAACCAAAAAGCTTCAAGTGAGCCAGTATATGAGTTTGGTTGATCGTATTGTGAGTCACATCCGACACTGGACTTCGAAGCTGTTTAGCTATGCTGGTAGGCTCCAGCTGATCAACACAGTGTTGTAGCGTCTATGACATCGTATTGGATGTGTTGCCTCCCGTTCCTTAAGAAGGTGATACATGTCATTGAAATTGTTTGCAGGATGTTTCTGTGGTCGGGTAAAGATCAGATATCCAAGAAGTCTCTTATTGCTTGGACAAAAGTGTGTAATCCTAAAAGGAATGGTGCTCTCAACATCATCTCGTTGCATGACCGGAATAAGGCAAGCACAACCAAGCTCTTCTAGAATCTGTGTAATAGGAAAGAGTCTTTGTGGGTCAAGTGGATCCATCTTTCTATTTCAAAAAGCATGATGTTCAGCATGTGAAGGTAACTAATAACATGTCCTGGATTTTGAAGGTTGTCCTCAAGCCGAGGGATTTAATGAGCAGTATGAATGACTGAAATTGTATGAAAAAGAGATTTTCTATTAGCAAGGTTTATGGTTACATTAAGAAAGAAGAGCCGGTTGTTTAATGGAAAAGTATCATTTACAATACGGTAGTGAGGCCAGGGGCTATATTCATGTTGTGGATGGTTTGCCATAGCAGACTCACAACTACGGACTGGTTGAAATTTTTTGGATTTATTGATAATGATGAGTGTTGTTTTTGCAATCAAGTTGAATCTAATGAGCATCTTTTGTTTAGCTGCCCTCCTTTCAAGAATTGTTGGAAAGAAATTTTCCATTGGATTGGCTTTGATCATCATCCTCATGGTTGGGAAGAGGAGCAAAAGTGGATTACGAAAATGAGCAAAGGTAAAGGTTGGAAGGCTTGCCTTCTCCATAGTGCAGCGGCGGAAACTATATACAAAATTTGAAGGTATAGAAATAGGAAAGTGTTTGGGGATAGTGTGAATACAATAGGTATTAAAGATTTAGTGATTTCCAATGTTGTTAATAGAGGTTGGGGGAACACTAGACTTAGAAAAAACATTGCTACCATTCTTAGCTTGTTCTTTAGGGGTTTGGTTGGTTGGGTGTGCCTTGTGCCACCTTGTATCTCTTTATTCTTTTGGTATAAATAAAGTATATCTTTATTCCAAAAAAAAAAATTGAAGTGATTATAATAATTAAAAATAATTTATAAAATTAGTGATTTTTATTAAATATTTATTTAATAGGTATATTTAATTAATTGGAATAATTATTTAGAAATTAAGTATTACGGTAGAAATATTATATTTTTGGGATAATAATGTTATATTTACTATTTTATTTAAATTGAAATTATTTTAGTTAGATATTTATTTAAATAAAGTATATGAAAAGTTTAAGTAAATTTTTATTTATTGGGGTGATTAATGTTGGAATTTATCAATAATATTATGTTTTACAGTTAAAAATTTTAGATAGTAAAATGTTAAAAAGTTTAAGTGTTATTATTTACTATTATGGAATACAACAATTATTGGAATTTTTATAATTATCAATACATAACTATTAAGAATTATTAGAAATATAATTTCAAAGTTAGAATTAGCACTGGTTAGAAAATACGATAGAATTTGAAAGCAACTCTGGGAAGCGATTATGGAGAGTGAGGGAGGCACGCATAAATTATCAGACAATGGGAGATTATTTACTGTTTGGTGAGTTTATGTGATTTTTTCATGTGATATGTGATGTTTCATGTATCGAATCAATATACAATTTTGTGTGTTTGACCGTATGGAGTTTGATCAAACCCTATGGACAATTATATATTTTTTTCTTGTGATTGTATGCATATGTGAATAAATATGTGAATTTGGTATTTTTGAAATTGATCTTTTCTATCGATCTGGGAGAAAATGAGAGTTTTCCCATTGGTCACTTTTTAATACATGGATGATTTGATCTGTCTAAAATGGGATAATCCATTTGTGCGTAGCCCGAATTTTGATGATGAAACGTGGGATAGTGAATTTTGATGAATTGAGCTTAAAACTTATAATTTTTTAATCAATATTTTACAATTTCACGGATTTTAATGTAGTTATATCGAAACTGTAAAACTTTTTCTCATAAAGTCAAAAAACTATATTTTTCTCAAAATGACAAATAAGTTTTTTTTTTCTGATGAATTATTTTTCCCTGAACGGAGTATACTTAAAGTATGAAGTCTTTTTTTTTAAGGAAAATTTAGTCCTTCAAAAGTTAAATATTTATTTATTATATCATTTTTTATATCTTAAAAGTTATGTTTTAATATCTCTATTTCTCTTAATTTTTAATGTGATCATATTGGAAGTCTGATATTTAATTTTCCATGTAAATAAAATTTTATCAAATAAGTTATTTAATTAGTATTTTTAATGAAATTTTATCACATTTTTAATTTTTGACGTATAATATTATTTCAAATAAATTTCATTTGAAAAGTGATATACATCATAAATATCAAAGATTACTATGTTAATTTTTATAAAATTGTATATACTCAAAAAGAAAAAAAATATTTTTAATATTTTTAAAAGAATATTTATAAATGATACTTTTCCCCCACATTAAAATGTTTCTAAATCAGCCACTAGCGGTGGCAGCATACCAAGGCCGATGACTCGGGGGCATTTTTGTAATTTTTCATAGTTTTGAGTTTTTTTTAATCGAGACCTTTTTCTCGACGACTTGGTTAAATCTTGAGATGAATGTAAATTTCAACTTATATAAAAGATTTTCTTTAAGAGAAACTAAAATAACTATATATATATATATATATATATATATATATATATATATATATATATATATATATATATATATATATATATATATATATATATATATATATATATATATATATATATATATATATATGTCACACCCTAATTTTTAACCTTAAGATTCCACCTCATTTGCATCATCTTGGCATGACACCAATCATCTCATGTGTGTGTTTCATAATTACTAACCCCATTGGGAACACTAAAGTATGTGCTTTGATTTACTTTGACTGCAAGCTAGGGCTTTGGCGCCAAGAGTTCAAGAAGTTGACCAATTAAGGACCTAGGTGATCCTCAAAGTCTCAACATGATCAAAGATCATATTCCATCAACAATCAAGTGTAAAGTTTCATAGACTCAAGTTCAACAAGCTCTAAGTCATATGATGCACCAAATTAGGGTTTTGATTTAGCTCAACCCTGAGTTGAGTTTTTTAGCAAGGCATGATCTCACACCTCAAGATCTGGTTTAAAGGCCTCAAGTATTCCATATTAGCCCATTCATATGTTTAGATTGGTTCAAGGCGCTTGATTCATTGGCAATTGAAAGATTTTAATTCATCTAATGAAAAGTCAACTATGACCAATGTCAAAGTTTAACTTTTGGGGTTTTTAGTCAAATATGAACTCCACAAGTCAAAGATCATGAAAATGTGAAGGGTGATTAAATTTTATCATGACTAATCAAAGAAATCATTCAAAGATCAAGAATTTGAAAATTAGGGTTTTAAGAATTTTTCAAAGTTATGGAAAGTTATGAACAACTGACCTACTTCCCAAGACTATAACGTCTTCCACAAGTATCTAATGGAAACACTCGAGGACTACTTTTAAATATGGTATCACATACTTCAAATTAGTGAAATAATGGACCCAAAAGATCTTACCAATTGGAAGTTATGATTGATCAAAGTTGAGATTTCTAATATGTGAAAAATATCAAATGCTTAAGTGTAAAACAGTTAAAAATCCAATTTTGATGGTTAATTTTCTCAATGATCCAAAGTGATTCTTTTCAAATGATCAACATCAAAGTTTTATTATGTGACATCTTCTTTCCAATGATACCAAGAGCATGAATTTATCTTGCTTGAGCATGAAGTTATGAATTTGGGAAGTGACCATGAGAGAGTTGTTTGAACCAAGGCAGATTTGCACCAAGTTTTAGTCGGATTTCTCACACGAGTTTAGGACACTTTTTCCCACCTTCCAAGAATTTCTAGAGCAAGTTGCCAACTTGGAACTTGTTCCTTTTCACAAGATCTTTACAATGGTACTAAATCCTGCCATGATTGATCTTGTTACACCATAGAAAAGCTCCATCCAACATGTTAACTTGAATCACTTTTGGACATTGGACAAAAGGCACCTTTTGCCTCCAACCACTTTCCATTATTCAAGGGAAGCTTGATCTGAATCAAAACTAAGTTGTACAAGTTGTGCGGCTCATAAGAACTTGTCAGACAAAGTCAGCTTGGAAGCTACTAAAGTGAAAAGTGATTTTGTACTTGATTGTCCAACTTTATGCCTTTGATCTTGAATCATCAAACAATGAAAATATCTATTGATCCTTTAAATATCATTTAAGGCATATCATATCTGATGCAAATACATAACAATTGAGCCAAGAAACCTCTAAACCTCAACAAGCATACACATTGAAACACTAGTTCATCATTTTCCTCCAAAACACCAAACCTGTCAAAATTCACCACAGTCCATAAACATCTAATCTCTTTGCTCAAATATATCATAAATATCCTATAAAACTTGATCAAACATATCAAAACCACTCAAACCACATAAAACCATTAGTCAACTCTTCTTAGTCACCATTGTTGACCAAGGAGCCAAAACTCCAAATCTCTTAATCCTTGGCATTTTTATCCATTCCAATACTTCAAACACATCATATAAACATCATATAAGCTTTCCAAATCCTCAAACCTAACCTGTAACACCTCCATAACCAGAATCATTTTTCATATTTTAACCATTTACAAGTGGATTCGAGCAGAGAAATTTGAGGTATTCTAGGGCAAGCAAACTATTCCAATGCCTTTCTGGGAGTCTAGTGGAGCTAAAGGCATCATCATCTTGCATATGGAACAGTTTTGATGGTGCATTACGTAACACCCCAAAAATTTTCCTTTCGTTTTTAACCGTAATTGGCTTATGTTTCGTTCATTTTTGCATTATCATTGTGCATATCATGGCAGTGGCACACTCTGAAGTCTGCTACTGAGATTCGAAGTTTCCTTGGATTATCTGGTTATTATCGTAGTTTTATAGAAAGCTTTTCAAAGTTGGCACTGTCATTGACTCAGTTGACTCGAAAGGGTCAAACTTATGTGTGAGATGTTGCATGTGAGAAGGGTTTTGTAGAACTCAAGAAGAGGTTGACGACTGCTCAAGTGTTGATCTTGCCAAATCCGAGTGAGTCTTTTATAGTGTATTATGATGCATCGAAGATGGGTCTTGGTGGCGTACTGATGCAGAATGGTCAGGTTATTGTTTATGCTTCTAGACAACTGAAGGTTCATGAAAGGAATTATCCTACGCATGACTTAGAGTTGGCCGCGGTGGTATTTGTGTTGAAAGTTTGGAGACATTATCTTTTTGGGTCCAGGTTCGAAGTGTTTAGTGATCACAAGAGCCTGAAGTATTTGTTTGATCAGAAAGAGTTGAATATGAGGTAGAGGAGATGGCTTGAACTTTTGAAGGATTATGATTTTGAATTGAGTTACCACCCTGGTAAGGCTAATGTTGTAGCTGATGCATTAAGTAGGAAGTCCTTGTATATGTCGATGCTTATGGTTCAAGAGTTAGTACTAATTGAACAATTCAGAGATATGAGTCTAGTGTGAGAACAAACTCCTAACAATGTGAAGTTGGGTATTCTAATTTTGACTAGTGGTATTCTCCAAGAAATCAGAGAAGGTCAAAAATCTGATTTGAGTTTGGTGGATTGTCTCACGTTAATCATATAAGGTAACGGGGATGATTTTAGGGTCGATGAGAATGGTGTGATGAGGTTCAGAGATAGAGTGTGTGTCCCAGATGTGCCAGAAATTAAGAAGAATATTCTTGAGGAAGGTCACAGAAGTAGGTTAAGCATTCACCCAGGTGCCACAAAGATGTACCAAGACTTGAAGAAATTGTTTTGGTGGCCAGGGATGAAGAAGGAAGTTGTTGAGTTTGTGTATGCTTGTTTGATTTGTCAAAAGTAGAAGATTGAACATCAGAGACTATTGGGTCTGATGCAACCGTTGAATATTTTGGAGTGGAAATGGGATGGCATTTTTATGGATTTTGTGACAAGTCTACTGAAGACTTTAAAGGTATATGACTCAATTTGGGTGATTGTCGATAGATTGACCAAATCGGCTTATTTTATACCGATAAGGATCAATTATTCGTTGTAGAAGTTAGCCAAATTTTATATTGATGAGATTGTGAAACTGCATGGTATTCCTTCAAGTATTATGTCTGATAGATATTCGAGATTCACATCGAGGTTCTAGAAGAGCTTGCAGACAGTGTTGGATACTAAGCTGAGGTTGAGTTCTACTTATCATCCGCAGACGGATGGACAGACAGAGAGAATTATCCAATGTTTAGAATATTTACTAAGAGCTTGTGTGTTGGATCAAGATGGATCATGGGATAGTCATTTGTCGTTGATTGAGTTTACCTACAACAACAGTTACCATTCTAGTATCGGAATAACACCGTATAAGGCATTGTATGGTAGGAGGTGTAGGACTCCTTTGTGTTGGTGTTACTCAGGCGATAGTGATGTACTCGGACCTGAGATTGTGCAAGAAATGACTGAGAAGATCAAGATGATCCAAGAAAAGATGAGAGCGTCGCAGAGCCGTCAGAAGAGTTACCATGATAAGAGGAGGAAAGCACTTGAGTTCCATGAGGGAGATCACGTGTTTTTGAGAGTTACGCTAGTAACTGGTGTTGGTCGAGCTTTGAAGTCCAGGAAGCTCACACCGTGTTTTGTGGGTCTGTATCAGATTTCGCAGAGGGTGGGAGAAGTAGCATATCGGATTGCTTTACCGCCTTCGCTTGCGAATTTTCATGATGTGTTTCATGTGTCTCAGTTGAGGAAGTACATTCTAGATCCGTCGCATGTGATTCAGATGGATGATGTACAAGTGAGAGATAATTTCACTGTTGAGGCATTGCCATTTCGGATTGAGGAACGAGAAGTGAAGCAGTTGCGAGGTAAAGAGATTTCCTAGGTAAAGGTAGTTTGGGAAGCACCAGCTGGAGGAAGTATGACTCGGGAGCGTGAGGATCAGATGAGAGCTTCGTATCCGACTCTGTTTCCTTGAGGTGATTTTTTAGGACGAAAATTCTTTTAAGTAGGGGAGAGTTGTAACACCCCAAATTCGTGGAATATTTATTTAATTTATTTAAATATGAATATTCGCATTTTTGGTGATTTTCAGTGGTTGGTGTGAATATTGGGAATTATGAATTTTGAGTTATTTATTTAAATAATAGTATATAATATGAATATATTGGTATCATTATTAATTTAAATAAATATAAGTGAATTAAAGGCAAAATGGACATTTGAAGAGGAGTTAGTGAGGGTGAAGTTGGAAAACCCAATTTTAAGGTCCAAAGTTAGGTTTAACAAAAAGGAATTTTGATAGAATTAGGATTCATTCTTGTTAGACCGTGAAAAGGGAAGAAATAGAGACCAGAGCTCTAAGGAAGAGGATTGAGGCAAAAGCTTCACAAGGTTTCCAAGAATCAAGAATAAAGGCTTAGAGTCGGCAATTAAGGTATGGGGAGTATTGCCTTCATTGTTTCCAATATGTGATTCAATGTATTTAAAGCTGATTTAAGGGTTTAAGGGGTTTGAGGTTGATTTGAGAGTAAAGGAAATTAGGCCTTCGTGGCCAAAATTTATTATTGAGGTTTTTAACCGTATAGGGATTTGAATTGATGGTCTGATAGGTTTGAGGTCGATTTGAGATAAGGGAAATTAGGCCTTCATGGCCAAAATCTGTTGTTGAGGTTTCAACCCTGTAGGGTAATTGGATAGTGAGAACTCTAATGACTGTGGTGTAGTTTGTAAGGAATTATGGGAATTGGAGGCGTAAATATGATACGGGATTGGCCTAATAAGTTGTAGATTTTGTTTCTTCATCGTCGTAATACCTTAGGATTGATATAGGGATGTTTTTGGGGCATTAGGGAAGGAAATCGTAAGGTTTTTGGACTGGTTTTGGTGCTGGTGCATAACAACGATTTGTTGTAATCGCGAGTTCAC
This sequence comes from Lathyrus sativus, assembly GCA_963859935.3. NCBI lineage: Eukaryota > Viridiplantae > Streptophyta > Magnoliopsida > Fabales > Fabaceae > Lathyrus > Lathyrus sativus. Next base: position 599,843,498 of record OZ012739.1, on the reverse strand, counting down.
AAAGTGAAGAATCCTTCACACGGCGAACATTCGCCTCAGATTCGCACAGCGAACTTGCTAGCGAACGTAGCAGAGTTTCACAAATTCTGATCTTGTGCAGTGATGTCTTGATGTTATGATGTTGTGATTTCCTTGATGAATTACCATGAGTATGGCTATGATTTTTATGTGATTAATACATGATTCTATGATGATTCCTATGATTAATTGTGATGATTTATGATGTTGATTTCATGAGTTTTGATGATTATATGATGACATAATTATTATGATGATTTTGATGAATAATGATGCACCTATTGAGTTTATTATTAGTATGATATTGACGTGTGCATCATGCATTCATATGCACCCGGACTTTGGTTCAGGACCTTGATTTTTGTGGCTTTAGTCCCATTGTGAGGATGTGAGGTATTTTGTTGTGCTTCGGTTCTCGAGTAGAATCGATCCTACAGTTGTGGATCTATGGAGGGTTGATGACCCAGTGTCCATCTAATTTCATTGATTGGTACCACATGCATGAGTCTTGTTGCATTTGCATTTATGTGACATTTTGGTGTAATTTCTAATGTTGTAACCTTTGATGTTCCTTGATGATTTTGATGATGTTGAATATGAAAATGATGCCATTTTATATTGATTATTATGAATCGTTTTAATCACCCTGGATGTCGTCGAGGGTGTTTTGAAGTTTTTGGGTCGTTGGCCATTGTGGTTGACTTAGAGGGTCTTGCTCTGATAGTGTAACATCGGGTTGGGGCCTTTGGTTCAAACTATATTTTATTAAGTTTTGTTATTGTTGATTTCCTTGCGGCGCAAGGAAAACTTTGGATTATTACCTTTTTGAGTTCCGCTGCCTTTTGAGTAATATTTTGAGTAAATTTGGGGAAAATTTGTTGTTTATGGAGCATTGACTATACTTGAATTTTTGAGAAATGTGCGCCCTTTTGAGATGATTTTATTATGTTCAATATTTTACTCTGATAAATATGATTGAATTTCCATTATATTTGTGGGGTAGAAAAGGTTGTTACAATTACAGCTTAACAACACTCACCAAAGCAAATCTAAGCTTTGTAGGTTGGTGAATTCTAGATCTAGCTTTGATTTTGCTTAATCTTTCATTTCATAATGTAAATCCTTTGTTTATTGGTGATATTTGATTCTTTGCTTGCTTTTAATATTGGTTGTGGTGTTTATTGAATCCAATGGATGTTTGAATACTCTGATTTGACATAAATTTCGTGCACAACTGATTGTTTATTCATTTGGATGGTTGGATAATTGAGTTGTCGCTGAAAAGTGCTTTTGAATGCTGAATTTTTTATTTTGTCCCAATATTAATCGATTAACCTCCTGGTGTTAATTGGTTAACACTACTTTGCTGCGTGTGTTTGGCTTGTTTTCATAGTGTTAACTGGTTAACACCAGGAAGTTAACTGATTAACATTGTTGCAAAGTGACATTTTTCTTGCATTTTCAGGCTTGTTTGGATCACTTTCCATCCTTAAACCTCATGGATTGATATGATGCATATTTGTGGACTGTTTTTGACCTATTTCATCATTCTTGATAGCATGCTTGAGTTTCTTCGACACGCGACTTTCGGTTTTTAGTTGATGAACATTTATGATTTTTGTATTGCACTCTTGGTGTGATGATCATGTTGCATATTCGTTTGCATAATGTTGATTGTTTGTTCTGATGTTTATCTTGCTGGATATATATTACATGCTCGTTGTTTGTTCTCGATTCCGCAAGTGCATGATCGTTCAAATGATTAATTGGTGTTGAATATGCATGATTTTCTCGTCGAATATTTAATTGTGTACCAAACTTGCTTTATGCTTGATGGGTAATGCATGATCTTGATTGATCCTTATCATGTCATTTTCTTTCGTTGCAATGTTGATGCTACATGTTGTATGACTTTTCACACCTGCTAATCTGGATTTTAGCATTCTGTTAATTGTGCATCTATTTTTCCTGCTGCTGTTTACACATGTTATGTGCTGAAACATGAGTTATTAAATGTTGTTGTGCTTACTTGCTGGGTTTTGATAGTTGTTCTAAAGCTAGAGCGTTGTTGTAGCTGCTGTTTTTGGTTGGTTTTCCTTGTTTAGTTTTGTTCTTGCATGCTCCCTTAAAGCCTCCTTGTCCAACTTAATTTTTGATTAATATTGGAGTAGGATAGACATTAGGATTTAATCCATACATGATTAGGTTAGTCCCTTTTAACCTCAACCTTAGATCCACTTTTGCATGCTAACATTAGAATAGAATTTTCTCTCGCATCCCGACCTTAGGCCATTTTGCATGACAACGTTAGGACTGAGTTTCCCCTTAGACCTTCCGCGCGTCTTTCTCTTATTCTCTCTCAAAACAAAATCAAAACACTTAATAAATATGATGTGCATTGTGCGCCACGAGTCTTAAGCACATAAAAAAAGATGAGCGGATGCATTTCTAACCTCATCTTAGTGTACTTTGCACGGGAGACGTTTGGATTGTTAGCGCGAAGTATTTGATCCTATGTCATAGACATTAGTGTGATGCATATTCCAAATAAATTCAATTCACTTCTCTAAAACTCACAAATAAATTCAAATCATTTTCATCCTTCGGAATTGTTTGTCAAACCCTTTTCAGAAAGAGTACGTTAATTTTCTATTCTACCGCAAACAGACATCGACCCTAACTGCTGGAATGGGAACTTAACGTCGCTCGTAAAGAACACTTATTGGATCGTACGTCAAACTATGACTACTTTGGCTTCCTCTTTCTCGTCCTAATGAGGATACGTAGGCATAAGACGGCGAAGTATTGGCGAGCGACCTTCCCCCTTCAACCGTAGTTTTCCAAACCACGTTGACTTTGAGTTTCCCATTACACGAGGGAATATGTAGGCCTAGGATGGTGATGTCCTACCGAGTCTCCTTTTTTATTTTTCCCTTTTCGTCCTCGTCTTCGTTTACCGTTAGGCATTAGATAACACACCCTTTTATTAGACAACAAGCCTAGATCTCGTTGAGTACAATGTATGCGAGGGGGTGTTAATACCTTCCTCTTACGTAATTGACTCCCAAACCTAGGATTTGGTTGCGATGATCATGTCTTCTCCCTTATTTGAGGTTTTCTTTGATCGTTTCCTTTCCCCCGCTGGGATGAATAAAGTTTGATGGAGACTCTTTTGTTTTTCCACCGGGTGTTTTTTGCAGTTGCGATAGCTGACGACTTTGCTAGGGACCCTAGTTCCCTATACAAGTCAATCCTAGCGCTTGTCTGTTTCTGTTCTTTGAGTGTTTACTTTTTATGCTTTTATGTACATTATATTTGTATATCATTGTATTTGCATTATATTGTTGCATTTAGTTACTATCATCATATTACTCTGTTACTGCTATGCTGTTGGGTGGGTTTCTTCCACAAGAGATGAGCCCAGTTCCCAGACTCGAGTATACACGTATGATTAGAGTGGGCTCTTGTTGACTTGTGTGGCATTTGACACGTATTGTTGGCTTGATTTCACATTCAGACGAGGTTTTCTTGAGGATAATCTGAACTGCATATTTATGTAGTAACTAGAGTGGTCCGATAGAAGCTTATGACTCTGGAGACCGTTCAGGGGAAATCAGTTAAGGCCTTCTTGATTGATGATGATGCCAAACCAAAAATGGTGAACATATCATCATTCCTCGGTCTGAGAGTCCGTGATACCGAGGACCTGCATAGGATGCTTGTGTCCAAGACTAGAACCCACATGTGAGAGGGGATGGGTTTTACAGGAAAACTTGAATTTTAACCTACCTGGTTTTCTGGTTTTCTGGTCAATATGGACTTTTGATCCCGGTGTTCTTGGTATTATGGTTATTCTGGTATTCCGGTATTCTGGATTTCTCTTTAGAGCAGAATTATGGCCTTATTCAGTCAGCATCATAACAACTATTCAGAGCATATAGAAACCTTGATCCCGTGTTTGCATTTGCATAGCATCATATCTACATTTTAACATTTATGTTTTTTTATTTCCAGGGTCTGCATCTTATCTTTGATTCCCGTAGACAAGCTCTTCACAGATGGGTAATTGTAGGAAAGACACCATCAGCTACAAGTTTCAATCGCCAGATTTGAGTCAGGTTCGCAACCTGATTGCCAAAACTACTCTAAGTAATCTGGAGACTTTTAAAGAAGATTATGGAAGGATCCTTAGCCTACTTCATATCGTTACATAATATGAGAGAGGGGTTATACACACCTTGCTACAGTTCTACAATCCTTCTCTGAGGTGTTTCACGTTCAGGGATTATCAGTTGGCTCTTACTCTGGAAGAGTTTTCACTCATTTTGGATATTCTGGTTAAAGACCAGGTGCCTTTTCATGAATCTATGGAAATTCCCGATCCGGAAGCTATTGCTGACGCTTTTTATTTGAGCACATCTGTGGTGAAGTGTAATCTACAATCCAAAGGAGATTTGTCAGGTTTTCTTTTGAGTTCTTTGGTGAGTGAAGCTATGATATATGTTGAGGCCTGTAGCTGTACTACTTTCAACACCGTACTCGCTTTGTGTATTTATGGAACTTTTCTCTTTTCTAATTTTCTGGATTTCATAGATGTGAACGCCATTCATATTTTTATGATGAAGAATCCCGTGCCAACACTCCTTGGTGATGTATACCACTCAGTGCACTCAAAGAACTATAAGAAGAAAGGTGGACTTATTTATTGTTGTGCTCCTCTTATCTACAAGTGGTTCATGAGTCATCTCCCGCGTGATGGCACTTTGGTTGATAATAGGGACTCCTTGAATTGGGCAGAAAGAGTAATGGGCCTTGTCGCTAAGGATATCCAATGGTTTTATAAAAGATTGCTGGGAGCAGAGATGCTTTACAATTGTGGGAAGTTTCTCAATGTACCTCTCATGGGAATAAGGGGCGGAGTCAACTACGATCCATCCTCTGTTAGGAGACAGTTGGGGTATACATTAAGGGTTCCTCCAATAGATGAAGAGATGAAGGAATCTTTGTTTTATAGTGGGACTAGAAATCCTGAAGCCATGACGAGAGCTGTGAAAGCTTGGGGAACTATTTAGAGGAGAGGTAAATTGTTCTTAGGTAAAAGTGATTACAAAGTGTATTTCCCTATGTAGAATGGTTGTAAGAGAGAGTGGAAATCATTCACATGCCTTTTCCAGTATAGACTGTTTTGTATTCGTTGGCCATCGAACAACTTACTACAATGGAGATTGAGAATTATAACAAACTTTGGGCAGAAAAGAAAGAACTTCGTAAGGAGAATAGAGAATTGAAGATGGAGGTCTCTCAGTTGGGTCATGATAAGAATGAAGCAGCCTATATATCCAAGGTGAAGACATAACTTTTATCCAAGAGGGAGAAATAACTAGAAGAGGAAATCAAGAGTAGAGAGAGGATAAGCCAAGATCTGAAGAGCGCCAACAGTATCCTACAACAGAGAAAGAAAGATTTGGACAGAGCTCGCCTTGAGATTTCTAAGTTTAACAGTCAATGGAACGTCGCCGTAATGGCTCACAAGATGAAAGAAGATGAATTTCGTGACTAGATTGAAAAGATGAAGCTATAGCTTAAAGTTAGAGAGAGAGAGAGAGAGAGAGAGAGAGAGAGAGAGAGAGAGAGGCTAGAAGAGAGTCATCTCACAGATGCGGAAGCAAAAAGCAGCTTAAGGAGACTTTGCCAGCCTTAGAAGAGCTCAAAATTCAAGCGAAGTTGAAGAAGCCTAAGCTTGAAGACGCCTTTGGAGAAAATTATTGGTAGGAACATTGTTACTATCTGGAGAGGATCATGCACAAGAGGGATATTCTCATTCAGGAGTTGATCCAGAGACGGAAGCATCCTGACACCAAGAAGCTATTCAAGGAGGTTCAAACCCGGTGCAAGGAGCATAGTGGCTGGGGAGGTTTGTCCTTGGTGGATATTAATGATGTGATGTAGTCGTCTTTATTCTGTTTATCTTGATCACTGTCAGGCTTGTTCACTGGGGTCATTGACTTTGTACTTGATTTTAACTCTGCTATATTGACTCTGTATTGACTTGGTTTTCCTATTCAATCTATGAGAAATTTTACCAGTGTTTTATCCATCTCTTGTTTATTGTTGTTAAAATCGAATCAAGTTGTAGAACACCCTATAAATATTAAAACATGACATTTGCATTTGCATTCTCATACTCATATGCATAGAAGGTAGTGGAGGCTAGTCATTTTTATCCTGATATGGTTTTCTTTAGGATTGTAGACTTAACTTTTCAAAGACGCCAGAGATTGATTATGGAGCAGATTCAAGCGGAGTTGGTGGAAGTTCAAAGTCAGTTTTTGGGGATGTTCATGGTGGACATACAAGCTTTGTCTCAGTGTCAGAAACTGCTGAGGAAGGAAGACCATCAATTGAAGACTCATATGGGCCTGATCATGGAAGTCATGAGAACTGTGCTAAGAAAAGAAAGCAATCTTATGCCTGAAGCTGCAACAGAGACTATTGTCCCTCCCTTGCATGTGAGATCTCTCCTAGGTTTTAAGTTACCTCGCGGATCTTCGTTACAACATGGGGTCTCATAACTCTCTTGTCAGCAGCCATCTCCTGACAATTCTAAGGGTAAAAAGTACGTACAAAGGCCAAAGTAGCCTAGAAGAGCTTTTGATCCACTTCCTATGCCTTATGCTCAACTGTTGCAATATCTACTTCAACTTCAGTTGTTTGAAATTTGGATGATTTCCATTCTGGAGCACCGGGGCATAATATTGAAAGATGCAAGGCCTTTAGGCATAAGGTCCAGGATTTCATTGATTCAAAGGCGTTCGAGTTTACGCCAGGTGGCACAAGCATACAAGGTGATTTTGTTCCAGTTGCTGCAAAAAAGATGGTTGCTTCTCTCCTTTCTCTAGGGTCAACCTTGTTAGACTATGGCACGGATCTAGAAGGGGGGTTGAATAGATCCCAATTATAATTTGAGTCGTCGCTACCAATTTAAAAATTGGTTTTTAAAATTTGTTTTAAGTGCGGAAGCGGCCGAGGAAAATATAGTCTAAAACAAACGGTTATTGGAAAATCGGATATGCGATAAGCCTTTGGATTAATGACAATATGGAAAAGAGAATCACAACACTAATCACACTTATCAATGATCTAATTCACTTGTTAGGACTCCTAGTTCCAATGATTTAAAGAGCAAACCAAAACTAGATACACAAGTAAAATAATTTTGGTTTAGGCAATTTGTCAAACACTTGGTGTGCAAAACACTCTAAGTGAAATTTATGTTGAGTAAGTGATTCCAACTAGCCTAGTACAATGTCTTATTGTACTTTGGATTCAAAAACAGAGTTTTAACCTCTTACTCAATTGATATCACAGTTTGACAATAGTGTTTATACAAAAATCACTTAGTTTTAAGCTAAAACGAAAGTGCTGAAAAAATAGAGAAGACAAGTATTTGGTGAGGCAGTTCCCCCGTCGTCCTCGCTTCGGGGTACGTTTGCCCTCAATTATAAAACTAGAATTGAGATAGATTTAATAGATATCACCTGTTGAATCTAACAGTTTATACAAGGATTGAACATCAAATATACAACAGAAATCTCAAGACGTTGAATGTTGCTTTCACTCCTTGCCCCTTGATTCAAGATGAATCAAGTCCTCCGATGGTTGTTGATAGACCTCTGATTCCAGCCACCTTATTGAATAACCCTTAGTTGTTCAAACCTTCGGCTCCGGCTGATCTCAACTGCAACGAATCGAACCCGAGATTTTTCCCTCAATATCACTGAATCCGCTACTAGACTGTTGAAGAACACCTCTTCACAATCACCTTCGCTCAGTTGACCCTTGATGAAGAATCTCGTCCAAAAACCCCAAAAATTCAAACCAATCTTGGAGGATAAAACCCTAACGGTTTTATTCAAGAAAGAACATGTCACAAGCTTCAACCCGAACTAGATTACCCAATCTAAGCTTCAAACCTTATCACCTTTAATCACTCACAATGCACTTCAAAAATGGTTGTGTGTATTTGATGTGTTGTGAGATGTTGAAGATGAAGATGATGAATCTTTGACACCTATTTCACTCTTTCTTATTCTTGAACACATGAATCAGTTTTTATCAAATGTTGTTGTGTTAAAATGAACAAACTTCTATTTATAGTAATAAGTAAATCAGCCAACAAAACAAATTTTCAAACAGATTGGAAATATTGCACTGACTGTGTCAATGCGCGAACAGTCGACCATAGGTCGGCGTGCGCTGACCCGTGTGAAATGCCAAGGCTCCATGCGCTGACTGATGGTCGACTCATGGTTGTTGTGTGCTGACTGTATGGTCAACTCATGGTTGTTGTGTGCTGACTGTATGGTCGACTCATGGTTGCTGTGTGCTGACCAGTGGGAAATGAACTGATCCATGCGCTGACTGTATGGTCGACTCATGGTTGTTGTGTGCTGACCAGTGGGAAATGAAATGATCCATGCGCTGACTGTATGGTCGACTCATGGCTCCAAAATATGCAGAAATTGAAATGTTTGTTGTTTCGTGCATCTTGTCACGACTATACATCAATCAATTATATTGTAATGAAATATGATGATTTAAAAGGATATAGGAATGATGTAATATGTTTAAGTATTGCATGACGACTCCGATTCATCCGAGGTTGTACTTTGTCATCATCGAAACTTGAGAACCTGTATTGTGAGACAGTTTGCCCTCACATACTCCCCCTTTTTGATGATGACAACCTGTGCGAAGCTTAGTGAGAACAACATGCAATATCGTTAACATGGTAGTATAAGCTCCCCCTTTCTTTTGCAATCAAAGCCCCTTTCTTTTGCAGTCAAAGCTATTGTAATCTTTTGCAATCAGAGTTGTTGTGATCTACTATCTACTTGTCTTTTCTCCCCCTTTGACAACATCAAAAAGAGATGGAGAAGGTAATGTTCTAACAGATTAACAATTAACAAAATACTCAACAGGCTATAAGTAATCATATACCAATATCCACACAAAATATTGACAATGAGCAAAATATTGAAAATAGATTAAACAAGATTAAGGACACATAAAGTCATAACATTTCATAGGAATCAAAGCTGTAAAACAAACATTAGTGTGCACTTAGGAGAGATAAAATAGAACATGATAACAAAAACAGCATGGAGAATGAGCAAATGCAAAAACAAATGACTAATAGCCTCGTCCCCTGCCCATATCAAAGGAAGACGGATTAAGATATGGATCAGCCATATCAGTGAGGTAATCCACTACTTGATTCAGGCGATTGATGCTGCGAGAGACGACTGTTTCTTGGTATCCATGGGCAGTTGTGAAAGCTGTAAATCTTTCATCCATTCTTGTTGAAAAAGAGTTGAACTGTTCATATTGGGTGTGTAGCTAAGTTCGGATGCACACATGCAGATTTGCACTTAATGTCACATATAGTGCCATATTTGATGCCTACTTAAAATGCCACAAAACAATATGCACCCAAACACATAAAACACATAGCAAATGTCATATATATATATATATATATATATATATATATATATATATATATATATATATATATATATATATATATATATATATATATATATATATATATATATATATATATATATATATATATATATATATATATATATATATATATATACACACTATTTGTCATACGATACTATTATCGAATCATGAGAATTTTAAGGAGAGAGAGAGAGAAGGGAACAATATCACCTCTACACCGACAACGCTTGATAACAACATATTTGTGCTTCAATAAAACTCAACTTGTTAGAAGTACAAGAGTATAGTTGTAAACAAGGTAATACGAAACTAGCAATCATTTAAACCCGATCAGAAATGTCGAGAATGCCAAGTTCTCGACGGATATGAAAGAAAGGTTCAGTGGCTAGCGGCTTTGTGAAAATGTCCGCTAGTTGATTTTTGGTGTCAACGTGTTCAAAGACAACATCACCTTTCTCTACATGATCCCTCAGAAAATGGTGTCGAATTTCTATATGTTTGGTACGAGAATGTAACACTGAATTTTTGGTAAGGTTAATAGCACTAGTATTGTCACAAAATATGGGAACACGTTCTAGTTTTAAATTGAAGTCCAATAGTTGCTGCTTAAGCCATAGGACTTGTGCACAACAACTACCGGCGGCTACGTATTCCACTTTGGCGGTTGACAGAGCAACAGACACTTGTTTCTTGCTGTGCCAACTGACCAGGGAGTTTGAAAATAAGTGACATGTACCGCTGGTGCTTTTCCTATCCGATTTGCAACCGGAAAAATCGGAATCGGAGAAACCTACCAATGAGCAATCATTACCTTTGGAATACCACAGTCCATACTTCGGAGCACCAGATAGGTATCGAAGTATACGTTTGACAGATTTTAGGTGGGATTTCTTAGGGCATGATTGGTATCTTGCGCACATACACACGCTAAACATAATGTCGGGACGAGAAGCAGTAAGATAGAGAAGAGAGCCAATCATACCTCTATACCTTTTTACCTCAATGTCCTTACCACTTTCATCTTTACTCAGATTTACACATGTTGACATAGGAGTGTCTATGGCTTTTGAATTTACCATGTCAAATCTCTTGAGAAGCTCCAAACAGTATTTTGTCTGGCTCACGAATGTTCCTTCTTTCAGTTGCTTGATTTGCAAACCGAGAAAGTATGTGAGTTCACCCATCATACTCATCTCGAATTCACCCTACATAAGCTCAGAAAAATCTCTCACGAGATTCATGTTAGTAGATCCAAATATGATATCGTCAACATAAATTTGTACAAGAATTAAGTGTTTTCCTTGACGTTTAATGAAGAGAGTAGTGTCAACCTTTCCTCTTGAGTAACCTTGATCAAGTAAAAATTTGCTCAGTCTCTCATACCATGCTCTAGGAGCTTGTTTGAGACCATATAAAGCCTTTTTCAGTTTGTAGACATGATCAGGATACTCATGAGACTTAAAACTAGGAGGTTGCGCAACATAGACTTCTTCATTTATATACCCGTTAAGGAACGCACTCTTAACGTCCATTTGAAATAACTTAAAATCCTTCGCACAAGCGAAAGCCAGCAAAAGGCGTATAGCCTCGAGTCGGGCAACCGTCGCATAAGTTTCCTCATAGTCGATGCCTTCCTCTTGGTTATACCCTTGCGCGACTAAGCGCGCCTTGTTACGAGTTATTACTCCATTTTCGTCCAATTTATTTCTAAACACTCATCGGGTGCCGATTACTCAATGACCTCGTGGAGGATGGACAAGGTCCCAAACCTCATTTCTAGTGAACTGATTTAGTTCCTCCTGCATTGACAAAAACCAGTGTTCATCGAGTAGGGCTTCCTTAGGTTTTTTAGGTTCCATTTGTGAAACGAACGCGAAGTGATAACAGAAATTACTTAGCTTCGATCGAGTTGTTACACCCTTTGTGATGTCTCCAAGAATGTTGTCAATTGGATGGTCTTTGGGAGACTTCCAAGCTTGAGGGAGATCATCGTTTGAAGGCGGATGAGCTTCCTTGGGTACCTCATGGTGTACATCTTTATCCTCCTCAACTTTGGCTTCATCAGGTTGATCAATCCCCGTCTCGCCCCCTTTGAGTATGCCTTCAGTAGATGTTCCTGCACCATGAACAACACTATCCTTTCCGACATTTCTCGGATAGGACTCATCAAAAGTAACATGCACAGACTCTTCTGCAGCAAGTAATCGTTTATTATATATTCTATATGCTTTGCTCGATTGAGAGTATCCGAGGAAGATACCTTCGTCGGCCTTGGAATCAAATTTGCCCAAGTTTTCCTTTCCATTGTTTAATACAAAACATTTGCAACCAAACACATGCAAGTGAGAAACATTTGGCTTTCGCCCTTTTAAAATCTCATACGGTGTTTTATTTAGAATGGGGCGAATAAGCACCCTATTCAAAACATAACATGTCGTACTAATGGCGTCGGCTCAGAAATATTTCGGTAAACCATTTTCGTTAATCATTGTTCTTTCCAATTCTTCTAAAATTCGGTTTTTGCGCTCCACAACCCCATTTTGTTGAGGGGTGCATGGAGCGGAGAAGTTATGATCTATGCCATGGTTACCGCAATATTCTTCAAATAAGTGATTTTCAAACTCACCTCCATGGTCGCTTCTAATTGACACAATATTTGTATTTAACTTATTTTGGGAAAGCTTAGCAAACCTTTCAAAAGCGGCGAATGTATCACTTTTACTTACTAAAAAGATGGTCCAACAAAACCTAGAAAAGTCGTCCACTATTACGAACCCGTAATAGTTTCCTCCTAGCCTTTTAATCCTCGACGGCCCAAACAAGTCCATATGTAGAAGTTCGAGAGGTCTCGTTGTTGAAACGATCTTTTTAGATTTAAATGAGATCCTAGTTTGCTTCCCTTTTTGACAAGCATCACAAAGGTGATCCTTGGTGAACTTTATTTTGGGAAGTCCTAAGACTAAGTCTTTTGAGACTACTTTATTTAGTAAGTCAAAATTAACATGCGCTAAACGCCTATGCCATAGCCATGAGTCTTCACTCATTGTTATGAGGCATTTGTCGCTTGTTAATGATACTTCATTTAAGTCAAGCATATATACGTTGTTTACTCTAAAACCATTAAACATATTCTTCTTGTCATTATCATGCATAATTTTGCAACAATCTTTTGAAAATGATATATTGTATCCTTTGTCGCATAATTGGCTAATGCTAAGCAGATTATGTTTAAGGCCCTCGACAAGCAACACGTCGGAAATCGTAGTGGAAGAGGGGTTACCTACACTACCTTTACCTAGTATTGCTCCACGGTTGTTATCACCATAAGTTACATACCCTTTCTTCTTAGCCACGAAGTCTATGAATAGGGATATGTCTCCAGACATGTGTCTTGAGCATCCACTGTCGAGAACCCATCTTCTCTCGGTGGTCTCGACACATTTTACCTGCTTTTTCTTATTTTTCTGATGTGCGGAAAGGCATAGATTCACAGACTCTTCTTCATCACTAGAGCTTTCATCAGAGGAGGAAGAGTCGCTATCGCTTTCCCACGCTATGTACGCTCTCCTTGGCTTTGATGATTTCTTGTATGACTTTGATGATTCCTTTTCCTTTGCCTTTTTGTTCATCGGACAGTCCGGTTTGTAGTGACCGGGCTTTCCACACTTGTAGCACGTCCCTCTAGTCTTTTTACCTTTTGAGTCATCATCTTTGGAGTACCTCGATTGTTTCTGGAAGTTTACCAAGTTCTTCTTGGAATGTTGGATGTCGTTCTTTCTCACGTAACGGTTGTACCGTTTAACGAACAGCCCCATATTTTCGCTCATGTCCTCTTCTCCTTCGTCGCTTGAGGAATAATCACTTTGCTCTTTTGCTTGAGACTTCGAGGAGGAAGTCTAAAGAGCTATCGATTTCTTTTCACTCACCTTCGTTTTGTCTTTCTTTTCCATCTTTTCGCGTTGGTCTAGGCTCAAGAGTACCTGTTCATGCTCTTGTAGTTTGCCAAACAATGTTGTCAAGTCTAATAAGGTAAGATCATGTGCTTCCTTGATGGCGGTCACTTTTGGTTGTCATTCCCTGTTAAGACATCTCAAGATCTTATTAGTAGCAACATCATTGGAAACAGGCCTACCTAATGAATGTAAACGATTGATGAGATGAGTAAATCTCTTTTGCATGTCAGCAATGGTTTCCCCTTGCTCCATGAAAAAGAGATCAAACTCTTGTGTTAATGTGTTGATTCTAGCCAACTTAACATCGTTCGTCCCCTCATGGGCGATTTGTAGTGAATCCCACATGGCCTTAGCAGTAGGACAATGGGATACACGATAGTATTCATCTACACCTAATGAGGAGATTAGGATATTTTTGTCTTTCCAATCATAATTGTATTTTTTCTCATCGTCATCGGTTCATTGTGCTTCGGGCTTTGGCACAACTACATTATCCACATTGGTCATAGTAATTTCTATTGGACCATTGAGGATAACGTTCCATATTTTTCTGTCTATGGAGTTTATGTGCACCCGCATACAGTATTTCTAATAACTATAGTTTTCACCGTTGAAAACGGGAGCTCTATTGTACGCCCCTTTTGGTTCGTTAGCCATTTTCTATCAACGTTGTATTTGAAGCACCGAGTAACCGAAGCTCTAGATACCACTTGTTAGACTATGGCACGGATCTAGAAGGCGGGGTTGAATAGATCCCAATTAAAATTTGAGTCGGGGCTACCAATTTAAAAATTGGTTTTCAAAATTTGTTTTAAGTGCGGAAGCGGCCGAGGAAAATATAGTCTAAAACGAACGGTTATTGGAAAATCGGATATGCGATAAGCCTTTGGATTAATGACAATATGGAAAAGAGAATCACAACACTAATCACACTTATCAATAATCTAATTCACTTGTTAGGATTCCTAGTTCCAATGATTTAAAGAGCAAACCAAAACTAGATACACAAGTAAAATAATTTTGGTTTAGGCAATTTGTCAAACACTTGGTGTGCAAAACACTCCAAGTGAAATTTATGTTGAGTAAGTGATTCCAACTAGCCTAGTACAATGTCTTATTGTACTTTGGATTCAAAAACAGAGTTTTAACCTCTTACTCAATTGATATCACATTTTGACAATAGTGCTTATACAAAAATCACTTATTTTTAAGCTAAAACGAAAATGCTGAAAAAATAGAGAAGACAAGTATTTGGTGAGGCAGTTCCCCCGTCGTCCTCGCTTCGGGGTACGTCTGCCCTCAATTCTAAAACTAAAATTGAGATAGATTTAATAGATATCACCTGTTGAATGTAACAGTTTATACAAGGATTGAACAACAAATATACAACAGAAATCTCAAGACGTTGAATGTTGCTTTCACTGCTTGCCCCTTGATTCAAGATGAATCAAGTCCTCCGATGGTTGTTGATAGACCTCCAATTCCAGACACCTTATTGAATAACCCTTAGTTGTTCAAACCTTCGGCTCCGACTGGTCTCAACTGCAACGAATCGAACCCGAGATCTTCCCCTCAATATCACTGAATCCGCTACTAGACTGTTGAAGAACACCTCTTCACAATCACCTTCGCTCTGTTGACCCTTGATGAAGAATCTCGTCCAAACACCCCCAAAATTAAAACCAATCTTGGAGGATAAAACCCTAACGGTTTTATTCAAGAAAGAACCTGTCACAAGCTTCAACCCGAACTAGATTACCCAATCTAAGCTTCGAACTTTATCACCTTTAATCACTCACAATGCACTTCAAAAATGGTTGTGTGTATTTGATGTGTTGTGAGATGTTGAAGATGAAGATGATGAATCTTGGACACCTATTTCACTCTTTCTTATTCTTGAACACATGAATCAGTTTTTATCAAATGTCGTTGTGTTAAAATGAAAAAACTTCTATTTATAGTAATAAGTAAATCAGCCAACAAAACAGATTTTCAAACAGATTGGAAATATTGCACTAACTGTGTCAACGCGCGAATGGTCGACCATAGGTCGGCGTGCGCTGACCCGTGTGAAATGCCAAGGCTCCATGCGCTGACTGATGGTCGACTCATGGTTGTTGTGTGCTGACTGTATGGTCGACTCATGGTTGCTGTGTGCTGACCAGTGGGAAATGAACTGATCCATGCGTTGACTGTATGGTCGACTCATGGTTGCTGTGTGCTGACCAGTGGGAAATGAACTGATCCATATGCTGACTGTATGGTCGACTCATGGTTCCAAAATATGCAGAAGTTGACATGTTTGCTGTTTCGTGCATCTTGTCACGACTATACATCAACCAATTATATTGTAATGAAATATGATTATTTAAAAGGATATAGGAATGATGTAATATGTTTAAGTATTACATGACGACTCTGATTCATCTGAGGTTGTACTTTGTCATCATCGAAACTTGAGAACCTGTATTGTGAGACAGTTTGCCCTCACAAACCTCAGAGGATGGGCATATTCCATAGTCTTGGGTTTTAGAATCCTCACGCTAGAGACCTTTGTCTACTTCTCAACCAGATCTGAAGAGGAAAGCGCCTGGACAGGTTGGGTGCCTAAATCAGAATCATCATCGGAAGAAACAGCAAAGGCCGAAGAAGCCTGAAAGGCAACTTGATGTTATCCCCATGTTGTATGAACAGTTATTGCCTGAGATTCTCAAGCATCAGTTGATTCAGTTAAGGACTTTTGTTTCTCCTGTCCAGCTACCACCAGATTATGATACAACTGCAAGCTGTGAGTTCCATACAGAGGCGTCTGGTCATTCAATCAAAGATTGTAGAGCTATGAAGCATTAGGTGCAAGATCTGATTGATTCAAAGGTTATCACGATCACAACAGATGGTTTGCGCATTAACTGATGCCTCCCAAGTAAGCACCCAAATTGCAAAGTCATCATCAGAAGCAGTAAGTCCAGATGGAGTCATGCCTCCTCAACGATGGCAATATTTAGCTTCTTTAATACATTTTCATTTGTATTTTCATTGTTTGTTAATGCTTTGTTTGCATGTAAAAAACTTGTTTGCTTTTGAATGATAATATTAATGCAATGAGTATGCTTTTCTTGAAGTAGTGTTCACTCATATAATTTTTCTTTGCATTGCAATACCAACTTTCTTGCTTAAACTCTTTGAGGGAGGATGACGAAGCGAAAATGTTGAAATCTCTGGTTGTATGCTTTTGGATAAAACCTTGTTGATAATGTGCATGCATTGTTTCAAATACCGAAACACCAGAGATATAAGGGAGATAGACCCTCGTCAACCCTGTTGAGCCTATAAGTAGGAGTTTCTTTTCAAAAAAACCTCACATTTTAACTTGGGATAGGGTAGTATTCAATTAATTTGACCTGGCGTTCAAATTTCAAGAGGAATGTCCCATTTGAGGATCAATCACTTCTATATCCCTCAATCATCAGGAGGTCAAAAGACGTGAAACCACAATGGTTATTCCTTATCAACCAAGGAATGAGGAAGTTACAACCCTTTCGAAGAAAACAAGATAGTTAGTTTCACATGATTTGTTCAAAAGAAAAGAGAAAGAAAAGAAAGAAAGTCCGCTAAGTCGAAAGCTCGAAAACGAGTGACTTAGGCAGAAGTTAGGGCATCCCGCTGGACTTAGAAATAAAAAATATAAATCAGCCCAGGCTAAAATTAGGGAATTAAAAATGAAGAAAGAAATGACAAAAGAAAAATCCTCAAAAAAGAACAAGGTCGTGTGGTTAGAGACACCAAAGACAAAAATGTTAATGGCCACTCCGAAAATCTTGTGGGTTCATTGTTGCAACTGCGAAAAGACCGGCGAAAACAAACAAAAGAGTCACCATTAAACGTTATTTATCCCAAAGAGAGGGAAAGGAAACAATAGAAGAAAATATAAGAGAAAGGAGAAGACAAGGTCATCACAACTAAATCTTTAGTTCGGAAGTCGGTTACGCAAGGGGAAGGTATGAGCACCCCTCACGTCCGTTGTACTAAACGGGATCCACGCTTGTTGTCAAATCAAAAGGGTGAGTTATCTAAAAGCTATTGATAAATAGGAAAGGGAAAAGAAAAATGAGACTCGATAAGACATCGCCGCCCTATGCCTACGTTTTCCCTCGTGCAATGGGAAAGTCAGAGTCAATGTAGTTCGGAAAACTACGGGTGATGGGGGGAAGATTGCTCGCCAAGACATCGCCGACTTATGTCTATGTATCCTCATCTAGTATGAGAAATCAGAGAAAACATAGTTCGGGGAACTAGACCAATGGTTGGTTAAGTGTTTTTTATGAGTGACGTTAAGTTCCCATTCCAACAGTTAGGGTCGA
The DNA here is from genome assembly GCA_963859935.3 of Lathyrus sativus. Classification (NCBI taxonomy): domain Eukaryota; kingdom Viridiplantae; phylum Streptophyta; class Magnoliopsida; order Fabales; family Fabaceae; genus Lathyrus; species Lathyrus sativus. The sequence goes on along the minus strand of OZ012739.1, from coordinate 599,825,635 downwards.
TGCCTGTTTGCGGTAGAACGGAAAAGTAACGCACTATTGTCTAAAAATGAGTTTGAAACAAATCCCGAAGGATAAAAAGGTTTGAATTTGGTTTAATAATTTTAGAGAAGTGAATTGAATTTGTTTGAGATTCGCATTGCACTAAAGACTATGACATAGGAACGAATGCGTCGCATATCGCCCAAGGGGGATACACTAAACACTCTAGACAGGTGAGGAGAAACCCCCCACTTATCATTTCCCACATACTTAAGGCTCGTGGCACACGATGTTCATCATTCTTTATTAAGTGTCTTAGAGTTGTTTGAGATGAAAAGAGAAGACTCCAAAAAGAAAACACTGAAGGGAAAATGAAAACCTTAACGTTAGCATACAAAACGGTCTCAAGGTTAGGATGAAAGGAAGTCTACCTAATGTTATCATACAAATGATAAACCTAAAGTTGAGGTCAAAGAGGGACTATCCTGATTGTTATCATGCAAAGGATTGAAAGCCTAATGTCTCTCCTATTCCCACCTTAATCAGAAATTAAATGGGACTAGGAATCCTAAGGGGTCATGTGTGCAAACACAAGTAAACACTATCAAACTCAATCACAAATGAAAACAAAGATGAAACTTAAACAAGTTCCAAAAAGAGAGAGAAGATGAAAGTAGAAAGAAAAGAAATATAAGATGAAGAACATACATGAAATTTAAAAGGCAACGCATAAAGAAAACAAGTATTAATGATCACACATATCAACAACATGTCAAAGCAAGCAAGGGAACAACCATATGTTAAGCCATATCCAAAGATTGAAATCAAAACACAATGGCAAAGCAAATATGCTCACACACATTCAAATGACATAAACAACTTATAAGAAACAATACCAATCCCAAAACCAAGTGAAATGAGATCAAATGAGTAAAGAAGAAAGATGGGGCAGTAGCACATCATATCATATTCAAGTTAGGCCAATGATCAAAGACAGGGCACAAGGACTCAAGTCAAACATCTCATTCATAAACAAATCAACAAGTCAAACCAAAACGAGCATGCAAAAGATAACCCTAAAGGAAAAGGCACATGATTATAACATGAACATAAGAAGAATCCATAACATCAAAATGATCATCAAGTTAACATTCATCCATGAACACACAAAAAATCACACAAGTTGAATCCTCAAGGAAGAAATATATGTCCAAATCATCATTCACAAAAGGAAAGGAACATCAAGCAAGCATATTAATCCCAAATGACTTGAGGGAGATCAGAATACCACTAAAAAATGGACTAGAAGATAATTTCACATGATTTTGCAATTCAAAACTAATTAAAAATTCAAATAAAATATATAAAAAGGATAAAAATTAGTTAAAACATAAATAAGAACCCAAGAAAAATCACCATAGGTCAGAGACCATCATAGGATCATAAACTATTTTTCTCACAAGTTTAAAATGCCTAAAAACAATTTTAAACTAATTAAAATCAAGCAAATAATCCAAAAATTCATGAAAAATAGCAAAACCAGAAATAAAAATTAAAGAAAAATCACCATAGGTCAAAGACCATCATATGATCACATGATAATTTTATCATAATTTTAAAAGGCCTTAAAGTAATTTTAAACCAATTAAAATTAACCCAAACAAATGAAAATCAAGAAAAATAGCAAAAAGAAAAATAAAAATGCACAAAAATAAGAATCAAAAAAAGGAAAATAAGAGGAACTTTTAAAAAACATTTTGGTAATTTTATGATGAAAAATGAATTTTCTATGAATTTATGAAAATAAAATGAATCTAAAAACAATTTTGAAAAAGAAAATAAAACAGAAAAAGCACGGTGCGTTGGATCTGCCTTCATTAAATGGCGTGGCTAGTCGGATGGCCTATAAGCGCGCATCCATGGTAGATCTGAGTCAAACTCATCACATCTAGCCATTAAAAGTCAAAAGCGCATGATAAAATAAGTGGCATGATGGACGGTCAGATGATGTCAGCTCGTCATCTTCAACCTCCAGCCACTTGAAATCTGCAGAGATTTGCAGAAAATCATGGTTTCATCAAACCATAACCATTGGTGCTCACAGTGGTTTCATTTGATGCGTCTTTTCAAGACGATCTCAACCATATCACTGCGCCAAATTTCTTTTACACATAACTCACTCGATTTGGAAAAAACCAGATGAATTTTAAAACACGAATTTGAAAATTAACATGCTAAACTCAACTATAACCAAAATCTAACAATCCTAACAGCATTAGTGCATCAAGGACTACATCTTAGCAACAAATTTGAATCAAAATGGTTAAGAATTTTCCTTGTTGAAGCTCAACTTTAAAGCTATGAAAATGGAGTTACCAAGCTTAATTCAGACCATGATTCTTCAAGTTCTTGAGATGGTTAGCTTCACTGAATGTAGATGAAGCTAATTGAGTGGATATTTTGAATGATTAAGGTGTGGAAATGAAAAAATAAAATTCAAGCTTAAGAGTTCAAATGGGACTCAGCAGGGTGATTTTGGCAATCAAAACTTGTGTAAATGGGTGGAATCAAGTCCTTATTTATAGGAGAGAAGCTTGTAATGCTGAGGGAGGGTGAACGATGCAATTTGAGGTGAATTCGTGCACACCTGTGTCATGAGCAAAATGTGACTTGCAGAATGCCAAAACTCATCCACAACTTGCGTTTCAATGCTTTAATTAGTTCATGCAAGTTTGTTAATCATGTTCAGATTGATTTCGTGCCATAATTTGGTGATTATAGGTCACATTAATCAAATTTAAATCTGACTTCAGAGGAAAACTCAGTTTTAAATTTCAATCTTTGCAACCATGGTTCTCACAAAGTAGAAGACTTTATAAATTGATTCTTCTTCCATTGGATAGAGGAAGATGAAACCTTTGTAATGTGAAAAGAAAGTATTGATTTAGAATTATGAGTTGAGAGATATGGATCTTCAAAGCAGCTTGCATAAAAAGGTTCAAATTCACAAAACACTTAGAAAAATTCAAGTCTTTTTAAGGACCAAAGATGACCTATAATGTTTTGATAAAATCCAAGGTCTTCCATAAGTTTTTGGCACTTTCATGTTGAATTAAAGTTGTAGAGGACGTCCTCAAGTTTATTTTAGAAAAAGAATGGGCTTCAAATGATGAAAATTGACCAAGTTATGACCTCTGGAAGTTGGCAAGAAAATATCTTCGAAACTCAAAATGACCTATAATGTCTCCATACTTTTGATGACTTTCCAAGCACAATTGGACCTTTGCCTACAAAGAGAGTTTGTTAGAGATGATAAGAAGAGTTCATTAGAAAAAGAAACACCTCAAAATTTTGAAAATTGAAGGAGTTATGCCCATTTGACCATAACATCCACAATTTGCTAAATTAGGCCAAACACCTTGAACCAGCTTTGAATCTCTTGAACATTTCTTGCAAATTAAGGCATGGTGAGTCACATATGACCTTGAAATGATGTTTTATTAAAGCACACTTGATGATGAGGGGCTCTTGGAGCTTGAGAATGCCATAGAGTCAAGAAGAAAACCTTACTTGAGGTTGAAGAATCATGCTCTTTTTCTTGAGAATCAAACCATGATACCTTGATCCCTTGTCTAGAACTATGGTATGCATAAATGAATATGAAAATGAAGTGAAACATAAGTCAAGATACAAGAGAAGAGATTCTTAAATTTTAGGGCGCTACAGCTGTCCATATTCAAACAAATTGGACCTGAAGGGATGAAGAGCGACTACTTTCAAACATTCAAGGTAAAAGGTGATTGAATACCCAAAAGAACCCAGAAATTTGCAATCTGCGGGAACGTGCATAGTGAAGAGATTTCCAAATGAAGGTGGAATTAAAAGTAGCACTTACCAACCAAGAGTTAGGATAACCTAAAGATACATAATACCAACCAAAAGTTGGGATAAAAAGGCTACTAACCAAAAGTTAGGATCACCAGAGAGTAATAACCAAAAGTTGTGAGAAAGAGACTACTAACCAAAAGTTAGGATCACCTAGACACCGACCAAAGACGAGTACACAAAACAAAGAAGACTACCAGCCAAAAGTTGGGATCGTCATAAAGGTTACCAACCAAAAGTTTGGATGAAGGCTACTAACCAAAAGTTAGGATTTCCAGAAAGGAAGACTACCAACCAAAAGTTGGAATCAAAAGAGGACTACCAACCAAAATTTGGGATAACATCCAACAAACAACGGACTACCAACCAAAATTTGGGATAACATCCAATAAAAGGGACCAAACAAAAGTTGGAGTAAAAGCTACTAACCAAAAGTTAGGATCGTCATAAAGGAAGACTACCAACCAAAAGTTGGAATCGTCAACAAAGAAACAAAAGCTAGCAACCAAAATTTGGAATCAATCGGACGCCTACCAAAGGTAAACTTACTACAGCGAAGACTACCAACTAAAAGTTGGAATAACGACTTCGCAGGAGAAAATAATAGAGGACTACCAACCAAAAGTTGGGATAACATCCAACAAATAACGGGCTACCAACCAAGAGTTGGGATACCATCCACAAACAACGGACTACCAACTAAAAGTTGGGATAACATCCATAGAACAACGGACTGGGGATTACCAACAAAAAGTTGGAATACAACACCTGGGAAAGGCAGGAAGTAGAATCAATCGACTTACGACCTGAAAAGAATACTCCGCTGGGGGAAAGAGATACTTAAACAATCAAAGTCTGTCGGGGAGTAAAAGCAAGATGAATACATATTTCAATGGCTCTTGCTGGGGGGTAAAGATAGCAAGATCTTAAGTTAAGCCATTATCTGCTGGAAAGATGTCTAGCCACAAAGATACCAAACTTGGCTTATGCTTCGGATGCATATGTTTAAATATGGCATAATGCTCCATACGAAATGGAAACTCCGCATTTGGAAAGGTGTAATGAAAATGATATGCAAAAGAACACCACTGAAAGGAGTGCTGGAAAGAAAATCAGCAAACCAAACTCTGTTGAGGAAAATGCCCTGAATGGCCCTCTGTTGTGGAAACACCCTGAATGGCCCTCTCATAGGGATCGTAAATAACATGTTTTGGGAGATCATCCTAAAAATCTGACTCTGAAGAATGCTAATGATTATTGGACTTTATTGGGGATATCTGCTACTGTTGATTTACCTGTAGAGGAGATCAACACCAATCTCTGCTTGGGGAATGAGTTTTTACCTTACCCTGATGAGGATAAGTGCACACCATTGTTAACGAGAATACTTCTGATCTCACAACAATACTCTGTGGGGAAGCAAAAATCTCTGTTGTGGGAAGACACATAATCTTCTACTAAATGAATGCCTGACTGCATGTGAATACCCTAACTGATGTAGTCAACCTTTGAAAACTCACTAGGGAAAACTCAAACCAAGCTGATTGGGGAATACAAACCCTGAATTCCTGCTAGTGGAGGAATGATTCACCATGTTTTGCAGATACTGATAGAACATCACCGTCCGAGAGGTAAACTCTACTGGGGATAAGATCATGTCATCCCATAAACAAACAATAAGTAGATAGGATGTCCTATACGCAAAATGGCTATCTCGGTTACCATTCATGACACCATTCAAGAAAATTCATTGTTTTCAATATGCTTTGTAAAGCCCCAATATTTTCATGTGTAAAGTTTTTCAAAAATATCAGACGCCCTTTTTTGCAAACAAAATAGTAAAAGTAAAAATAGGAAATGAAAATCTCTTTGAGTGAATAATACTTTATTGATTGAAATGGCCTGTAAATAGGCAAGTTAAAATTGGATGCAATTCCTGAAAAGAGGTAATTTCACAAAAAGTACAACAAGAAATATACAAATGTTGGCAATGTGGAAACAGACAACCATCATGCATTGATTCGGCTATGACATGTATATCTTCAACTTTTTATCAATGCTCTGCATTTCGACAAGACTGATTGGACTGATTCTTATCCTTCGGGACCTCCATGTGTCAAGATGAGTTCATAGACTGAATGTACACTGCAGTCATTTACTTTTAAATCCCTAACTTTTTCCTGAATCGCCTTTGCGGGTTTTCAATCCACCGGGATACCCATTTTTTCCAAAAGTTTACTCTTCAGGTTTTCAACTTTGCGGGTTTATTATTTTTCTTTTATCCCTAATTTTTGCCCAAACCTTTTTCTTTTATGGTTCACCGGGATGCCCCATTTTAGCCTGGACCTTTCTTTTTCTGTCCAACGAGTCTATTTTAAGCAAAATATTTTTTAACTACGTCTGCGTTCACAGGGGACGTAAAATCTTCACCATCCATAGTATATAGTAATAAGGCTCCACCAGAGAAAACCTTTCTTACCATATACGAACCTTCACAGCTTGGAGTCCATTTTCCCTTGTGATCTGTTTGAGGAGGAAGGATCCTCTTCAAAACCAAGTCATCTACCTGGAAGCACCAACGACGCACCTTCTGATTGATAGCCTTCTTCATTCTGCTCTGGTACAAACGACCATGAGGGATGGATGCCAACATTTTCTCATCAATAAAACATAGTTGATTCAACCTGGCTTGCATCCATTCAACTTCATCAAGCTTCACATTAGACAATACTCTTAAAGAAGGGATCTCAACTTCTAATGGTAGGACTGCTTTCGTACCATACACTAGTGAGAAAGGAGTTGCTCCAGTCGATGTACGCACTGAACTACGATAACCATGTAAAGCAAAGGGAAACATCTCATGCCAATATTTATAAGTTACCGCCATCTTTTGTATGATCTTCTTAATATTCTTACTTGCTGCCTCAACAGCGCCATTCATCTTTGGACGGTATGGAGAAGAATTATGGTATTTAATTTTGAAGCTCTAGCACAGCTCCTTCATCATCTTGTTATTCAAATTCAAACCATTGTCAGTAATGATTCGCTCTGGTATTCCGTAACGGCAGATGATGTCCTTCTTTGTAAAATGAGCAACCACTTGCCTGGTGACACTGGAAAAGGAAGCTGCTTCTACCCACTTGGTAAAATAATCAATTTCAACCAGGATAAAGCGATGCCCATTGGAAGCAGTCAACTCAATTTTTCCAATCATATCAATGCTCTACATTGCAAAGGGCCAAAGAGATGTCAATACATTTAGAGGACTTGGTGGCACATGCATTTTTTCAGCATAAATCTGGCACTTATGCCACTTTTTGGCATACTTGAAACAGTCAGATTCCATGGTCATCCAGTAATACCCACCTCTTAACAATTTTCTAGCCATTGCATGATCATCGGCATGAGTACCAAAAGAACCCTCGCAAACCTCTTCCATTAATAAGTCTGCTTCGTGCTCATCAACACAATGCAGCAAGACCATGTCAAAATTTCTTTTACACAACACAACATCCTTGTTCAAGTAGAAGTTTCCTGAAAGCCTCCTTAGATTCTTCTTGTCTTTGCTTGATGCCCCTGGTGGATACTCTTGAGTATTAAGAAAATGTCTAATGTCGAAGTACCAGGGCTTCCCATCCGACGATTTTTCAATTGCAAATATGAAGGTTGGTCTGTCAAGACGCATGATAGTGATTATTGGAGCTTCATTCCATAAATTCACTTTATACATCGACGATAATGTTGCCAAGGCGTCTGCCATCTGATTTTCAGCCCTCGGTACATGATGAAACTCAAATTTATCGAAGAAAGGCATCAGTCTCCTTGCATAGTTCTTGTAAGGAACCAAGTTGGCCTGACGAGTTTTCCACTCTCCCTTGATTTGATTGACGACTAGTGCTGAATCACCATACACATCTAGATTCTTGATCCTCAGATCGATGGCTTCTTCTAAACCCATGATACACGTTTCATATTCAACTTAATTATTTTTGCAAGCAAACATCAATCGGGCGGTGAACATTATATGAGAACCGTGAGGAGTTGTAATAATTTCCCCGATTTCGTTGCCGTATGAGTTAACAGCACCATCGAAAACCAACTTCCACTAAGATCCAATCTCAGAACCCTCATCAGGAAAAGGCTCATCACAATCCTTCATCTTCAAAAACATTATATCTTCGTCAGGAAAATCAAACCTCATTGGCTAATAATCCTCAACCGGCTGCTCAGCAAGATATTCTGACAAGACACTCCCTTTAATGGCTTTTTGAGAGATATATTGAATGTCATACTTTGTCAAAACCATCTGCCATCTAGCGATCCTTCTAGAAAGAGCTTGTTTCTCAAATACATATTTGATTGGATCCATTTTTGAAATCAACATGGTTATATGGTTTAACATGTATTTCCTTAAGCATTTAGCTGCCCAAGAAAGTGCATGACATATTTTCTCTAGCATTGAGTACCTTGACTCGCAATCGGTGAATTTCTTACTCAGAATGTAAATAGCATGTTCTTTCTTACCTATCTCGCCATGTTGACCGAGCACACAACTCATTGAATTCTCCAGAATCGTTAAATACATGATCAAAGGTCTTCCTGCAACTGGAGGCATTAGTATCGAAGGCTCCTGCAAATATTCTTTTATTTTCTCAAATGCCTTTTGACAATTTTCATTCCACCTGATCGCTTGATCTTTTCTTAACAATTTGAATGTCGGCTCACAAGTGGCTGTAAAGTGAGAAATGAACCTTGCAATATAATTCAATCTCCCCAAGAAACCACAAACCTCTTTCTTCGTTCTTAGCTCAGGCATTTCTTGTATAGCTTTTATTTTGGCATGATCCACCTCAATTCCTCTTTCACGGATAATGAAACCTATCAGCTTCCCAAATCTCACCCCAAAGATGCATTTGTTAGGATTCAACCTCAACTTAAATTTCTTTAGTCTTTCAAACAACTTTAGAAGATTGACCAGATGCCCTTTCTCCATTTGTGACTTCGAAGTCATGTCATCAATATATACTTCGATTTCATGATGAATCATATCATGAAAGAGAGTCAACATTTCCCGCTGATAAGTTGCCCCAACATGTTTCAATCCAAAGGGCATCACTTTGTAGCAAAAAGTCCCACACTATGTAATGAAGGTAGTTTTCTCCATGTCCTCTGGGGCCATTTTGATTTGGTTATACCCATAGAAGCCATCCATGAAGGAAAACACAGAGTATTGAGTAGTGTTGTCAACTAACATGTCAATGTGGGGGAGCAGGAAATCGTCTTTCGGGCTCGCTCTATTCAGATCTCGATAATCAACACACATCCTGGCCTTTCCATCTTTCTTAGGCACAAGAACAATATTAGCAACCGACAGAGGGTAATTGGTGACATCAAGAAAACCAACGTCCAACTGCTTTTGAACTTCTTCCTTGATCTTGACTGCCATATCAGGCCTTGTCCTTCTCAACTTTTGTTTCACTGGCAGACATTCTTCTCGAAGAGGCAGCCGGTGCACCACTATGTCTGTATCCAGTACAAGCATGTCTTGGTAAGACCAAGCAAAGATATCTTTATACTCACGGAGCATCTTGGCCAGTCTTCTCTTGACATCATCTTCCAAAGCAGCCCCTATTCCGACTTCTCTCTTCTCATCCTTGGTACCCAGATTGATGATGTTTTTAGTTGCTTCTTGGATGTGCGCCACTTGTCTCATTTAGAAATGAGAAAGCATAACTACTCCCTCCCTTATTTTAATTTCAAACTCTATTAGCATTTGGCCAGCGTTCTCAGTCGAAGGTGACCTATCTAATCTTAGAAATATTTTCTAAGTCCCAAAAGTCTTTCTTCCTCATGTGAATGTCTTCGATTTCATTTATGGTCAAGACCCATTCGAAGACTCTTTCATATTACTTCGAGAATTTAATACTTCACCCAAACACCTTAATTCATCAAACACATGGCACATTTTTGTCATTTCACATCTATAAGATTCATGTTGATAGCTAACAGGTGGCGTCCCCAATAGAGTTCTCCCCGACAGAGATTGCTAATGTTTTGTCACCCTCAGCTAAGCATTATGGAGATTCTGATTATTTTCCCTAGCAAGAGTTCAAGAGTTGCTCTCCCTGGTAGAGGTCGTAGAAGTGTTGCCTTCCTCAACAAAGCATTGTAAATTTGTCTGTTGTCTTCCCTAGTGAAGTCCCGAGCAAGAGCTCAGGAGTTTATTCTTCCCCAGCCAGTGTCATGTGTGACTTGTCGTTCCCTAGCTAGTGTCCAGAAGCTGGGACCTCGAACAGGATAACAGTGATTTTTTTATGCTTCCCAAGCATCTTCACATCTTGAATTGTTGTCCCCTTATCCCCAGCAGAGGAGTGGGCTCAATTTTTTCCCCTAGCAGGGTTGGCATCGTTACCCCTTTTCCCAAGCAGAGTTGGTTATTGACTTCCTCGGCAGTGGTTGACGTATTCCCTGCGGGTACAAAGCTCAATTGTCATTGGCACCCTTCTTCGTCGAATTCTTGGGTCGTCTCCCTAGCAAGTGTTTGTTACTTCTGTCTTCCCAGCATGATGGAAGTTCTTTTTGATGTTTCTCCAACAGAGGTTATAACTTCGAGGCGGTTCAGGTTGCCTTTCCCAGTGGTTTTGTTGTTGTTTCTCTTCAGCACTTCGTCCGGTGGAGTGTCTCTTGCATATCATAAGCATTTTCGCATAGGATTCTTTAAATACATAGCATTTTCATTTCTTATGGAGCATTACGCCATAGAAAAATTTCAAACATGTGTATTCGAAGTATAAGTCAGTGGTTGATACCGTCTTTCCAGACTTTTCCCTAGCAGAAGATGTCGTAATTCAGGAGGTATTGTTGGATTTGTTTATCCTATTGGTTTTTCCCTCCAAGGGAATTTTTTTGTGTCCCCCTGGAGAGTTGTATGGTCAGGATACTTTTACCCCCCGTAGAATCGGCAGTTCATGGTTGCTGTTCTTTTCGCCCCTCCGTCTAGATGGTCACTCGCATCACTCCCCTTAGAGTCGGTTAGCGTTTTGGTGTTGTTTTTCACTCTTCATGCACGTGTTAAAGGTGTTATTCTCATCTCGGATAGCTTCTTTCAACACTCATCTGTGTCTGATTCTTTTCTTCAACACTTCAGCCGTATTAATCTTAGACACTCGTCCGTGTTCTTTCAACAAGCATCATAGACTTCAACATTTATTTTGTTCAGCGATAGGGTACCATATTATATTTTTTCAACAAGTTATTTTGAACGCAACAGACAGTTCACAGTTTATTTCAGGCATTATACAGGTGCAATGTCAAAAGACAAGTTTCAGAGGTTAAACTATGCTCAGAATGTAGATCCTTGCATGCTCCCTTAGGGCCTCCTAGTCCAACTTAATTTTTTATTAAGATTGGAGTAGGATAGACATTAGGAGTTAATCCATGCATGATAACATTAGGTTAGTCCCTTTTAACCTCAACCTTAGGTCCACTTTTTCATGCTAACATTAGGATAGAATTTTTTTTTCGCATCACGACCTTAGAGCCATTTTGCATGACAACGTTAGGACCAAGTTTCCCCTTAGACCTTTTGTGCGTCTTTCTCTTCTTCTCTCTCAAAAAAAAATCAAAACACTTAATAAATATGATGTATATTGTGCACCACGAGTCTTAAGCACATGGGAAAATATGAGAGGATGCATTTCTAACCTCATCTTAGGGTACTTTGCACGCGAGAGGTTTGGATCGTTAGCGCGAAGTATCCAATCCTATGTCATAGACTTTAGTGTGATGCATATTCCAAATAAAGTCAATTCACTTCTCTAAAACTCACAAATAAATTCAAATCATTTTCATCCTTCGAGATTGTTTGTCAAACCCTTTTCAGAAAGAGTACGTTACTTTTCGTTCTACCGCAAACAAGCATCGACCCTAACTGTTGAAATGGGAACTTAACATCGCTCGTAAAAAACACTTATCGACTCATACGTCGAACTACGAATGATTTGACTTCCTCTTTCTCGTCTGAATGAGGATATTGTTGCACCCCAAAATTTGCCCTCTTTCAAGGCTTGACTCATTTCTTTCAAATTCAATGACATAAGGGAGACCCATCATTTCAAATTCAAGGTTCATGAATTCAAGGCTAGATTCAAGAATATTACAAAGAGAAATTTCATGACATTTGCAAGAATGTCACATTTGTTACAAAATCCAAACTCTTGGTAATGCTTAGGAAATTAAGCTATTTCTAGTCTTAATTCAAGTTTCTAAAAATAACTCCATGCCATGGTATCCCTCATGCCTCATCAAGTCCACATGGTCCTCTCTGTTCCTACAAACATGCAAGGAAAATATTTAAGAGCTAATTCAATGTTGGAATATCTCAAGATCAAGGCTATGCATACATTCATGGACAATTTGAATATGGTCCAAAACAACCCCATGCAAGAAGTGGCAATGTGTATCATATTACAAAATCATTTTTATGTCACAAAACCAAGGCTATAAGGTTATGTTGATACATCTACACATCAAAAATCAGAATTTGAAAATGATGTCCAAAAGGTAATGTTATTGGTTACATGTGTGTGTCCAAACATAAGCCAACCAATGGATACAAGGATGAAGGGCAAGGTAGAGTGCTGCAGAAAAATACAGCAAAACAGGCCTAGAAATGGAAAGATGTGGGGCTGCACCAAGAAAGAGGTGATAAGTACTCCCAAAAATGGAAACTTTGAAGATTGAAAGTTGTGCAAGAGCTGTGGTTTTGGTACAGCAGAAAAAGGCAGCAGAAAAGGGAGATAAGGAGGCTTGGAGGCTGCACAAAACTATCATACACTATCATTCACAACACATTTGAGATAGAGAGATTGAGAGCAAAGAGTAAGAGAGAAAACCAGGAAAAAAATAGAGAGAGCAAAAAACCAGCAAAAGATTAAGAGAGTAAAAGAGAAACACAAGGAAGCCATTGAGGAGAGCCATCAAAGCATAGAGTGAGGAGAAGTGAACACCTAGCCAAAATCAGTGGAGGCTTTGCAAGGAGGGAAACAACTCTTGGGTATCCATTTCTTAAAACTCTTTCTCTTCTTTCATATTGTGCATTTGTCATTTATTCCCTTGGTTTGAGTGTTGTGTATTGATTATAACATGTAAGATCCCAAGGGGGGCCAAGAAGCCTTTTGAAAAAAACCAAAAAGAAGCAAAAAACAAGAGAAAAGTTTGGATTTTTCTTCTGGTAGCCCAACACGGGCCGTGTCACACGACACGGCCGGCCGTGTTGCATCTCTGTGTGACTTTTCAAAGCGTAAAATGCCCAGAACACATGACACGGGCCGTGTCACACAACACAGCCACCCGTGTCACACAACATGGGCCGTGTCACACAACACGGCCACCCGTGTCACACTTCTGTTTGCCCTAAAAAATCATTTTTCTCCCAGACCTTGTGACACGGGCCGTGTCACACAACACGGCCACTCCTGTCACACTTCTGTTTGCCTCAAAAATCCTAAGTTTCCTGGAACTGTGACATGGGCCGTGTCACACAACACGGACGCCCGTGTCAGACCCATGTTTTTCACGTTTTTTCGACCTTTTTACCTCAAAAAAATTTTTCTCAAGGAGTTCGCACGGCGAACTCCTTGATGGTACTTCGTGCCGTTTCTTTTGTGTTTCGTGTTTTTTAGCCGATCAACCCGTTGTGTTTGGTATGGTTTTGTGCATATTTATTGTTGGTCATTGTTTTTACCTTTGGTTCTAAAAAACTATTTTCAAGAAAACAAACTCTCGATTCTCATCGAGCCATTTTTGACCTTGTAAGCCGATTGCCATGTGCGTCGCCATCGACCTTGCTCGCTTCGCCTCAAGTCTTTTTAAGCAACTAAAACCCTTGACCCAACGTCAAGTGGATTTTCTCAAATAATGGTTAAACCAACTCACCATATTTAACAAAAGGATAAAGTTCACTTTGTATTGAACTAAAGAGAGGGGATTGAGTGTAGACTTCTTCCTCTCCGAGTGTTGAGATGCTCACTATAGTGTGGGTGGTTTTGACACTCGTCTTTCAATACGAAGATGTTTTCATCCACACCTTTTTCTCCTAAAAAACCTCGGCCCCGTACCGAGTGCATTTTCAAAACACTTACAATAAATAAATCGATTCTCTTTGTATTGAACTAAAGAGAGAGGATTGGGTGTAGACTTCTTCCTCTCCGAGTGTTGGGATATTCACTGTAGTGTGGGTGGTCTCGATACTCGTCTTTCAATACGAAGACGTGACTTTATCCGCCACCTATCTCCCTCTACAACTTCTTTCCGCAACCTTTGTCACCTAAAAACCTCGGTCCCGTACCGAGCGCATTTTTAAACTCTTTTCATAACAAAAATTTGAATGGTCGTGGAGTAGTTAGGCGTAGGTCTTCTCCTATCCCGGGTGCTGACGTTTACCGTAGGGTTCTCTGTCGCAAAAGCACTTACCATTCAAAACCAAAAACACTTTAATAAGAGAATGAATTTCTCTTTGTATTGAACTAAAGAGAGAGGATTAAGTGTAGACTTCTTCCTCTCCGAGTGTCGAGATGCTCACTGTAGTGGGTGTGGTTTTGATACTCGTCTTTCAATACGAAGACGCTATGTTCGCCACACCCTTTCATAACAAAAACTTTGAGATAAAGAATTGGGTACTACCCGTAGGGGTTACTATCTGAGGACCTATCTCACCCCCTAAAAAATAATTCAACAAATCAAACGTGACATCTTGCCTCGCATGGCGAAAACTTATCTTTCGAAAAGGATATGATACGTCCGTTCTACCGCAAACAGGTAATGCCTAAGTCTCCAACGAGCGAGCAGCAATACACCTAACTGCTAGAACACGTACGATAGCATCATCCATAAAAACATCAACAAATCGTAGGCCGAACTACGGCTGCTCTGATTCTTTACTTCGTTCAAGTAAAGATACGCAGGCACAAGGGCCACAATCCTTGCCGAGCACAATCCCTTATATCAGTAGTTTCCCGAACTACGTCGACTCTGATTTTCTCATATCCGTTGAGAATACGTAGGCCTAGGACCGCGAAGTCCTACCGAGTCCGTTCTTTCCCTTCTTCCCCCTGTTACCTTTCTTTTCCCGTTTCTAAGCCCTTTTTCACTATCCCGTGGAACACTCTTTTATAGCATAATCTTTTTAAGCAAATAAATCACACACAACAAACAAATGGTTCCCATCGAGTACGATGGATGCGAGGGGTGCTAATACCTTCCCCTTGCATAACCGGCTTCTGAACCCAATCTTGGTTGCGAGACCATCTTGTCCATTCTTTTCTTAAGGTTTTCTCGATATTTTCCTTTCCCCTCATGGGATAAATAAAGTTCGGTGGAGACTCTTCTGTCCTTTTCCTTTTCGCCTTCCCCGTCGTTGCGTGTATTTTTCGAGTAGCGACAGATACGTAGGCACAAGACGGTGAAGTCTTGGCGAGCAACCTTCCCCCCTTCACCAGTAGTTTTTTTAACTATGTTGACTTTGACTTTCCCATTGCACGAGGGAATATGTAGGCCTAGGACGGCAATGTCCTATCAAGTCTCCTTTTTGTTTTTTCCTTTTCATCCTCGTCTTCGTTTAGCGTTAGGCATTAGATAACACACCCTTTGATTAGACAACAAGTGTGTATCCCGTTGAGAACAACAGATGCGAGGGGGTGCTGATATTTTTCTCTCGCGTAATCGACTCCCGAACTTATGATTTGGTTGCAATAACCATGTCTTCTCCCTTCTTTGAGGTTTTCTTCTATCATTTCCTTTCCCCGTTGGAATAAATAACGTTTGGTGGTGACTCTTCTGTTTTTCTGTCGAGTGTTTTTTACAGTTCCTACACATTGGACATTCTCCAATAGGTAAGCTTCTTTACCTTTTCAAACTTCATGATTTAAGCATCATTTACATTCATATAAGTTACTATTCTGCATGTTATGATGTGAGGAACAAAAACCATATGCCTGTGTCGATTGACTGTACATATTTGGAATTTAATTTTTGTTTTAGAAATTAGGGTTTATTTGGTTATTCTTGAAATTATTGAGATAGAGAAAAAATAAATGAATTTTGAATGCATATTTGAATTCCTTGTCAAATTCCAAGTGAAATGATGTATTCATTTATCTTGTTTGGTTCCTAAATAAGAAAGTTGTAAAAATTCAAAATCTAGTTCCAAGGTTGAAGATGAAGATCTGCACGCGTTTTTCATATTTCAAATAAATGCTTAATATATTATGTTTTGGGGCGAGATTGTTGACAACCCAAATGGCTTGGCCTATTGGTTGATGGTTTTGTGAAACATCCTCGGGGACGCAGGTTCGATCATGCCCCCCTCCCCCCTTACCTTTTTATGACTTGTTTATTTTTCCTTTTCTTCATTTATTTTTCTTTTATTATTTTTTTAATTAAGTTATTTCATTTTTATTTTTTTTCCATTTTCATTTTTAATATTTCTCTAAATACCAAAAATATCCAAAAATATTTTTTTTCATATTATTTACTTTTATTTTATTAAACTTTTAAATGATTTTAATTAATATTAATTATCTTTTATTTTCTTTTAAACTTTAAAGCATCCAAAAATACTTTTATTTTCTTTCTCCTAATTTTATCCTCTTTTTTTAATAATCAAAAATCAACTTCTTGATCATTTATTAGGTGTCACATTCATGCATATGTTTCTTTTAGATTTATCATTTTGTTAAGTGATTTAAATTTATCCTTATTTGTAATATTTAAGATGTGTTTAGATTGTTCAATGAATTAGGGTTTGTGGCTTGCTTGCTTAACTAAATCCTTGCTTTCAAACCATGCCTTGATTTCTTGCTTTTGTGTTAACATCATCTTTGTGTATACATGTTGTAAATAGGGATGATGAACCATGTTTGCCCTAGATAAGTCATGTTGATTTTGTTCTTTTTTTTTAAGTCTTGTTCCATGTATATCTTTGCCCATGTCTTGATAACATCCCATTGAAGTATGTCTAAATGATTTATCCATGTTCTTATTCATGTTTTAAAATGCTAACTTGTATCCAAACATGCTTTTATTAAATGTAAAACTTTGTACATGTTTGTTGATCCATTTTTAATCACTTGTACCATGTACCCCGTGTTTATCTTCT